>CM062816.1:975610398-976288515 GCA_031772625.1 Pinus tabuliformis | reverse complement strand
AACAATTATGAGGGTTATTTTATTACGCAGTTTTTCCTTAGTACAATTGGGTGCCAAACCGGCTCACCCGACAGAGAAAATAATCCGCAGTAATACCTCTCTATTCGGAAGCAGATATTCAAAAATCATCTCCCCCACGAAACCCTCTCCAGCACAATTTGAAGCTCAGCGTCAACCCTCCTCCTGCCTCTGCGCCAGCCCGAAACTCACTGCTTCAGCCCTTAGAGGCTCTGCGTAGCTCTACAACAGCCCTCTGCGTCACTCCTGCAGCCTCTACATGGATGACGCAGGCCCTTCTGGCCTCTGCGTAGTCCCTTCTCCCTCTGCGTGGCTCCCTCTGGCTCAACGACTGCCTCTCTACTGCTCTCTTGCTTTTGCACTGGTCTCTCAGCACTATCTCTCTCCCCCTCTCTCTGACTCGTACTCACACTGCCATCTTGCACACTGATTACTAATTCGACTTTTCTTAGCAAACCCAGCTCTAGAAAATCGAATGACTGATCACTCTGGTGTATTCTCCAACTGACGCTCAAGCCTCCTCTTATACTTTTCCTGTTGGTCCTTCAACGCCGAGATTACATCTCTAATCAATGGCTAAGAGTAGATTTGGCTTGATCCATGTCCTTTAAAACCTTCGAACCCAATTTTATATTAATACCCATTAATATTTTATTTTTCCTAAGTTTAGACTTAGGAACTTCATTAAAAATATTAATTATTTTAATATCTCCTTAACCGGGTAGAATATGCCCAAACCATTTCTGGGTCTTGGAGATCTCATGTGCTTTAGCCTCTCCACCAATTTTCATGGCTAGAGCATATCCGATGCTACCCCAAATCAACACTTGATGCCCTCCAAAATGTCAAAATCTCCTCTTCCAATGCAACTATTTTCGAGGCAATCGACCTCTTCCATGTGGCCAGCATAAATGTCACCAAGCTTTCTAAAGATCTCCAATTCCCTAAGAAAGAATGTTGTGGAAGCACCCAACTAAGGCCAAACAACCACTAAGTAAGCCGTCTCCAATGTGCAAATTCATCGCGGACCATCTACGTACTTCGAATCTCATGAAGTACTCTCAAACATGGTGTAAACACTTTTGGAGTTACCCCAAAAGCCAACAATTTGCTTGCTAAAGGTTATTTGTTGATTATGGATGCCATGAACTAGGATTCTTCTACTTATTCTGATTTGATTTTAGTCCTTAGTGGTGCTGGGAAAAGCTTGACTGCACATTCTTCCTTGCTCTTGAAAATATTATTTTCTGTTGTATGAACACTATTTAAAATATATATATATATTGGGAATGCAGATGTTTGTTGCATTGCAAATTTTGAAAAAAAAAGCTACCATATATGTTGCTTCACCCTTGTTTGCTAAAATATGCTTTGTAATCAATTATTTCAAATAAAATGTATCTTTTATAGATTTTCTATGAATATATTCCTAAACTGGTGAAATCTACTATCTGAAAGGAGTTTTTAAAGCAACAATTATTTCAGACTGGGTTTTTGATACTAACATTGCTATTATTTTATTTGTTGAACAATGCAGAAAATAATGGAGAAAATTTCAATAGGTAGTGAAGTAGGAGGTGCAGGTGGTGCATTGTCTTATCAAGCCCTAAAGCGCTTGGATCAATTGTGGCTTGCAATTCGCTCGAAAACAGCAGGTTTTGCTAATACCATGTTACAAAACAGCACTTTTAGTTACATCTTTCTAATAACAACCTGTTTGTGATTCACCTCAATCCAAGTGTACATGAAGGTCATATTACCTGCACAAGTGCTTTAACAAATCACTATCAGCTCAATTCTTCAGCAGGGAGGGCATTTGATATTTTTCTTCCAACCGCTGTAACCAAACAATTTGTTTTGACCTTGGTGCATGCTCTATCAATTCAATAGATGTTCTTTCCGACCTTCCAATATCCACACGGGTCATATATAACTCTGGCAGACTATTATGTTCTTTGTTGGAAAGGGAGTACCATCAACAAAAATTCCAGACAATTTCCTCTCAGCAGGGAGGAAATTACGAGATAGTAAAACATGTATTATATTTCTATCATATATTTGTATATCTCACTTACCACAACTACAGGATATGAACATCTCACCTATCACTTCATATGAGATTCACAATGTTGATATCTCACTTGATACTCCATAAACTATTTTACTGCCTACCAATTTTACAATCATATATATATCCAATCAAGTGTAGAATATATAGTTTGGCAAATTTTCTCTTGCTTTTGTTTCCAATATGATTCTTCTTATCACTGTTCACTTTTGCACAGATCAATTAGTATCAAAGTCCTCAATTAGGGCTCTTGGGAATGTTGAAGAAAGTGTAACTAGGTTCAGTCTTCATAATGACATGATCTTTGTAAATGATGTTATAAAAGAGAATAAATTTATTTTGTATGCCTTGCTGCATGGGTTTCATGAGCAAGAAGTGTCACTAGGTCAAAAGACTTCTTCTTGATGTCTTTAGGATTTATTAATATGTCAAAGAGTTAAGTCATTTAAAATGTATTCAAGCTGAAACAGCCCTCCAAGACCAAGAACAATCCTCCATTAGCAAGCACAAGAAGACTGCAAGCAAAACAAGAAGGAGCTCATCATGTCGGCTTCAAAAAATTGAATTAGATATATAATTAAATGTCATGTTGGCTCAATTAATAGACATGTCGGTTCATGTATTCAAGTCGGCTTATTTTGGAGCACAAACCACTATAAATACCCGTCTAGGGTATCCGCAAATCCGAGACGCAGAACTCGCATTTTCTCTCTGAATTTTACATGGATTAAGGAGCAGATCCGCATTACCTGAAGGCAATGATTTAAGGGTTTGACTGCACCTCAGATGGGTATTAGGTGCAGGCAGACTAGGTCTCGAATGAAGAGCAGAGAGAGTAAAACAAGTCCTGCAACTCGCACTACAGGAGGACATAACTTCGGACCTGTCTCCTAAGCAGTCTAGACATATGTATATATATCTCGGTGATCCTTCAACAGCATACCATCTCGGAATTCATTCCAGAACACAGTCACTTATGGATGGAACAGTCTCGGCATATATATACTACCTCAGTTACTAACACTGTCTCGGTATACGTATTCTCGGCATAATCATGTTGGAAGGAATTTCAGTGATAACTGTGACTACTGCAGTCTAGGCATAACGAGGAGCAGTAACAATGGTTACAAGCAGTAATGACAATGATTATTATTACAGTCTCGGCATAATGGAAGGGGCAGTGATGACAATGACAAGGATGGTCAGTCTTGGCAGAATAATGAGTGACAAGGATCATGATCTCATAGTGACTCACGTTATCTCAACCTACAGTGAGGTACAGTCATGATCCTATCATAAGTCATGATCTTGTTCTTGAAGATCATGATCTCAATGAAGGTGCAGAGATCATCTCTGTGGTAATCTCAAGGAGCAGTCATGGTGCAACAATGATGTTCTCAATGATGGCAGCAGTAATAAAGATCTCAGCAGTGACAGAGAAAAGGATTGATGTCTTGGTCTTGGAGTGGCAGAATGTGTCAAGGGTCATGGTCTTGGTATTCGTCAATTGGAATCTCTATAAGAAGAATCTTGTGCGGGTTTTCCTCTCCAAGAGGGAGAGGTTTTGGCCCTGGCAGAAAGCCAAATATTTTGTGTTATTGTCTCTTTTGTTTTTGGTAGCAGTTTGATGAAGTAAACACACACACTAATAATGCAAAGAAGATCAAGCTAAGATAAATTGTAAAAACACTTCACAAATTGTTATCATGTTAAGAAGAATTATTTTAATTTTTGTTTGCCCTAGATTCTTCAACAGGGAGATCCACAATTTGACTCTATTAGAGCTTTTTCTTACCTGAAAATTCTCCTTGAACTCCCGTGTTAAAATTGGCAACTAGGGCCAAACTCCATGTGGGTCATCTCATTCATGGCAGCTGATATTTTTCTGGGATTCCTCTTGTTGAGAGGTGTAGGATTGATCTAAAGATCATCTGATTCCGACATGTATTCATGGAGATATGAATTTATTTGTGTTATGTGACAATTCATCAAGGTCGGCCAGCAACCAAATTGCCCCCACCTGTCCTCAACGTTTTACTATAAATAGAGGTGGCCTTCAAGTCGTTTTCATTCACATTCTTGTGATCTCTCTCTTCATTCTGTTTTGGGTTTTGATGAAGGAGAGATCTGGAGGGAGTGCCCTAGGCTCTACGCTGCCATATTGGAGAAGCTCTAATGCTGCCCTAATGAAGAAGCCCTAATGCTGCCCTAGCAGTCATGAAAGAAAGACCTCAACACAGTCATGGAGGAGGCTTCTATAAGTGCAGCAAGGAGAAGTTCTAACGCTGTCAGTTTGCCCTAAACGCAGAGATCCTTATGTGACCCAAATGCTGTCCTGGAGGAGTCATAGAAGACATCTAGGACGTAGTGAAGGAGAGTATCTTCACAGCAAGATTTGGCCTTCTATATGCCACTCAAAGCTGCAACCAATGAAGGTTTATATGCTGTCATGAGCTGGTGTTCTAGCGTGCCCTAGACACAGGCAAGGAAGAGATTTATATGCTGTCCAAGGAAGGGATCTAATCCGCAGTTTGATGAGGCTCCTATCTGCCCTAGCTGCAGTCCAATAACGAGGTTCCATCCTTTACCAATCAAGGAGTTTAAGCTGCATTCAGCTGTGCCCTCTTCTGCTGTCAAAGTAGGGCTAGTGCTGCCCTTGTCCCAGTGCTAAAGGAGGACATCTTGGCTGCAGCAAATAAAGGAGGAAAGTCTTAATTGAAGGAGCCCTTATCTATGTATGAAAGGACCCTTAGATGCTACAACTAAACCGCAACAAGGGTATTTACATTACAGTAGAGGATCTGTGATATTGTCACATTGCTGTAGGTGGCAGCATAACTGTTTGGGCATGTTAGTATTGTTCCTGAGGTCGATTTAGAGAAGAAGAATCTGCAATAAGGAGGTGCTTGTGACTGCTGTTTGTAGGCTGACTGGGTCACTGTGTGAAGGGACAAGCACAATGAATATGCTGCCTGGAGATTGTGTGTTAGGCCGTGTTAGGCCGTAGGCCATAACATCACAGTCAATTTCGTATGGATATTTGAAGGCTTACATAATTAGCATTATAAAACTGCTGAGATCTCAAACTATTAGAGGGCTGTATGATGCTGCTGCAACATGAGGTTGACAGAACTATTGTCATAGTGATGAATGCAACGTGGTTGCAGCATGGATGGATGCAGTATTGCATTGGATGCAGCATCGTGATGGAATCACCTTGGAGAATCAGTTGAAGAATGAGATCTGATAAGTGTGCCTTCACTTGAGTTCAGATCTGCAGTCCTTGTCATCAGAGCTATTGTATCATCTTCATGGTGAAGATGTCAGATGTTTGATCTTCTATCTTGTCAAGTGAAAGTGTTGACTTCTGATATATATGTACTATCTCTCTCTCTGCTGAACTATTGAACAATATAAGAAGATTTGATCAAGGGTTTCCCCACATTGGGGTTTGTCCCTGGCTGGCACCGCATCTTGTGTTCTCTTGTCTTGGCTTGTTTTCTGATGTTTATGTTTATGTTCTATCTGCACTTTAATATCATGTTGATGTGATTGCTAATCTGGAATTGATATTGAACTAAATGGAAAAATTGAAGTAAAATGCTCTAAGCATAGAACATACCTAAAATTAACATCCAATCTCCAATGAAATATGCAAGTTGCTCAAATTATTTGCAGTTCAATGTCTCCCTTTCTTCCTTTTAAGTGTGCAGATATGCAAAGATACATTATTGATAAAGCCTTCATTTGTTTTTGACAATTTTTCTCATGGTAATGCTTTTCCTTTCGCAATCTGCAGTACCATGGATTTATCCTGTTATAGGTGGGTTTCTAAAGAGAAGTGTTTTGGATTTCTCAGGTGCTTCCCGATTGCAAATTAAAGCCACTGTATATTGTGGATTTCATTTCCCACTTAATAATTTTTCGTCAGTTGATCAAGACCATGGGTTTTGCTGATTGTACCACTAGTTTTGTTCTTCTCCAACAAAATCTATCGTATGCCTCATCAAACTTGTTATTATGGATCTTTATGATTGAAGAGGCATGGCAAGGTTCTTGTTACTGACCAAAAGTGGATAACCCATAGGAGAAATTTTTTCGCCTCATTTGACAACCAGCCAGCCAGCAGCCCTGTCATGGCCCATAGATAGCTTTACATAAGAGCTCTCAACCTATGCTCCAGTCACTTCTTTCCCCCATCTGGCATGCTTTTTGAAGGTGAGTCATTTGTCGAAAGGTACACTAATCATTCTTGTAATCATGTGATTTCATTTAATGTTTTGGGGCATACTTTTATGGATCACAGGCCCAACCGAGACATTGAATGCTCTTGATTGTACCCTTGTTCCCATGCTTCACTTGGGATGTTATCCTATGCACATAGTCTAATGTGACCTCCCCCGAGGTCCTTTTAGGAGGGGCACTAATAGGAGGCATTAATTGAAGCAGCGAGCCCAAGGTATTCCGTACTTGACACTTTCCATGTTTCCATTATTATCCACATTTATCCTTTGTGTTGATTATCATTGATCATTGGGATTAGTACTTTACATCCTGATATTTGAGTCAGGGCCCAGAAATTTGCCCTAAGAGGTTGATGTAGCTGAAAAAATGATAAATCCATATAAAGCCACAACTAAAGAAAAGAAAAATGCAAAAGATGGCTAGGACTGATAATTTTTCTTAGGGCTATGTTGTTCTTTGCTTTAGATAATTGCATTTCTTCATTTGCATATTAAATTCACCCCACAACATTATATCGTTATTCATTTTTACTACATTATTCAGTAACATATGCAATTATGTAGAAAGAGCAATATCATCATCAATGCAACGGAACATAAACAAACAATAGAAGAAAAGAATTCACACATAAAGACGCCAGGATTGGTCGGAGTACTGGGAAAACCTTTTCATATTTTTCTTCTTATTTGATCATCATTGAATGAATCAGCCAAAGGGAGTACAATGATCCATTCCTTCAACCATAAAACTATCCAACAAAAACTAACTAAACCATATCCAATAGATGAACTCAACACTACTCTTAATCAAAACCATGATTCAGAAGTTTGCGGTCAACTGCCGAACTCTGTGGTCAACTGACGAAATCTACGGTCAACTGCCGAACTCTGTGGTCAACTGACGAAATCTGCGGTCAACTGCAAAATTCAAACCCTAGTTTCCAACCGCACGCAGAGAGTGTATGTGCATGCGGTTGAATCTCTCCAACCTCATGCATGAGCCTGCATGCCTGCAGTTGTGACTGAAAATACCCTGTAGCATCCCTGTGGTTGGGAACCAAAACCCTAGATCTCATGTGCTAGCTTTGAACCCTGTAATTTCAGACCTATGCGAGCGAACTTCCGCGAATCATCTTAGATCTGTGTGAGCCAAACCAAAGAAAGAAGAATGATCATGATGATGTCCAAATGAGGGTCACTTGACTTGTATTTATAGCCATCCATGGTGTCCAATTTCTCTTTTGGGTCGACCTGTCCTTTTGTGCACATGTGGGATTTACTTCAAAAATACACTTTCCCTTGTCCAAATTGAGCGTTTCAATAGTCAAAATTGGTCCTCTTGAAAAGAGGAATCTAGTCCCACGATTGGATTTGTCGTTGAGCTGCCAAATTAACACTCCCTCTCAACTAGGGAGAAATTCCAACTGCATCATGTAATCATCGCAAGTATCCTGTCATCAAATCATATCCTATCTCAAGTATCTCGTCATCAAATGTCATCACTGCTCATCTCTGCTCATTTGTGCTTATCCCTGCTTATCTCTTGATTGTCTCTGCTCATATGTTGAACATTCTCGAATCTAAAAGAAGAAGAATTTGACATTGAAGGGGAGCTTAAGCTACCACCCTCTATCCATCGTGGAGCCACTCCTACCACCCGAAATCAATGCCAGCGGGGTTCCAAATTCTACTACCCAGGAAACATTAGAGAGTTTATCATCAAGGAGCCTTGTTCAACGTGGAACCACATCGGGGAGCACATCTCAACCTGGAATCCAATGACACTGAGGAAGGTCCAATGGGACATGTTACCCACCATTTTGTGGGTGATATCCCTAGGAGTTTTTTTTTTCTCCAAGATGGTCCTTAGCCGATAGCCAACAGCTCTTTGTAGCCACCAGTTAGCTCATTGTGCCATTCCTCTACCACCTGAGTCATCCATGTTGTCCCTCGCCAATCTGCCATGATCGTATGTTTGAAGGTGGGCCTCTTGAACCTAAAGGTATTCCTTGTCGTTTGGTAATTGAGTATGTAGTTTGCTTATCATGGACACTTCTGGGCATGGATTAATGGGGGGATTCGACGGAAAGAATGGACTAGGTCTGTGCTCCTGTCCCCTAGACCCATTTTGGATATTAACCTTGGATTCTAGTTCCGTGGGATCTCTTTTACTGACCATTTGGCTTTAGGGATGGTATTTCACGGGAAATCCCGATTTTGGTTGTGTGGTCCCGCTCCCTTATTCGCTTACATTACCCCCTTTCCACTCATAATTACTCCATTCATCATTTCTCCCGCTCGCATCCACATTCCTCTACTGGGTCCACATAACGTTAGCTCACCCCTTCCCCTTGCTTGCACCTTGGGTCAGGCCTGGAATGATGCCCCAGAGGTTGATGCAGCTAAAAAGAAACATAAAAGCATATCTCGCCACATTCAACAGGAAAATGTACCACAAAATGCAAAAGATGGATGGGACAAACACATTTAGCACATGGGAAAAAGCCAATACATGAGCTCTACCCCATCATCATGGCCATCACCCTGGTTCCTACAAGTTATATGAGCCTCCTTCATCATATAGGAACCATGATTGTCCCAACCCCTGGTGGGAAATGAACTGTCCCCCCTTAAAAGGGGGTATTCACTGCTGTATCTTATGCATCATGCTCTTATCCCTTGAGCCCTGAGCAGTTACAAAGAAAATCATAAAACGACAAAAGGCATATAAAGAAGGGTGGGAAAATCAAGGTCGGGGCACCTCATGTACCACGATTGCTCCCTCCTATACATTATAAACCCAGGTGTGGGCTTCCCTTTTATTAGCTACCCTTGTACCCCAGCATGTGGCCCAGGGTAGCCCCTTCTCATCTCCTACTTCATTCACCTATCTGTTACATGCCACCACCTTTTGAAGGATGTACCTTGAACATATTATCCCCTTTAGAAGTATAAACCACGTAATAGGATACTTGGTTAGCCCCATTTCGAGTTGAGGAGACATTGGCACATCCCAAAGCCCATTATGGAAGGGCAAGCCATTATGAAGTCCCCACCTATAGTCCATGGTTGGTAAGCTCATTTACTCAATTTCTCTAATGACCTGTTGTACAAGAAGGCTAGAGGACTCATTGTAACTTATGCAGGATTGCAGATGGTCTCCATCTTGGGTTTGGTGTCAAGAGCCATGGGCCTCCACAACAGTAAACAACACGTCATTGATCCCCAAGGATTGTCAGAGATGCTTGAGATACTCTTATTGGATGAGGAAGATGCACTTGGTTCACCTTTTCCCAATCGACCCCACAGATGTACCATGCACTTGGTAGCTGACCTAGGACTTGTAGGATGATGTGGCATCTCCTACACCATCATCAGAGCCCTTGCAGATCATCTACAAGCATCTTCTACTCATTTGGAGACCCATGAGGTTATTATTGTGCCCCCACACACATGGGGAGCACCACAGGTTTATTGTTTGGAGAACAGGGGCCAACCCCTTGTCCATCACTTATGAGGGTCCTACTCTTCATTATGGCACCCACGGACCTCATCAGGCCTCTTGGAGGGCCCTATGACATGTATTATTCATCATTTGACCTCTTAAGAGGCTTATTCTTTCATTTGTGAGATAGTTTGGTGGGCTTGTCACCAAAAGTTGGATTATTAACAAATTATTTTATTTTTGGGGCTTATGTAGGCCATGGAGACTAATTTGAACTCCTCGTTAGTGTATAAATACAAGTGAGATGAGTTCATTGACTCATCATCACTTTGCATTGGATCTCTTCTCTCTCTTGAGAATTTCCCACTTTTTCTCGGAGGATGAATTGGAGCTTTATGGATGAATTTTGATGTGTGGATCTGGTTTATCTTATCTTGGAGCTTCTCTATTGTCAAATTGTGGATGGTTAGATATGTTTTATTACATGTAAGTACATGCTTTTAATGCTATTCTTGTTTTACTTTGTCATATACATTGGATTAGGACTTTCACTATTTTTAAGGCTAATTGTTGCATGCATTTACTGCTTAAATTGTGGAATTTTGTCTACATATAGCATCTCTCAATGTATGGGCCATGTAATTTGAATGAAATCTCCTAGGGATAATTCTATCAACAAATTCATCTTGATAATCCATCACCTTTTGCACATCGAAGTATAAAAGATGCAAGATTGCTTCTCTTTGCCCTAGAAGGCTAGCAAGGTAGCCTTGAAGCCTCCTTGACTAAGAACCAAGGTCCTCATTCATGTTTGTCATAGAATCCATTCTCCCAAGACTAAGGCACTAATCTACCAAGATGTGGTCACCTAAAATCAACTCTTTTTCACCTTTTCCTAGGTCTAGCTTAGTTGGGTCAACTAGGGATCATTTTCCTGACAAAATAACCCTCCAAAATGTTCGAGCTCCTAGCCTCTCTTGCATTGTTGTTTCCTCAACGCCTCCTCCAATTTTGAAGCCATTCCGACGGTGGAGTTGAAAATAAAAGCCAAGCCCTAGCTCCGAGATCGAACTTTGCCTTGGTATCCCCAAGGCTAGTGCCTCATAGGGTCAATCCAACAACTTTAAGTGAGAATTCTTTCTTTGATCCTTTCCCCCTCCTTGTCTGGCTTAAGAACATTATTGGTTGCTAAACTCTTACCTCCTAACCTACGCTGGGTCCACTTGGTCCCATTCTTTTGAAAAGATAATTCTTCAAGAACCATCTGGGGTACCAATTTCAACAAGGATTTTAGGGACTGGGAAACTCATTCCCAAGTCATATTCACTGAACCTAATCCTCAAGTCCTCCCATCCTTCTCCTATAAGACATTGTACTTCCCTTAGAAAGCAAGCAAGCTCTACTCTTCAACCTCTTCTGGAAAGGGATTATTTGGGTCACTCCACATCCACTTATCGATTTATCTTTCATTGGTGACTCCATAATATACCTAGTATCCTCCCATTGGTGAAAGTCCGTAAATAGTAGGGAACCTTAGCTGAGGTGACAGTCGGCTAAGTCTCCATTTGTTGCCCTTGGTCTAGCATTTGCCCTTTAGGTCCCTTGCTAGTTTGAGCAGTAACAGGACACTCTCACCTCTTGTGGCAAGAATGATGAAATTTCAGACTAAATTACAAGGCCGATAATCACAGGAAATTCTGCAGTTTGGCCAATGTTGATGAAAGGTTTGTTGACTAGATTTGATTGTGATTTTTGGAGGATCTTTTGTCTTTTTAGGCCGCATTTATGGGCATAGAAATTGAGGGAATCTGGGCAGTTTGACCAACACTGACTTTAGGGTTGATTGTAGTTTGACTGCAAAACATTATAGTAGTTTTCTCTCTCCTTTGACCGAATTTGACTGAGCTGCTTTGAGGATGATTTATCGTTGGTTTGACCAAGATTGACTTTCTGGTTAGGGCTGAAGTTTGACTGCAGAAATTTACAAGGTTGTTTTGACTTGAACTGGGCAAGTCAATTTGACCTTTGTACTCTCTCTCTCTGTGCTGAACTTCTGATATAATAATAAGGAGAATTGATCAAAGGCTTTTCCCCACATTGGGGTTTTTTCCCTGGCATCCGCCAAAATCTGGTGTCCTCTTGTCTTGGCTTGTCTTCTGCATTTTGTTTCATGTTCTATCTGCTTTTATCGTCAATGTGATTTTTGTGATTGCTATTGGAAATTGGAAATTGTTATTGCGTTGCTAAGGAACATTGAAGTAAATTGTGCTAAGCATAGAACATGCCATTGTTAACTAAAATTAACATGGAATCAAAGCCCAGGTGAAAACAAAGCCCAAACAAGAGTGAGAAAAGCAATCACTAAGGAAAGATGTTAGACAAGAATATTGGTCTACCTTCAATGATGACTGCATCATACTTCAAATCCGAGGATAAGCTCATGGACAAATCCGACTATATGTGGTGTCCCAAACGAAGAAAATTTGGAACAAATCCATCACATAAAATTTCTACTCATAAATAGAAGATTGCCATGTAAAATATAACATATAAAATGCATGCAATTCCATAACACGATAGGCAGAAATCATCTCAACTTTATTATAATATATAAACTGAGGTTGTACATGCTGGAATGACAAAATAGCTGAGATAACTGGCCACAACAGATCTACAACAATGCCACAAGGGGCCTCCCAAAACAAACTAAAAAGCAATATACTACAACCTGTGAACCCTGAATGGATTCACCAAGGGAAGAGAGGTGTGCCACCCAATCTCTCTAAATTACCCGAGGGTTTTTGTCCTAGGGCTACTGCTGTAGTAGAGAACCATGTTCTCAACCTCACATACAAGAAACAATATCAACTCCAAGATGTCTTCCAATCGTCTCCTCCTCCCCTTTTATAGATTTGATGGATTCCTCTATAACCTTCTATTTTATTATTATTTTAGTTAAAATATTCTTTTTAATGCGGGAAAATGGTAAATTAGCCACCATGTCTCCTCAAGTCATTGAAAATCATATCTAACCATCCCATCCTGTAGATCTTCTCGTTCTGGTTCCAACGAGCTATTACACTGAGGTTTCTGCCACGCATTCCTCCTGGAATGCCACTTTAAGCATAATTAATTGAGTCAAACCCACTAATAACTCAGTTTTCTGACAGTTGTCGGAATGCGCCAGAACGAAAGGCAAACTGTGTGGATGGTGGAATATGCCAAACGAATGCCATCGGACCTCATAGAAACTCCTCAAAACTCCATTGGGACCCTTGATGACGTAAACTTCTCCACTGACCTGGCCATCCCCTGCCTTGGAAATCCATCCTGGCTGTACTATGAAGAAGAATAAAAATGGGGACATGACAGTCATCTTGCCCCAAGATTGCTTGCCCTTAAGCAATCCAAATCTGTGGACCAATCTGGTGGGCCAACGCAATTGAGACCCAATGCCCAGACCCCATACAAAGCATTGGCCCACGTCATGCCTCCAAGCTATCAAAACATGACTAGATCCTCCAATACCTGAATCCCATGTCCATCTCTGACTCAACTTGTTACTAGTAGATACACCTGGATCCCAATGCCACCAAGGAGCACCAATGCTCCACGGCTCCAGCCGTGCGATAGCTCCGAATGTGAATGCTGCCCCACCAACTGCGTATCAGCTCATCACCTCTCTCCAATCCAACCTCGGGCATAGGCCAAGGTCATCCCCACTCTGCTGATGCAGGGCTAATGCTATGGAAACACCGATGAACTGTTGGTCCACCTCCCACTGCTCACTGAAACATATAGTAACCTCCTCGTCTAATTGCCCCTGCTGTACTGTGCCGCGAAGTAATGTTGATACTCCATCAAAAGGATACCAACTCATGATCTCCTGCCAATCTAAGCCATGGATTCCTGTGTAAGGAACAAGTCTACTATGTTGGTGTTGGTCCATGCTCAACTCATGCTGCCCTATCTGGTTGGTCAACAATATCCATTGAGGAAGTCGTGCCCCTCTCCCTGTAATGGGTACAAGTAGCCAAACTATGCTGCAAGTCCTGTCTATATACTCCTGGAGAGGGCTCTTGCCTGAAAATGTTGCAGCTCGGCTAGCTGCCACTACCCCTGTTTTCACCTCATCAATGGGTAGACCCAAAGATGGATGCACTACCATCTCCCTCGCCTGATAGGAAACTCCACGCTCTTCCAATCCACCAATCTCCTGCCAAACTGTCCTGTCATGCTCCAGCATCTCCTGAGGACAAGTGTCAACGAACATCGTCACCTTGCTAGCTGTCTGGATATTTGTCTGCTCCTCATCAACGACTGACCCCAAGGGTGGCTACTCATCCTCCATTATCACGAGTTCAATATGAACCTTCACCTGGTTCTCCCAAAAAGGCTCATCATGCATACTGTGCGCCTCATCCTCCTCAGTTGACTCACACTCCGTCATATGCTGCTCATGCTGACTCATCACTGGTGACACACTCTCCTGAATGTCTCTCCTAGGATCCACAGACTGCTCATCATATGAATCTGCCCTGATGTCAATAACTCGCCATGACTCATGCTCCTCTATGTGCTCTCTATACTGATTCATCAATCGCTCATCTGCTACCCGATCTCTTTCCTACATGGGAGTAATCAGCTGCTCCTCGTACTCCTCTACCACACATGGATGCATATCTGGGCCACTGTCATCAACTCCATATGATTGCTCGTGCTCCTCTAAGTTATCATCGTATGAACCCATGGACTTGTTCAATGAAGAGTCCTCATCCTGACAGACATAAAGAATATCTCCCTGCTCTACCGTTGTGATCTCCTCAATGTCACTCAAGCATGAGTGATTAGGTCCCCAAGGTCCTTTGCAGATGAAGCAAAGTCCCTTCCTCCTCATCTCATTCTCGCTGCATGAGCCCCCAAACCTGAGCTGCTCCTCCCTAGTTCACTGTCTCCGGAACAACCCATTGTTCTGCTCAACCAACCTCTCAACTAGACCATAAGAAATAGGTGAGACCAACTGCTCTCTTCTCCAAACAGATAACAATTGAGACCGCAACTCCTGATAGATGACATCACGACCTCTCATACATGAGGACAAGATGGACTGCATGTTGGTTATAACTCTGTCAGGATAATGTTTCCTAATGCTAAAGAAGCATTAGAACATCTGTAGGATCAAATCGTCACACTTCAGATCAAACAGGATCTCATAAGTCCTAGTCATGGCCATGCCTCCTAGAATATCAAGCTTCTTCCCAAAGGTAGAGCCTGCATTGTTGTCCAAGCCTTGGAAAGTCTCTATTATCAATATGAAAACTCTCCTCATAACATAATCATTATAAGGAGCCATAGGGGCGGCTAGTCTCATTATGTTATTGAACAAAATGCAACTGGAAGCCTTCACAAGGTTCTTCCAAGAACTTGTGTTGTATGATAGCAAGCATAGCTGGTTTTAGAGCCCAAATTAGTTTCTTCCCTTCTAACTGACTCACTTTGGAAAGGAGGGCATCTAGTTCATCAAGTTTGAAGAGAACTTTCTATTTGGCCCTCATATGCTTCAAATCTGTCCCAAGAGCATAAATCTTGTGTCCTATTTCCCACTCCTTCTGCACATCCTTTGGCTATTCTCTCTGAAGAATGGCATAGACCCCTTTTGAGAAGGGTTTGCTGTTTGCTGTTGCTACTGGTTTATTAAGGGAGTTTATAAGGGTTTTATCCATGTTTTAGTTCAACGATGATAAGTATATCAAGTTGTTTTCACTGACATTCTCCCAACTTACAATATGCAATGCTGGCAGCTCAAGTCTCTGACTCATACAAGTAGGACAAATAACCCTTCATGAATAATAATTAATGCATGCCCAACAATACAATGGTTATGACAAAAAGCCACAACGACATAATTTGCCATAGACAACAACTGCACTCAACTCATAGGCAAGAACATATAGTTGGCACTTGCAACTCACAACTCAAACATACAATCCCTATATTTGAATCAGAACATATGACCAATTGACTTAAGACCGACAAACCTTGGTATTCCAACAATTAATTAACACTTTAACCTGACTTAGAACAACTATGTGACAATTATCCAACTATTTAACCTTGAGCTACCCAAGGAAATTTTAACTGGTCTTGATTATAATAGTGATGATCAAATATCTCTGACTTCATAAACCCTCAAAGTTCAGTTTATACTCTGCTATAAAAAAATATCTCCAGACAGTAAACATTTCTTCGAACAATTTGAGAACAATTGGAGGAAAAGAATTTAAAAAATTGGAGGAATATGAACCTGGGACTGCCCATTAAAATTCAGAAGTAATTCAGCTGCTGACTCTGTCCTTCAGAAAATTGAGATTTTCTTTGAGATAATTAGTAGCATATTGTCTGTGCTTATAACTCTGAAATTTGCTCAGGTGTAGGGTATACATACATAATTGACTGATAATTCGATCCACTAGTGTGTACCAACTGCGCTCTCGATACCGGTTCCATGCTATATGCCCCACGCTCAGGCCTTACTAACCGCATAGGGGTATCACACTCGGAACAAGGCATTTGTAAAACGTTTGCTTCGTCCCTTATGGAATTTTTTTTTCACCTGTAGTGTATGCGCATATACCTAGTTGCGGTTGCTACATGACTGTTGCACTTTAGGGAACTTCTCTGATACTGCTTACGATCCCAAAGCACACAACCTTTTATTTGCGCCGTTCCTTTCAATCTGCATCTTCTACGTGCAATAATTACATGGTCAAGCTCCTAATCGAAACTTTCGGTTTGGCCTAATCGTTGCGATCATGCTATAGGAAGAAATCCTCTCTCTGCAAGCGAGACTCGAACTGTAATGGCTGCTTTACATTGCTAATTAGCACCGCGACTCCTCAATCTGTTAACAAAACCATGAACCAACACTTCAAAATTATTTCCGCCCCATGAAATTCTTTGATGACACTATGAATTTCTTCGACGACACTTGGAATCCTCAAAATATGAATTGCGGCCTGAAGGTGGAGTGAATGAGCTCCTTGTCCTTCCACGTGCATTAATCTTGCCGATCGTATCAGATCATTGAACCGGTGGCTTCCAAGGCGACTTCCAAAATGAGGCAAATTAGTCCCCAGTGCTTTACGTTACACCCTACGTGGTGGATGGTCTCCTTGGCTGGTATGCACAACTCCTCGCGATTGTACTACGAAGGCCCATTAATTCCTCCCGGGTTGCACAACGTTTTGATATTACTATAAGATGTTTATGCCCAACTCCCCAACAACTCCTTAACTCCTCAACACCGTAGGGCACAGTTCAGTTGCAATCATGCACAACGATTCATGCCAACTTCCGATGATATTGACCGCTTTTGATTGTTTTTACAAGCATTCCCTTCTACGCCGCAAATCAACGCAGGTTCTTATGCACATAGTTCCATCCTCCACAGTGTCGATGAGTTGTGGGCATGTCTCTACTTTATTAATCCCTTTCGACGCACCACGAGCTCAAACAATCCCACACAGTGATGAATTCGGCCTTTAACAAATGGATCGAGTCACTAGTACAATTTTGCTATCGACGTCACAGGAAATTTCGTCTTCAACAAAAAAAAATCCCGATCTGCACAAAATGGATTGATACGCTGCCTCTGCAATCCCACAAACTCGTTCTTCGGAAGCTTAGGTTCCGGCGATTGAGAGCCTTTAGACATTCGACCCCAAAATATTTGGGGTATGGAAACAAACAACCCATATAATATTTACGGCTCCATATAAAAATTTTCACGCTGCCAATAATAATCGACAGCCCACTTTGAAGAATAGTTTGGCTACCAATATTTTGGCCCTTTGAGCGTTGATTCAGAATTTGACTCCAACCAGATAATTCGATCTGCATAAAACCCTCAAGATGAGCCAAGACCAAGGCTCTGATAACACTGTGGTGTCCCAAATGAAGAAAATTTGGAACAAACCCTTCACATAAAATTTCTACTCATAAACAAAAGATTGCCATGTAAAATATAACAGATAAAATGCATGCAATTCCATAACACGATAAGCAAAAATCATCTCAGCTTTATTATAATATATAAACTGGGGTTTTACATGCTAGAATGACAAAATAGCTGAGATAGTTGGTCACAACAGATCTACAATAATGCCACAAGGGGCCTCCCAAAACAAACTAAAAAGCAGTATACTACAACCTGTGAACGCTGAATGGATTCACCAAGGGAAGAGAAGGGTGCCCGCCCAATCTCTCTAAATCACCGAGGGTTTTTGTCCTGGGGCTACTACTAGAGTAGAGAACCACGTTCTCAACCTCACATACAAGAAACAATATCAACTCCAAGATGTCCTCCAATGGTCTCCTCCTCCTCCTCCTCCTCCTATTTTATAGATTTGATGGACTCCTCTAGAACCTTCTATTTTATTATTATCTTAGTCATGGAGCACCTTTCCCCCTTTTATTTCAATTAAAATATTATTTTTAATGCGGGAAAATGGTAAATTGGCCACCATGTCTCCTCAGGTCACTGAAAATCATATCTAACCATCCCGTCTTGTAGATCTTCTCGTTCCAATTCCAACAAACTATTACACTGAGGTGTCTGCCATGCATTCCTCCCGGAATGCCACCTTAAGCGTAATTAATTGAGTCAAGCCCACTAATAACTTAGTTTCCTAAAAGTTGTTGGAATGTGCCGGAACGAAAGGAAAAATGTGCGGATGGTGGAATATACCAAGTGAATGCCATCGGACCTCATAAAAAGTCGTCAAAACTCCATCAGGACCCCTGACGACGTAAACTGCTCCACTGACCTGGCCATCCCCTGCCTTGGAAATCCATCTTGGCTGTACTATGAAGAAGAATAAAAATGGGGACATGACACTATAATGCATCGAAGATGACTTTGGATGAGAATGATGCTATGGACTATGTAAAGGGAAGAGTGGTGGAGCCTCCTTCAAATGCACCTGCTGCTGTAAAAACAAATTACAAGAAAGGTGAGGTCAAAGCTAAGAAAATTATCGTAGACTCTATTCAAAAGCATTTGGTTGCCTATATTTCTGATTTGGAAACATCTAAGGAGATGTATGATAAGTTGGTTGGGCTGTTCAAAGCAAACAATGCGAATCAAATCGTCTTTCTCAAGAACAAGTTGAAGGACATCAAGATGGAGAGAGGAGAGTCTATTCAATCCTATTTCATGAGGATTACTGAAATCAAGAATGACCTTCTATCCATTGGAGAAGTTGTTGCTGACAGGGAGCTCACTATCATTGCACTGGAAACTGCTCCACTTACCTGGCCATCCCTTGCCCTGGAAGGTTGTACTATGAAGAAGAATAAAAATGGGGACATGACACTATAATGCATCGAAGATGACTTTGGATGAGAATGATGCTATGGACTATGTAAAGGGAAGAGTGGTGGAGCCTCCTTCAAATGCACCTGCTGCTGCAAAAACAAAGTACAAGAAAGGTGAGGTCAAAGTTAAGAAAATTATCATAGACTCTATTCAAAAGCATTTGGTTGTCTATATTTCTGATTTGGAAACATCTAAGGAGATGTATGATAAGTTGGTTGGGCTGTTCAAAGCAAACAATACAAATCAAATCCTCTTTCTCAAGAACAAGTCGAAGGACATCAAGATGGATAGAGGAGAGTCTGTTCAATCCTATTTCATGAGGATTGCTGAAATCAATAATGACCTTCTATCCATTGGAGAAGTTGTTGCTAACAGGGAGCTCACTCTCATTGCACTTGGAGGTCTTACAAGAAAATGGGATGTGTTTAACACCACCATCCTCAACAATGACAGGATTCTTGGTTTCGATTAATTATTGGTTAGATGCACTCAAGAAGAAACAAGGATGATGGAGAGAGACAAGCCTTCAAATGGAAATAGTCATACTGCTTTCTCCACTCATGCTAAAAGGAAGAACAATGTCTGACCAAGGAAACAAGGTCAAGGATTTAAGCCGGGATACAAAAAAGGAAGAAAAGAAAGATGCTACAATTGCAACAGGGTTGGCCACTATGCTAGAGAGTGTCCTCACAAGAAGGATACTCCAAGGGATGATGACAACAACAACCGCAACAATTATAGAGGCAATGCCAATCAAAGGAACAACGAGTTCAACGATAAAGGAAAGAGGAATGCTCTCTATTATGAAACCAGCTCAAGAAAAGATAGAAAAGATAGATCAACGCCTTATAATTCATCCTCTTCGAGGGGGCAACCTCCTTTACATTATATAAATGAACAATTCTTGGATGATACAAAGACCTCCTTTCTATATATAGGAGTCTAAGGGGTCATAACATTATCAGAGCCGACATAACAATAATAATGTAAGGGCATAATAATAACAATAGTGGGCTTCTATGGGGCACAATAGTAACAATATGGGCACTACATGGGTACCTCAATATAATAAGTGGGTTGTACTAATAACAATAAGGGGTTACACTAGTAGTATAGGGGCCTAACATGCCTCTCTCCTTCAAAAAGCGTTGTCCTCAACGCTTGAGTAGTTCTTGATGCTTCTGTATAAAATTCTTGTCCTCCCATGTGGAATATTCAGCGGCTAAGTTCTTCCACTTGATGAGATACTCTGAAATTGATCGATTTCGTAGCTGTCGGGTTCTTGTTTCTGTGACTGCTCCAGGTTCCAATATGATTTTTCCTTCCTTTTAAATATCTGGCAATATTGTTTGAATTGGGATCTTTTGCAACTTTTGAATAAGTGGCCATACTTCTTTGTCCTTCTTCCATTCATCCCTTGCTTCGTTTATCCAATTTGGTTGGATAATAGAAATAGCACAAAACAATGCTTCCACATCCCCATCCTTGAAGAGTCTTCCCATTCGGTAAGGTCGCCATTTTTTAAGTGCATGTAGTATTGCCAACATTTCCTTCTCATAAATAGCTTGCTTTAGATGTAGCAGTAAAAATACCCGGTCGCCTACATCAAAACGTTTTTCACTATGATGTTGATCTACCTGTTGTTTCATTTGATTTTGCACCGAAGTGGCGTTATCCTTCAAAAGTTGGAGAACTTGTTGTTGATGCTCGATGTGATCTTTCACTGCTTGAACCTTTTTCTTCTTGATATGTCCTTCTATCTTTAGAGTTTGAGGAGTGGTAATTTCTTCCAATTCTTTACAAGATATGGTCGGATTCATTCTTGATGCTCTATGTGATCTTTCACTTCTTGAACATTTTTCTTCTTGATATGTCCTTCTATCTTGATAGTTTGAGGAGTGGTAATTCCAACCAGTGAATTACAAGATATGGCTGGATTCATTTCTTCTTTCTTGATGTGATCTTTCACTTCTTGCATCTTTTTCTTCTTGATATGTCCTTCTATCTTGAGAGTTTGAGGAGTGGTCATTCTTGCCAATTGTTTACAAGATATGTTCTGATTCATTTTTTCTTTCTCTGGGGTCGGGTCCTGGCATATATCATTTTCTTCCTCCTCTTCATACTCTATGTAAAATAATTTCTTCTCAGCACACTTATGACCTTTAGTGCATTTGCTGTCACAATTGTAACAAAGCCCTTTTTCTCTTTTTTTCTTCCAATTGTTGTGGTGTAACCCTTGTAGGTTGTGGAAGGCTAGGAGAAACAACACGTCCATATTTAAAGTTTTGAGGGGTAGACTTCCTTGTTGCCATAATTTTACTTTCAAATATGTCACAAAGCCCTTTTACTCTTTCCAATTGTTGTGGTGTTGCTCTAAAGAAGGTGTTGCTCTTTGTATCCTCATAATGTGCTATCATTTCCTCCGTGAGAATTGACCACGTAACAAGTTGTTTACGAGAACAAAGCCCTTTATACAATAAAAATTGATTCGGTTCTAAATATGAAGATGCAATACATACCTTTTGTAACAGTGGTACACCATGTAGATCAAAATATTGCTCCATCTGAAGTATCCAATTTACCGGATCCTTGCCATCAAACTTCCTCATCTTGCTTTTTCTTGATTTTAGGACTTCGATCTTGAAACGACTGTAACTCTATACTTGCGAATATTTAAGTTCTGAAATTGCTACTTGTAGTAGCCCTCTGTGTCCACTTTTCAATGCCACCAGTCTGATCCAAATTGGATTCTCCAAAAAAAAGTTATGCACAATCTCCCAAGATGACCTGATTATAGACCTTTCCAGAAGAGCAAACTTGTATGAAGTGCCACGTGTCAATTTTTCGACCTTTGGCTCTGAAAAAGATATACAAGAAACTACAGTCCGTCCTCTTTCTGTACCTTCTTACGAAATTTCAATCCAATGCTCAGAGAGAAAGTTATGACTATTTTCCCTAGGTCACTTGTTTGGAATGTAATTCAGGAGTTTGCAAAAAGACCAACTTCCTCAGATCATATCTCCGCAAATATAGCGCAAAAAGCTCTGAAATTCGGACCCGAGGTTTAGTGCGATTTCTTCTCAAATGGGTTTTTTTTGCAACTTCTGAAACGTCGCAGAAAAAAAGTTATAGCGAAAATGCCACGATGACCTGTTTGGAGCAGCGAAACCCTAGAATCCAAAGCTCTGATACCAAATGTTATGAAACTAGCTCAAGAAAAGATAGAAAAGATAGATCAACGCATTATAATTCAACCTCTTCGAGGGGGCAACCTCCTTTACATTACATAAATGAACAATTCTTGGATGATACAAATGAAAAGACCTCCTTTCTATATATAGGAGTCTAAGGGGTCATAACATAATCAGAGCCGACATAACAATAATAATGTAAGGGCATAATAATAACAATAGTGGGCTTCTATGGGGCACAATAGTAACAATATGGGCACTACATGGGTACCTCAATATAATAAGTGGGTTGTACTAATAACAATAAGAGGTTACACTAGTAGTATAGGGGCCTAACACTCTCGCTGCTTGATATGGAAATGGTCGACCTCCCAAAAGATCAAGAAATTCCAGGTATGAGGAAAGTAATGTTGTAGAAAAACAAAATGAAATTTATCTTATTTCCGCTTTATCTACTGCTTCTCCTTTGGATACATTGGATCATTGGTGATTGATAGTGGAGCCTCAAGGCACTTCACTGGGTACAAAGAGACCCTCTCAAATTTGGTTTTAAAGAAGACTAACTTGGGAATCATACTTGGAGATAATGCTACCTATTCCGTGAAAGGAATAGGGATTGTCATTCTTCACTTGAATCAAGGTCAAACCATTCATCTACAAGAAGTATTGTATGTGCCCGATTTGAAAAGTACCTGGTATCTATTTCGGCGATGGAAGATAAAGGCTTCAAGGTAACATTCATTGATGGAAAGGTACGTCTTTGGCAAAGAAACCCTAAATATGCATTTACACTTGGATTTAGGGTTGACAGTCTTTATCAAGTTGGAGGAAGTCCTTTGGGAGCCATGTCTTGCGATACTTTTCTTCAATTCGAATTATGGCATCAGAGATTTTCCCACCTTCATTACAAAGCCCTACCTGGGGTAAGGAAGATGGTCACAGGTATGCCCGAATGAATAATGAAGGAATTTGCCAGGGTTATGCAGCTGGGAAACTTACAAGGGGACCACTCCCTTCAAGTGAAAGTCAAACTTCTGATATTCTTCAATTGGTCCATTTTGACCTATCTGGTATGTTGCCTGTAACATCATTAGGAGGATACTTATTTTATGCTATCTTTATGGATGACTTCTCTTGTAAAATATGGATCTATTTCTTGAAGAAGAAGGATGAAGTGTTCAAATGGTTCCATTCTTTCAAAGCTTTGGTGGAGAATCAAATGGGGAAGAAGATCAAAATATTGAGGACCAACAATGGAACCAAATATGAATAAAATGAATTCAATGACTTTTGCAGAGAGGCTGGCATTAAAAGGGAGACAACCGTTGCAACACTCCTAAGAAAAACTGAGTTACTGAAAGGAAGAATCAAACTATCATGGAAGCCACTCGTGCCATGCTCCATGATCTAGGTCTACCGAAGTTCTTATGGGGAGAAGCTACCATTATTGTCGTATATGTTCAAAATAGGTGTCCTCATCAAGCATTGAATTTCAAGACACCCAAAAAAGTTTTAACTGATAAGAAACCTGATGTTTCTCATTTTAGAATATTTGGTTGTCCCGTGTATTTTCATGTGCCTAAAGAAAAGAGAAACAAGTTGGGAGGATGTGGGAAGAAAGGAACATTTGTGGGCTACAGTGAAAACTCAAAGGCATATAGAATCTATGTGCTTGGTCAACAAGATGTGGAAATAAGCCATCATGTTACATTCGATGAAGACACTGCTCTTGGGAAAGCTAAATATCTCCCCATTCTAGGAAAAGAGAATGTTGATGCTATAGGAAAGCAGGATCAACTTCCATTCGATGAGCCTATGCCCGATGGATCCCATTGGTCCACCTCCTGGTGATCTCCCTACCTCAAGAAGAAGGCCTTTGTGGCTCAAAGACACTCTCGAAGATGCTGAAAAACATATTGCTCCAAGAGGGACATTTCGTGAAAGTAAGAATCCAAATAAGTATCAAGGGTACTTTGCTTCTATGAGTACTATTGTTCAATCTGAGCCATGTACGTTCGAAGAAGCCGTGAAACACCAAGTATGGAAGGATGCGATGAATGAGGAATACGAATCAATCATGAAGAATAATGCTTGGAATGTAGTTCCTAGACCCAAGGACAAGTCTGTGGTCACTTCTAAATGGATTTACAAAATCAAACATGGAGCTGATGGGAGTGCTGAAAAATACAAGGCTGGATTCGTTGCTCGAGGCTTCTCTCAAAAGGAAGGAGTGGACTATGATGAGATATTTGCACCAGTTGCCCGATATACCACTATCCATTCGATTATTGCTCTTGTTGCCTCTCAAGGATGGAGCCTACACCAAATGGATGTTAAGGCTGCTTTCTTGCATGGCTTGCTTAAGGAGGAAGTCTACTTGGAACAACATGAAGGGTTCGAAGTACAAGATCAAAGGACACACATATGCAGATTGATGAAAGCCCTCTATGGGTTGAAGTAAGCCCCTAGGGCTTGGTATGAGAGGATTGATGGCTATCTTATGAAGTTGGGATTTACAAGGAGTGAAGCTGACCCTAACCTATATTTCAAGGTTGAAAATAACAAGCCTCTCATTCTGGTCCTTTATGTGGATGATCTTTTTCTGACAGGTGCAAACCCTCTCATTTATCAATGCAAGAGGGAGTTGGCTTCCGACTTCGAGATTAAGGACCTAGAACTGATGCACTACTTTCTAGGCCTGGAGGTCTGGCAAAAGCCAGGTGAGATTTTCCTTTCTCAAGGAAACTACATTGTGAAGCTGCTTGAGAGATGTGGGATGGTGGATTGAAAGTCTGTGTCTAATCTGATGGAACTCAACTTCAAGAAGCTATGTGGAAGTGCTGCTGGGCTTGAATTAGCAAACCCTTTCGAATATAGACAACTTTTGGGGGCCCTGATGTTCTTGGTAAACCCCTGTCCTAACATATGCTTTGCTGTGAATATGTTGAGTCAATTTATGGTCGAGCCTCATCACATACATTGGATTGCTGCTAAGAATCTCTTGAGATATCTCTGAGGCACAATCAATTATGGATTGAGATACATTGTTGGGAATTTGAGGCTGCATGGATATTCAGAGGCTGAGTGGGTTGGCAGTGTTGTGGGTCGTATCTGGATGTTGCTTCTCATTAGGGTCTGCTTCAATTTCTTGGATGAGCAGGAAGCAAAAATCGGTTGCTCTAAGCACTGCCGAGGTCGAATACATTATGGCTTCTTGTGAAGTTGTTTGGTTGAGGAAGCTCTTCAGTGAGCTATTTAAGCATGTGCTGGATACCAGCATGATCCTCTGCGACAACCAGAGTGGGATTCGCCTTTCAGAGAATCCTGTGTTCCACGACTGCTCCAAGAACATTGATATCAGGTACCACTTTATCTGGGATATGGTACAGCGGGGAGCAATAAGGCTCCAACACATCAGGACTGATGAGCAGGTCGCAGATATCCTCATAAAGCCTTT
This sequence comes from Pinus tabuliformis, assembly GCA_031772625.1. NCBI lineage: Eukaryota > Viridiplantae > Streptophyta > Pinopsida > Pinales > Pinaceae > Pinus > Pinus tabuliformis. Next base: position 976,262,716 of record CM062816.1, on the reverse strand, counting down.
GGGGAAGGTCAAATTCTTAACCTTCTGAGAGAGACTTGGAGTCGTGGAAAGACCCTCCCATGAGGGTCTCGCTTGAGTTGGACATTGAGCTCTGGGAGCTCCTGGAGGCTTGGGGTACTTCTTGGAGCTATGAGCAACCATAGGGTAAGGGGTTCACCTTCCCCTATTGATGCGCTATGTACATGGTGAGTGGTTCACCTTCCCCTACGGGACATGTGTGTAGGGTGAGTGGTTCAACTTCCCCTTCGATTGACATATGCATAGGATGAGTGGTTCACCTTCTCCTATGGCATATGAGCAGGATGAGTGGTTCACCTTCTCCTGCTGATGCCCTAGCATACATCCTACCCATGTAGTCCAGAACTCATGGGAAGTACCTCTCATTTGGCCAATGAGTTGGGAAATGTGGATAGGGACCATAGCACTACCGATGGACGCATCGTGTACTACCGTACTCCCTATGTCTAGGATGCATGGTGTTCAACAACTTGATCTGGGATCATTTGAAGTTCTATCTTTGGACTGACTTTTGTCAGTGGAGAGTGGTAAGGTCTTGTGACTCACTCTCGATCAATTCTTCTTGATTATTACATCATGGTTCAATAGAGTAGAGATGAGATGACAAAGATGATACATGATGACAGGATGGCATGATGATCGATGATGACAGATGGATTGGTAGTTGGAATTTTCCCTAGTTGAGAGGGAGTTTTAAAATTGGAAACTAGGGCCAAATTCCACCTTGGGACAACTCTTTTGATGGAGATGATGATTGCATTAAATCCCTCTTTTCGAGAGGACCAAAATTGATATAAAGATCATCTCATTTGGACAAGCAGAAGTATGATTTTGAATTTATGCCCACTCATGTACTATTTGTTCAGGTCGGCCTCATCATCATGTAGGCTCAGAAAGCCCAATGGATGTATCTCTTCACCCACAACGAATTGTATAAATACAAGTGTCCCTCCTCCTCATTTGGCACATTCATCACTCACTCATTCTCTCTCCTTCTCTCATTGGTTCGTACAACTATTGGGCAACTTCTCTCTCTCTCACACGTGTGGCAAGAAGGACGAAATTTCAGACTAAATTACATGGCCAAAAATCACAGTAAATTCTGTAGGTTGACCAATGTTGATTAGCGTTACCAAGGGTTTGTTGAAAAACTTTGATTGCGATTTTTGGAGGATCCTTTGTCTTTTTAGGCTGCATTTCTGGGCACAAAAATCGAGGGAATCTAGGCAGTTTGACCAATGCTGACTTCAGGGTTGACTGTAGTTTGACCACAGAAAATTACAACAGTTTTTCTCTCTCCTTTGACCCAATTTGACCTAGCTATTATGGGCTGACTTTGACCTCCTGATCAGGCCGAGTTTGACTATGGAAGACCGAGCTGCTTTGAGGATGATTTATTGCTGATTTGACCAATGTTGACTTTCTGGTTAGGACTGAAGTTTGACTGCAGAAATTTACAGGGCTGTTTTGACTTTGAATTGGACAAGTCAATTCAACGTTTGTCCTCTCTCTCTCTGCGGAACTTTTGATATAATAATAAGAAGAATTGATCAAAGGGTTTCCCCACATTGGGGTTTTTTCCCTGGCGTCCGCCAAATCTGGTGTTCTCTTGTCTTGGCTTATCTTCTGCATTTTGTTTCATGTCCTATCTGCTTTTACTGTCAATGTGGTTATTGTGATTGCTATTGGAAATTGGAAATTGTTATTGGGCTGCTAAGGAACATTGAAGTAAATTGTGTTAAGCATAGAACATACCATTGTTAACTAAAATTAACAATCATGTTAAGGTGGTTCCCAAGAGTTTTGTGTGGGTGTGGACTAGCATTCTACTGCGATGACAAAATATCCAGCTGAAAAAGCTAATTTTTGTAACAAATATCATTTTCAGCATCAATGTTTTAAACTGCTTGTCAATATAGATATCGATATCCAAGTATGTTTATCTAATAGAAAGTTTGTAGATATGTAATTGATCTAGATAAAAAGTTCATCCTTTCAATGCTAGAAAGGTTGATAGTGCTACAGATGCAATCCCGTTGTGATGATTCAATTTATCTTGGTAATTTTCTTTGCATGAAATCAAAATATCCAAGGTCTGCAATCATTGATTGGATGAAAATTCTACAAGAACTCAATATAATTGAGCTGGTTGAGTTTTTCACTTATCACATGGAATCCATCTCTAGGTATTTTTATTTGCTTCAACAAAATTATGTTATGTTACATACTTCATCACAAACATGAATATGTATCATAGAAATTGAATATTAGGAATATTACATAGACTTTGATTATGAATTAACCACTCAGATTTTGCCTGTGGCTATCAATATATTCTACATAAGATTGTTCTTAAAGATTTTTTTATTTTTTTCAGTGGCCTATTGATGACCTACACCATCCCACTAAAACTTTCTTCACCCTTTTTTTTCTCTCAACCTGTTTCTTTTATTCCATCATGCTTTATTTTTCCATTCTTTATCTGGCCATGTTGAGGGACTAAAGTTACAGACTTTAAAAGCATGACTTTCAACTCTTGGACAACGATACACATAAGAAATGCACATAAAGTTAAAATAGATTGAATTAAAAGATAACTGCGAGGAGTAAATTTAACCTCAAATGTGTACGTGCATGAGTCTTCACTTAGAATTAGGTGTCTGCCCATATGAAATACAAATCTAACAAGTCCTTTGGCCAGAAAGAAAAAATAACTCACGGCCTAGATTACATATAATAGTGTAAGAAAGGAATCAGGATGTAAGGGAAGATAAAATGTGAGAAAACTGTCTTTTTCCCTAGACAGGAAACAAAAAAAACATAAATGAGAAGGGATATGTACAGAAAGCTAGATAGCAATCCATACTTAATTTTAGAGACAACCTCCAGCTTGAAATGTATACAACATTTGAAAAGAAATCAATCACACTGATACTTAACCCTCCCAAGGAAAGAAGTTCTTCCACTGAACTCAATAACTTCCACATACAAGAAGCACAATGGTGTGATCATTGTGCCAAGCCAATAGAATTGCTAGTCCTTAAGGAAATGCAAAATAAGACGGAAAAAAAAACATTCTACAGAAGAATGTGGAAGATGTGTAAATGAAGCATGCCTTATTTTTCAATGACATCAAAGTCGAACATCTAGGAATTTTCTTGCATTGCAAAAACATTCATGGTTGACAGCCTCATGTAAATAGTATGACTGAATGGTCACAATGTTCCAAAGTCAATCACATGCCAAATAAAAGAAAAGTGATAGATGGGAGTACCAAGGAAGCTGCAAACCACCGCATTGATATAGCTGCGAGCCTCAATTGAATCAAGACCAATTACAATGATGTCAAAACCCTGTAGAACTCAAAATATTTGTCCTCTATCCAACAGAAATGAGGTACTATGTTCACCCCACTAACTCATTCCATGACTCGTCTTGCAGCTACGAAAGCTTTTGGTTCCCTACATCTTGCATCCTGAAAAGAAACTTCCTTCTTGATGTTAAGTGAATGCACTTTGGAGGACTCTTTAGTGTTAAGGTTATCTGTATGTAATCCCACCTCCAGCTTTTATATATATATATAAAAACAAAAAAAAAGAATAAGTGGGTTTATTGGTGCGTAGCACTATTTCTTTTCAGATATATATAATGAAAGACCATACACCTGTTGTGCATACCTGTGGTTATTTTGTGGACCTTTATACCATACACATCTCACACCCATACCTTCCTCCATACCATACCATACCTCTCATGTCACACCATAACCAATGCCATGCCATGTGTCATGGTTTTTAATCATAAATGCTCATTCCATGCCCTCCGCCTCCATAACCATGATGACATCATCATAACCAACGTCATAATTTATGCATAAATGATGAAAGTCTCTTGAACTCGGCTATGATTCCAGGGAAATGAAGAGCTATGTTTCTAACTTTTTCAAGGGGATGATATGGTGGCAGCTAGCTCTTGGGATAATCTATTTAGTGAGGGGTTTTCCGAGAAGCTGGGAGCATTTATTTTGAAGCTTCACAGAAAAAGGGCCGAATACATCAAGTAGAGGAAGAAGCAATCTGTCTCATAGTGTTATGAATATAATTCATAACAAGTACCCTGATTATACGGCACTGGTACCTGTGCTGATGCTAGGCCTCCCCACCCAACATCCTTTGCACTACTGCATCCTGTACTGCTGCCCATGGCTTTGTCACTGCCATTGCTACATCCGTACGACAACTCCCTCTGCATCCACGCTGCTTCTGGTCCTTTCTCCCAACACTGCGTTTGCACTGCAGTTCTCTCTCATCATGCTGCATCGTGCTACTGCCACTACTACTGCACTGCAACTCAGTTACTGAGAAGCAGGTAACTAATCCACCCAACTATTGACATCCTTGTTAGGCTAGAAACCCTCCCGATGCTGAAGCTCTCTCTACCACTATCCTGCAACAACTCTGTGCTTCTCGCACTGCTGCAAACCTCTCTGTGCCATCCTGCACTACTGCAACCTCCTCTGTGCCTCTCGCACTGCTGCAAGCCTCTTTGCGTTGCCAGGGACTACTGCACTCTAGCACTCTCTGCCGCTCCATCTGCATCCGCTTCTACTGACATCTGCCATCCTGCTACTCTCACTTCGAGGCTCCTGTAGCCAGGTATGATCCAAGAGTTTGGGTACCTCAAGGATCCTGCCCCTCATCGCCTGTAGTCCTCTTGACTACAGCTCGATGTCACCCCACCTCTTCTCTAGAGGTACATGAGCACTCATGGCACAATCGTCATCATCCTCTACCTCCTTTTCTACCTTCACTGGCGCTGCCTTGGAGTCAGACGCCTCTCCCTTATTCTTCTTCCTCAGACACTGGTTCGCATAATGCCCCAGTTCCCCACAATTGAAGCACTTTATCTTGGAGAGGTCCTTTTTCTTCCTCTTCTCCTGCTTCCCCACAGATGCCAAAGCTGCATCCTCTTCCTCCTCTTTCTTGACCTGGGCTCCGTCGTTGCTACTTTCCGTCTTGGTCAGCCGTCTGATTTCTTCTTGGCGAAGAGCTGCTGTTAAAATTGGCAACTAGGGCCAATCTCCATGTGGGTCATCTTATTTATGGCAACTGATATTTTTCCTTGATTCCTCTCGTCGAGAGGTGTAGGATTGATCTAACGATCATCCGATTCCGAAAAGTATTTATGGAGATATGAATTTATTTGTATTTACTTGACAAATTGTCAAGGTCGGCCAACAGCGAAATGTGTGGCACACATGCCCAGCATATCATATAAATACAAGTGAGGTTGAGTCATTATTCACTCATCTCATCTCTCATACATTCTTCTCTCCTTAGCTGATTGGGTTTACACACAAGGAAGAGAAGCTCACACGTGGGAAGAGGGAGGATGCAGAAGGGCAAGGAAGGAGGACGCAGGAGGTGCAACAAGACGTTTTAGGAGAGCGTTGACCAAGCGTTGACTTTTCAACAGTGCGGTTTTGGTGTGGCAGCCTCTCCTAGGCAGGCCAAAATTTTTGGCATGCAAATTGAGGAAATCTGACCTCTGGTTTGACCAGCGTTGACTACCCTAGTTTGGGGCAGCAGGTTGACTTCAGTTGACTGTGTTTTTGGGATTGTTTATGGGCTGCTTCATCTTGCTATTAGAGGACTAGATGACCGGGAAATTGACCAAACATATTGAAGGTCAATTTCATCTTGTTTGACCAGATTTGACTTTGCTGGTTAGGGTTTGCTGCTGCTGTCATAAAATTACAGATTTATGAAATTGTACTATTTCTCTCTGCTGAACTATTGAAGACTAAAGAAGAATTGATCAAAGGGTTTCCCCACATTGGGGTTTGTCCCTGGCTAGCCGCCACACCTTTTCTTGGCTTGTTTTCTGTCGATCTATTAATGTTCTATCTGCATTTTACTTTATGTTTTTGTGATTGCTAAATAGTGGCTAATAAGAAGAAATCGAAGTAAACTGCACTAAGCATAGAACGTACCATAAATTAACACCACAATTCTTCCCAATCTGGAAGATTCGCTCTGCCCAGAATGCTCTGGACGAATGTCTCCCACTCCTTGGAGACTGCATTTAGGGCAGTCCTCACCATCAACTCCTGATCCGGCGTGGCCCCTATGGAAGTCAGTTGGTCTCGGATCTCCTGCAACCTACTGAGGAAGTGATCTACCTGCTCCCCCTTCTGCATCTGGTACGACCGCAGCTAATTCTCTAGTAGCATCTTCCTTGTTGATTTGGGGTAGCATTGGATGTGCTCTAGCCACGAAATTTGGTGGAAATGTTGGGGCACATGAGATCTCCAATACCTAGAAAGGGTTTGGGCAGATTCTAAACAGATCAGGAGATATTAAAATAATTAATATTTTTAATGGAGTCCCTAAGTCTAAACTTATGGAAAATAAAATATTAATGTGTATTAATATGAATCTGTGTTAGAATGGTCCAAAAGACATGGATCAAGCCAGATCTAATCTTAGCCATTGATTAGGGACTTAATCTCTATCGTTGAGATGTCAACAGGAAAAGTATAAGAGGAGGCTTGAGGGTCACTTAGAGAGCACACTAGATGATTAGTCATTGTATTCTCTAGAGCGGGCTTTGCTAAGAGAGATAGAATCAGTGATTGGGAGAGTAGCTGAGGGGAATTGAGTACAGAGAAACAAAGAAGGCAGAGAGTGTGCTGGGAGAGCAGCGCAACAGCCAAGGAGGGTGACGCAGAGCCAACAAGGGCTCACGCAGCGCCATGCAGACGCAACCAAGTGCTGTGCAGAGCACCAGAGGGGCTAGCGCAGTTGACACAGAGGCTCCCAGAGCTGGCGCAGGGCCCCCTGGGGTTGACGCAGGCCAAGAAAGGCTGACGTAGGGCCAGCATGAGACAGAGAGCGGTTGACGCAGTCCAGATTGGGCAGACGCTGGGGTTGCAGGAGCAGTATTGTGTTGAAGAGCTGCCGGAAGGATTTTTCGGGGTTCCAGCCAGGAGATTTCTCTCAAACTGTGAGGTATAGCTGCTAAAGAAATTCTCTGTTGGGTAGGCTAGTTTCGGCACCCAAATTGTACTCTAATATTGCTTAATAAGAAACCCTCAGATAGCTGCACTGGTTTTCCCGCATTGGGTTTTTTCGGGGACATTGGTCCAAAAATAATGGTGTCACGTGGTGTGTTTGTTCTTGTTTCTTTAAGTTGCTGATCTATAATATGTTGAGCATGCACTAGTGTTTATTTTCAGTATTTACTTTGTAAATAACTTGTTAAAGAAAAATAACAAGTAGGTAGGAATAAATCAAAAAAGTGCATGAAGGGTTTTTAAACTAAGTAAACTTAGAAACTCCAACATTTCTCTGCACAGAAGTGCCTTGATACAATGTCTTCAAGGTATCCTACATTTCCTTTGCCATCTCCTTCTCAGCAATATGATGGACCACATGATCCTTGACCCCATCAAGGATTATGCATTTCGCCTTGGCCATCGCATCCTCATACCTTTCATTGTCAGCTGGGTCGACTAGGATAGCCACGGTTCTCAAGGCGAAGGCCTTGATGCGATGTCTATCTAGAATGGACAGGATCCTGGCCTTCTAGATGACAAAGTTGGACACCCCGTCCAGCCTGTCTTGATCCCTCAGTCCATTCATGGCCATCTCTCTTCTCTTCTTTTCGACTCCTCTGAGTCTCTACTTCCCTCTTGGAAGTTCTCTCTTCGACTCCCTCTGAGTCGCTACTTCCCTCCTGGAAGTTCTCTGCTAGACTCCCTCTGAGTCTCGATTTCCCTCCTGGAAATCCGCCTGCCAACCGTTGAATCACACCTCTCCGATCTCCTATGCACTTGCAACACTGATCTGGATTTCTTGGCTAGAAATCCGCCTAGGTAGCGACTCCCTCTACCTTGGTTTTTCCCTGTTAGGTACTGTTCTATCTCGGCAACAACAACACCCCACCAACTTCACTCCCCGCAATCTGCCCACAACTTCCTATGCCCCAGCAATTGAAGGACTAAGCCTCTAGGCTCTGCGCAATCTCGGGAAGGCTGACTTGCTCCCTTGGCTACCTGCGTCAACCCTACTGGTCTTTGCGTGGCTCTTCTTGAGCCCCTTCTGCCTTCTTTTGTCTCTGTGTTGGCCTCTCTCTAGCTCGAACTGATGACGCAGACCCTCTGTGTCAACCCTTCTTTGCTGCTTTTTGCCCAGGAACAACTTCTGTCACTCGGGATAGCTGTTTTTGCTGCAAATTCTCTGATTCAGTTGGCGCCTTCAGCTCTCCTGTGATCTGCAACGCTTTGATACCATGTTGAAATTTCTAAGTATTACCCGTTAGTAATTTTTTCAGTAATTTCTGGTTTATTTCGCCTGCTTGCTTAATTACTAACAAGTTATTTAACCATATAAACAATGAAATAAGCGCAATACAGTCTCAACCATCTACAGATCAGCGATTGAAATAAATGAGCAAACACACAAGTGACACCGTTATTTTTGGACAATCGTCCCCGGAAAAACCCAACTTGGGAAAATCGGTGCAACATTTTTGAGGGTTTTTATTATTAAGCAACTTTTCTGAGTACACTGGGTGCCAAATTGGCTCACCCGACAGAGATAAAAAAATCTGGCATTAATACCTCTCTTCGAAAGTAGATATTTTGAAAGTTTGCCCCACGAAACCCTCTCCAACACAATCTGAAGCACTGTGTCAACCCTTCTGGCCTCTGCGTCAGCTTGAAATCCTCTGAGGCTTTGTGCAGTCTCTCTGGCTCTCTGCGTTACTCCTGCAGCCTTTGCATGGATGATGCAGGTCCTTCTGGCCTCTGCGCAGTCCCTGCTAGCCTCTGCGTCTGTCTCTCTTCTTCTGCGCTGGCCTTCCGACATTATCTCTGCCTCTCTGCCTCGTACTCACTGTCCCTCGTTGCAACTCTAATCACTGATTCGATTTCTCTTAGCAAACCCCGCTTTATAAAATCGAATGACTGATAACTCTGGTGTATCTCCAACTGACCCTCAAGCCTCCTCTTATACTTTTTCTATTGAGTCTTCAAAGGCCGAGATTACATCTCTAATCAATGGCTAAGATTATATTTGGCTTGATCCATGTCATTTAGAACTTTCTAACCCAGTTTTATATTAATACCCATTAATATTTTTATTTTCCTAAGTTTAGATTTAGGAATCCATTAAAAATATTAATTATTTTAATATCTCCTTCACTGGGCAGAATTTCCCCAAACCATTTTTGGGTCTTGGAGATCTCATGTGCTTTAGCCTCTCCACCAGTTTTCATGGCTAGAGCACATCCGATGCTACCCAAAATCAATAGTGAGCCGATTATGAATTTACTTAAATGAATCCTTTATTTATGTGAAGCGAGTCGGGTAGACGAGAGTAGGCGGGAAGTGTTTAGTTACATGCCTTTCAAAGAAATTAGATCAAAATCTTCCTAATCAATACGAATAGAATTTTTATTTTACAAAATTTAAATACAATCTAGAATTTTTTTTAATTAAAATTGATTATATCTGTTCAAATTTTCCACTTTTAAGAGTTTTACATTCTCAAAAATAAAAATACATAAATTCAAGAAACCTATCCCTGCAATGTTTCGCTAAATTCCAATGTTGCGTTATCGCTGAGGGTAAAACCTCTACTAAGTAGAAGGATTGCATTCTAGCACTAGGCTTGCAAGCGATGAGTCCCATGACACAAGAGTCTAAAATTGTGCATTTGGTTTCTCAACAGGACTGAAAACAAGGTTCATTCACTAATTAGTCTGCCTTGTAAACTTATCTGAATAATTCTCGAGGAAGATATAAAATACAATAGAAAGTGAGGGGAATTATACAAGTACAAATTTTGCGTAAGTAAATATTTCCCCTCTCCTTACTTCCTTCGAACGAAGCGAACTCGTGTTTTGGCCGATTCCTCCAATTCATCCCAAACTTCTGAGGCTCTCTACCGTACATAGGCCGGTTGAAATAAATGATAGTAAACTAGCAATAATAAGTACTGCTACATATCTAGATGCAAATAATCACGAGATGAGAGTACCCATTTTACTCCATCCATGGTAAAATAAGGAAACTCTAGCAAGAGGCTGAGAAAACAACCAACCCCACAATAAGAGATGAGAAGCTCAAGAAAGCATTGTTATTAGGGCAAAAGGAAGACAATGGAACATATTGAAGATTTATTGATAATGGATTCATAATTAAACAAAAGAAAACGACTTAGCTGGTCAATTATATCACCCAGGACTTCCAGGAGTTAATTCATACTTGTGTGGCATGTATAGTTTGAAGAACTGCCCATTCATGTTACTGAAATAAATGGTTGTTAATTATATTTGTATTGTATGTGTAGTTTGAAGAGTTGGTAATTCTCTGTTGCTTAAATAGGTGGCTGCTATTATCAACGCAGTTGAATGTAAATCGTAAACATTTAGCAGACCAAGGTCTTAAACCTTGGGTCAGTGGAGAGTTTTTTTTTTGGCCAAATAAGCAAAGAGTATTGTAATTTAGAGAATGAGGTACAAAAAAAAAACAAAAAAAAATCATATTTCGGAGGATGTGTAGGGCCCTATAAGGCCCCGAAGAGTTTGAACCCTGGCTCTGATACCAGATTGTAAAATCTTACTTGTACATTTAACCAGAGAACCTAATTTTTCCAAGTTATGCTGAATTGAATCTAAAGTCCTAAATTTATTAATTAACCAGACCATAAATTTGAACCGGAATTTAAAAAAAAATGCAGAAGAATACCTGTAAACCAATTTGAAGGCATTTCTGGTCTGCTGTTGCTCCCGCTCTTGCTACTAAACTGACCCTTTTCCTCCTAGTCTATCTGGGATCAACCTATCCTTTTCCTAGATCCAGAAGACTTCAAAATGAAGGTCTTCTGACCCTGTGCCCAAAACCCCAAGAACAATGGCTCAAAACTCTTTGTTTCTCTCCCCAATCTCTGGTTCTTCCACAATTAGAAATAACACCCTCCTTCCGTCCTCTCCTTCTTCTATCTCCCTTCTCTCCATAAATCCCCGAGGTTCTTTCCTTGCCTCGCCATCTCTTCACTACCTTCAATTAGAATATTGTCTGAAATTCTGCAGGCAGTCACCGCCCTCTGACAAGATGGGTTAATAGATTAGGGGCACCACCTTCATTTAACGACCAAGACTCTATTTATAAACCTATATGAATTGTATTTCATAATTATTTCGTTTATGCTTTTTTTCTTTTAGATTGTGAAATACCTATATTATGATTTCTTTTTGTTAATATAATGTCTGTATTAAATTATTTTAATTTGTCTAACAATTAATATATGTATTTATATATTATAATTTTCCTTTTGTGCAATATAATTATATTGCCTTTTATACTTTGTATAACCCATTACATTTATTTTTATTTCGTATAATATATTCTAGTTATATATTATGATGGTGATACACACATTAAGTATCCCACTTAATATATTCATTATATTCTGGTGAGTTAGGTATTTACTCAGTACTTCAATAATTAATTCATTACCCTATACTTGGACATTTTCCATAATTAGTTAGTACACATACTAGTGCAGTGCATGCGATACATGCATATGTAGCTATCATATGTATGTCTCGTATGCATGCTAATAGTCATATTCTATTCATAATCTGAGATGGGTCATTACATTTATCAATATAACGATTAACTTATGATCAAGATTATGATAAGCACAAAATTATAATGAGATTAGCTTATAGCAATGATCAATGAAGCAAGTAAAAATTACTCAATGAAACAAAGCGAATTAGAGAAATATCAATTAGATCTAAACGCTACCAAAATAACACAGGTGCTTCAATAGAAACCCAAATGCTCAAATGTGAAATGAGTTATTGATATGCTAATTAAGAATATCACTTTACTTATAATGTGCTTTTAAGAGTGTTTAAGAGCAATAGAGCAAATGAGAACTATACAATGGAGCATAAGTAGGTGATGGCAAATGAGATTGCTAATTAGATCTAAGATTTATAGAAATTAGAGAATTAGAAAGACTACTTTAATCTAAGATACAAGTGAGATGAAGAAAAGAACTACTCAAATGCAAATTAGATCAAATAGTCAACAAGATCACAATAGCAATTAGATCAAGTAAATAATGAAGCCTATATCTAACAATGACAAAGTGAAGTAATTCAAGAGACTAGATCTAAAATGCGATGAACATGAAACTAATCCAACGAGAGTAAGAAAACAATTTAGAGATTAGATGTAGAGACTAAGATAACAATGAAATGAAAACTAAGCTAAGAAGTTAGTGACCATCACAAGAAATCCTCCTTTTAAATAAGGAGGTGGGATACCATGGGAATAAATCCCAAGCTCCCCTAACGAAGAATTCTTGTTTATTGATGTTACAAAGAGAGAGACCCTTATACAAGGAGAAGGGATCTATAATCCTAAGGAGGTTTACAAATAATAGATCCTAAGGACAACAAAGAAAATCCCTCCTTAATCCACGAAGAAACAATGAGGAAATTACAAGGCAATACGATGGATCTACCTCAAAATTTAATTAAAATCCTCACAATAATTCGCTCAAACCCTAGGCGCTTGGAGAAAGAGAAACTTCTTGTGCAAATAGAGAGGTATGGCCCTCAAATGCTCACGGCTAGATGAGAAAAAGGGTCACAATAATTGAGTTTTAATGTAGAAAAATTTAATGTGATATCTCCCAAGAATTAAATTGAATCCTCAAAAAATTTCGCTCAAGGGACCAGACGTCCAAGAGAGAAGAATAATCACGTGAAGGAAGAAGGGAGGCCTCCTTTTTCTTGCGGCTAGGGGAAATGGCCTCCATAATTTAAGAAGTCTCTCCAAAAAAAAAAAGAAAAATCTGATCTCTGATTCCAAGTCCCAAAGAATGAGTTTATCCAATCAATCTCTGAAAATTAGCTTGAAACCCTAGCTGTCCAGAGCTTTGCGTAGATGAAGAAGGGTTTAATCAACGAGCAAGGGTAATTATGCCTCAATTTTTTTTCATTTTCCCTTGATCTTCAAGACACTTCACCTGCAAAAAAAATTTATGAAGAAATTCCAAGAAGGGACCCTTCTTCTTCAACTAGATCTGTGCCAATCAAGAGAGATAGAGACAAGTATATATATGAGGAATAAATTATTATACACAAGGGTTAGAAAAAATATAAAATATTTACAAAATTAATTTACAAATGCTAATCTAAAGGGTATGAGGACACCTCCACCCTTTGATTTCAGAGTAATCTAGTCCTCAAATCCAAAGGCCTCTTCACTAGGCCAAGATGCTGAGATACTAACTCAACCCTCCTGGGGAGTACTAGTAGGCACTCACTCAACCCTCTTGGGGAGCACTATGGGCCTCGATGCTGAAAGACCTCACTCAACCCTACCTGGGGAGTAATCTGGGTCTAGACCTCACTCAACCTTATCTGGGGAGTAATGTGGGTCCTGATGTTGAGAGACCACATTCAACCCTATCTAGGGATTAATTTGGATTTTGATGTTGAGAGACCACACTCAACCCTACATGGGGAGTAATCTGGATCTCTTCACCAAGAAGCATGTTACCCACCACCTGTGGGTATTATGTATAGGAGAAAATTCTTCTCCTAGATGGTCCTTAGATAGCAGCCAACAATCCCTTGTAGTGACTGGATAGATCGATGTGCCATTATCTCTGCCACCTGAGCCAACCATGTGGTCCCTCGTCCACTTGTTAGGATTGTATGTTTGAAGGTGGGCCTCTCGACCCTGGAGGTGTGGCTTTCATTGGTGTAGTTGAGTAATTTTCCTTACTTGTCATGGGCACTTTTGAGTATGGATTGGTGGGAGGATTCGGCGGAAAGAGTGGGTTAGGTCTGTATTCTTGTTTCCATTCCCCGATTTCGTGGTTACCCTTGTATCCTAGTCCCATGGGATCTCCTTTACTGACCATTAGCTTTAGGGCTGGCACTACTTGGGAAATCCTGACTTTGGTTGTGTGGTCCCGCTTCCCGACACCACATACATCACCCCCTTCCACTCATTTTAGCCTTATTCATCTCTTTTCCCATTTGGGCCACATGTGTCCACTAGGTCCAACATAGGGTTAGCCTCCCCCTCCCCTTGTCCACACCTTGGGTCGGGCTTGGAACGATGCCCCGGAGGTTGATGCAGCTAAAAAGAAAAGAAAAATATAATTTGGCCACTCTCAATAGGAAGCATACCACCAAATGCAAAAGATGGCCAGGACATACAAATTTATCACGTGGGCAAAGGCCAAACATGAGCTCTACCCCTTATCCATGGCCATCACTCTGGTTCCTATGGGCCCTATATGAGCCCCCCTTTATCATTAAGGAACCCATGATTTTCCCAATCCTTGGTGGGCAATGAACCGCCCCACCTTAAGGGGGTATCCATTGCTATATACTACACATCATGCTCTCATCCCCTGGAGCCTCGAGCAGTTATGAAGAAAAATCAATCAAAGACAAAAGACATATGAAGAAGGGTGGAAAAACAAAGGTCGGGGTAACTCATGTACCACGATTTTCTCCCTCCTACACTCATATACCTAGGTGTGGGCTTCCCTTATTATAGCTACCCTTGTACCATGACATGTGGTCTGGATGATTCCCTTGATCCCCACTCTGTTCCATTACTATATCATTTGCCACCTGCCACTTGAGGGATGTACCATGGACATGTCCCCCCCTTTTAAAGGTTGAAACCACCTAATAGGGTTCTTGATTAACCCCCTATTGAGCTTGGAGACACTAGTACATGCCAAAGCCCTCTATGGAAGGGCATGCCACCATGAAGTGCCCCATTGATTCTATGACTTGTAAGCTCTTTTACTTTATTATTTTGATGGTTTGTTGTATTGGAGGGCAATGGGACACATTGAATCTTATGCAAGAGTGTAGGGGGGTCTCCATTTGGGGCTTGGTTTCCCTATACAGGGTCCTAGCCCTCCAGAGGGCCACATTGGCACTTGTAGGGTGAGCGTTGAGAGCCACGAGCCTCCACCATAGCAAAGAGTACTTCATGGATCCCTAGCACCACTCGTTGATTGCTCATGTTCCACCTTTTGGATGAGGATGATGCACCTAGTTCATGTTGATTTTTGATAACTTGGTAAGTACTCCAAACCCTAGAGTTCAGGGTTTGGAGGTTGGAGCACCATAATAGGTCATTGTGGGCTGGAACCCAAGGTTGGGGTTTTACACCCATTGATGTTTGGGCCAAAACCATGGAGCTTTTTGGACATGTGATGGATTAAGATGATAGAGGACGATGAGAAGAATCCAACGCATCAAGAATCATCAAAATCCGAGTTGTCCTTAATGAGATATGAATTTTTGAAGATAATGATGGGTTTTTGGACATGCAAATCATGTAGGCTTGAGGTAAATATGTCCAAAAGACATGTTTCTTAGGAAATTCGTTGGAGCCCTCCTTTAGTGTATAAATAGGAGGTGATGGAGAGTCATTTGATGTGAAAATTCCTAAGCAGAAATCCCTACTGCAACAAACTGATGTTACTTCTCCTACTTGATTAAATCATACAAGTTATTTACTGTGCTCTACGGTAAATATTGAAACAAATACATCTGCAACCTTCACTTAATTAACATACATGCGGAAACAAAATATTGAGCAAGAAAGAAAAATACAACACATAGGACAATTATTTTTGGACAAATAGTCCCCGGAAAAACCCAATGCGGGAAAACCGGTGCAACAACTCTGAGGGTTTTATTATTATGCAGTAGCAAAATCTGAATACATCACTGAATACCTCACAGGGTTATTCAATTATAGAGAGAAATACTGGTAGAATCTTTGTGAGTTTACCTCACACAATCACTAAGGAAAGTCTCGGCTGTTCCGACTACTGGATGAGATGCCCCTCACAAGCACTGTGCTGCCTCTATGTTGTTCGAATGTCAATCCTTTCAAGCACTGCGTCACCCAGTTAAGGATTCGATCAGAAATCCAGAGCCACTACTCTCAGCCTCCTGGTCTCACACCCCAGCTTTCGATTGCTAAAACTGACCCTCTGCTTTAATTCTCGACTTTCTCTCTCAGCCTCTGCGTCACTTCTGTGTGGCCCTTCTGGCCTTGCGTCAGCCTCTGCGTCACTTCTGTGTGGCCCTTCTGGCCTTGCGTCAGCCTCTGCGTCACTTCTGTGTGGCCCTTCTGGCCTTGCGTCAGCCTCTGCGTCACTTCTGTGTGGCCCTTCTGGCCTTGCGTCAGCCTCTGTGTTAAGGCCTCTGGATCACTTACTGCCTTCCTCTGCTGATGTATCTTCAGCTGAGAATCTCTCTCTCTGGAAGCTGCTATCCTTGCCCCTCAACTGCAAGAGATTCCTTCAATCGATTTTTCCTCCTGAGAACTTCTCACTTCAGAAAATCAATTTCTCTCTATCTCTCTGTGTGTTTTCCAAATGACCCTCAAGCCCCTTCTTATATCTCTCTGTTGGACAACCAACGGCCTAGATTAAAACATAATGAAAGGCTCAGATCATTTTGACTTGATCCATGGCTTTTTCTAGAAATTTCACCCTTGATTAGATTAATACCCATTAATATTTTAATTTTCCTAAGTTTAGACTTAGAAACCCCATTAAAATTATTAATTATTTTAATAAAATCACTTCTGGGTGGAATTTCCCAAAATGCTTTCTTGGTTCTTTGGAATACCTGTGCCCAAGCCTCCCTGAAAAATTTGAGGCTTAGAGCACATTCAATGCTACCCCAAATCAAAATTTGATACATCCACTTGGTGCAACACAAGGACAACGAAGAAGTGTGAAAGAAGCTCGTATAGGAGAAGAAAGACAACTTTGTGGTGGCTATAGATTAGTAGCATCTTCAGTGAGGAAGAGGAGGTTCGGTTGGGCTCCCTTGTGACTGTTTGAAGGTGATATTCAATCTATTGGAAGGACACATTAGAGAGGACATGTTCTGGGCTAGTAAGACATGTGAAAATTCTTCCTTGAAGCAAGCTGAAAAGGTGAAAGGCCTGTATTTGTTGGACCACAACCCTGTTGTGACAGTTTGGTGGGTTAACCAAGCCTTAAACAGGGTTGTGGAGGAGTCTAACAAGGCAGCGAGTTGCCTAGTCTTGAAGATGGAAGGAAGCCATAGTGTTTGAGGTGAGTTTTGGTAAGAGTTGGTGGGCTGCTGTAGGCTACAAAAGAAGCCCTAACCAGTGACCAAAATTCTGTTCATGAACAACAGTAAAGAGGTATGCCATTTCTACATTAGTGACTTGTGTTGGATCCTAGTATTTGGATCAGTTTGGATGGGATTTGTTGGCAGTCTATAGTAGCCAAAGAGGAGGGGAAAACTTGGTGGTTAGATTCCCTAACTAGTGGGTAGTTTCTACAGTGATTGGATTGGGCATTTTTGGACTGATGGAGGGCAGCTTGTAGATGTCCAAGTGTCGCCCTTGATCAGTTGTTACAAAGCAAACTTCACAACTAAAGGTGGGTCAAGTATTGAACCTAATGTGCAGCACTTTGATGGACAAAAGTGACTGCTAGATTGGCAGTTGGATAGCTCATGTATTGGGCAGTGTAGAGGAGTAGATTGGATCAACCCGTGTTCATTGTAGCAGAAGTGACTTGTAGCAGTGATAGGTGGCAACCCTCCTGGAGTCTCTATGTGTTGTTTCTTGATGGACTAAGGGGAAATTAGAGAGCAGATTGGAAGCGAAGGACTGACAGGACGAGATATGACATAGATGCTGTGATTGTAGCAAGATTGTCATTGTATCTTGTATTCTTGTACTTGTGGATATTTGAGGGCCATTATCCCTTGTACGGGAGCCCTAGACTATTGTATTATATGTTGATAATATAACGAAGTTGGGTTACATATATTGTTGTTGTTGTTCTTATTGTGCACATGATTGATTTACTACATTATATTGTTCTGTTGTGCAAAGTAGCTTTGTTGAGATTCTTGGTTTGGTAGCATTAGAGATTTAAGATTCTATCCTAGACACCAAGGTCGTGGAAATTCAACAGTTCACCATGCCCAACCAACTCCACACATGCACCATACACTTGGCAGATGTTACAGGGTCCAGAGGATGTCTCCTGCTGCAGAGGGAGGGCTTATGTCATCATCCTAGCTTTTACAGATGGTCTACAGGGATTTTCGATCCACTTGGAGATCCATGAGGATGTTCTTGTGCCCCCACACCCACTTGGGAGCACCGCAGGTTCTTGCTTGGAAAACAAGGGACCAACCCTTTGTCCACTATGTTTGGAGTCCAGTTCTACATCATGGCACTCGTTGGACTTCATTAGGCCTCCTCAAAGGCCCACCGACTCACTATATTGATCACTCTGCCCTCTTGAGAGGCTTATTCTTATGTTATTAACTATTTTGGTGGGATTGTCACCAAAAGTATTATTATTATGCACATTATTTTATTTTATGGGCATTATTAGTCCAAATTAGGCCATTCGAATCCCTTAGAGAATTGTATAAATAGAAGAGATGCATTCTCTCTCATTCATTATTTCTTGGATTGGATTATTTGCTCTTGTGAGTGTTTCGCTATCCCTTTGGAGGAGGAGTTTGGATGTTATGGATGAATTTTGATGTTTGGATATCTTTCTCTTATCTTGGAGCTTCATTATTGACATAATATGATGATTGGATATACTCTTTTGCACATGTAAGTAATCTTTTCATGTTAATTCTTGTTATTTACTTTGTCACATGAATGTTGCTGGGATTTTCGCTATACAAGTCTGAAATTTACTGCTTTTTGGTACGAAGTTGTGGGAATTTTGATCTTTTATAATGTTGCATCATTGCATGGGCCATGTGTGAATGGGTGAATGTTCCTAGAGATTATTTTGTCAAAATACATCTTGATAAGTCATCAATTATTGCATATCAAAGTATAAAGATCTCAAGTAGTTGCTCTCATGCCAACATGCAAAAGATGGCCTAGACATACAAAATTAGCACGTGGGCAAAAGCCAAACATAAGATCTACCCCTCATATATGGCCATCGCCCTAGTTCCTATGGGCCCTAGATGAGCCCCCTCCACATTAAGGAACCCGTGATTGTCCTAACACCTGGTGGGCAATAAAACGCCCTACCATAAAAGGGGTTATCCACTGCTATATACCACACATCATGCTCTCATCACCTGTAGCCTTGAGCAGTTATGAAGAAAAATCAATAAAAGACAAAAGGCATATGAAGAAGGGTGGAAAAACAAAGGCCGGGGTAACTTATGTACCGCAATTTATCCCTCCTACACTCATATACCCAAGTGTGGGCTTCCTTCATTACAACTACCCTTTGTCCCATAACATGTGGCCTGGATCCTTCCCTTAACCCCCACTCCGTTCCATTATTATATCACTTGCCACCTTCCACTTGATGGATGTACCATGGACATGTCACCCCCTTTAAAGGCTGAAACCACCTAATAGGGCCCTTGGTTAAACCCCTTATTGAGCTTGGAGACACTTGTACATGCCAAAGCCCACTATGGAAGGGCATGCCACCATGAAGTGCCCCATTGATTCCATGATTTGTAAACTCTTTTACTTGATTATTCTAATGATTTGTTGTATTGGAGGGCAAGGGGACACATTGGATCTTATGCAGGATTGTAGGTGAGTCTCCATTTAGGGCTTGGTCTCTCTAAATGGGGTCCTATCCCTCTAGAGGGCCACATTCGCACTTGTAGGGTGAGCGTTGAGAGCCACAGGCCTCCACCATAGTGGATATTACTTCATGGATCCCCAACGTTGCTCATTGACTGCTTGTGTTCCACCTTTTGGATGAGAATGATGCACTTGGTTCACTATGCCCAGCTGGCTCCACACTTGCACCATACACTTGGCAGATGTTCCATGTTCCCGAGGATGTCTCCTGCAGCAGAGGAAGGGCTTATCCCATCATCCTAGCTCTTACAGATGGGCTACAGGTTTTTTCGATCCACTTGGAGACCCTTGAGGATGTCCATGTCTCCCCACACCCACTTGGGGAGCACCACAGGAAAACAAGGGGCCAAACCCCTTGTCCACTATGATGGGAGTCCAGTTTCACATCATGGCACCATTTGGACTTCATTAGGCCTCCTCAAAGGCCCAACGACTTACTATGTTGATCATTTTGCCCTCTTGAGAGGCTTATCTTTACATTATTGAGCTATTTGGTGGGGTTGTCACCAAAAGTATTGTTGTTATGCACATTATTCCATTTTAGCTTAATTAGGCCAATTTAACTAAATCAAATTCATTAGAGAGTGTATAAATAGAAGTGAGATGATTCATTTTCATCATCATCACTTGGATTGGGTTATTTTCTCTTGTGAGATTTTCGCTATCCTTTTTGGAGGACAGTTTGGATGTTATGGATGAATTTTGATGTTTGGATATCTATCTCTTGTCTTGGAGCTTTATTATTGGCATAATTTGATGATTGGATATACTCTTTTATACATGTAAGTGCTCTTTTCATGCTTATTCTTGTCATTGACTTTGTCACATGAACGTTGTTGGGATTTTCGCTATACAAGTCTGAAATTTTCTGCTTTTCTCTACGAATTAGTGGAAATTGTGATCTTTTATAGCATTGCATCATGTCATGGGCCATGTATGAATGGGTGAATGTTTCTAGAGATAATTTGTGGTAAATAAATCTCATTAAGTCATCAATTATTGCAAATCGAAGTATAAAGACCTTGAAGTAGCTACTCTCATGCTCTAATGCGATGCAAAGTTGTTTGAATGTCTCCATGATTGGGTGAACTCTTTCCAAACCATAAATTCTCCTTGAATCCATCTCTCCCAAAGGACAAGGAAATAATCCTCTAGAGGTGATCACTTTCAAAGTTTATTCTTCTCACCTGACCCTCTTTTTCTAGGCCTAACCTCCATATGTCACCTAGGGCATCAATTTTCTCACAATTTAGCCATCAAAAGAATTCGATCTCTTGCCAACAACTGCACTGGTGTGTCCTCTAGAGGCCCTCCAAATTTCACGAATTCCGCTGGTGGGATCTTGAGATATTCCAAGCCCTAGCTCGAAGATTGATTCTTGTCCTTGGTTTCCCATTGGCTAGTGTCCTCATTAGTATCATAGCATTAAATCATCAAAAGGAGATTATTTCATTGATCCTCTTACCTTCCCAAATTAGGTCAAGCCCCTCCTTGGTTGTTTAAATCCATACCCTTGACCTAGTTTTGGGTCTGCTTGGCCTCGTGTGGTCCTACAACCTATTAACGCCAATTTCACAAGGATCGCATAAAAACCAAGTCTGAAGGAATTTAATCAACTAATAAAACATTAATAAAATAAACAATAGAAATATACACAAACCTGGCGGAAAAGGCATGAAAGCCTCAATGTATTCATCTCATAATGTAATGCAATGTCCAAATAATGATAATAGTACAAATAAATACATGAAGAAGTTTGTCTCAAGACAGTATGTCTATCTTGGACACTATGGTTAAGCAAATCTCATCTAGGAGCCTAATTAGTTGGAGAGAATCTCTTAACCAACTAAGCCTAAACTGACTCCTAACCATGAGGAACAAACTCAATCTAGAAAGGTAGGATTAAATCCAACTTTCTTGATTTTAATTAATTTAATTGTTTTGGACTTAGAATTGTTTTCATCACATGAGAGTGAGGCTAACATTCCCCCCCTCAATGATAAGTCCAAAATAAGAACCAGGAACCATCTTCCAAGTTCTCATGCTAAAACTGTTGATCCTCAAAAACGCTGCCTGAAAAACTGCCAAAGCTGGATGCTGAAAAAACTCCAATATGAAGAGAACATGAATCAACTGCAAGTTTGATTCATCTCTGAATTTTTCTTGACGACTCCATCACGTGCCAAGCTACAAAAGGATCCATCTGTCCTTTCTTTCAATCAACATCCTTTGTCCGCTGACAAAATGTTGATGACGCCAACTGGCGAATTTTCTTTGTCCACTGAAAAAATATTGAGAATGCCCACTGGGAAATTTGCTGATGTCAAAACTGCTCACTGTTGTTTGTTGAAAACTGCTCACTGCTGCTTTTGTTGTTGAATGCCCACTGGTGAATTTGTTGATGTGAAACTGCCCACTGGCTACTTGATGTTGATGATGGAAAAAATTGTTGATCGCCCACTGACGAATTTGTTGATGATGCCCAATGGATGCTTTGTCGATGCCCACTGGCTGATTTGATGAAGACTTCCCACTGACTGCTTTTTCTAATGTTGTCGAGACTTTCAGTCTGACAACCACCTTCAATTCGATTATCATGCCCCCCCTTTGTCAACTGAAAGGAGAGACAATCATTTGCACTTGATTTCTGAACTACCCCCCTTCAGGTGTAGGAGAGTTTCACCATCTTCATTTTATAGTAGAATTGGTCTTCATTTGAGACGGAATCCTTCGATAACACATAAACAACTGTTTGACTGTAGATGACCACTTCCAAGGATCAATCCATGCGTAATTGATCTTCACTTTGGGTGGTTGATTTCGCTTGCAGCATCTTTCAGATGAATGATTTTTCTTGCCACAATGGTGACAAGGATGGAGGTCAAAGCATTTACTCTCCATATGGCCATTTTGCTTACAATGGTTACACTTAACCATATTCTGATCACTGTTTAGAAAACCAACACTTACAAATTGAACTGGCTTTGAGAAATCTGAAACAAACAGTGTTTTCTTTGTTGTATCCTAGGCCATGTCGATCTTTGTTGAAGGAGATTTCTTCCCAAGGTCTGATCACCTTCTTGGAAAGACTATCCTGTTGTTGTTCTTCATACTTGCTGTTGTTGCTAACATCCTGTCCTTGATTTATTAAACCTTTTGTGTCACACTGGGCATCAAGCATTAACAGTTCATCTGTTTGACATGCTGCATCAAACTGATCAATTTGATCTTTGGTACTACTTGTTGCATCATTAAGTAGTACAACTGGTTGGTTGAGATCACTTGTGTCACAACTTATATCAACTTGCTTGATTAGATCATCTGTGTTGCAACCTTCATTAATATGCTGAATAAGATCACTTGTATCACAACTTTCATTTGCTATTGTGATGAGGTCTTCTGTGTCACAACTTGCATCTGTCTTCTCTACACATTGTGCATCTAGTAAATCTTGCTTTTCACTTAATTTGAAGTGCATGGATGATTTTTTCTTTCACTTCGAGCTCAATTTGAAAGTCTTTCGCTGCTTCTAATGTATTGGTCATTTGATTGATTAAGGTTTGATTCTTCTTCAACTTCCATTCCAATATTTCAACTTTGTTATGTAACTCATGATTGCAATCTTGCAAATCTTTAATCTCCAGTTTTGCACTTTGAAGATGTTTTCCTCCTTTACCCATTATGACTTTTGACACGCTCACTTGTACTGGCTCGCTTGCTTGCTTGATTTTTCTTGATGCTTGCTTGTAACACTTGCGGGATTTGAAGATCTCGCTCGCTTGAATTCTTGAACTTGTGTGCCTGATTTAGTTTATCAATGGAATGGTTGAACTCACGCTCACTTGAAGTTTGTATTAGGATGAGGGTGTCGAATACCACCGAAAATGCACCCAATGTTTACAATGACAAGTTCAAATGATATTGACTCAGTTGAAGAGAATTGACTCACTTAATTGGCTCAGTTGAGGAGAATTGACTCACTTTACCTCCTATAAATTCACAATTTGGGTGTCGGTTTCGACTAAGAATGCACCCTTACAATTCAACTCAATTTGACTTTGATTACAAGCTAACTTACAAATTATGATGTGCAAGTTACAATTTTGTTTTGAGTGGACTTTTACAAAACATTTGCAAGTGCATTGTCCAAAAGTTTGATGTTGAATTGATGCAAATGTTGTTGATGTAGTTGATTGTTGATGTAGATGACAACTTCATTAACTTGATTGCCTTGAGTGAATGATGTTGAATTGCTTGTTGATGTAGAATCGTTTTTGAATGTTGATGTTGACAAGCTTGATTATATGTTGCAGCTGCTTGATTGCTTGTAGTTTGCTTATTTAAGATTGATTACATGAGCTTGAATGGAATTGATTATATGCGTGCAACTTGTTGTGTACTCCATGTGTATCTTTTTACAAAAGATAGTGTCAAAACTAGACACAAAAAATAAGCAACATCAAGAATCATGCACTACACAAGGTGTTCCTAAGATCCCATTATTCAATTTCGGGCAGATCTAGGACACTTCAACAACACAAAAAAATGTTTTTATTAAGTATTTGAGTACATCAACCTTTCATCTTTACAACATCTTCGTTGAAACTTCTTAAGCACAAAGTTTGAGAACTCCTTGGAGGCAAATTGTCTTCAAAAACTAGATGTTCACTGACTCAATCTCTCTCAAAGTAAAATATTACTTTGGATTACAACAATGACTTTCTCTAAACAAAACAAACAAATTCACTTATCACTCCAAATACAAAACACTTATCGCTCCAAAATTACAAAAAATAATTTCACCTTATCACTCCACAATCAAAAAATTTACCTTTTATCACTCCTCACCATAGATCTCCACATCTTATTTCTCCATTAAAAAATTTCATTGAATCTTCCATGCCTCCAAACATAAAATTTATACACCTTATCTCTCCAAAAACACTTTAACTAATTTATGCCCACTTAAAACTCAAACATATTAAAATCCCCACTTCACATTACACCACTCATTCTTTCTTATGCATAAGGTTTAAGAAAAATACAAGTAAAAAAAAAGGTTATAAACTCACGTTTTGGAAATGCACTTTTTCCCACGCATAAAACCTTTAAAATATTACTCCATTAAGAGTGCTTTAAAAAGTTTTGACTTTGGAGATTTGATCTACCTGATGGATGAGAAAGTTCGAATAGTTGGAGGAGGGCATTCACTTCAACGACATGCTTTGAATCAACGCATCAATGCTTCCACACGGATCAGTCAAACAACTCCATGCTTTCCTTCAGCGATTTGCGTTGTAACTATGTCCACGATTTAGCAGGTTCATAATTTGATGCCAAACCTCCAATTTAGCTATAACTTCATGTTTCCTTTGTCATACTCGGCAGCAACACTTTAACTCTGTTTCTTCATTGTGCTGAGACATAATACTTGGGTTCTCTTTACTCAAGAATTCTTTCATTCCTTTCTCTCTCAACAACTCCTTCCTGGAGGACATCAACAAAGGGCTTCTCGATCGCAGTCTTTTGATAAAGAATTTCTTCAAACAAAACTTTACCACTTAAACACTACAAGGTATCAAGAACAGTGAAGAAGAACTCCCTCTAGTTTATGCGTGGATCCTCTGCGCATTCGTTGGTTCCCCTACACAAGAAAACATCGAAAGCAGAAAAATAACAATACACCATGCACAACCTTCCATGGTAATTGCATAAAATTAAACACTCAACCACTGCCAATCCGCTTAGCACTGAGAGAGAGATTGTCGGGCAGGTCATGGATTAAATTCTGATTCAAGGAAGCTTAGAATCCTGCCGCGTTGCGACATAACATGACCTCCTTTCCCAATGCAACTTCTAGGTAGTATTGACCCAATTCAGCAATAAAATCAGACTGTCTGTGTTTTCATGTGTTGCCTTGAATCTGGATGCAATGATGGATCTTAATTCTCTCACAAAGCAGAATTTGGCCCAAAAAATACAAGAAACTTTGCCCAGGTATTGATATGAGAAATTTGGCCTGCTTAGCAAATGAGGAATGTGTTCAGATTACAAGGAATTTCGGCCAATCCCATAAATATAACAACCATGAGCATAGCGGAACTTTTAATATTGAAATCATGTCCATCTACGTAGCAAGAAATCTCAATAACAACTTCACACGAGCATACATCTTTCAAGTATCTCTCACATCGTGTGATCTCACAATTTCTTAAGCATCGATAATCTCAACACATAGATATTGGCTTTGATACCATATGAAGGAATTTAATCAGCTAATAAAACATTAATAAAATAAACAATAGAAATATACACAAACCAGACAAGGTGGAAAAGGCGTGAAAGCCTCATTGTATTCCTCTCATAATGTAATGCAATGTCCAAATAATGATAATAGTACAAATAAATACGCGAGGAAGTTTATCTCAAGATAGTACGTCTATCTTGGACCCTATGGTTGAGCAAATCTCTCAACCAAATACTAATCTAGGAGCCTAACTAGTTGGAGAAAATCTCTCAACCAACTAAGCCTAAACTGACTCCTAACCATGAGGAACAAATTCAATCTAGAAAGGTAGGATTAAATCCAACTTTCTTGATTTTAATTAATTTAATTGTTTTGGACTTAGAATTGTTTTCATCACATGGGAGTGAGGCTAACAAAATCTCCATAAAGATCTTTGGGTATATGAACCATCTTGGCAAAGCATATTCTCATAACCTAGCCCTAAGGATATTCTTGGCCCTTCCTAGAGATCCCATCACCTTGCTTCCAAAACAAACAAGCCATACAATTTTGTCTCTCTTGTGAATAGGCCTTGGGAATCACCTTTCATCATTTTCATTGACATACCATTAAGTGATTCCTCTCATAACGGGTCTCCTTCCATCGGTGAAAGTCCGTAGAGAGCAAGGATCCTTAGTTGGGGTGACAGTGGGCTATCGCTTCATTGTTGCCCTTGACTTAGTAGTTGCTCCATTGGATCCCCTCCTAGGAACCCCACTAGTTTGAGTGGTAACAGGCATTGTTTTAAAAAACGGCCGTTTCGATACCGAAACGGCCGAGTTGATCTGAGCCGATACCCTCAGCCATGACTCGGCCTTTGAAACGGTACGTTTGGCCGAGTCAGCCATGACTCGGCCGAGTCATTCAATGACTCGACCGAGTCATTCAATGACTCGGCCGAGTCATGGCTGACTCGACCAACTCGGCCGTTTCCGTTATGACTCGGCCCAGTCACAAAAGGCCGGCCCAGAACACGTTAAACAACGATTTAATATTTTTTTAATGGATTTTTAAGGTGATTTCTGATTGGTTTGGACTCCAAGGTGTTATATGAATTTGCTAAATGTCATTTGGGGTCCATTTCCCCCTCCCAAACCCTATTTAACACACTCAAATGCTCTCTACTATTGATATGCTATTCAAATGGTAATGTTAAATTCTTAAAGTAAAAGTGACATTCTCCTTAATCTTCATTTTTATCCTTTTACTTAAATTTTTAACATTACCATGAAATGACTCAGGATGTTTGAGAGTGGTTTCGGCCTCATTGGATTTCATATGGAGAAAGTAGAATTTTAGATTTCATTCAAAATCCAGCAGACTTATCAGTTTTTTAGGATTTCAGGATTGGAGGATTGCAATGTTTCCATTGAATTTTGTCATGTATTAGGGTATGGAACTCGTATTTAATCAAGAGCACCAATCCCTCTATGTACCTTGATGTTAGAGACATTGGTTGTCGAACTCCTCTGGGATTCGCTCCCAAACCAGGAGCTTCTGAAAATGTTGCTCTCGCTCCCATTTTCGCTCCTCCTCCCAAGTAACACAAAGAAGAGAAACCGTTTGGATCAAAAACGGTTAAATGATCTAGTTTATGTCCAATACAACCTCCGGCTCAGACGAAACCATTTGTTGAACAAAATACCTGATTCAGATCCCATTGTGTTGGAAGACATTGATCCAACATCAGATTGGGTAGTGGAGAGTCGTCCAACAGAGTTTGATCTTGATGAGGATCTTGATTTAGATTTAGATATCGAGACATCAATTGAACTTGAACATGCTGTTCAGTTGAATGCAGATCCCAATCCACCAGCCTCAGTCTCACAGCCAGCAAGGACTCCAGTTGTAGGTGCTTCCTCTGCTCAGCCACGACAGAAGCGCAGTCGCATATCTACTCTATCTCAGCTTGCATCTGCTGCAGTTGCACAGCCTGCTAGTGGTACCACTTCTACAGCTGCAGTTGGAGATGATGATGATGAGGAGGAGCCATGGACCCCCTGTCTGACTCTGATGATGATCCAGAGATTGATCGACATGATCTTGGCTCCTCTGGCAGTAGCTACTAGCCAGTAGCTGTAGTACTAGTATTGGAGTCTGGTCACAGTTTACTTTTGTTGTAGAGGCCATTTCTAGCCTCCTTGGTTATGTGTTTTTTGTTTTGAGTCTTTGATCATGTATGACAGTTGACTATGTATTGCCATTGGGTACCATTTTGATATAATGGATTGGTTCATGAGCCTACTTTGATCATATGTTGTCTTCCATCTATATTATAATGCTGTGTGTTTGGAAACATGAATGAAAATCTCTAAAATTATGTTTAAAATCTTTAAAATTATGTTTTTTTATAAAAAAAATAAATATTTAATGTATTTTTTACAACCACCGAGTCATTGAAATCGAGCCGGCCGAGTCATTACCGTTTCGGAGTCGGAGTTGGAGTCGATCCTCGGCCGAGTCGGAGTCGGAGTCGGAGTTTTAAAACTATCGTAACAGGTCCCTTTGTTGAGATATTGGAACTGGGTGCTAAAATTTTGAGATAAAGAGTTCATTCAATTCTGAAATTTTTTATTTTATTTTTTATGAAACATGCCCAATTGCTATAAATAGATTAAATAATAATACAAAATGGCTGAATAGAAATTTGTTCGGAGACTACTTGAAAGCCATTCCTCTAAATCTTTTGCTTTTTCTGCTCTTCCTAGGTTCTCTTTCTGGTCATTTAAATTACTGAGTACCCAATTAAAAGCTTGTCTCTTAGCTGTTAGTGCCATGAAGAGCTGTGCTTCTTTTGAATATAGGTTGTTATTATCTCTAGATACATAATGGTGGATATGAATATTGACAAGCAGAGATCAGCTTTGCATTTATTACAAACAGAACAATACTGTTGTAAAAGAGCTGATGAGTTCTAGTATTTGAATTTCAAATCTGTTTATTAACCTTGATTGTGTTTGCAGATGCCAGTGCACCAATAGAAGTGGTCAAACGTCTATCAGGTTCCTACTTGGGAACTGGACCAAATCCTAGAACATCAAAATTATTTGATGTAATTATTTGTGGTGGTACCTTGGGCATATTTGTTGCCATGGCTTTAAGCTTAAGAGGGCTTCATGTAGGTGTTATTGAGAAAAGTACACTGAAAGGGGTAAGTGGGCATTTCGATTATTCAATGATAAATCCTAATGGTATCTGTTATCATGGATTGCTGGGCAGACACTTAATCTAATTGAAGGTTATAGTTGTGTTCACACAAACATTTCCCAACTCAGAGAGTGCAGGAGTGGAATATATCAAAGAAAGAGCTCATGGAACTTGTAAATATTGGAATATTATCAGAAGATGACATTGGAAAGGTCATTACAGCAACTTTTAACCCAGTAAGTAAATCTCTTGTTCTTGATGTTTGTATGGTTTCACCCAAAGGAGATTGTATTTTTGAAGAAAGAAATGTGCTTATTACTAGCATAGGGTTTGGTGGTTTTTTTATTTTGATCCATTCTCATAATATATGATGAAGAATATCAGATACGGTGTGCTTCCATTTATATCACCTTATAAGAACTATTTTTCTGTTTGTTCCCAGAACAGGTGTGGTTTCAAGGGCAGAGGTGAAGTCTGGGTAGAGGACATTCTCAATCTTGGGGTCTCGTAAGTGGCATTTTATTATTAGTGTTCTCAACCACTACTTTTCCAATTATAATATGAATGAATATACAAGGTTTACCCAAATTGAATGCCAAATATAACCAATGTCAACTTAAACTGCAAATTGCTTGAATATATTGAGCTCCATGAGAACATGCCAATGACCATATCGGAATGTAATTTTGAGATTATTCTCTCTACTCATGCAAGTGTTTGATTCAAAATTCCATAGCACCAAGTTTGGAATTGTTCACCTGAATTAGCAGCTTTGGCAAGGTCCATTCAAAGTGCTAAACGGTAAGCACACAAGAGATGCACCCAATGTCACCTCAGGGCACTCTTCTCTTACTTTAGGCCAACTCCTAGAATGCCATGTGGGTATCCCATTCTACACACTTTACCAATGATATTAGAAGACCAATGTCTATAACAAAAAATACAATGAAGATTAGGGGTTAAAAATGAAATAAATGCTAGTTTTGATAAATAATATTCTAGTGTAGAAAATACAAACCAGCAAACAAAACTCACTGAAAATACTCAATAAATATTACCTTGAAGGCTTAAGAGTCAGAGAAAGATACAAAATTTAAATGAGATGAGTTACCCTTGATTACCACTTGATTTGTAACCTGATTGGAACAAGCTTGCTGCTATCCTACACTTTCAGATCTGCAAAATAATGCACAAAATGCAGAAAAACATATTTGGAGTGTCTTTGAAGCAACCCAAGAGTGTGGAAACATAGTAGAGTGATGAATCCTTGACTGATTGAGCTAGGGGACTGAAATAAGAGTAAAAATATAGCCCAACAATGAATAATCTGCAAGCAAACAATAAGTTATAGCAATCTGATCCAAACTTGCTTGAATTAGGCATCCAATTGCCAAGGGGTTAAAATGGGAATTGCCCTAATAAAGATAAAACTTTTTGCAGCACTCAGGGAAGATTTAAATTCTTCTAAATATTGAAGATATGCAATGAAAACACTTCATAAATATAGCTAGGAATTTAGTGGTTAGAAACAACCTCTTCCATGAAAACCTAGGTAAGGAGCCTTACCAATTTTTGAAGATATTGCTGTAATTAAAATTCAGACTTGTGACCTTCAAAACCCTCAAATTGATAGTAGATGAATTTTAGAGCATAAAACAAGAGGTCAATTTTACTTGGGCTTTTAGTTCTTCAATATGGCACGACTTCTAAGAAAACTGTCTAAATTCAAAATTGTAATCCATCTTTTTTTATAAACAATAACTGAAAGATATTCCATGGATCACTTTTATTTTTGATGGTTAAAATTTTCTATTTTTAGGTTTTTTTAATGAATAATATAAATAAATAAAAGACAATTGCAAGGATTTTGAAAAAAATTGGGTAGTTGTTTGATTAGGGCTCAAGTGCCTTATCTCCACTAGGGCTACTGGGGTTGAGATAGATGTACCTCTTAAGTTGGTTGTCCAATTCTTGTGGATTAGGACAAAGAGGTAGAACCCTAGAAGTTAATTAACGCTTTGTTTAATGAAGACAAGATATGAAACCAAGCTTGGGGGTTGATGCAGCAAAAAGAATGTTAAAATCATATCATGGCCACAAGCATGAAACAAAAGAAAATAATATTATAAAATGCAAAAAATGGCCAAGACATTTAATATAGCATGTGGTCAAAAGCCAAACATGAGCTTCTACTTCATCATGGCCCTCACCCTGTTTCCTAGGGCTCCATGAGTGCCCCCACATCATTAAGGAACCCATGCATGTCCTAACCCTTGGTGGGCAATGAATTGATCCACCTTAAGGGGGTAATAACTGCTTCATATCATACATAGCATGCTCTAATTTCCTGGATCCCCGAGCAATAATACAAGGAAAAATCAAGAAAAGGAAAAAGGTAAATAAAGAGGGGTGGAAAAACAAAGGCTAGGGTAACTTATGTATTTGTGATTGCTCCCTCCTAAATTTGTACACCCAATATGTGGACATCCCTCATCATTGCTACCCTTGAATGTAATGTTCCAAATTGAAATTTACAGCTAATAACAGACACATGAACTAGGCTATAGCAAATAAAATCATAAACACGCATGCACCATCAAAAACACCAAGAAGTTGGGCAAATAGGCTAAGCCATTTTATTAAATTATGAGCTGTAAGGAGTAAATATAGCAAGGAAAAAGTGCACCTGGGCTTGCATAAGCAAGATGGAGCAAACCCAAGTGGAGGAAATGACCCCAAGAGCTAAGAAACTTCGGCCCAATATCCTTCTGCGCAGACCCAGAAATTGACAACTATTGCTGCACTAGAAATGTTGAGAATGACCTTCTATGATGCCCAAAATCGCCTGAAATGAAACTGTAGCTTCTCCCAAAAATACTAATCCAAACCCAGAAAGGAATCTGCTTCAAACCAACCACCCAGAAAACCCACAAAATGGTGTAATTACCGGCTAAATAATAAAATGTACTGTTGGAATAAAGGGGATACCTGGCCTGATTACTACTCGGAAAATCGACAAATTTAACCCTAGACTCCTCTCCACAAACCCACAAAAACCCAGAAAGAGTTTTGGCTAATTTCAACCTGCCAAAATTGCCTTATTTTGGCATTACGCCCTCCTAAACAAACACTGCATCCCCTAGTGATGAAATCTACTGAAATCATCCTTATTTCTTCTCAATCTGCAATAGGAACGATAAAGGAACTTTTCCCGGATGTTGGGGAGAAGTTTCACATCAAATCCCGACACAAGATAGATGAAATCAACTCCACATAAATGTTGTACAGTGACTGCCTGCACAGGTCCTAGGAAGATAAATTTGTTCCTAGCAAAGCAACAATCTCCAGCCCCAAAATTCTCCACAAAGCTTAGTCTTCCCCTGGAGCAACTTTTCTAAATTTCTCTCGGCAAGCACCCCCTGGAAAATAGCTGAAATAAGTGGCACGAGTGTCTCTGAGCATGTAGCAGATTGCGCAAGGGTGATGCAGAAGCTACGCAAAGCTAGGTGGACGACTTGCTTTTCAGAGGCAGTCAAGTGCCAGGATTGCTTAGAGTGAGGGTAATCTTCGTCAGATTAATTTTGCCAGTATTTTCTCTGCAGGATAGCCAGTATTCGACATCTAGATTGTACTAAGATAATTTCACTGTTGCATAATAATATAAAACCCTCAGCTGCTACACCAGTTTTCCCGCATTGTGTTTTTCTTGGAACTTTAGTTCAAAAATAAGTGTGTCAAATTTATGTGTGTGTGCTAGCATATTTCTTAGTTTTCAGTGCTATTATTTTCCATAGTTTTATTTGTGAAGGTTGCAGTGTGATTTATTCGATATTTGCCATAGCAAATAAATTGTTAAATTAATTAATAATTATAATACTTAATTCCAGTTGCTGCAATAGGATTTCAATGGTGAAATTTTCACATTTTATCAGAGCGAGTTTGACAGACGGGAAGCTCATGTTGATTTGGGGTAGCATTGGATGTGCTCTAGGCCTCAAATTTTGCAGTGAGGCTTGGACACATGTATTCCAAAGAACCCAGAAACCGTTTTGGGAATTCCACCTAAAGACAATTTTATTAAAATAATTAATATTTTTAATGGGATTCCTAAGTCTAAACTTAGGAAAATTAAAATATTAATGGGTATTAATCTAATTGTGGTTGAATCTTCTAGATAGAGGTGGAGATCAAGTCAAAACGATCTGAGCCTTTGATTAGGAGTTAATCTAGGTTGTTGGTTATCCAACACGAAGATATAAGAAGGGGCTTGAGGGTCATTTGGAAAACACACCAAGCAGATACTCAATTGCTCAAGTAATTTCGATTTTTTCAGTGGTCGAAGTTCAACAAGAGAAAATCAATTCAGAGGGAGAGTTGGAGGTGGAGGAGAGACAGAGAGGGTCCAACATCAGTCAGGGAGATAGGGACGAAGGCGCAGAACAGTAAGAGGATAGCATTGGGCAGATTGACTCTAGGAGAGGCAGCGTTGGCTTGGGTGATGCAGGCACTGCGCAGGTCAGTCCAGGAGCCAGAGAAAGTGATGCTGGGCAAGCCAGAGAGACACAGAGGGTGGAGGAACTTCTCTCTCGGATCAAATACTTGTTCAGGAACGTCTGTAAATTTTTCTCAGAAAGCCTTGTTCTATACTGCTGGATGTAATTTGTACATGAAGATTTTTGCTGAAGAATAATAAAACCCTCGTCTGCTGCACCGGTTTTCCCACATTGGGTTTTTCCGGAGACAGTTGTCCAAAAATAACTGTGTCATTATGATTGTATTTGTGCCAACTTTTTTTTTCTTACATTTACTTTCTGTAATGTTTTAATTGTGAAGGCTGCAGTAGAAAATATTTCGATATTTGCTGTAAGAATATAGTAGATAACTTATTTGTGCAGTAATAAGTAGAAGAGATAATATTAATCACTGTAGTAGGATTTCTATTTAGAATTTTTCACAGCACAGAGGTGGAAGGATCGATTTTTCAGTGCAAGTTGGCAGAGAAATTCGGCTTGCTAGATTCAGTGATTCTAGCAGGCAAAGGGAGCAACAACTCAGGCATTTTCGCTAAGCAAGGTCCTTGTTTGGGCACAGAGGATTTTGTAGCAGTTTGCAGTAGCAGATCACCATCGGGTGGAAGAGAAATAACACACACACAGGGAAAATTTCTCTCAGGGGATCTCGAGTTTTAGAGATCTAATTTTTCCAGTTGCAGATTGGCAGTAGCTATGAGCAAACTTTCTCACTCCAGAAGGGAGTGTGAGTAGCAGATTCAACAACCAAGCAGAGGGAAAGAGGGAGATTTCCGACCAGCTTTAGAGATGGCCACAACTGGGCTTAGAGATCAGGATAGGTTGGATGGAGCCTCCAACTATGTCATCCGGAAGCCTAGGATGTCCTTCCTTTTAGATGAATATGGTCTGAAAGCTTATGTGGAGAATGTGGTAGTAGTACTCCAAGATGCTGATAAGCTCAAGTAGTACAAGAAAGAGATGGCAAAGACGAAGCGGATGATCTTGGATGGAGTCTGGAATCATTTAGTCTCACATGTGGCAGACAAAGGTACGACCAAGGAAATGTGGGATGCACTCTTTGAGCTATACCAGAGTACTTCTGAGCAGTGGAAGATGTTCGTACAGGAGAAGCTGAGGAGCATCACGATGTAGAAAGGCGAAAGCATAGACAACTTCCTCACTAGAATTCAGGAAGTTCGAGATCAACTTGTAGCCGTTGGGGAGGCACCCCAACCCACAGAGCTTGTATGGTTGGCACTAAATAGTGTCTTAGAGGACTGTCAGGTGTTTTTCCAAAGTGTCTTGGGTAGAGACACATTGCCTAAATGGGACAGGATGTGTTTCAAGCTATAGTCGGAGGAGTTGAGGCGAGATCTTGTAAAGAGTACCATCAGCAGCAGGAACAACAAGGGTGTGAAGGGTGAGAAGGAAGAAAAAATGTGTCCCTAGCATCTAAGGGTTGTTGATTTGGGGTAGCATCGGATGTGCTCTAGCCATGAAAATTGGTGGAGAGGCTAAAACACATGAGATCTCCAAGACCCATAAATGGTATGGGTAGATTCTACCCGGTTAAGGAAATATTAAAATAATTAATATTTTTAATGGAGTTACTAAGTCTAAACTTAGGAAAAATAAAATATTAATGGGTATTGATATAAAACTGGGTTAGAAGGTTCTAAATGACATGGATCAAGCCAAATATAATCTTAGCCATTGATTAGAGATGTAATCTCAGCCGTTGAAGGATCAACAGGAAAAGTATAAGAGGAGGCTTGAGGGTCAGTTGGAGAACATACCAAAGTGATCAGTCATTTGATTTTCTAGAGCGAGGTTTGCTAAGAGAAATCGAATTAGTGATCAGTTTGCAGTGAGGGGCAGTGAGTACGAGGCAGAGAGGCAAAGATAGTGCCGTAAGACCAACACAAAGGCAGACACAGAGCCAGAGGGAGCCACACAGAGGCTAGCAGGGGCTGCGCAGAGGCCAGAAGGGATTGCGTAATCTAGGCAGAGTCTGCAGGAGTGACGCAGAGGGTCAGAGAGGCTGCGCATAGCCTCAGAATGTTGACGCAGAGGTCAGGAGGGTTGGTGCTGAGCTTCAGATTGTGCTAGAGAGGGTTTCGTGGGGCAAACTTTCCGAATATCTGCTTCCGAATAGAGAGGTATTACTGCCGGATTATTTTCTCTATCGGGTGAGCCAGTTCGGCACCCAGTTGTACTCAGAAAGACTGTATAATAGTATAACCCTCAGAAGTGCTGCATCGGTTTTCCCAAGTTGGGTTTTTCTGGGGACGATTGTCCAAAAATAATGGTGTCACTTGTGTGTTTGTCTATTTCTTTCAACTGTTGATCTGTAGATGATTGAGACTATATTGTATTTATTTCAGTGTTTATATGGTTAAATAACGTGTTAGTAATTAAACAAGTAGGCAAAATAAACCAGAGAATACAGATAAAATTTCTAACGGGTAATACTTAGAAATTTCAATAAGGGTCCCAGTTAGAGGTAGGGGGAAAAGAAGAATAAGGACCCGTCAAAGGTCAAGTGCTTCAAATGTGGTGAATTTGGTCACTAAATACTTAGTGTCCTCTCAAGAAGAAGGACAAGCAGGGGAAGCAAGACCAGGCGGCACCGTATGCTGAGATAGATAAGCCATCCTCTAGGCTAGAGGAAGATTTCGCGATATTTGCAACTATCCCTCTAGGAGAGAGGTGGGCTGATATGGAGCTTGTTGATTTTGGGTAGCATCGGATGTGCTCTAGCCTTGAAAATTGGTGGAGAAGCTAAGGCACATGAGATCTCCAAGACCCAGAAATCGTTTGGAGAAATTCCATCCGGATGAAGAGTTATTAAAATAATTAATATTTTTAATGAGTTCCTAAGTCTAAACTTAGGAAAATAAAAATATTAATGTGTATTAATAAAATATTGGTGAGAAAGTTCTAAGTGACGAGGATCGAACTAGTTCTAATCTTAGCCGTTGATTAGGGACTTAATCTCGGCCGTTGAATCGTCAACAGGAAAAGTATAAGAGGAGGCTTGAGGGTCAGTTGGAGACACACCAAGAGAGATCAAGAATTCGATTTTCTGGGGCGAGCTTTGCTGAGGGGCAGTTCAGCAAGGGAGTTCATCCAAGGCTGAAGAATACATAGCAGAGAGGCAGTGAAGTGCCAGGAGAGACAACGTAGGCCCAAGAAGGGCTGACACAGAGGCCGAAGCAGGCAGCGTAGAGAACGTTGAGGGCCGTAGAGGCTGACACAGAAGTTGTAGAGGTTGACATAGAGGACGCAAAGGGCTTCAAAGGCAGCGTTGGGAAGTTTCTATGGGGCAGACTGAGAGCAGATTAGCGGGAGAGGGTGACGAGGTTCCTGAAGAGTGACGCAGTTCTAGAGCAGTGCTTGGAGCAGCTTTCACTGTCCAACACAAGGAACAACCATAGTCACTATGGGGTTGATCATCCGGTTGTTGATTTGCCGGAATATCTGTTTCTGGATAGAGGTACTATTGCCAAGGACACTCTCTGTTGGGTGAGCCAATTCTTGAACCCTAGTTGTATTCAAGAATCTGCTTAATAATAAAATCCTCATATCTGCTGCACCGATTTCTTGCATTGGGTTTTCTCGGGGACGATTGTCTAAAAATAACAGTGTCCCTTGTGTTATTGTTTCTGTTTACTTCAGTGCATGATCTGTGTATCTGTGAAGGCTGCATTTGTGTTTACTTCGATGTTTATGCAATTAAATAACTTGTTAATGTAAAGAACAAGTAGGAGATAGTAAACCAGAAATTGCAGTAGGGGTTTCTGATGTGTTAGATTCAGGAATTTTCACATGGTATCAGAGGGATTGCAGATCAGAGGCAACTGAAGACACTAGCTGAGAAAATCTTAGAATTTGTAGCAGAGAAGTAGTTGTCCCAAGAGACAACGCTGTTCCGGAGCTGAAGAGGCAAGAGGAGTGGCACAGTGTAGAGAGTGTTACGCAGAGGCTCACACAGTGCCTGTTTCAACATTCTGAGCCGGGAGAGGAAGACGCAGTAGCTGGGAGGAGCCCACACAGTAGCTACGTCAGTTGTCCAGGCCTGCGCAGAGGGAGAGGGAGGTGGATCGGGCTTACGTAGTGCCAAGTCATCTTTCTGAGCCAGGAAGGATTGGTGCAGTGGCCAGGAGGAGCTGATCCAACTCACTGTGATTGCGCAGAGACAGAAGGGCTCAGATTCTTCAATTATCGGGGCTAAGGGAGCTGAGCAGATTTTGATTTGTGGCGCTGGTGGGACGCTATTTCTGTGAGTGCAGAACAGTGTGTAAGGAGACTGAACCAAGGTAGAGGGAATCACTACCTCGATAGATATCTAGCCAAGAAATCTAGATCCTGGTTGTAGCGACAAAGGAGGATTGGAGAGGAGTGATTTGATAGTTGGTCGGAGGATTTTCAAGAGGGAAATCAGGACTCAAAGGGAGTCTAGAGAAGAGGAGAAAAAATGTCAGTAAACGGATTGAGGGATCATGACAGATTGGACAGGGCTTCCAATTTTGTCATCTGGAAGGCAGGATCCTAGCAATCCTGGATAAACATCGCATCAGGGACTATTGGACTATGCCTTGAAAACTGTAGTTGTCCCAGTTGACCCTAATGCAAATGAGGAGTATGAGGAGGCCAAGGTAAAGGCGAAATGCATGATTCTAGATGGGGTCAAGGATCATGTCATACCACATATCGCTGAGAAGAACACAACAAGGGAGATGTGGCAGACGTTGACCACGTTATACCAGGGCTCTTCCGTGTAGCGAAAGATGTTATTAGAGAATCAACTAAGGTCATATCAGATGCAGAAAGGAGAGGAGATAGATCCGTTCCTTCTCAGGTTGTAAGGAATTCGTGAACAACTTACTTCCGTCGGGTGTACACCGGATCCAAAGTTTATTGTCAGGACTACTCTGAATGCAGTCTCTGAGGACTAGGAGATGTTTGTCCAAAGCATTTTGGGCAGAGAGATTCTCCCCATTGGGGAGGAGATGTGGATAGCTCTTCGAACGGAAGATATCAGGAGGTTGACTAAGGTGGGGAGTAGCGGTAAGGGAGTTCGAATCAGGAAAGAGGAGGAGGAGGATGCAGCTCTAGCATTTGCGGGATAGTAGGGGTTTCAAAAGGGGAAGAAGAAAGATATCTCCAAGGTCAAGTGGTTCAATTGTGGGGAGCTCAGACATTATGCCTCTCAGTGGTACAGGAAGAAAGGCAAGGGAGAAGCTTCCGACTCAAAGGCTGCTCCAACAAAGGCGGAGAAGGATGTTGAGACTGATGACGATTGTGCCATGAGTGCTCATGCGCCTCTAGAGAAGAGGTGGGGAGACATAGAGCTGTAGTCGAGAGGACTACAGAAGGGGGGCAGGGTCCTTGAGGTGCCTAAAATCTTGGATTACATACGACTACGGGACCCCTTAATGACAGTAGCATGATGACAGGTGCCGGGTGGAGCAAGGTGTGATGGAGCGGCAAGGCAGTGCTAGAGTGCAGAAGTTTGTAGTAGCGCAATGGAGGTTGCAGCAGTGCGAGAGGCACATAAGAGGTTGCAGCAACACAGTGGTAGCAAAGGGAGCACAGGATAGCAGTAGAGGTAGCTTCAGCATCACGAGGTTTCTAGACTGACCAGGATGTCAGTGTTTGGGTGAAGACAGTTACTTACTTCTCGGTAGCTGAGTTGAAGTGCAGTAGTTAGCAGTGGCAGTGCTATGGGTAGCATGATGTAGCATGTGGAGAAGGAGCTACAGTATAGATGTAGTAGTGGCAGTGGAAGTGTCATGGGCAATAGTACAAGAAGCAGCAGTGCAGTGGATGTAGGGCAGCAGGCCAAGCATCAACACAAAGGACCGATGTGGAAGATCAGTGTGATGCTTCTATGGTGAAGCATTGCTAGAGCACATTCCTCGCTAAGAGGGAGTGTTGATTTTGGGTAGCATCAGATGTGCTCTAGCCTTGAAAATTGGTGGAGAGGCTAAGGCACATGAGATCTCCAAGACCCAGAAATCATTTGGAGAAATTCCACCCAGATGAAGAGTTATTATATTTTTAATGAGTTCCTAAGTCTAAACTAAGGAAAATAAAAATATTAATGTGTATTAATAAAATATGGGTGAGAAGTTCTAAGTGACGAGGATCAAGCTAGTTCTAATCTTAGCCGTTGATAAGGGACTTAATCTCGGCTGTTGAATCATCAACAGGAAAAATATAAGAGGAGGCTTAAGGGTCAGTTGGAGACACACCAAGAGAGATCAAGAATTTGATTTTCTGGGGCGAGGTTTGTTGAGGAGATCGAGTTAGTGATCATTTGTAGTGAGGGGCAGTTCAACGAGGGATTTTCATCCAAGGATGAAGAATACATAACAGAGAGGCAGTGAAGTGCCGGGAGAGACAATGCAAGCCCAAGAAGGGCTTACACAGAGGCCGAAGGATGCAATGCAGAGGACGTAGAGGGCCGTAGAGGTTGACGCAAAAGCCGTAGAGGTTGATGCAGAGGACGCAGAGGGCTTCAGATGCAGTGCTGGGAAGTTTCTATGGGGCAGACTGAGAGCAGATCAACCGAGAGAGGGTGATGTAGTTCTTGAAGAGTGACGCAGTTCCAGAGCAGTGCTTGGAGCAAATTTCGCTGTCCAGCACAAGGAACAGTCAGAGTCACTGTGGGGTTGATCATCCGATTGCTAATTTTCTAGAATATCTGTCTCCGAATAGAGGTACTACTTCCAAGGACATTCTCTGTTGGGTGAGCCAATTCTGGCACCCTAGTTGTATTCAAGAATCTGCTTAATAATAAAACCCTCATATCTACTGCACCGGTTTTCCTGCATTGGGTTTTTCCGGGGATGATTGTCCAAACATAACGGTGTCCCTTGTGTTATTGTTTCTGTTTACTTCAGTGCATGATCTCTATATCTGTGAAGGCTGCATTTGTGTTTACGTCGATGTTTATGCAATTAAATAATTTGTTAATGTAAAGAACAAGTAGGAGATACTAAACCAAAAATTGCAGTAGGGGTTTCTGATGTGTTAGATTTAGGAATTTTGACAGAGCTATAGTCCTAGAGTTGCAGAGGATGGGCAGGGTCCATTGTGGTGTCCTCACAGATCATTATCTTGGTACAAGGGCCCACAGCATTCAATAGCAGGATGGATCAGTGTCAGCGTATGCAGTCAAATTTCGAAGTGACAGTTGAGCAGTTAGGTGTTGAGGAGCACAATGTAGAGTGGCACAATGTAGATTTAGCAGGAATGCAAATTCCTTGGTGGATAGTGGAGTGGCTAGTAGCAGTTAGGACTCAGGAGATAGATGCAGCAAACACAGTTGATGCTTCTCAGTTGCAGTAGTTGCAGTAGGCAACAACAAATGAGAGGGAGTTGTAGTGCAGATGCAAAGTTGGAAGCAATATAGCAGTGTCAAAAACAACACGTATGCACCATCAGAGTTGCGTAGTGGTTGGTGAGCAGTGATAGGAAGTCACAGTGGCCAGACATCAACAGTGTGACAGAGGGTGATACAGAAACAGAGTGTTTTAGCAGTAGTGCAGCACTAGAACACCTTCCTCGCTAAGAGGGAGTGTTAGGTTTTGTAGCATCTAAGGTGTTCTAGTCTCAATACTTTGTGGAGAGGCTAAAACACAAGAGTTCTCCATAACCCAAAAATCATTTCTAGAAATTCCACCTAAAAGTGTCTTAATTAGATTAGTAGCCTATTTTTAATTATTTCCTAAGTCTAAACTTAGCAAAAGGGGTTCATTAATCAAAATTAATTGAGATAAGGTGTGAATCGTCTAGAAACTCACATAGATTGACTCCGAGATGATCTTGGCCCTTGATTAAGTTTCAATCTTGGTCGTTAGAGGTCCAATAGAATATTATAAGAAGTCGATTGGTAGATGGAGAACACACACACACACAAAGATCAATTTCCTTGGAGAGTTCAAACGAACCTACATTAGCATGATGTTA
The DNA here is from genome assembly GCA_031772625.1 of Pinus tabuliformis. Taxonomy (NCBI): domain Eukaryota; kingdom Viridiplantae; phylum Streptophyta; class Pinopsida; order Pinales; family Pinaceae; genus Pinus; species Pinus tabuliformis. The sequence goes on along the minus strand of CM062816.1, from coordinate 976,221,069 downwards.
TCAATTTGGCTAGCATTTGGATGGTTAATTCATAATTTGTAAAAGCTACTTGGTCAATGTGTGACCAAGGGATGTATCTTGCCCATTTTAATAATGTTTGGGGTCTTATAGGCCAAATTCGAAGATCATTTTGCCCTAATTTATTGAAGATCATTTTGAAGGCTATTTGGTTGACAATTGCATATGTATTTATTGTATGGCAAATGATGAATGTTCCTAGGGGATGAAATTTTGTTTTTCCTCCATTAAACTCTATAATTCTTGAGTGGGTAAATGTTGAGGGTTGGTATATAGGGATTTAATTCTTGACCTCCTTAATGATAACTTTGGGTAATCTAAAGCATTTGAGACCCCATATGCCCAAAGGACAAGGCACTGGTCCAAGCCTTTGGCAATCAAACCTCTTCTCTCTCCATAATTTCTTCTCCTAAATTTTGGCCCCCTTTTCATGTATGGCTAGGTTAGGGCATAGAGTGAAATTCCTTAGGGAGTGAAATGGTGGATTCCGGGAGCATAGGCTCCAAGCTTAGGGTCTTATCTACATGATCCCAAAGTTTGGAAAGCATCTCATTGGTTTTCATCCATAAAAGCTTGTGCCCTAGGTATGTATAATGTTCCTAAATTGGAAATTAAGTGATAAACAAAGTGATAAACAAAGCAAGCAAACAATCCAACGATTAGAAATGCGAAATACACATCATACGCCCATGAAAACGCTAGAAATAGAGAATTGCTGAGCCATTTTATTAAATAATCAAGGGCAAATACAACAGTGAATGGAATGGTGCACCTGGGTTTGTCTCCAAGGACAAGCGTGACAAAACCCAGGCGAGAAAATGCTGATTTCAGTGCTGCCCAACTGCTACACTAGAACTGATTTTTGCTGCCTAGAAACTGCGTTGTTTGTTGGAACAAAAAGGCTAGAATCATTGCTTCCCGTGCTCAGAAAATTATAAAACTTCAGCTCTTGGATCCTCAGCAAAAACCCACCAAAACCCAGGAAGGGTTTGGCCTAGTTCAGACTTCTGAAATTCGACCCCCAAGGAGCCCGTCCTCTACTGAAACTGGCAAACTCGGCCTGCTTGAATGAAGCTGGGAAAGCTCCCCAAAACTACCCCAAATCACTGGGATGAGACCTCCTATGAATTTCCTTCCTTCCCAACTGTGATTTTGGTGTTGTGGCTCTTCCCCTCAAGACCCATGTGATGCCCAGACTGGCCCTCTGCGCTGTCCTCCAAGGCTGGGTTTCGAACTGCCTATTTGCTGCACCCACCTGCTCCAAAACTCCTCCCAAGTGCTGACCTCCTAATGTCCTTCAACTCTCCCAGTTCCTCCGGCTAGTGCCGGCCCAATGAAGCTCTGTCCACAACCGCGTGTTCCCTTTTTGCTAGCCTAGAAATAGGACTGCTGGATGGTGGCTAAATGTGTTGGCTATGAATACTCCTTGGTGCTCCTCAAGATGCTATGAAACTGCCTTCCTAGGGTGGCACTCGTAGTCCCTCGAAGGTAAGGTTGAATCTCCTACTTGAGAGATTCGTGGCTAAGCAGCCAGTTGACTCGGCTAAGCAACCAATTGACTCGGCTAAGCAACTCGAGCAAACAGTGAAGTGATTTTCGATATGCAAGAATGAATGATGCCCAAGTGAGGAGCTCTTCTTCCTTAATGACTTCGTGGGCCTCCCTTTGCCTCATGTGGGCCCCTCCAATAGCCATACGAATTCCCTCCAAGACAATTCGAATTGCCCCATGCATTTTCCCGCGTTAGTGGCCCCCACCTTCCACTAGCAAATCAATCTGGCCTCTTTTCTCCTAAGTTCCTAAGTCGAAACTGCTTGGGTCCTTTTCCTTAGAAAAATTTGTACAAAATTGTGGGGAGACAAAACCGGTTACAAACTCTTTTGGGAAGGAACATGACAGTATGCCCTAAGAGGGAAACCCTAGCATGCAATTCCTTGACATTGGGGACTTCTTTGAGGGTTGTATGGGCCTAGTACTTGGTGGAGTAAATCATAATGAACCCTTTCTTCTCCTTGCTTTGGTCTCGGGAGCACCTTTGTTGACGATAATTCATGAAACCCTAGATCTTGTGCGAGTTATTTCTAGGTCTCTTAGAGGGAGAAAAGTACCTTTTGAAGTGCCATATTATCACATAAAGTTTCCCTTAACAGGTCTTACCTCACCACTTAGCACCATAAGCCTTAGAATGTCCATCAAGCAATGATTATCATCCTACCAAGACTCCTCCCATTGGTGAAAGTTCATAAAGAGTAGGGGACATTGGCTAAGGTGATAGTGGGCCATTGTCCCATTGTTATGACTTAGACTAGCTCTTTGTCTTTTAGGCTTGCCCTCCTTAGGGCTTGCTAGATTTCGTGGTAACAAGCATGTTGGGGTGAGAAGTAAAGTTGAAAGAGAGAGGGAATAACTCCTGATTTGAGTCATCAATCACCATGGGGTAACTAATGCACTCCCCGATAATGTCATTCAACTAATATTTGTGGATGAGGGAGCCTGGTTGTGAAGTCCCATGAAGAGCTCTTGATTAACTAGTTTAATCACTACTAACATCTAGGGGCAAAGGGAACAATATTCAAATAGAAGACTGATTGCTAGGTTGAACTTGGATAACACTATTGTTTGTAGAGTGAATTTGGTTCTCGGACCTTGTAGATATGGCCTATTAAGTGGCCTAGTAGGATTTGTGCTAGGATTTTGAACTAAAACTCCAACATTCTTGTTCAGGTTGATCAAATTGGCCCAGAAAAGGTGGGGGGGGGAGTAAATCAAAGGTTGCATTGATCCGGTATCTGAACTACTTTGGTCTTTGACTCATTGTTTGTTGCCACCAATGAATGTGACAACAAAGAAAAAGGTAGTGTTGCTTTCGATAGGATTTGGTCATGGAGGACTATGCAATATCCTAGATCTATGCTAAAAAACCTCCCTCCTAAAAAGGGATAGGTGTCCTTGGTTGGATGGTGAAAGAAGGTGAAGAGGGGACCTATTGGACCCTTCTATAGGTAGTGAAATTGTTGTATTTGAAACAAACTGTGAACAATTATGTTGAACTGAAGGACTTGGCATTATCTGTGGTTATTTTGTCTGGAACACCAATTCAAGTTGTAGTTTTGTCTTCCATAAATTCCCTTACCACAATATCAGTTACTCTTTTTGGAGGTATTGGGTCTACCCATCTTGTGAAATAATAAGTTGCGGTGAGGACCCATTTAAATCCATTGCAAGAATTGTTTTTGAATTCGCCAATAAAGTCTAGGCCCCACTATTGGAAAGGATTCTCAACTATGACAGGCTGAAGAGGTAAAGAGGCAAGGTGCTTTCCTATGAAGAATTGGCATTGTTGACATGACCTAACAAATTGATGCATGTCATGGAATATGGGAGGCCAATAATACTCTGCTCTAAGTATCTTATGCAGTAGTAGGGGAAGCATGATGTTTGCTACATAGTCCTTTGTGGAAGTCTACCATGAGGTCTTTAGCTTCTTGTTCATCGACATGTCTTAAAACTATCCCATCAAGATTTTTCCAACCAAGCTCATTTTGGACTAGACAATACCGTGTGGCTTTCAATCTCAAAGCTCTTCTTTGGTGATTAAGAAAATGGCTAGGACATGCTAGGTTTCTCAAGTAATAAATAATGTCTCTATACCAATTACTTCCCTCCAAAACATCCAACAAAACATTAATCCCCAAGGCCTCTTCATTTCCTTTGGTGTAATATCCCTCTTATATAATTGACTTAATTTCCAGAAATTTAAATTCAAGAAATTCACTATAATTTTTTGCTAGAAGATTCAATAATAAATTGCAAACATGATTCTAGAAATTGTAGAGAAAACACTGCAAGCTCTAGCTATTTTATTTATAAATTGGAAGGAAATTACATCAATTAATCTGGAAGGAAACTTGATGGGGATATTTCAAAAATCCCTTGGCTTGATTCCTTAGCTCTGCTACTCGTCCTCCATTGGGTATTCAACCATCCTCGAAAATTCATTCGAACCCTAGCAATTCGGCCCTCCTAAATAATATAATTTTGACCCTCTAAGAGACAACGATTTCGACCCTTTTGGTTAATTCGATTTTGGCTCCATTGGAAATTCAGCCCCTTGCAATTTGATTGTCAGGAATCAACAAATTGATCTGCCACAAGATAGGCAACTCGACTCTTCTACAACAATTATAGTCGTCCTTCTTCAAAATATTATTTCAGCCCATAGAGGTATTAATTTGGCCTCCAAATTGTAGCAAAAACTCAACCCTTGCAACACAAGATAAACTCGGCCCAACAACACCAGAAATCCGGTCCTTGGAACACAAGAGAAACTTGGCCCACCAACTCTAGAAATTCGTCCTTTGACTTGAAGAGAAATTCGACCCAACAACACTAGAAATTCAACCTGTGCAACTAAGAGAAACTCGACCTACCAAAACCAGAAATTTGACTTCTGACTCGAAGAGAAACTCGGCCTACCGAAACCAAAAATTTGACTTCTGACTCGAAGAGAAACTTGGCCCCAACAACACCAAAAATTTGGCCCTCTGTAAAACATGCAATTCAACCCTTGTGCAAATGAAAATTCGGCCTTTCTGGGTAGATAGATTGGTCTCCTCTTGGACTGCTGATTTAGCCTCCTTGGAATACCAATTTGACATTTTTTGCATATCATAATTTTATTAATTAGCTAGGGTGGCCCAACAACCACCAAAACCAATTTCCACCAACTAGGGTGTGTATTTCAACACCGAAATTGGGAATACTTGAGGGTTTTCCCTCTCACAAGCTACTCGAACTTTTTGTCAATTCACTAATCAAATCTCACATACCCTTTTCCTCAAGTCTCCTTTTCTTTATAATTTTTCCCTCTCCAAAATACCATGGGTGGAAAAATAATACCATGGGTCACTTATTTTTCTAAATTGACTTACCACCTATTATTTAATTATTAAGATAATATGTACTAATTAATCTATTAACCCCCTTTTTCTTGCCAATAACCTACGGGATCATGGTAGGCTACGACTTCACTTTTCTCTATTGTTATGGATTGGAAAGGGACATTACATTTGGCCAGTAACTTGGAAAGGCGTTGACCTTTCACTAACTTGGTTTGATTTCCAAGTCATATTTCTAAATTCTAGATATCCATTTCCCATGAATCCCCAAGCAATCACTCTGGGTCAAGATATCCTTTACTGTTGGGTGAGGTACATAAGCGATGACTCTCGAATAACGGACATCAATTCGAAAATGCTTGAGAGATTGAACTAAAGCGTAAGCTTGCTTTTCCATGGTCTTATAGTTCATCTCATAGTCCCTAAGTTTTAGATTGAGGGTAGCTCAGAAGGTATTTCCATGAAAGGACAACCCATCAATAAGTTGTTTGTTGGGCGATTTATCCAAAAGAGGTTTGTGGACCCAAGATGTGGGTTTAGGACCAAGAAAGAAATAATTAAATATTCTAAGGGTCATAGAGGCTAATACCCTAGATCTCGAAGGTTTCTTAAGAGTGTGAAAATTTTTAAATTGAAATTATATTACTGCAACAACTGATTTATTTCACCTACTTATTATTCTCAATAAGTTATTTACGAAATTCCTTCAACAAATATTAAAATAAATTCTACTACAGTTATCACACAATTACCCAAAGAAAAATACACGCACAAGAATCAATCACATCGACACAGTTATTTTTGGACAATTGTCCCCAGAAAAACCCAATGTGGGAAAACTGGTGCAGCAGATGAGGGCTTTATTAATCTTCAACACCAATTTCTTTTTTACAAAAATGATTTTTCAGAGAAATTGAAATAAAACACCTGAGACTTTCCCTCTGAGACCATCTGACACTTTGGAGACCCTGCTCCCACTTCTGCATCACCCCTGTGTCATTCTATTTGACCCAGCATGCCTCTGAGTGGCTCTGCATCCGTCAGCGTCAGCGTGCGTAGGCTCTGCTTCTCTCCTCTAGATTGCGTCTCTCTTTCTACGCTGTCTTCCACTGCCCCTGCGTCACATCCTCCTCGATCACTGCCTGCTGCTGAAGCCTTCCTCTTCCTCCACCCTGCAACTCCCTCTAAAATCGATCTCCTCTTCCTTGAGAATCTAATTTCCTTGAGATACTGAGTATCTGCCAGTGCAAGTCTTCTCTTATACTTTTCCTGTTGATGAATCAATGACCGAGATTAAGTCCCTAATCAACGGCTAAGATTAAAACAAACTTGATCCTTGTCTCTTAGAAGCTTCTCATCCTTATCTTTATTAATACCTATTAATATTTTTATTTTCCTAAGTTTAAACTTAGGAACCCATTGAAAATATTAATTATTTTAATAACTCCTCATCCGGATGGAATTTCTTAAAACGATTTTTGGACCTGGGAGATCTCATGTGCCTTAGCCTCTCCTCCAAATTTCAATGCTAGAGCACATCTGATGCTACCAAAAATCAACACTTCCTCTTAGCGAGGAATGTGCTCTAGCAATGTTTCAGTATAGAAACATCACACTGATCTTCCATGTCGGTACCTTTGCTGATGCTTGGCTTGCTACCTCACATCCCTTGCACTGCGGCTTCTTGTACTGCTGCCCATGACACTGCCACTGCCACTGTTGCTCCTATACTGCATCTCTTGTACCGCAGCTCCCTCTCAACCTGCTGCATCATGCCGCCCATAGCACTGCCACTGCTAACAGCTGCCCTGCAACTTCTGATACTTATCCAGTATTGAAATGGATTCTTTACCATCCCCATCTTCTGCCTGAAATGAACAAACTTTGTTCTTCCTAGAGCCTTGGTGAGGATGTTTGCCACCTGTTCTCCTATAGGAGTGTACCTCAACTGTATTGCCCCTTGTTAGACACAGTTTCTAACAAAGTGACACTTGATATCAATGTGCTTCGACCGCTCATGAAACACTGGATTCTTAGAATGCTTGATGCAACTCAGATTATCACACATGATCATGGTCGCTTCCATCCTTCTCTTGAATAGATTCACAAGCAATTTCCTAAGCCATATGGTTTCGCACGAAGCTTTGCTAGTTGGCATATATTCTACTTCAGCAGAGCTCAGAGCCACGGATTTTTGTTTCCTACTGCACCAAGAGGTCATTCCTATGCCAATTTTGAAACACTACCCAGTTGTACTTTTCCGATTTACTGAACTTCCAGCCCAATCTGCGTTAGTGAACCCACTCAGCCCGATGTCATTGCCTCTGGTGTACAATAGTCCATGCTCGACTGTTCCTTGTATATACCTGAGAACATGTTTGGCTGCTGCCCAGTGTGCCCTCTTAGGTTCTACCATGAACTGACTGAGGGTGTTGACAACGTAACAAATGTCTGGCCTAGTATTGACCAGATACATCAGGGACCCTATAAGCTGCCTGTACAAGGTGGGATCAACATCTTTATCTTCTGATGCATCAATCTTCTTCCAGTTGGTGATCATTGGAGTAGCCATAGGTCTACAGTCTTGCATCCTGAATCTCTTCAAGATTTCTGTAGCATATCTCCCTTGTCCCAAGAAGATCTCACCCTTCTGCTGCCAAACTTCCAACCCTAGGAAATAATGCATCTGTCCCAAATCCTTCATGTCAAATTTTGTGGCTAGGTTCTTCTTGCAGTCTTTGATAAGCCCGGATGATCCTGTCAGAAAGATATCATCCACATATAACACTAGGATTAGAGGCTCATTCTCTACAACCAGATAGTAGAAATTAGGGTCTGCGTCACCCTTGACGAACCCCATCTTCTGCAAGTAGCCATCAATTCGATCATACCATGCCCTAGGTGCCTGTTTCAGCCCATACGCGGATTTCTTTAATCTGCATACATGAGATTTCTTCTCATGTGTCTCAAAACCTTCTGGTTATTCGATGTATACTTCCTCTTCTATTACCCCATTCAAGAATGTCGTCTTGGCATCCATCTGATGAATCTCCCACCCCATTTGCATTGCAAGAGATATCACGGTCCTAATAGAAGTATACCTGGATACTGGGGCAAAGGTTTGTTCGTAGTCTATCCCTTCCTTTTGAGCATACCCCTTAACCACGAACCTGGCTTTGTATTTCTCCACACTGCTGTCTGCAGCATATTTGACCTTGTAGATCCATCTTGAACCTACCACTAATCTGTCCTGAGGCCTAAGTACCACTTCCCAGACATCATTGACCATTATAAAGTTGTATTCCTCCACCATAGCATCCACCCATACTTGATGCTGAATGGTCTCCTGAAAACTAGAAGGTTCCCCAACTTGAGCTACTAAGGCCTGATATTTGTCTGGCTGTCTTTGCTGCCTTTTACTATTCCTGGGTGCACCAATGAATTCTTCTGCATCCCGTAGAATTTGTCGGAGTTCCTGACTCGTTCTTCCACTGGTAGTAGGCACATATATCAACTCCTCTTCTTCTTGAGATTCCTCCTGTTTTGAAGCCTTGTCTTCGGGAGGATTTCTAATACCAGTTTTCGCTGTGTTAGTGTCGGTCTTGAAAGCCCTCCATCAGTGATCAAAGCTCTTTGCATTTGCATTAGTAGGTGTCTCATCAGTGTCAAAGTTTGCATCCCGTTAGGCATGCCATAACCCTGATGGAGGAGCTGGTCTATTTACCCCTCTTGGCTTTGCTGGACCAGGTCATATCAGTCATTGAATTTTTCAAGCTTGTCTTGTTTGGTCTTAAGGTCAAAGGTCCTAGGTCTAGGGTTTTGGTCATTTGTCTCAGCAAGGTCATGTCTTTGAAAGTCCTTGAGTGCCCAGCAAGCCAGAGGGAGGATTGTAAATATGTTTCTTTGATATTTTCATCATGTACAGTTCATTTCTAACCTTGGATTTAAAAACTCTGTTTTTAAAGCCAAGGTCATGTTAAATTTTTGTAAAAAGAATGAAATTTCAAAAAGTCTTCAAAAAGGCAGCAATAACCCTGGTCCCCTTGCCACAGTCCCTCAGATGATCTACCTGCAAAAAGGAATCAAGTCAAAGCACTCAAAAAGTCAAATTCAGAATAAAGGAAACCAAAAAATCAGTGTTTTAAAAAGTGTCAAAAATAAACTTTATAAAGTGGGTTTATGGATGAATTTTTTTTTTTCAAATGAAGTTTATAAAGGTTCAACTTCCTACCTTTTATTCTTATTGTGCATCCCAACGATTGAAAGAGTGGTTTGAGATAGTGATTGGCGAAAGGAGCAAAATCGCAGTGATTTCGGGTAGCAGAGTGGTGCGCGACCCGTTGAAGGAGGTGCGCGACCTGTTGGGCGGTGCGCGACCCGTCCAGGACCCCTCCGCAGTGCAAAATTACTACGGGCGCGACCCGTTGGGAGGTGCGCGACCCGTTGGGAGGCCTGCGCGACCCGTTGAACTGTTTGCCTCCAAACTTCAAACGAATTCCTCAATCTCCCTTCAACTCATCTCAATCGGTCGAGGTAGGCTCTTTACACATTGATTTGGAGAATGGTGATGAATATAAGGTTGTATGCTATGATTCTAACCTCAAATCATGCAAATGAAAAGACTTATATGGCTGCAAAATTCATGTGCAAATTGTGCTAGGGTTTATGGTGTTTCAAGCTGTTTTTCCCTTTGATTGATTTCCTTCCCTTCCCTTCCCACACTCATATGTACATTTCTTTTCCCCATGATTATTTTATAAATGAAATACAAATCCCCTTCCCATCCCTAAATCACTAAAACTGATAACCCTACCTCTCTCCCAAAGCATCAAAAACAAAACAAAGTGAAACCCTAATTCCCCTCTACCATATGCATATGCAAGATAACAAAAACTGTTGATAAAATGTCAACATGTGTGGTGTATGGTTCCCTTTTGTTTTTCCCTATTAAACATGTATGCATATGTTCCCATGTTCACTTGTATGCATGTTTTTCCCATATGTAATACTCTTTGCAAATGATTTCCTTATTACAAAAATGTGTTCCTATATGAATATGATTTGCAAAATTTCCCTTAAAAACTCCCTGTTATTTTTATATATTCCCATTCCTGGTTAAGAAGTTCCCTCCCCTAACATTTCCCTCATGTTTGCTTCCCCTTGAAACAACATAGATTTCAGCACTTTTTGCAGGCAGAGACAACAGTTTAGTTTGTCCACTTTGCTCCAAAACCATGTCAGAAACCGAAACTTATGAGCAAAGTGATGACCATTCATCATCTACAGAGGTTGAGGAACAGAGGAGGCCTCGTAGAGGGGGTAAGGGAGGACATCATAAGAGGGAGGAGCCTACTTCTTTTGCAGAATTACAAGCCTGTCCTTTGGCAGTGAATTGCTTCCAGTACATGTCTTGCTATCAGTTTTGTGAGAGGATCTCTCAGATTCAGCATCATAGAGAGTTGGCCCGCTTGTTTGTCTTACACCTCCATGATGGACATGTCACTCTGGCAGGGGTGAACTTCACATTGACACCTGAGGTGATCTCACAGGCTACAGGGATACCAAATGTGGGTGAGGTGTGGCCTAAGCGCAGGTTGCTTGATTTTGTTCACTTTGAGCCCTATGTCCGGCCATCCTTTGTGAGACTTTTGACGAGTGTTTTCCAGTTCAGATTTCTCCGGAGCGAGTATGCTCCCCTCTTGAGGCTTATTATGCATTATTTTCCCTGTGAGGGCAGATTTTCACAGGTGTATTCATATCACATTCGCCTTTTGATGCATTTCACCCGAGTGAGGATGATGAACATCCCGGTCTTCTTGTTTCATAACATTCAGAGGATGGTGCCCATGTTGCAGAGGAAGACCCCGGCCCAGCAGTACAGGAGCCTTTGCCATTATGGTTTGATTCAGCTAGTAGTATTGCATCAGTTGACACAGCAGGACATCTCATGGGAGGAGTTCATCTCTCGTGAGTTTTTCACAGTGCCACCTCAGCCACATCAGGAGGTCATTCATGAGGAGGGAGGACCATCTCAGCAGCCTGATGCTCCCGTCACCCGACATGTCAGCTTCACTCCTTTGGTCACTTATCAGAAAGGCCCAAGGGCCTTATTTGCAGCAGCTAGGCGAGTACTATCTCCACAGCAGGTGGAAGGGGTCTCGCCTTCATCTTCAGCTCAGCGAGTGTTATCTCCACATCAGGTGGAAGGGGCCTCGCTTTCTTCATCAGCACAGGTACTGCAGAGGGGCAAAGAGCCCATGATTCATGAGGATCCGGTGATTGATCTCGAGGCCAGTTCTCCTAGCCAAGAGGCGAAGGAGATCATTCAGCATCTTAGGGCTGAAAATGATGTTTTACAGAGGAGACTTGAGGGTGCCCAATGGACCATCACCTACCTGGAGCAGCGGAACACACAGCTAGAGGAGGAGAAGGCACTTGATGAGCTATGGAGGATTGGTAGCGACCGAGTCTTAAACCGTAGGAGGCCCGGTGATCCATTGCTTGCTGACCGAGAGTCATTGCTCATTCAGGAGAATGCCCACTTGGAGAGGCTGTTGGCTAAGGCCAACCAAGAGAAAAAGCTGTTGAGAAACATGAAGAATCACTATTGGGCAAGAATGCATGTATGCAAAGCCAAGATGAAAATATTCCAAAGGAGGTTGTCCGAGGCTCTTAGGCGGAGGAAGAAGACCAATCCACTCCGTATCTTGGCTGAGGCATCCCTCAGAGATCATGGCACTCACTAGCATCAGCTACAACACAAATCCCAAATTTTTTTGAGAATTTTGGGTAATTTTGGAATTTTTTGGAAATTTACAGGTTTTGGCTTCTCAATGGGTCTCACCCCCGGTGAGACCCTTTGTCATCGTAGCTCCGTTTTGCAAAAACTCAACATTTCTAGATTTGTCATGCAAAGTTACACATGCCTATGGATGGACTTGAGTTTTTATGGAGTTTTGGGCCTCCAAAAGGTCAAAATACAGGCAAAATTTGACTTTCTGCCCCTTTTTTGAGTTGCAGAAGCAGTCTTGGGAGAATTGACTTTTGACTGGGCAAATGACCTCCAAATCCAAAAATTCCAGTTGGGTTGGAAAGTAGACTCAGAGACCTTTCCAACGAGCTATCCTGCACCTCATTCTGACACCGGGAAGGCCTCCAAACAGAGCTCCAAAGTGCGCGACCCGTTGAGGAAATGTGCGCGACCCGTTGAGGAAATTGTGCCAGATTTGACCAGTTCAGCCCAGAAAACGCAGTTTGGCTCCAGTTTGACTTTTTGAGGTGGATGGTGGTCCTCTTGGATGTAATTATGACACTTTTTGGATACTTTTACTCTTGTTTAACTCTTCTAGAAGTTTCTTTCATGTAAAGGGTAAAAATTGAATGTATGAACTGGTTTCCAAGTTTATAGAAGCAAGTTGTTTTAACTGCCTATTTTCTAGTGCTTAGTTTAGAAGTGGTTCAAACAGCTCCTAGGATAGTGAGCTCGACCCATGGAGGCAGGGAAAGAGGTTAGATCATCTATATTATGTACTTTTTTGCTCATTTTCATGGTTGGACTCTTGAGGGAGAAGCTATCATTGTATTATCACTTGTATCTCTGCAATTTTTGGCTAAGGAAGACCAGGGTTTTGCAGTCATCTTTGGGATTCTTGTGGACTCATGTGTTGATGGTGTGTTTCTCCATGTTATTGTAAGCTTTGTTATGTGATTCATTTCCTTTTTATACTGCTGCATATTAAACAAATGAAGTGTTAAAGTAAGAATTCATGCTTGCCATGCTCTACTTTTAAATTTGTTTAATTTCTATGTTTTCTACTGTCTAAAGAGAATTCAAATTCATTGTTTGCTCTCTTTAGCCTTCTTATCTTTCTTCCTAATCATCCACTTCAGCTAAAGACATCAATACAGGCTCCTACCTCGCCCCAAAGATCCCCCTGCAGAAACTGTGTCCAATCCCCGCACCCTAAATTGCAGCTCCTCAATTTGCCACCAAAAACCCCAAAAATCCCCAAATCAACCTTTATAATCAGTTTACTAGCCTAATATCAGTGTTACCTTGTTGGTCATCTCATCCCATTGAAGATCTACCGAGATTGACCGGAGAGAGCCTTCTCCTGCCCCGTAGGGCTAGTTACGAGGCTGAATGGTTTGATGTAGCCTTGAGGTTTACCTTTCTCAGCCTGAGGTGAAATTTCAAGCGCTAACACGCTGGTTGAAGTGGTCTGACCAACGACTCGTTTTTCGACTGCACTTCGGAAGGCATTTCTCTGGATTTTCTGAAAGCTCTATCTTCCATGAACTTTACATCCCGCCAAACTACTACCTTCCTACTCCTTGGAAGATAGACTCTATATGCCTTAGCATTCTCGCTATATTCCACAAGATATCTTTTATTAGCAATTTGATCTAATTTCTTTCTCTTCTCTTTGGGTATACGACAATATGCCAAACTCCCAAATATCTTGAAATGACTGACTTCAGGTGTCTTCCCAGTGAAGACCTTCTACGGAGCGATTTTGCCCAATGCCCTCTGAGGAATCCTGTTCTGAACATAGACTGTCGTGCTGCATGCGCTTGCCCACAGGAATTTAGGCATATCGTGATCATACAACATTGCCCTAGCTGCTTCCACAATAGTCTTGTTTTTCCTTTCTGCTACTCTATTCTGCTCCGGATTGTAGGGAGCTGTCCACTTTCTTCTGATGCCTTCCTTAGCGCAAAAATCGGTGAAGTCCTTGTCAACATACTCTCCACCATTGTCTGAGCGCAACACTTTTATCTTCTTTCCTGTCAGATTCTCCACTAGATCCTTGAACTCTTTGAATTGATCAAAAACCTCATCCTTGGTTTTCAGAAAGTAGATCCAAGTCTTCCTGGAATGGTCATCGTTGAAGGTGATGAAGTATTCGACACCACTAAGATCTTTTGTGCACATCGGTTCGCAGAGGTCTGAGTGTATCAAACCTGGCACACTCTTCGCCCTATTGTTACTTCTGGAAAACACAACTTTGGGATACTTGCCCAGAGCATACCCTTTGCATACATCATCCCGTTCAGTACTTAGTTCTGTAACTCCTGATACTATTTTCCTGAGAATTCTCAGAGCTCCATGGTGTAAGTGTCCCATCCTCTTGTGCCATAGCTCATTCAAGTCTTTGTCTCCATTACTGCCTATCAGTGCCATTGGTGTTTCTAGGTGTAACCTGTACGACCTGTTACTTTTGATTCCAATCTGAGCCTTCTTTTTCCAACTTGGGTGTTTGACATATACTTTCTCCTTAATGAAGAAAATGTCATAGCCCTTGTTTTGAAGTTGAGATACGGAAAGTAAGTTCATCCCCAATCCTGGCACACACAACACATTAGTTGCCCGAAGTCTCTCTCCTGCTTCGGTTTGAAAAACTATGGTACCTCTTCCTATTGGAGTACATTTTACCTTATTCCCCATGGTGATCTGAAAATTCATTCCTTCTTCCTGATAATCTGAAAAACATTATCGGTTTCCTGTCATATGCGAGGAAGCTCCACTGTCTATATACCAAAACTCTGAGGAGGTAGAGCTTGCAAGGCAAGCAACTTCTTCTTCCAATCTGGAAGCTAACATCGAATATTCGTCCCTTGTGCATTTTTCTGGAAATCTGCGCGAGTCCTCTTGAGTGGATGCCTCTGCATCATGCTCTTGACCCATAATCGATTTTCCTTTCCTGGATCTCTGCTCTGATACCATGTGAAAATTTCTACATTGAAATTCTATTACTGCAGTAACTGATTTATTTCACCTACTTATTATTTTCAATAATTTATTTACGAAATTCCTTCAGCAAATATTAAAATAAATTCTACTGCAGTTATCACACAATTACCTAGAGAAAAATACATGCACAAGAATCAATCACATGGACACAATTATTTTTGGACAATTGTCCCCGAAAAAACCCAATGTGGGAAAACCAGTGCAACAGATGAGGGCTTTATTAATCTTCAACAACAATTGTTTTTTTACAAGAATGATTTTACAGAGAAACTGAAAGAAAAAACTTGAGACTTTCCCTCTAAGGCCATCTGACACTTTGGAGACCCTGCTCCCACTTCTGCGTCACCCCTGTGTCATTCTGTTTGACCCAACGTGCCTCTGAGTGGCTCTGCGTCCCTCTGCGTCAGCCTGCGTAGGCTCTGCGTCTCTCCTCTGGATTGCATCTCTCTTTCTGTGTTGTCTTCCACTGCCCCTGTGTCACCTCCTCCTAGATCACTGCCTACTGCTGAAGCCCTCATTTTCCTCCACCCTGCAACTCCCTCTGAAATCGATCTCGTCTTCCTTGAGAATCGAATTTCGTTGAGATACTGAGTATTTGCCGATGCATCTCCAAATGAACCTCAAATCTTCTCTTATAATTTTCGTGTTGATGAATCAATGGCCGAGATTAAGTCCCTAATCAACGACTAAGATTAAAACAAACTTGATCCTCGTCTCTTAGAAGCTTCTCATCCTTATCTTTATTAATACCCATTAATATTTTTATTTTCCTAAGTTTAGACTTAGGAACCCATTAAAAATATTAATTATTTTAATAACTCCTCATCCGGATGGAATTTCTCAAAATGATTTTTGGGTCTTGGAGATCTCATGTGCCTTAGCCTCTCCTCCAAATTTCAAGGCTAGAGCACATCCGATGCTACCAAAAATCAACAAAGAGACCCAAGGAAAAGTATTTAATGAGTGTAAGGTAAGGTTCAAGACACACATGGTGTGCAAGAGAAGATTTAATTGCTCTTGTGCTAAGAGAGCCCAAGGAAGGTCGGGTTACTCTTGTTCTAGGAAGGTCGTCAAGGAAGCAAGGGTGCCAAGAGCTGAAGTGTGAGGGCTAAGGGTTTGAGGGCTTGATCTAAGGCTGGAAATGAAGGTCGAGGACCTCAAGATCCTTGACCAAGTGAACAAAGATTAAAAGGGCCGAGGGAAGTTTCATCACATCACATAGCAATCATTCTCAAGAAGATTTCTAACTTAAGGAGCAGTCGCAATCATAAGGTTATGGTTTTGTTGAAGGGATTCTACGCTAGGAAGAAGATTGAGTCTTATCTGCCATGCGAAGGAGGGTTTCCTTATGAAATCCTATGTGCTTGATTATGCTGATGTGAGGACTATGGAGGAGGGCCTAAGGCCAAATTGTTGCACTCTGTGGGAGAGGGCTGAAGCCCTAAGTCTGTGTGCAAAAGGAAGGCCTAAGGCCTGTTGTGTTACAGAGAAGAGGGTTGAGCTCCCTCAAGAACCACCACAAGAAAGAAGAGGGCCTCAGGCCGAGTTTAGAAGGGTTACAAGCTAAGTTGGAGGGTTGCAGGTCAAAGTTGTAGGGTAACAGACCAAAGTGGAAGGCCACAGGCCGAGTTTGGGAGGACAACAAGAGGCCTATTGGAGGGCTAAGAGGCTTCAATGGTTTGACAGGGAAGGCTGAGGAGGATCAGGCCTATAGAAAGGCCACGAAGGGATGCCCAGGGCTGTCACTTGAGGAGAAGGGTTGCTTAGTTGTCAAATTAGAGGTTGTCCTTCAAGCTGGATTGGATAGTGGTATTAAAGAGTTATGATATAGTGGCTTGGAAGAGGCTAACCCACTGTAAGTTGCTGGCTGTTCAAAGAGTTATTATATAGTGATTTGACAAAGGTCAAATCACTATGAGATTGTTGGTATATTAAGGCCTAATGTACAATGACTTGGTGGAAGAAAAATCACTGTGTTGCAGACCTTGCTTTGAGCCTATGTACCGTGACTTTGGAGCAACATAGTCATTGTTGAGAAGGCAGATTTGTCAAGCTGATTGTGCAAGTGTTTTGGAGGAGAAGAATCCCTGTGAGCCGCTTGATGTGCAGAGGTATTGGAGGACTAGTAACTTTGTGAGTAGAGCTGGCAAAGGACCTGCCAAGTGTTCAAGACAAGTGGACTAACAGGGTTGTGGTCAAATGCTTCTTTAGCAAGTAAGTCAAGTTTGTTCTTGTTCTTACGTAGATTGAAGATCAAACATTGTTAACCTCAAGCCCTAGTTTTCCTTGTATTAGGGCTAATTGTAAGGGCCATGATCCCTTGTATGGGAGCCCTATGTTTGTTGTATTAATTTTGTAATATAAACAAGTTTTGGGTTTGCAAATTCTTGTGTACTTTGTTGATTCACTGATGTACATTTCCGTTATGCAAAGTGCTTCAAGTTGTGGGTATTTCTGTGTTTGTGATCATGTTTTAGACATAGACCTAATTCTGAAGTACTAGAGGAAAATTCAACATGGTATCAGAGCTATTTTGAAGGCACGTGCATTAGAGTGTGTGTAGGAAGCATTGTGTTCCAGTGGAGGTTGTGTAGACTCATAGAGAGTCTAGATTTAGAGGGAGACTGCGAAGGATTGTTTGCTGCCCTATGGAAGTTTGAATCTTCAGGTCCAAGTGATTTCGAGAAGTTATCAGCTCATGCAAGGATACTAACAGACCATGAGAGAATATTCATGGTGGTGCAAGGAAAGTCTTAGATCCTGCGAGGATAGGCAAGGATTGTTAAATTTCCTTAATTGCAGTAACTGAAAATTATTCTTCTATCTTATGTCGAGTATTTGTCTTCAGAAATTGATGATGAAAAATAACGAATAAAATCACTACTACAATTTTCACCAATAATAACAGGAACTGAGAAAATAATGCACACATAAAATTTAGACACTAATATTTTTGGACAATAGTCCCTGGAAAACCCTAGTGTGGGAAAACTAGTTCTGCAGATGAGGGTTTATATTAGTAATAATAATCTTCAACAATTGAGAATTACATAGATTGCTTGCCTCTCATTGGCAAAGCATTGACAAATATTTTTCTCCACTCTTGGAAAAATTGAACAGGTAAAACAAAAGTCTCCCTCTGCAAATCCACACGGCCTCTCCTTGGCTATTCGCACCTTCTCTAGAAATTCACACTGGTAGACTGAAGAGTTCGAATTGGCCACCTAGAAACTCACACTGCCTCTGGGAAATTAATCTCGTATATAGTCCTGCCTCCAACGACCTGATAAACCCACTCTCTCTGCCTATGGAAAAATATCCAACACCTAGAAATTGAATTGAACGTTTGGCTATCGCATTGGCTAAACTGGCTACATGCATTTCCTGATTTGACTTTCTCTTTGTAGAAAATTTAAGCCTCTTCTCTCTTCTCGAAATACTGGAATCTCGGTGAAGAATTTCTCTGGAAGTTTTCTCCTTGATTTCTTTGTTGAAACCCTGCTGCTAGTGTCCTCCAAGCTATCTCTGCGCCCTTCCTGTCACTGCAATTTCATGTCTCGAATATGATCTCCAATTGCCCCATTGATTTGCTTTTATAATCTCTCGTTGACGAATCAATGACCACCATATAACTCTAATTGATGGCTAAGATCATCTTGACCTTTTCTCATGACTTTTTCAGAAGTCACTAGAGAAAAATCGATTTGTCTCAATTAGTCTGATTTAATTAACCATTTTTTCTAAGTTACACTTTGGAAAATAAATAAAATTTGACTAATTAATCTAATTAAGACATTTCTCTTAGAAACATTTTCTTGTTTTTGGAGATAATTATCCTCCTGCGTTCCGTAGCCTTATAGACACCAATAGAGACTAGAACACCTATCTGAGGTACAAAAACTAACTAGGATCACGCTGGAAAAGTCATGTTGCATGCGAGAATATTCATGCACGATGCAAGACAAAGCTAGGCCTAGTACAAAGAAGTCGTGGCACATACAAGACGGATATGGCTATGTAAGGAAAGTCATGACTCATGCAAAGATGGTATGGGCATGTAAGGAAAGTCATGGAGCTGGAAGCATGAAGGAAATACCTTCCTCACTAAGTGGAAGTGTTAGATTTCAGGTAGCTCGAAGTTATTTCTGAGAGAGGACAACCGATGAATAAGTTTTTTGTTGGGCGATTTACCCAAAAGAGGGGTTTTGGACCCAAGATGTGGGTTTAGGATCAAGAAAGAAATAATTAAATATCCTAAGGGTCAAAGGGGCTAAACCCTTAGATCTATAAGGTTTCCTTAGAAACCCAAGGAAAAGTATTTAAGGAGCCTAAGGTAAGGTTCGAGACACACATGATGTGCAAGAGAAGATGTAATTGCTCTTGTGCTAAGAGAACCCAAGTGTTAGTTTTTGTAGCATCAAATGGTGTTCTAATCTCGAGACTTTGTGGAGAGGCTAAAACACATGAGTTCTCCAAGACCCAAAAATCGTTTATGCAAATTCCACTTAGAGATAGCTCAATTAAATTAATTGACCATCATTTAATTTTTTCCCAAGTCTAACATAGGAAAACTGGTTAATTAACAAGAATTAATTGAGAAAGGTAAGAATTCTCTAGAAACTCACACAGATCAACTTGGAGATGATCTCAGCCATCGATTAAGTTTTAATCTTAGTTGTTGGAGTTCCAACTAGAGATTATAAGAGAAGGTCAATGGGTAGATAGAGGGATTGCGCAAAGGCTAATAGTAGCAATTTCGTGGGGATTGGGAGAGCAGTTAATCTTGGTCAAGAGCCACCCGGGCAGCAAGGAGTTGGATAGCACAGGTAAAACCAACGTTTTAGAAGTGTTTATAGAGCGATTTGCAAGTTTTTTCCTACAAGTCGAATTTGGCAGTAGAAGCTGGGGAGAGGCTCCAAGGAGGCCGAAAATCCAAAGTCAAAACCAACAAAATTCCCTTCTGGGTTTTCTTGGGTTTTGTCCAAGGAGTCTGGTGCTGAAAGGATATAATTTTCTGCACAGTTTTTGGGCACATTCCAGCAGGTCGAAGTTCAGTAGGGCAACAGTTTACTGGGGTAGCGCAATGCAGAGTAGTGCAGCCGCTGGGCAGCCTTCATCTCAACATTTTCTCCCTTGGGTTTTGTTAAGCTTGTCCATTGAGACAAACCCAGGTGCACCATTCCATTTCATATTGTATCTAGCCCTCTGATTTTTAATAATTTGGCTCAGTAGTTCCTGATTTGCAGCGTTTTCATGGATGTCTAATGCGTGTTTTATTTTTATATGCTGCTGCACTATTTATTTTCTTAATATCACTCACATAACTACTTAGGAACATTACATTAGATCTCAATAGTGCAGCAATAATCAAGATATCAACAGTGACAAGGAAGAAGAATGGTGTCTTGGTCTTGGAGTGGTAGAGAGGGTCAAATGTCAAGGTCTTGGTGTTCGTCAATTGGAATCTCTATAAGAAGAATTACATGTGGGTTTTCCTCTCCAAGAGGGAGAGGTTTTGGCCCTGGTAGAATGCCAAACATCTTGTGTTCTTGTCTCTTTGTTTTGGTAGCAGTTTGATGAAGCAAACACACACACTAATAATAAGAAGAAGATCAAGCTAAGATAAATTGCAAAAGCACTTCACAAATTGTTATCAAGTCTAGGAGAATAACATCAATCCCATTTGCCCTAGATTCTTCAACATGGTATCAGAGGTAAGGTGTTGAAATCAAATGAAGGACAACAAAAGAGACATACAAGGATCTGTCTTTAAGGACATCAAAGCAGGTTTAAAGGAGCAAGTATACAACAAGTAGGTCTACAATAGTCATGGAGTGTCAATTTCAGTAATGACAGTCATGCACTCAACTCATGCTCAGTTTGATGGAGTATATCAGTGATCCTCACTTCTTGATCACTAAACTTTCTCCAAGCCATAAAATATAGTTTAGGTATATATATATATATATATATATATTGCAGAAGTAATCCAAGGAATACCTCTCACAATCCATGTTTCAATATAGTTATTACATCAAGGCAGTTTCGGTGATGAGACCGTCTCTCTATACAACGCTACTCACAGTTTAGCTATGTTATTCTGTAACAACCCAGCTAAATTAATCCATTTTATAAAGTTTTAAACTTTATAATAAAACCAAATGTGATGAAATTTAAGCTATAAGTATGTTAAGTTTATAAATACAATATAAATTTAAAAACATATATAAGTTAAAATTTTATAAAATATATAATTACACTTTATAATATATATATATTAAATTTACAAAATATATAATTAAATTTTATAATATAAATGTTATAAAGTATATATTAATGGAACTTTATAAATATAAATATTATAAAGTATATAAAACGAACTTTACAGATTATGTGATGAAATTATATGCTATAATATAAGTAAAGGGACTCATGAAAATAATATACGATAACCTACCTAACACTCATGACTGAAACCATTTAACGAAGGCGCGTCCAACCAGCTGAGAAGTTATGGCAGAGCGGCTTTGCCAGGACAGGAGCTGAGAGTTAAATTGCATGCGGAGGCGTGTCAGGAGGAAGAAGAGCGGTGGCCGGAAGCAGGAGGGTGGCCACCGCCAAGCCTGCCTTTATAATCGCTATTCTGAACCGATGAAGGGGGGGAAAAAACCAAAGAGGGGCAGCAGAGGATGAGAAGCATAAGTTCATCAGGAGGAAACCGGGAGAAGGGAATTATCCATTGAAGAGCTTTAAGTGGTCTGAGGTGCTGGGCACGGAGGGACAGAGGGCTTCTGTTCTGTGGAGAAGCTTTCTGGATTGGGCAGCTAGGTTTGCTCAGTCTGGTTAGGTGGTATTGGCCTCTCGAAAGTTGGATCAAAACAGCCACGGCATCACCAGCAGCGGAATCGCCAGTTCAATAGCAGAATCAGCAATCAGCGAGCAGTTTAGGTAAGTGCAAATTACATTTTATGCTTCCTGTTTTCCAGGTTATGAGTATTTACATGGTTCCTGTATTTCGAATTATGGGCATTACACATGGTATCAGAGCTGAGGTGAAGACAAAGCCCGAGCAAGAGCAAGAGCAATCACCGAAGAGAAGATTGGCAAGGCTATCCTAAAAGAACTATGGGGTCCTCAACACTCTTTCCTGCCGAGGACAAGCTCCGTGAGAAAGTTGACTATCACGAATGGAAGATGTCTATCGGTTATCCGCCTCAATTTTTTTTATATATATAAATTTTATTTGTGTTCAGGGACCATTACTATGGTAAGGACGTATGAGCGACGACGACGTGACCAGGCAGCATCATCACCATTAATGCCGCCACCGTCGCCATCGTCATCCCCATCACCTTCGTCACCACCAAGGCAACCGTCAACATCAAACGCTCCAACGCCAGAGTTGACTGTGATAATGAACTCTTTGGAAGCCTTATTGGAGACATTAAAGGAATCAACTAAGGCTAAAAACAAAGAGGAATTTCAGCATGTAGCCACCAGTTCAGCGGAACCAAATAATTTGGAGCCCAGAAGATCGAGAGAAGACATCTCTAGAGAGCTTCAGAAAATTAGACTCCCAGAATTTTCGGGAGGTCGAGTTGGTGAACGCGCTGAGGCATGGTTGGAAGGGATGAACCGGTGCTTCAGGTTAAGAGAATATTCACCTTCAGCAAAAACAAAAATTGCCGTGTTTCAACTAAAGGAAAGTGCCTTAATTTGGTGGGGAAATCTCAAAAAGCAGCTGCACCTTACATCGGATAATGTTCCTTGGGAACTATTTGAGGAAAAGTTCCGCGCAAAGTATTTACCTCCATACTTTCAACAACAGCAAGCCAGAGCCTTTCATACACTAATTCAGGGAAGTAAAACGGTGGAAGAGTACGAAATAAGGTTTATGGAGCTGGTAAAATACATTCCCTACTTAGACTCTGATGAACGTCAAGCTGAACGCTTCATATTTGGGTTGAACCCTCGCATCAGAGCCTTGGTAAGTATGTGGAACCATCATCTGTAGCCGAGGCAGTCGAATGTAGCCGTTATGCAGAAGAGCACCTTGGAATAAAAAAGGATATGGGGCCAGCAGGGCCTTTTCAATCAGGGTTTCCAGGGAAGGCTCCCCGGAACGTTTTCAGAGGAGGTAGCTCGAGGCCACCTTACGGTAACAGGTTTACCCCAAGTATGGGGACAAGAGTTCCCATGGCAGTAAACACTATAGCCGCGGAATCGTCCAACACCAGACCATGGGCATCGCGAGGGACTACCGGTAGAGGAAGGAGTGCGAGAGGAATCAACATGGGAGGACGCGGCTCGTTCTCTAGAAATTCACACCTTGACTCAAAAGGATCAGCGCAGCTCAATTGTTGGGGATGCGGGGGGCCGCATTTCCAGCGTAACTGCCCAGAAGCTTCATCGAATATATTGCAAAGGACTGGGAAGGAGCCGATATCAGCCAATTGAAGTAATCATAGAATTCATGCAGTAGTCAACCACGACCAAGCAGCCCATCAATCCACTGTAGTGGAATCTTCAGGTATTATCAATGGCGTAAAACTCAAAATCTTATTTGATACTGGTGCCACAGATAGTTTCATTTCGTCATATGCATTAAACAAATGTGGGTTGGCAGCTCGTAGACAAAATGATTTCCACCAAGTGGAAATGGCCTCAGGAGAACTCCAAACCGTGGGCTTGAGTGTGCACTGTGGATCAATGCAAAATTGACCTAGGGGTCTGTTCGACTAAACTAAAAGTCTATGTCACAACCTTAGGGACGTATGACCTTATCATCGGTATGGATTGGCTGGAAGCTCACCAAGCTTGGGTGGACTGTTATGGAAAAAGGATTTTAGGCGTAAATGATGAAGGAGAAGTAATCCAAATTCAAGGAATCAAGAGGGAAGTTTCCTTACGCTACATTTCGGCAATGCAGGTGAAGCGTTGTTTAAGAAAGGGTTGTCAGGCTTATGCAATTCACGAAGTAAGCCAGGAAAAGGGGCCATCCTTAGAACAATATCCGGTGTTAGCCGAGTTCCCGGATGTATTTCCAAAGGAACTACCTGGATTACCCCCGGTAAGAGAATTGGATCTCACTATTGAATTAAAGCCAGGTACCCAACCGATCTCAAAAACGCCTTATAGAATGACAGCTCCAGAACTTCAGGAATTGCAAATCCAGTTGAAGGAACTACTCGATATAGGGCTTATCCGGCCCAGTACCTCACCTTGGGGCGCTCCGGTAATTTTTGTGAAGAAGAAAGATGGATCCTTAAGATTATGCATAGACTATCGAGACTTGAATCGAGCTACAGTAAAGAATCAATACCCTATGCCGCGGATCGATGATCTTTTCGATAAAATGAGAGGAGCTGCTGTCTTTTCAAAAATTGACCTTCGATCAGGGTATCATCAGCTAAGGATTTCTGAAAATGATATCTCTAAGACTGCGTTCCGGACACGTTTTGGGCACTATGAATTTACTGTGGTACCATTTGGATTAACAAATGCGCCAGCCGTATTCATGAATCTTATGAACAGTGTTTTCCGTCAGTACCTTGATAAATTTGTACAAGTCTTTTTAGATGATATTCTCATCTATTCCAAGAATGAAGAAGAGCATGAAGAACATTTACGGCTAGTATTGTCCTGCCTTAGAGAACGTCAGTTATATGGAAAACTATCCAAGTGTTCTTTTTTTCAGGAAAAGATTCATTATCTGGGTCAGATCATATCAGGTGAAGGGATTTCAGTAGATTCTGAGAAGGTCAAAGCGATCATGGAATGGCCAATACCGAAAAATGCACATGAGATTCGAAGCTTTATGGGTTTAGCTGGTTATTACCGGAGATTTGTGGAGGGATTCTCCAAAATCGCAAAGCCAATCACAACCCTTCAGCGTAAAGGTGTTAAGTATGAGTGGACCGAGGAATGTAATAAAGCATTCTCTGAACTCAAAAGACTACTCACCAGTGCACCAATCCTAAGAGTCCCTGATATGGGCAAAGACTTTACGGTATGTACTGATGCATCCAAGCAAGGGCTGGGTGCAGTGTTGATGCAGGATAAGGGAGTGATAGCTTATGCTTCCAGAAAGCTAAAACCTCATGAAGAACTCTATGCTACTCACGATTTAGAATTGGCCGCTGTAATGCTAGCTTTAAAGATCTGGAGACACTATCTGGTGGGACGAAATTTTACACTTAAAAGCGACCATCAAAGTCTACAATATTTGTTCACCCAAAGAGACTTAAATGCCAGGCAAAGGCGATGGAGTGAATTCCTAAGTGAATATGACTTCGGAATATCATATATTAAGGGAAAAGAGAATGTAGTAGCCGATGCCTTAAGCAGGAGACCCTGGATATTTTCTCTCATACCCATTAAAGTGGACTTAAGACAACGAGTACTGGATCGTCTTATAAAAGACAGCTGGTATTTAATGGTGAAGGCAAGTCTTGAGGGAATTAAGGCAAAAGAATCTAAATTTGCGGGTTATGAATTAGAAGGCGATGGGATCTTACGATTCCATGGAAGGATGTACATTCCAGATGATAAAGATCTTCGAGATACCATCCTTAGGGAAGCTCACAAAGCAGTATATTGTGCTCATCCTGGAGTAGGGAAAATGTATGCGGATACCAAGAAACTCTTCTTTTGGGCAGGCATGAAGCGTGATATCACTCAATTTGTTGCAAAATGTTTGGAATGTCAGCAAGTAAAGGCAGATCATTGTCACCCAGCGGGTCTCTTACAAGTTACAACCCCACGACATTCCTATGTCTAAATGGGAGACCATTTCTATGGATTTTATCACTGGACTACCTCTTACTTCTCAAAGACACAATGCCATTCTGGTAGTGGTGGATAAATTAACAAAAAGCGCCCATTTCATTCCGGTACAAGATACTTATGATGTTGCTGACGTAGCTCGAGTATTCATAAATGAAATTATCAGATTTCATGGAGTACCTAAGAAGATTATATCCGATAGAGATTCGTGATTCACTTCCAGATTCTGGACTTGCATGCAGACAGCCTTAGGTACTCAGCTAAATTTAAGCACTGCTTACCATCCTGAGACTGACGGGCAAACTGAAAGAGTAAATCAAGTACTTGAAGACATGTTGCGAATGTATGTAATGGATCAGCAATCACACTGGGAAAAGTATTTATCCTTAGTCGAGTTCGCATACAACAACAGTTACCACAGTTCGATAGGGATGCCTCCATTTGAAGCTTTATATGGCAGACCTTGCAGAACACCGTTAAGTTGGGACAGGTTAGAAGATCGAGTGATAATAGGACCAGAATTAATCCATGAAATGGAAGCGCAGGTCAGACAGATTAGACAACGATTAAAGGAAGCACAGGATAGACAAAAGAGTTATGCTGATGCTCACCGAACTGATAGGAAGTATGAAGTAGGGGATCAGGTCTTCGTCTGCATCAAACCAAATAAAAGTACTATTCGATTCGGAAAAGGGACAAAGTTGTCACCCCGATTTATAGGACCGTTTAAAGTCGTGGAAAGAGTTGGACCTGTTGCCTATCGTCTTGCCCTGCCACCCCACCTGCATAGAATTCATAATGTATTTCATGTTTCTGTATTAAGACATTATGTAGCTGATCTATCTCATAACATCCAGTGGAAAGAATTGCAGGTATCGGACGAGGGAGTCATAACAGTCGAACCTTTACGTATATTGGAACGTAGAGTTCGACAGTTAAGGAACCGTCTGGTGGACCAAGTTAAGGTCCAATGGGACAAGTATAGTCCTGGATCAGCAACTTGGGAGAATACAGAGGACATATGTCAGAGATACCCTAGTTTATGTCCATTTTGAAGACTTTACACTATGTTTAGTATATATTTACTTCACTACTGTCAGAGACCCAAAACATTTGAATGATTAGTGATAAACATGAAACTTTGTGGCATAATATATGTTTAAATTCCTGCTGGTACATGGATACCAAAATAATATGTGTTTAATTCCTGCTGGTACATGGATACCAAAACAATATATGTGATTATTTTACTAAATTATAAATGTTGAAGTAAAGTTAAGGCCGTTAAATGATTTTACTCCTGGTAGAAATTGAAACAATATAAATCTGTTTTATTTATGCATGTCAAAGATGAGCAACTGAAATGGAAGACAGGAAGTGAATACATCCTAAAGAAAAGTCAGAATACATGCATAGAAAATGACAAAATTATGTTATGCTATAGTATCATATGTAAATAATACATAAGTTATTTCGAATATGCTGATGCACATTTTACAAATGCATGGGTAAGTGTAAGATTGCAGATAAACTATGATTGCAGATAATTGATCCAATTTTCGAGATGACCACGTGATGACAGAACCTCAGATCAGTTAAAGCTCAAAGTGATTCTATGATAAGGTGTTAGCCCAAATTTTACTGGGAAGGGTGGAGGTGTTACCCACCGTTTATACTTCGAACCCTGGAGTCATGGGAGGACTGTGCGAGTCACGCTCCCCTAGACGTGTGATGATGACTGCCGGATGCCTACTGAGAATCAGGTCGGTATAACCGACGCTGTCACCTTAGAGTTATGAATGGTTAGGTCAGTGAAACTGACGCCACGACATACTCCAGTAGAGGACGGATAGGATGGGAGCGGAAGAGATTAGGAAGGATAGGATGATTTTTGAATAGCTTGGGGACCTGGATAGAAAAGGTCATGTCCATTAAAACCTTGACCCTAAAACTCTAAACTTCGGGACGAAGTTCTCAGAAGGGGGGGTGTATGTAACAACCCAGCTAAATTAATCCATTTTATAAAGTTTTAAACTTTATAATAAAACCAAATGTGATGAAATTTAAGCTATAAGTATGTTAAGTTTATAAATACAATATAAATTTAAAAACATATATAAGTTAAAATTTTATAAAATATATAATTACACTTTATAATATATATATATATATTAAATTTACAAAATATATAATTAAATTTTATAATATAAATGTTATAAAGTATATATAAATGGAACTTTATAAATATAAATATTATAAAGTATATAAAACGAACTTTACAGATTATGTGATGAAATTATATGCTATAATATAAGTAAAGGGACTCATGAAAATAATATACGATAACCTACCTAACACTCATGACTGAAACCATTTAACGAAGACGCGTCCAACCAGCTGAGAAGTTATGGCAGAGCGGCTTTGCCAGGACAGGAGCTGAGAGTTAAATTGCATGCGGAGGCGTGTCAGGAGGAAGAAGAGCGGTGGCCGAAAGCAGGAGGGTGGCCACCGCCAAGCCTGCCTTTATAATCGCTATTCTGAACCGATGAAGGGGGGGAAAAAACCAGAGAGGGGCAGCAGAGGATGAGAAGCATAAATTCATCAGGAGGAAACCGGGAGAAGGGAATTATCCATTGAAGAGCTTTAAGTGGTCTGAGGTGCTGGGCACAGAGGGACAAAGGGCTTCTGTTCTGTGGAGAAGCTTTCTGGATTGGGCAGCTAGGTTTGCTCAGTCTGGTTGGGTGGTATTGGCCTCTCGAAAGTTGGATCAAAACAGCCACGGCATCACCAGCAGCGGAATCGCCAGTTCAATAGCGGAATCAACAATCAGCGAGCAGTTCAGGTAAGTGCAAATTACATTTTATGCTTCCTGTTTTCCAGGTTATGAGTATTTACATGGTTCCTGTATTTCGAATTATGGGCATTACATATTCACTCACATGTTTGGGCTCTCTATACATTCCATATCTACACAACTCTATGCACATAGACATCATTGTCTTAGTGCAGTACCACATCAATATACTTGTCACAGTCTCAAACTTTGTCTATAAATATAATCTCAGTAGCAGTATGCTTGGATCAAAACATGGTATCACTAACATGTCAACAATATGTTGAAGTCAAAACTACCTTGAAATGAATTGGGAAGGTCGTGAAGCAGTCTCAACGATATCAGACCACTGATGTCATGGTGCTAGAAGGTCTCCAAGGAAGTCGTGATGAAAGGATACTAATGATGGGCAGCTCAAGCAAAAGAAGCATCAAGGTGAAGATCTCCTCTCCACACACCAAGTAAGTATCTTTGAATTTTATAATCAGACTTGGTTAAATTATTTCGTGATTGCAAGGGGATTTATAAATCGGTTAGATAATTGAAAGTCCTTGCATAGAATAAGGAGGATTGTCATTATCCTCATAGAAAAGAGAATCATTGATATCTATGAAAAGGTCTATGAAGGTCAAGCATTGTTTGAATCCATCAAGAGATTCATAGCATTCATATGATATCACTCAAAAGTCCTCTCATACCTACATAGCAGAAGAGGAGACATAACGAGAGATATATGAAATGCTAGATATACTCTCGGAAATTAAAGTAAATAAGGTCACTGAGATCTATACAATAGTAAAGGTATCAAAGAATGAAGGAATAACTTCATGAAGATCTAGGAAAGATGATAAGAAGGTAGTCATCATTGATGAGCAAGGTAACAAATATCAATGAACGAAGAAGGTTACCTCACTCGGCAAATTGTGGTCTCTATGATAGAAATAGAAAAATGTTGATTTGTGGTAGCATCGGATGTGCTCTAGCCATGAAAATTGGTTGAGAGGCTAAATCACATGAGATCTCCAAGACCCAGAAATGGTTTGGGAAAATTCCACCCGGTTAGAGATATATTAAAATAATTAATATTTTTAATGGGATTCCTAAGTCTAAACTTAGGAAAATTAAAATATTAATGGGTATTAATATAAAAATAGGTGAGAATGTTCTAAATGACATGGATCAAGCCAAATCTAATTTTAGCCATTGATTAGGGACTTAATCTCGGCTGTTGAAGACTCAACAGGAAACGTATAAGAGGAGGCTTGAGGGTCAGTGGGAGATACACCAAGATTGATCAGTCAGTTCGATTTTCTGGAGCCGGGTTTGCTGAGAAAATTCGAACAAGTGATCTGACTTGCAACGAGGGGCAGTGAGTACATAGCAGAGAGGCATAGATAGTGCCAGAGGGCCAGCGCAGTGATTGAGGAGGCTACACAGAGGCAACAGGAGTCACGCAGAAGCAGCAAGAGACTGCGTAGAGGCTGAGGGGCCTGCGTGGGTGACGCAGAAGGCCAGAGAGTTGACGCAAAGAGGCAAAAGGCTGACGCAGGGGGTTCTAGAGCTATGTAGAGGCTAGCAAGGATGACGCAGAGCCTTGGTGTTAAAATTGGCAACTAGGGCCAAACTCCATGTGGGTCATCTTATTTATCGTAGCTGATATTTTTCTTAGATTCCTCTCATTGGGAGGTGTAGGATTGATCTAAAGATCATCTGATTCCAACAAGTATTTATGGAGATATGAATTTATTTGTGTTATGGGACAATTCGTCAAGGTCGGCTAGCAACCAAATTGCCCCCATTTGTGCTCAACATTTTAGTATAAATAGAGGTGCCTTGAAGGTCATTTGTACACACACTTCTTGTGATCTCTTCCTTTCCACTTGTCTTGGGTTTTGGTGGGATAAGAGATCCTAAGAAGTCAATGCTGCCCTAATGGAGACGATGCCCTAAAACACAGTCATGGAGATGATGCTCTAAAACACTGTCATGGGGTTTAGGAGGCTGTGGGTAATTTGCAGAGTAAAGTTGGTGGGGTACTGTAGTCAGAACAATACCTAACAGGGCAAGGCCAAGGAGGAGGGAGTTGCTGCCGAGGCAGATTTCTAGCCAAGGAATCCGGATCAGTGTTGCAGTTGCACAAATGATCAAAGAGGGGCAACTTGACGATTGGCAGAAGGATTTCTAGGAGGGAAATTAGGACTCAGAGAAAGTCCAGAAGAGAACTTCCATATGGGAAATAGAGAGACTCAGCGGGAGTCGAACCGAGAACTTCCAGACAGGAAGTAGAGAGACTCAGCAGGAGTCAAACTTCCAGATGGGAAGTAGAGAGACTTAGTAGGAGTCGAACAGAGAACTTCCAAAAGGGAAGTAGAGAGACTCAGCAGGAGTCGAACAAAGAACTTCCAGGTGGGAAGTAGAGAGACTCGGAGGAGTCGACAGAGAAGAGCAGAGAGATGGCCGAGAATGGGTTGAGGGATTAGGACAGGCTAGACGGAGCGTCCAACTTTGCGTTCTGGAAGGCCAGGATCCTGTCTATTCTGTGTACCATGAGTGCACACACACCACTTGAGCGGAAGTGGGGAGACATCAAGTTGTAGTCAGGCGGGCTACAAGCGATGAGGGGCAGGATCCTCAAGGTACCCAACCTCTTGGATTAGACCTTGCTACAGGAGCCCCGAAGAGGAGTAGCAGTATTGGCAATGTCAGTAGAGACGGATGTGGATGGAGCGACAGAGGGAGCTGCAGTGCAGGATTCTCAGGACAACGCAAGGCTAGCAGGCTGCAATAATGCGAGAGGCACGGGAGTGTTGCACCAATGCAGGATGGCATAGAGAGGTGTGCGGCGGTGCGAGATGCATGGAGTTGTTGCAACAACGCAGAGGTCAGAGAGGGAGCACTTGTCAGTGACAGAGGGAGTTTCAGCATTGAGGGTGTCTCTAGCCTGACAGAGATGTTAGAGTTGGGAGATCAGTTACTTACTTCTCAGTAATTGAGTTGCAGTGCAACAATTAGCAGTGGTAGTGTTATGGGTGGCATGATGCAGCATGATGAGAGAGGCTACAGTGCAAATGCAGCAGTGGCAGTGGCAGGGCCATGGGCAGTGGCACGGATGCAGAGGGAGTTGCAGTACGGATGCAGCAGTGGCAGTGATAGGGCCATGGGTAGTAGTACAGGTCCCAGGATGTAGCAATGCAAAGGATGTTGGGCAGCAGGCCTAGCATTAGCAAAGGGACCAATGCTAGATGATCAGAGTGATGCTTAGTGAGGAGTATTATTAGAGCACAGTGTTCGCTAAGAGGGAGTGTTGATTTGGGGTAGCATTAGATGTTCTCTAGCCACGAAAATTGGTGGAGAGGCTAAGGCACATGATATCTCCATACCCAGAAAGGGTTTGGACAGACTCTAAACAGTTTGGGAGATATTAAAGTAATTAATATTTTTAATGGAGTCCCTAAGTCTAAACTTAGGGAAAATAAAATATTAATGTGAATTAATATAAAACTATGTTAGAATGGTCCAAAAATCATGGATCAAGCCAGATCTAATTTTAGCCGTTGATTAGGGACTTAATCTCGGCCGTTGATTTGTCAACGAGAAAAGTATAAGAGGAGGCTTGAGGGTCACTTGGAGAACACACCAAGAGATCAAGATTTCGACTTTCTGGGGTTGGGTTTGCTGAGAAAGTTGAAAGAGTGATCAGAGTTGCAGCTGAGGGGTAGTGAATACAGAAGCAGAGAGGCAAAGATAGCACCAGGAGGATCAGCGCAGTAGCCGGAGAGAGGGATGCAGAAGTAGCCAAGGGTTCACGTAGAGCCAGCGAGGGCTCACATAGAGGCAGCCAGGAGTTGCGCAGTGCCATAGAGGGCGAGAGGGCTGACGCAGTGCCTCCAGAGGCTGACGTAGGCCAAGCCGGAGTGACGTTGGGCTAACGCTGGGCCAGAGAGACGCTGACGTAGTCCCTAGAGGCTGACACTGGGGTTTCGTGGGGCAGATTGGAGCTGTGGAACTGTCGGAGTGTTTATCCGGGGTTTCAGTCGGAATATCTGCTTCCAAGTAGAGAGGTACTACTGCCGAGATTTTTCTCTGTTGGGTGAGCCATATTTGGCACCCAGATTGTATTCTGAAACTGCTTAATAAATCAAACCCTCAGATAGTTGCACCAGTTTTCCCGCATTGGGTTTTTCCGGGGACATTAGTCCAAAAACAATGGTGTCACTTGTGTGGTTGTTTCTATTTCCTTCAGTTGATGATCTGTAATGTGTTGAGCATGCATTTGTATTTATTTCCAGTATTTACATGGTAAATACCTTGTTAATTAACATAACAAGTAGGTAGGAATAAATTAGTAAAGTGCATGAAGGGTTTCTAACGTGTCAGACTTAGAAATTCCGACAGAGGATAACTTGATTCATTTACAAGAATCTCTTTTATGTACCTAATCGCAAGAAGAACTTGGTGTCCATTTTGGCATTGGAAGTCAAAGGTTTCAGGGTGGCATTCATCGATGGAAAGGTACGTGTTTGAAAATGGAATTTTCAAAGATGCTTTTATTCAGGGTTGGCAATTTGTATCAACTTGCAGGTAGCCCATTGGGGACCATGTCAGTTGACACATCTCATCTATAGCACCAAAGGTATGCTTATTATGGGGCCCTTCCCAATGTGAGCCAGATGGTGTCAGGGATGCCTGAATTCAAGAAGAGCATGTAGGTACATGTCCAAGATGTACCAAAGGAAAATCTTACAAGGGAACCATTCCCCTCATGTAGCAGGTCCAGAGGTTTGGAACAACTTGAGGGGTTTGAGATTCATGATCGGGAATCTCATGTATGCAGGTGGAAGAAAGTCCTCTATGGCTTGAAGCAAAACACCCCGGGCATAGTATGAGAGGATCGATAGTTGTCTGATGAAGCTGAGATTCACTAGGAGTGAAGTTGATCCAAACCATTGCTTGAAGGTGGTGGATGATAGACCTCTCATATCGACACCTTCTGAGGACAACCTCTTTTTGACAAGTGTAAACCCTCTCATTTGCGAAAGTAAGGAGTTGGATTCTGGATTTGAAATAATAAACTACAAGCCCGTGACTACCTCGATGGAGCCTAACTTTCAGAGGTTATGTGGTAGTAATGCCGGACCAGATTTGGGAAATGCCTCTGAGTTTCATAAACTCATTAGCATTGATGTTCTTGGTGAACTTTCGTCCGAACATATGTTTGGAAGTTAGCATGGTGAGCTCATATATGGTTGAGCCTCACTAGATTGGTGCCAAGGATCTTCTGAGATATCTTCGGGGCACAATCACTCATAGATTGAGATACACTGCCGGAAATATGAAGCTGCATGATTATTTGAATGTTGACTGGGCAGGCAATGTGGAGGATCACAAGAGCACTTCTGAGTGTTGTTTCTCTTTGGGTTTTGCTTCAATATCCTGAATGAGTAGGAAGCAGAAGTTGGTTGCTTTAAGCACCACTGAGACCGAATACATAGCTATGAGTATGATCGTGTGAAGCTGCCTGGTTGAGGAAGCTCTTAAGTGAGCTGTTTGACACATGATGGATACCACCGTGATCTTCTGTGTCAACCAGGGGGGGATTCGATTGTTGAGGAATCCCGTATTCTATGATTGCTCCAGCATATAGACATCAAATACTACCTTATCTGGGATATGGTACGTCGATGAGCGAGGAGGCTCCATCACATTGAGACTGATGTACAGGTCGCAGACATTCTGTCAAAGCCCCAAGGAAAGGTCAAATTTGTGAGTTTCCGATAACGATTTGGAGTCGTTGAGAGACCCTCTTATGAGGGTCCTGCATTTTGCATGCATTGAGTTCTGGGAGCTTCGGGGGGCTTGGGGTACTTCTTGGAGCAACAAGCGACCATAGGGCGACTCACCCTCCCCTAATGGTGCACTATGTACATGGTGAATGGTTCAGCGTTCCCCTATGATACCCTGTGGCGGCTTATGCACAGGATGAGTGGTTCTCCTGTCGAGGCATCCTACCCATGCAGTTTGGGACTCATGGGAAGTACCTCTCATCTGGCCAATGAGTAGGGAAATGGGGTTAGGTACCATAGTAGTACTACCGATGGACACATCATTGTATCTACCGTACTCCCTATGCTAGAATGACCTCCATTGATTTGGGATCAGTATGAGTGGTTTGAGATACTCTCTTTTGATATTGATCTGGGATCAATGAAATTGAATTTGGGTCAGTAAGAGTGACATAATTCACTCTCTTTTGGAATTGATCTGGGATCAGTAAGAGTGGTATGACACACTCTCTTCAAATGGAACTGACTTCGGGTCAGTAGAGAATGGTATGAGACATTCTTGATTAATTCTTCTTTTTCATGGTTCAGCAGAGCAGTGCAGGGCACTGATGGTAGAGATAGTACAGTCTGGCAGATGGATCAGCAGATGGAGTTCTCCCTAGTTGAAAAGGAGTGTTAAAATTGGCAACTAGGGCAAAACTCCATGTGGGTCATCTTATTTATGAAAGCTGATATTTTTCTTAGATTCCTCTCGTCGGGAGGTGTAGGATTGATCTAAAGATCATTCGATTCCGACAAGTATTCATGGAGATATGAATTTATTTGTGTTATGGGACAATTCGTCAAGGTCAGCTAGCAACCAAATTGCCCCCACTTGTGCTCAATGTTTTAGTATAAATAGAGGTGCCTTGAAGGTCATTTGTACACACACTTATTGTGATCTCTTCCTCTCCACTTGTCTTGGGTTTTGGTGGGAGGAGAGATCCTAAGAAGACAAAGCTGCCCTAATGTAGATGATGCCCTAAAACGCTGTCCATAATGAAGCTGCCCTAAATGCTGTCCACAATAAATCTGCCCTAAACGCTATCCATAATGAATCTGCCCTAAACGTTGTCCACAATGAAGCTGCCCTAAACATTGTTCATGATGAAGCTGCCCTAAATGCA
This sequence comes from Pinus tabuliformis, assembly GCA_031772625.1. Taxonomy (NCBI): domain Eukaryota; kingdom Viridiplantae; phylum Streptophyta; class Pinopsida; order Pinales; family Pinaceae; genus Pinus; species Pinus tabuliformis. The sequence goes on along the minus strand of CM062816.1, from coordinate 976,185,832 downwards.
GTTATGGTGAAGTCCTAAACGTAGGTCTAAGAGACCCTATGACGCTGATCTATGAGACCCTAAATCTGTTGTGAATGTGCCCTAGTCATAGGCTTGTGAGAAGATTTATTAACAGAAAGAGGAAACATATATACAACCTATCTAATGCTGAAAGAAGGTCTAATAAGAGACCTTAAGACGCTGTCAAAAGGAAGGCTATTCGCTGTCCTAGTTATCTACAACAATCCTATATTATAGTTCTGAAGAGTTATCTACATCAACCCTATATTACTGTTCTGAAGAGTTATCTACAGCAATCTGAAGACACCTAGCCACGACAAGATGTTCTCTCAGAGGAAAGACTTCAGACGAGGACAGTATATGGATCTGCCTTCTTGCAATGTATATCAGTTATATATATATATATATGTATGTATGTATGTACTCTTTCATGGTTTGATGAAAGTAAAGTTTGAAGACAACATGATGATGAATGTTGCAACATAATAAGGTGCTGCATAATGCAAAGAGGTGCAACATGATGTGATGGATGCAGCAGCATGGTATATTGCAGCAGCATGGTGCAGCACTATGGTACAACATGATGATGGGCATGGATGTATAGCAGCAGCTCAATATTGCAGCAACTTGTTGGTGTTGGGTACAAAAGTGATGGAATGGTGCAACAATATGATATGATGGGACAACATATTGATAAGGTACAACAATATGATATGATGGGACAACATAGTAAAAGGGTACAACAACAAGAATGTATTGAAGTGCAGCATGAAGGATGCAACATAGTGCACAATGATGGGTACAACAGTGAATAGGTGCAGCATAGTGCACAATACAGTGATGCATAGTGCAACATGATGATGAAGAGCAGCATGTTGTGTACAACATGATGAGGTACAACTCAGTGATGGTGCAGTGCGGTGCAACATAGTGATGATGGACATGGTATGATGATGCAACATGGTGCAGCATAGTGATAGGTGCAACAAGGTGATGGAATCACCTGTGTTCAAATCAGCTACCTCATGTGTCATCTTTTTAAAGAAGATCTCTGCTCTTATTATGACAAGTCAAAATGTTGACTTCTGATGTATACATACTATCTCTCTCTCTCTGCTGAACTATTGAAGAACATATAAGATGAATTGATCAAGGGTTTCCCCACATTGGGGTTTGTCCCTGGTTGGCGACACATCTTGTGTCCTCTTGTCTTGGCTTGTGTTCTGCGATTTATGTTTATGTTTGATCTGCATTTGTAATATTCCTAATTAGCCATGGCTAATTGGAATATTCGATTTTGTTCAATTTTTGCCTTCTATAGTTATTTGTAAATAAAAAAAGTGAGGAAGGGGGAAATAACTCACTTTTAGAATAAAAAAGTCACTTCCTAGTAGCACAACGTTGTGACTTAAAGGGGAGCCAAGGGGGCCAAAGGGGGACGCAGAAATGGAGCCCACGCAGACACATGGAGGAACTGCGCAGGAAGGAAAAAACACGTGGCAAGAGGGGAATCACGCAGGAGGAGGTGAGCCTTGGGATTGAGAGAGGCAAGGGCTATAAAAGAGAGAGGAACCCCCTCATTTGGATCATTCAGTTATGAGCATTTGTGATAGTCATTTCGACTTAGAGCACGCTGGCTGTTTAGCTAGTCTGCAGCACTGTTTAGTGCATTGAGTGTCTCCGTTCGGAGATCTCACCCTTAGCCCCGGGGGACTTCGAGTGCCTGCTCGGGCAAGGTATTTCCATTGGCATTTCAACAGTAGATACATCAGCATTTCAGCAGCAGTTTTATCAGCATTTTGGAGGACTGCGCAGCACTGAGAGAGGGACGCAGTTCTGGTTTGCAGTAGGATTTGTGCTGAGAGATAGAGAAGGGGATCAACCCTTGCATCTGGAGAGTTTTTGGCAGGGGTTTCAGGCAGGTTTCTGGAGTGTTTCATTCAGTGGCAGCGCAGAGCATTGAGGGACTGCGCAAAACCCCAAGGGGGTGATTTTCGGGGGTCGGCCATTTCAGAAAAGCTTTCTGGGCTTTTCTGGGTTTCTTGAGTAGAGTCCGATTCCAGAGTTTCAGCCTTTTCTGAGGAGGGGAGCAGCCCCAAATCCTCATTTGATTTCTAGCAGCAGCAGCAGCACAGCAGTTCTCTAGCAGCTTGGACGCAGTTCAGAGAGGGGCCATTCCTTTGCTATTCTGAGTGTATTTCTTCACTTGCCTTGTGCAAGTCGAGGTGCCATCTTCTTGATCACCTCCTGTACTCATTCTATTACTCAGTATAATAAAATGGCTTAGCATTCTCTCTGCATTTCTTGAGTATCTACTTCTGGCTTTATTGTTATACGCTGCATCATTGTTAATTGTATCTCTTGGGCATTCTCGACTATTATACCACTTGTGTGTTTCTCTTATACTCTTAGACAGAGTCTGGAAAGGGCCAGGTAGCCTCCGGATCTCGTCCTCTTTTCAGAGGCGACATATTTGGTAAATGCCCTCCCAGTCCATCTCTGGTTGGAGTTTGCTTGTGTTTGAGGTATATTCCTGGTAAGGGATATTACAGTGGTATCAGAGCATAGATCTGGCTCAGCCTGTGGAGCTAGCAATCTATGACACCGAGGGAAAAACCCTATATCTGTTACAGAGATCGGAGGTACAGAGACTCTGGGCGTAGGTTGGAGAACACTTACGGAGAGGGAGACTGTGTTCCGGTAGTAGACGCAGAGCAGAGGGAACCTGTGGTGGACGCAGAGCAGGGGGCTCCGATGGCAGATGATGACAGGAAGAGATTTGCACAACCTCACAACTTACCTCACTTTTGTGTTGCCCCAAACTTACTGCGTTGAACGGGGCGGACGGGGCTTACAATAGAGTAGCTTTTGGACGGGTCGGCATACAGCTAGCTTTCACGGGCTTCAATCACAGAGGAATCCACTCGGATCAGTAGCTGCTCTCTTACTCTGCCTATTTGATTTCACTTATGTGCATCATCTATATAACCCGTTCGTCTTAACAACCCTTTAGACACCGGTTGACTTAACTGAACTTAGAGCTTTGCACGGGCTTGCTTGGGTGGGTGGACACTTACAGACAGCATTGCTATTTCATTGATTAGCCTACTTGATGAAAGGAAGTGGAGTGGGTTAACAGGAAAGGAACAACCATGGGTTGGATCGTTGGAACTGCCTTATTAATGAACTACTGCCTTAATACTGAGATTGGAAGGGCTTGGGTAGGCACTTACTTTTAGCTTTGCTATCACCTGTCAGCCTACTTGCATTATTTTATGTCCGACAACAACCAACCAACAACCTGGCTCTCTTTAGAAACATTCTTTTGGCCGAGAATACCTCACCATATGAATAGTGAGTGACCCCTAAGAAGTAAGGGCCCTTCGCTCGGAAGGGCAGGAGATACCGACCTTATCAAGCTAGAGGGAAATAGAGACTTGAATTGGGTATACTTCATCTCTTATTTAAGTAAAATAGATCAGAGGTAGGTCGATTAGACTTTCAAGGACCTTATCGGGCATTTAGATTCTCTAATTGTATGGCCTTTTGAAGCTTTCTCTATGTACGCCTTCTCTGACCTTGGCAGGCTTCCAACCGCGATATGCTCCTCAAATCAGTGCAGGATCTGTTGAGGCAGATTGAGGTGATGGGGCAGAGATTCACGGCAGTAGAGGCCAGACAGTGTGAGAGCCAATAGGTTTTCCAGGTTGATGAGGGATCGGGCGCATCCCACCATTTGCCAGAGCAGCGTGATACTGCGCAGCAGGTGGCCTCACATGCCCCTACACGATCTACCATGCCCACTTTCTTAGGAGTAGACACGGGGGCCGTAGCCCAGCAGGAGGCAGAGCCCAGACATATGGGCGATTATTTTGCAGAGTACCAGGCCTATGGGCAGGGGTTCAGGGAAACCCTCTCATTCAGAGATTTTGTTCAGCTCCAGCGGGATAGCAGACCCCACGACCATCACAGAGGGTACCGACATTACCATGATGGTGACACCCACCGTGTAGTGAGTAGATTCCACTTGCCTATGTTTGATGGTTCATCAAACAGTTCGGCAAAGTCTTGGGTGGAGAAGCTGGACATTTATTTCCAGCTTAACCAGATGTCGGAGACAGAGGCCATCAAGGTGGCAACATTGCATTTGGATGGTGAGGCCCAGGATTGGTGGTTTCATGGGATGGTTACACTCGGGCACTCTACAGTGACGACATATGTTGAGTTTACCAGGAGATTGATGGAGCGATTTGACCGGAGGGATCCAGAGCAACATTTTGTTGAGCTGACGAGGCTCAAACAAACAGGGAGCCCAGAGACCTACATTGCAGATTTCTTGAGGGTCTCCGTGATGCTGCCAGACCTATCCTCGGCGCGGAGGGTCTATATGTATGTTGAGGGGTTAGCAGAGCCATTTCGGGGTCTAGTCCGATCCACTAGACCAGCCACACTCCAGGACGCTATCAGTAGGACCCGGGACTTACAGGATGTCTTACCCAGGACCCGGACACCTTACCCCCAAAGACAGACTTTCCAGTCTAAGGGGAAGGACGTGAGGATTCCACCTCCAAAGGGGAATCCAGGACGAGTACAGCTTGATGATGATGCCAGGAGGGAGCTAAAGAAGAAGCGATTGTGCTTCACATGTGAGGACCCGTGGGCACTGGGACATAGATGTGCTGCTGGCAAATCACATTTTATTGAGGTCTTCTCTGAGAGCAGTGAAGAAGACGATGACGAGGATGATGCGGAGGCAGGAGATAGCCATGCTGTACAGGGACCTTTACCACCTCCACCACCAGCAGTAGGAGGTGCATCATTTGCACCCACCAGAGGGGCCCTTGCAGCATTGCGAGGAGTTCCCAAGTATCTGACGCTACGCGTACGAGGGACAGTGCGTGGCCAGCGGGTATCAGTTTTGGTCGACAGTGGGGCGACCCACAACTTCATCGATGCACAGATGGTTGAGCGGAGAGGTATACAGACAGAGAGCTTCGATGGGTTTTCAGTCTTGGTCCCAGGAGATCAAACCATGACGTGTGCTCGTTATGTTCTAGAGCTTTCAGTGACGATGGGCACCTACACTTTGACTGACCACTTTTTCGTGGTCGATATTCCGGACACCAACATGATATTGGGTGTTCAGTGGCTTATCACTCTAGGGAAGGTCACGACAGATTGGAAGACCCTAGAGATGGAGTGGGATGATGAGAAGATAGGGAGGCATGAGAAGATACGGGGACAACACACATATCCGCCTCAGACTGTTTCGGCTCATCGGATGGAGGCAGTCTTCCGAAAAGGGGACATAGAGTGGGCAATAGAGCTGCGTGCATCAGAGGCAGGGTCTACAGGGCAGACGGTACATCCAGAGATACAATCTATCCTTGATCGGTATGCCATAGTGTTTGGGGAGATTCCACCAGGACAACCACCAGATCGGGGGTTTGAGCACACCATCGAGCTAGAGCAGGGCATACAGGCAGTGATCACCACCCCCTATAGGCACCCCAAGGCCTATCGTGATGAGATTGAGAGGGCTATCCTGGAGTTGCTGACTCTTGGGCACATTCGACCGTGCACGAGTCCTTTTGCTTCTTCTGTGGTGTTGGTGAAGAAGAAGGACGGTACATTGAGGATGTGCATTGACTACAGGGCCCTGAACAAGAAGACCCTGAAGAACAGATACCCCATACCCAGGATCGATGAGTTGATGGACGAGTTGAGAGGGGCACGTTTCTTCTCAAAGATTGATTTGAGATCGGGGTACCATCAGATTCGCGTGAGGGAGCAGGACATTCCCAAGACTGCCTTCAGGTGTCACTATGGGCACTTTGAGTTCTTGGTGATGCCTTTTGGGCTAACCAACGCCCCAGCTACATTTCAGTCATACATGAATCACATTTTCCGTAGTCACTCGAGGAAGTTTGTGTTGGTATTCTTCGATGATATTCTTATTTACAGCAGGACTTGGGAGGAGCATCTCCAGCACAATGAGACAGTATTGCGTATCTTACAGGAGCAGCAGTTCTATGCCAAAATCTCCAAGTGTGAGTTTGGGTTGACGGAGATGTTATATCTGGGACACATCACAGGGTGGACGGAGTGAGGGTCCACGAGGAGAAGATCAAGGCCATCAAAGAATGGTCGGAGCTGAGAAACGTGACGGAACTTCGAGGATTCATTGGCATTTGTACTTACTACCGGAAGTTTGTCAAAGGTTTCTCACAGCTTGCTTCACCCCTGACAGATTTGACGAGGAAGGAGGCATTCAGTTGGTCGGACACAGTGCAGTGAGCCTTTGATAGGCTCAAGGAGGTTATGAGTAGCTGCCCAGTGCTTGCATTGCCAGATTTTATGCAGCCATTTGTTTTGGAGTGTGATGCGTCGGGAGAGGGGATCGACGTAGTATTGATGCAGGGAGGTCACCCTATAGCCTTTGAGAGCCGAAAGCTCCTTCCGCACGAGAGGTTGTATTCTATATACGACTAGGAGATGTTGTCCATCATGCATGCATTGGCTAAGTACCAATAGTATTTGGTGGGTAATAGGTTCAGGGTGAGGACTGATCACAACAGCCTCAAGTTTTTTTTGGAGCAGAAGCAGCTACAAGAGAGGCAGCAAAAGTAGATCAGTAAGATCCAAGCATATGACTTTGACATCGAGTATGTCAAGGGTAAGCACAACATGGTAGCAGATGCCCTTTCTCGTAGACCAGCCACGTTGTCTCTTATTAGCTTGGATACAGACTGGAGGGCTCGACTCTTAGTAGAGTACTCCAAGGACAGGTTTGCATGTGAGGTTCTAGATGGGCAGGTGGCAGATGACAGGTACAAGGTGGTCGATGAGATCATCTATTAGAGGGACTAGATCTTCTTGACTGAGGGGTCTCAGCTCAAGAAGAAGATACTCCAGGCATCACATGATTCACCTTTGGCAGGACATCAGGGGTTTACCAAAACCTATAGGGCCATTAGAGAGAGGTTCTCATGGAAGGGCCTCAAGGAGGACGTACTCCAGCACATTTGGGAGTGCGATGTTTTCCAGAGGAACAAGGGAGAGATGAGCCATCCCGTGGGTTTATTGCAGCCTCTTCCCATTTTGGAGGGGAAATGGGAGAGTATTTCGATGGACTTCATCACAGGATTGCCCATGGTACAGGGCAAGGATTGTATCTTTGTCGTCGTTGATCGACTGACAAAGTACGCACATTTTTTTGCCATATCCGCACACTATACAGCAGCACAGGTGGTCGAGCTGTTCTTCAGGGAGATCTTCAGGCTACATGGTCTTCCTAAGACCATCGTTAGTGATAGGGACAACCGTTTCATGGGCGGGTTTTGGCAGGAGCTTTTCTGGTTGGTGGGGACGGAGTTGACACCGAGTACCAGTTATCACCCACAGACGGATGGGCAGACAAAGATAGTTAACAAGTGGTTGGAGGGCTACTTGCGTAACTATGTCAGCGGGCAGCAGCGAGCATGGCTGAAGTGGCTGCATCTGGGGGAGTACTGCTACAATACTTCACATCACATGTCCATTGGTATGTCACCATTCTATGCCTTGTATGGGTATCATCCTTTATCTTTTGTTGATGTGATGTTTGGTGATAGCAAGGCTCCTAGAGCCAAGATTTGGATCCAAGAGAGTCAGGATATCCTCCGAGCTCTCAAGGATAACATGGCTACAACGCAGAATCAGCAGAAGCTGTATGCCGACAAGGGTCGGGTGGAGAGACAGTTCGAGGTAGGGGACATGGTCTACCTACGATTATAGCCATACCAACAGTTGTCACTGAAGCAGAAGGGGGCTGAGAAGCTCAAGCCCCTCTTTTATGGGCCATATAGGGTGATACGAAGGATTGGACAGGTTGCATATGAGTTGGAGCTGCCCCAAGGCAGCAAGATTCATAACATTTTTCATGTATCATGCCTGAAAAAGGCATTGGGGCAGCAGGTGACAGTGACAGATGAGCTACCATCAATGGATGATGAGGGGCATTTGGTATTGCAGCTGGAGGCTATCATTGATACCAGGGAGAGGCAGCTGCGGAGCATGACGGTCCGGGAATTCTTGGTAAGGTGGAAGAATTTGCCGGATGAGGATGCCACTTGGGAGAGTGAGAAGATCTTATAACATCCATCACTTCAGCTGCTTGAGGACAAGCAACATTTTGCCGGGGGAGACTGTAATATTCCTAATTAGCCATGGCTAATTGGAATATTCAATTTTTGCCTTATATATTTATTTGTAAATAAAAAAAGTGAGGAAGGGGGAAATAACTCACTTTTAGAATAAAAAAAGTCACTTCCTAGTAGCACAACGTTGTGACTTAAAGGGGAGCCAAGGGGGCCAAAGGGGGACGCGGAAATGGAGCCCATGCAGACACATGGAGGAACTGCGCAGGAAGGAAAAAACACGTGGCAAGAGGGGAATCACGCAGGAAGAGGTGAGCCTTGGGATTGCGAGAGGCAAGGGCTAAAAAGAGAGAGGAACCCTTTCATTTGGATCATTCAGTTATGAGCATTTGTGATAGTCATTTCGACTTAGAGCACGCTGGTTGTTTAGCTAGTCTGCAGCACTGTTTAGTGCATTGAGTGTCTCCTTTCAGAGATCTCACCCTTAGCCTCGGGGGACTTTGAGTGCCTGCTCGGGCAAGGTATTTCCATTGGCATTTCAGCAGTAGATACATCAGCAGTTTTATCAGCATTTTGGAGGACTGCGCAACATTGAGAGAGGGACGCAGTTCTGGAGGACTGCGCAGCACTGAGAAAGGGATGCAATTTTGGTTTGAGGGTTGCAGTAGGATTTGTGCTGAGAGATAGAGCAGGGGATCAGCCCTTGCATCTGGAGAGTTTTTGGCAGGGGTTTCAGGCAGGTTTCTGGAGTGTTTCCTTCAGTGGCAGCGCAGAGCATTGAGGGACTGCGCAGAACCCCAAGGGGGTGATTTTCGGGGGTCAGCCATTTCAGAAAAGATTTCTGGGCTTTACTGGGTTTTTGAGTAGAGTCCGCTTCCAAAGTTTCAACCTTTTTTGAGGAGGGGAGCAGCCCCATATCCTCATTTGATTTATAGCAGCAGCAGCAGCACAGCAGTTCTCCAGCAGCTTGGACGCAGTTCAGAGAGGGGCCATTCCTTTGCTATTCTAAGTGTATTTCTTCACTTGCCTTGTGCAAGTCGAGATGCCATCTTCCTGATCACCTCTTGTACTCATTCTATTACTCAGTATAATAAAATGGCTTAGCATTCTCTCTGCATTTCTTGAGTATCTGCTTATGGCTTTATTGTTATACGTTGCATCATTGTTATTTGTATCTCTTGGGCATTCTCGGCTATTATACCACTTGTGTGTTTCTCTTATACTCTTAGACAGAGTCTGGAAAGGGCTAGGTAGCCTCCGGATCTCGTCCTCTTTTCAGAGGTGACATCTGGTAAATGCCCTCCCAGTCCATCTCTGGTTGGAGTTTGCTTGTGTTTGAGGTATATTCCTGGTAAGGGATATTACAGCATTTGATATTGAGTTAATGTGAAAAATTGAAGTAAATTGCTCTCAGCATAGAACATACCTAAAATTAACACTTTCAAAAGCATCGGGAGGATTTTCATGGGGCAGACTAGTGTTGAGAAGCTGAATATCTGCTTCTGAGAAGAGGTATTACTGCCGTGTAGAAATCTTTGTTGGGTGAGCCAGTTTGGCACCCTAGTTGTACTCAAGAAAGCTGCTTAATAATAGAACCCTTAGAAATGTTGCACCGGTTTTCGCGCATTGGGTTTTTCCAGGGACGATTGTCCAAAAATAACGGTGTCCCTTGTGTGTTTGTCTATTATTTCAGTTGATGATCTGTATATGAGTTAAGGCTGCATTTTTTTTATTTTTAATATTTATATGGTTAAATAACTTGTTAAGGAATAAACAAGTAGGTGAAATAAACCTGATAATGTAGTAGGAATTTCTGACGTGTCAGAATTAGAAATTTCAACATGGTATTGGAGCATTGCAGATCACAGGAGAACTGAAGGCACCAGCAAAAATCAAAAAATTTGCAGCAGAGACAGCTATCCCGAGAGACAGAGTTGTTCCTAAGCAGAAGGCAATAGAGAAGGTGTGACGCAGAGGGCTTGCATCATCATTTCGAGCCAGAGAGAGGGCCAGCACAGAGTCAAAAGAGGCTCACAAAGAGCCACGTCATCCTACTCAGTTTGGTAGGCTTGACGCAGCTGGCTAGAGGAGTGATTCAGCCATTGTTGGGATTGTGCAGAGCTGAAAGGCTCAGTTTCTTTAGTTGCTAGGGCATAGGGAGCTGTAGGCAGATTGTGGATTAGGAAGCTGGTGGGGTGTTATTGCTGTTGAAGTAGAATAGTAACTAATGGGACAAAACCAAGGTAGAGGGAGTTGCTGCCTTGATGGATTTCTAGCCAAGAAATCCAGATCCGAGTTGCAGTTGCAAATAGAATCAGAGAGGAGTGGATCGACAGTTGGCGGGAAGATTTCTAGCAGGGAAATCGAGACTTAGAGGGAGTCTAGGAGAGAACTTCCAGGAGGGAAGTTGAGACTCAGAGGGAGTCTAGAAGAGGAGTGGAAATGGCAATGAACGGACTGAGGGATCAGGACAAGTTGGACGGGCCTCCAACTTTGTCATCTTGAAGGCCAGGATCCTATCTGTTCTGGATAGACATCACATCAAGGTCTTCGCCTTGAGAACTGTGGCTATCCCAGTCGACCCAATTGATAATGAAAAGTATGAGGATGCAATGGTGAAGGCAAAGTGCATAATTCTTGATGGGATCAAGGATCATGTAATACTGCATATTGCCGAGAAGAACACAACAAAGGAGATGTGGGATACCTTGTTGACATTGTATCAGGGCACTTCCATGCGGAGGAAGATGCTGTTGGAGAATCAACTAGGGTCGTATCAGATGCAAAAGGGGGAGCAGATAGATCTATACTTCAGCAAGTTGCAAGAGATTCGGGCATTTGTGGGACAACAAGGAAAGAGGAAGAAGAAGGACATCTCTAAGGTGAAGTGCTTCCATTGTGGGGAGCTGGGTCATTATGCAACCCAATGTCCCAGGAAGAAGAACAAGGGAGAGGATTTTGACTCCAAGGAAGCTTCGGCTAAGGTGAAGAAAGAAGTCGAGATGGATGACAACTATGCCATGAGTGCTCATGCACCTCTAGAGAAGAGGTGGGGAGGCATCGAGCTGTAGTTAGGAGGACTACAAAAGATGAGGGGTAGGATCCTTGATGTAATAACCCCTCCAAACCTTATTTTAAAAACGGATTTGATAAACTTTATACTAAAAATAATTATGAATAAAACCTTGTTATAAATATAAAGTTTAAACTTATAAATATATATATATATATATAAATATTAAACATCATGATATTAAAGTTTATATTAAAAGGGGATATAAAATATCAAACCTTACATAAAGAGGAAACGCAAGCATGACATATGAGTAAAGTACAAAATCTGATTCTGAAATGCATGCGGAGGCGTGTCAGGAGGAAGAAGAGCGGTGGCCGTAAGCAGGAGGGTGGCCACCGCCAAGCCTGCCATTATAAAATCACTAATCTGAACCAATCAAGGGGGGAAAAAGAAACGGAGAAAGGAAGGCAGGAGCTGAAATTAGGAGTTCAGACCAGAGGACTAAGAATTACCAGTGGAAGAGCTTTAACCGGCCTGAGGTTCTGGGCACGGGGGTAGTAAGCTTCTACGAGTAGCTTACTGGGTTGAGAAGCCATCTGCTCAATCTGGCTGGGAGGAATTGGTTTCCCGGAAATTGGATCAAATTAGCCACAACATCAACAACGACACCAGTTCAGTAGCAGAATCAACTGCAGTAAGGTAAGTACAAATTTAAAATCTTTAGTTTTCCTATAATTCAGTTCTGGTTATTGTAAATGGTCATTACACTTGAGGTACCCAAACTCTTGGATCATATTTGGCTATGGGAGCCCCGAATGACAGTAGCAGGATGACAGATGTCGGTGGAAGCAAGATGCGGATGGAGCGACAAGGTAGTGCTAGAGTGCAGAGGTCTGTAGCAGCGGTGGAGGTTGCAACAGTGCGAGAGGCACAGAGGTGGTTGCGGCAATGCAAAGAGGCACAAAGGAGGTTGTAGTAGTGCAAGAGGCACAAAGGAGGTTGTAGTAGTGCAAGAGGCACAAAAGTATCTGCAGCAGCGCAGAGACAACAGAGGGAGCACATGATAGCAGCAGAGGTAGCTTCAGCGTCAGGAGGCTTCCAGACTGACAAGGAAGTCAATAGTTGGGTAAATTAGTTACTTATTTCTCAGTAACTGAGTTACAGTGCAAAAGTTAGCAGTGGTAGTGTTATAGGCAGCATGATGCAGCATGTTGAGAGGGAGCTGTAGTACAAATGTAGCAATGGCAGTGGCAGAGCCATGGGCAGTGGTACAAGAGGCAGCAGTGCAATGGATGTTGTGCATCAGGCCAAACATCATCACAGGTACGGGTGTTGTTGGATCATTGTGATGTTTAGAGTTGGAGCATTACTAGAGCACATTCCTTGCTAAGAGGGAGTGTTGATTTGTGGTAGCATCGGATGTGCTCTAGCCATGAAAATTGGTGGAGAGGCTAAAGCACATGAGATCTCCAAGACCCAGAAATGGTTTGGTGAAATTCCACCCGGTTAGAGAGATATTGAAATAATTAATATTTTTAATGGGGTTCCTAAGTCTAAACTTAGGAAAATTAAAATATTAATGGGTATTAATATAAGAGTGGGTGAGAATGTTCTAAATGACATGGGTCAAACCAAATCTAATCTTAGCCATTGATTAGGGACTTAATCTCAGCCGTTTAAGACTCAAGAGGAAAAGTATAAGAGGAGGCTTGAGGGTTAGTTGGAGATACACCAAGATTGATCAGTCAGTTCGATTTTCTGGAGTGGGGTTTGCTGAGAAAATTCGAACAAGTGATCTGAGTTGTAGTGAGGGGCAGTGAGTACATAGTAGAGAGGTAGAGATAGTGCCAGAGGGCCAACACAGTGATTGAGGAGGCTACGCAGAGGCAGCAAGAGCCATGCAGAAGCAGCCAGAGTCTGCGTAGAGGTTGAGGGGCTTGCGTGGGTGACGCAGAAGGCTAGAAAGCTGACGCAGAGAGGCAGAAGGCTGACGTAGGGGGTTCTAGAGCTACGTAGAGGCTAGCAGCGCTGACACAGAGCCTTGGAGAAGCGTCGGGAGGATTTTCGTGGGGTGGACTAGTGCTGAGAAGCTGAATATCTGCTTCTGAGAAGAGGTATTACTGCCATGTAGAAATCTCTATTGGGTGAGCCAGTTTGACACCCTAGTTGTACTCAAGAAAGACGCTTAATAATAAAACCCTCAGAACTGCTGCACCAGTTTTCCTGCATTGGGTTTTTCTAAGGAAGATTGTCCAAAAATAACGGTGTCTCTTGTGTGGTTGTCTATTATTTTAGTTGATGATCTGTATATGAGTTAAGGCTGCATTTGTGTTTATTTTCAGTATTTATATGGTTAAATAACTTGTTAAGGAATAAACAAGTAAGTGAAATAAACCAGATACTGCAATAGGAATTTCTGAGGTGTTAGACTTAAGAAATTTCAACAAAAAATAAGTTGGAGTCTATAGTATTAAAGGATAAAATAATTCAACCTTGTGCAGAAAGGAAGGGCAAGGTTGGTCCTCAAGCAAAGACAAAAATAATTATAGTTAAGATTCAATACTATAGAAAAATTTTGGAAGCTCATATCACTGAGAGATGGAGGAATCTGAAGAAAAGGGCCAAGGAAAGAGGGAGTAACAAATCTCTCCTATAAGTAAGATAGTATCCCTCACAAAAGGGTCCTATCATAAGCTCCTAAGTCTTGTGTTATAAGATATGACAATGATAATAAGATGCATCATGGAATCTTGGAAGCATTAGAAACAAGAGCTCGTAACATCTCCATTGAGATCATGAATAATAAAAATCCATGGCAGACAACATGTAGGATATATAGCTTTTGGAACCTCAGTAGGAAAGAAAAGAGGCATCTAAGGCTCATCATACAAAAAGAAACATCTGCCAATTGGGGATATACAAGATCCTCAAAATTCTCTGATGAAATCCTCATCGTAGGATTCACTAATCTAGAGAGGAAGCAAGTGTTTCAACAAGAACTCCAACATATGGAATCCATGAGATAATACTGTGATGACATGAAGCAGATCAAGAGGTTGAAGATCTCTTCAATCAAGGAAGCTGCTGGAAGAAGCCGAGATGACCTACAGATAAAATGAGGTATGTATGCATGTATTTAATTTTATAATATCATGTCATATGGTTGCATGTAATATATATCATCACTTCTATCTTAAGAAGCATGATCAAGAGAGAAATGATCTCCTCCTCTGAAAAGATGCATAAAGGCATAAGTCACAGTAGATGAAATTGACAACATATGTCCTCATATGAGGTATGAGGTAGTTGACTAAGAAACTCTGATTGAAAGCTCCTAGAAATGTGATGTGCGAGGAAGGAAGAGATCGTGAGATATGCAACCATGATGAAGGCAATCAACATCCAATAGACCAAAAGGATTTGACTAGGAAATCTCCTGGAAGGATATGAAGGCTCTAATGAAAGTCTAAGAAAGAAGGAGACCCTTGACAATGAATAACTTTAGCAGATGTGTTAACATGTATGCAAGATGCTGATACCCACAGGAAGATGTCAAGATGAAGAGCCATCCCGTAAGGTACTATTTGATTTAATGTTATGCTTTGATTTCTTGAATAATATCTGGATGAGTTCATGCAGGGCTACTGGAACAAGAGTTGTAAGTACAAGTACAACTAGCATTCATGTGGTGGATGGAAATCCTTGAAAGAAATAACGATGAAGAAGTAGCCATATGACGAAGGTTCCAGATATGTATCAAGAAGGCCACTTTCCATGAAGAAAGGAATGATGTGATGAACCAAGAAGGAAAGTGATGGATGGCCTATGCCCTACAAGAAAGAAGCTCAACTGAATTTTATGACATCAAGGAAAGAAGTTGATCAAGCAACTGAAGGACCCACGAAGAAGAGGCTGCTGATGAAAAGGAGAATTCCTTTATAAGAGGGAGCTCTCACAAGTCCCTGATCAAGAGGGAGTTTGAATTAAGATCACCCCTGATTACTTAGGAGTGACAATTGTGTTTTTCCATGTCATGTGTCATGCACTAGGCCAAGACTAACAACCGTAAGTCTAGATGAAGGCCATGAATGGAAATATAGACACATGATAGACACAACATTCTTGTCTTCACTTAGGAAGAAAGAATGGGAGGATTGGGTAATCATCTGCATCCGATATCCTTTGAGGATGTGTAGGGCATCCAAGACAAGAGTAGGCATGAGGATCGATATTCTTTGAGGAATGGGAACCCAAGATAAGAATAGTCCTAGAAGGTCATATTCAGTGAACACCCGGGTGGGTATGTACCTTGAGATACAATGATGAAGGTGTCTATAAATCATTGGTCTTGCCAGCATTGTAGCTCATGGTCTTGTGGAGAGATGGAGTTGTTAGTCAAGGCCTTGCACTATGACAATGCTAATTGATATGATGCTATACAGATGGGATTACCAATCCAATTCTTCTTATGAGAAATTCTTTAGATTGAGAATAACCAAGTACCATTGTAAATACCTCCCTAGTTAAAAGGGAGTGTTGAAGAAAATGTAACTAAGTTCGGAATTTACAAATGTAATTTTGATCTTTGTACTTGTCAAGAAAAAGAAATATTATTTTGTGAATTATAAGAATGAATTTCTTGCTTATTTCTTAGGAAAGTCAAAGAGTCAATGTCTTGCTCTTCTTGAGCTTATATGAAATGTAAAAGAGTCAACCTAGTGTCTAGATCAAAGCCCTCCAAGACAAGCACCATCTCCTTAAAGAAGGCAACAAGCAAATGAATAAACAAGTACAATGAAGTCAACTAAATGAAAACACAGTGATCTCCTTGATAAGTCGGTCTGACTTATGGCTCACATGTCAGCCTTGTCGTCGCACAAAGTGTCTACGCACTGCGACAACGCTCAGAGTAAGGGTTGTCACTCTAATCATTAGTCACTCCGTTTAGACTCTCTCCTAGACAAGTCAAGGGGGGTAGTCCCTAAGGTGAATGGATGAAGATAGTCTGTGGAACACAGGTTCTAGGAGATTTTAAGAATGAACAACTTGATGAACTTAGAACAAGTCTTGGTCAATTGAGATAGATAGATTAAAATAAGACACAACCACAAGATAAAATTGATTATAGACCAGTGCCTTTATATTGAATTAACCATAGACTAAATAAGAACAAGTTAGCTAGAGCAATCAATAATGTGGCAAAGCGACGATCATGAACAATTAAATGTAAAATGCTCAAAAATTTAGCATGCAGGATAATCTAACAAAATTCTCTCTCTCCAACATTCAATATGATTTAAAACATTTATCGCCCCTGACAATAGAGAAATAACTACCACGAAAGGATGCCAAGGAACTTTAGTTTAACAATTTAATTATTCCTTAGGCAATTAGTTGAATGTGGTAAATGAAGAAATCAAAATCTTTTAATGTGACGGAAGTAAAACGAATCAAAGGGTTAAAAAAATTTAAAATTTTAATGGGCCATAGGCCACATTAAAATATTAAATATGAAAGCACAAATCCCTTTTTAGTTCATTTTATTCTCAATCCCACAGTCACTAAAAAAAGTTTAGATTTTTTAAATTTTTAAATTTTTGAAGTCTTTATGTTTTTTTTAATGAATATTTTTTAAATGTTTTAGATTTTTTAAATGAAATAAAAAATTAATCAAGATGAAATGAAAAAAAAAAAAAAAAAAATCAAATTAAAACCAAAAATAAATGAAACCTAACCAAACCTAAAAAAAATAAAAACCAAACCTAAATCTAACATAACTCATAATAATACAAATGAAATGAAAATGAAAAAGTCGAATGGCTTGAATGTTGTGTGTGTAGGTGTGGAGAGGTTCGGCGGTGGACGCAGGAGGCTCGAAGGGAGACAGAGCCGCGGGTTAGGGAGTCTACGGAAGCGAGTTCGATGGCAGTAGGGAGCAGGACGATGATAGCAGCGAAATGGAGGGAGATGAGGCAACTGTTGATGAGGAAATCACAGGGAAAGAGAGTCGCAGAGAAGGATGGAGGATGCGGGCTGGCAGAGGGAGGAAACTTGTTTGCAGGTTTTGAAGGGAAAGGCTGCGGATAGGCCGACGGGAGAAGGAACTCAGACAGTTTGCAGATGGAGAGGAGGGTATGCGAGGAGGAAGAGCAGAAAGGGAAGCAAGTTTGGCGTGGCTGCGGATGGAGGGTTTGCAGCGGCGATGGAACAAGACTGTGCTAAGAAGGGAGACCACAAATTATAGGGAAGGAGATGTAACAGTGCAACAGAAAACATAGAAGAGAGAGTATGTTGTGGACGTGGGGGTATGGCAGCAAATGGAAAAACGCAGGAATGAGGAGAAACCCCAGGAAACAGATAAATTCGATTTTTTTTTTGGAGGGGGAAAATGCAACAGACAGAAAGGAAAACAGTAGCCCAATAAAACCCTTAAAAATTTCCTAGACATTTCTGACTAAGTTGATATATTCTACTTCATATTATTAGAGAAACCCTTATAAAAATTTCCAGATTAAAAAAAAAAAAATTTCAAACCCTTGGACTGCAAAATAATGCCTCTACAAAATGGTATTGAGGCTAGATCTTACCCTCCAGGGCCTGGATTTGGCTTCAAATCAAACTTCTCCTTCAGATCTGCAACTTGTACTTGAAAACAAAAACAACCTGAACCTAGATATACAAAAAAAACAAAAAACCCCAGAAACCCAAGTCAAAAAACTAAAAAATTTAAAATTTACAGATCTATACAAAACAATGGTAGATCTATCAGCCCTGAGGAGTATGAGTCCAACTCCACTCCCAGATCTGATAATCTAAAGTTCTCAATAGTCAAATCTGATAATCTAAGGTTCTCAACAACCAGATCTGATATTCTAAGGTTCTCAACTGGCAAATTTATCAATTTCCCACACAAAAATTAAATTTTTAAAATTTTAAAGGAGGTGCTTAACTCAAAACCCTTCGTATATCACACATAAAATCTTATGATAAGTCCAGAGCTAATTTAGCTGGGCTCTTCAGAAAACACAGATCGGGAGTTGGTTGGTTCAACTGAAAATTTCCCCAAACGCCTGAGGATCTAAAAAATTCAAGATTTTCCTGCAAAATTCAATCCAACCATTAAAATAGAGCAAGAAAATGATAATAAAATTAAGATAAATAGAGATACCTGCTATTACATTCAAAATTTAAAGTATCACTTAAACTCCAACGACTGAGTAAGATACCTGTACTCAAATCACTTTTCAAAAGCTATCATCAATGGCTTAAAAAAAGTTTATGCATGAAAACAACACATCTTACAATATTTCCATGAAGAGTAACACAACAAAATTTAACCCCAAAGTCTTTCTTTATTATCTAGGAAAAATTTACACAAGAGCTTTTTGCTTAGCACACGACTCAGAGATCAGATGGATCAACTGACAAATGAACTTCTATTTAAAGATAAATCCTCCAACGGCTAGTTCGAGTAATCCTCGTCAAAGTAATCTCGACCGTTGATGAAGATTAAAATTTCTTTTAATCTCATTCGTCGAAATATTTGCATTAACTCAAAAAGTAAATTTTTGAGTTAATTTCCCCAAAATTTTGACTTTGACTTAACCCTAGGGATCAAAGGTTTAAAATTTATCAAATAATTAATTTACCTTAGTCCTTGGGCCTCTTAAAATTTAATTTTTAAGGACCGACAAATTTTGCCGTTGGAGAATTTAAACTTACCTAGGACCTAGAATTAATTAAATTTCTGGGTTAGGATTTTAATTAATTTTTTTGGCCAGAAAATTTAATTAATTAACCTATGAGGGGATAAATTATTTTTCCAATCCTCAAGATACTTTACATCATGATTTTCATATTTTTTACATTAGAAGGGAGAAAACACATTTGTAATAGACCCTCACAGACTACCCATTTCTGCAACACAAATATAATGCAATAGACCAAGCAATTTGTAATAAAATAACCTAACCAAATAGTTAAGATTATTCCCAAATCATTTTTACATAGACTCAATCTATAACACTAGGACTCGCCTAAGATCCCAGTGACAAAATCCATTCCTGCTTTGGAGTAAGACTGAAGGAAAACTCCGCCGACCATCCGAGAATGGATCGGTGAGACAAAAAACTTCCTAGAATGTAGATCATCACCAGAAAAGTAGGTTTACTCAAGTTGTTACATACATGACACGGTTCTGCTGATATTATTTACATCACTTGAATTGTGTCTCCAAGGGCCCCATCGATTTCTTCTTATAGTCTCTCATTGACGAATCAACGACCATGATCTAATCACAATCGATGGCTAAGATCATCTTGACTCCATCAAGTCACTTTTCTAGAAGACACTAGAGAGAAATTAACTCATTTCAACTGATAATGATTTATTAACCCATTTCCCTAAGTTATGCTTAGGAAAGTAATTAAAATTGGTTAATAAATCTAATGAAGACATTTTCCCTTTATAAAATAATTGGGCTTGGAAATATTCCAATTCTGTTCCTAGCATCATTGACACTTCTTGAGACAAGAACACCTGTCTGAACTACAAAATCTAACATAAAAGGCTGCATGATGTTCTTTCTATCTTGAAGTAAGACAATTCCTCACATGCCAATGAATGAAGGCCAAAGGGGAATCCAAGTGAGTGCTCCAACATAAATAGAAATCAAACATGTCAAGATTAATATCATTTGCCAAAAATAATCATATAAGGGCATACAGCAGCCTCCAAACAGGATACCTCATCATAAGATATAGCTTTTGAAAGGGATAACTCCATATAAAAGTATGTGTATGGGGGGCATTCAACCAAAGTGAAGAATTAACAATGAAAAGGTGTTGTCTTAATGTCAAACAAATCTCCAAGTGTTATGGCGTTCCCTGAAAAGAGCCTCTGATCATACAATACCCATGCAAGGACCAGATCACCATAGAATAATTTGTAGAAGTGGAGCTCCCTCTAGAAATGATGAGAAAGTATAACAAGCATAATACTACAAGGCTGAAAAGATCCATGTGACTTATGGTGCTCGATCACTAAGTCAAGCATCTCATGAAAGTCAATAAAAAATACCAACTAGAAAGTTGATGCATTGTTGAAAAATATGCAATATGAGAGGAGCGCCACTACATAAGTCATGATAACCAATCTAACATGAAAGAGAGATGAGTCTCCTTAGTCAAAACCAATCCAATGATAGCATAATACTCCTAGCTAATCATATGTAGCCCTGGGTCCATTGGATGCTTTGTTATTGTCATGCTGCAAACTTGTCTGTCATGAATAAAGATTGAACATAATCAATACATAGGCCTTTGTAAAACAAAGCATGACTCAATGGCCATCACATTGCTAGTGTAACCTGTATGGGCAGGGTCTTCAACATGATCAAATACCTCATGCTATATGGGGGGGTAATAGGACACATTGGTATTCTTTGTTATTAGCTTTAGGGTATATAATATAGTTATGTGTTGACTCTGTGAGAATCTTAGTTTTCCTTAAATAAGATAATACCACATGCCAACTTTTCTTATAACCTTTGCTTGAATATTTGTCAAGATGTTCTATTATCCTACTTGTAATCAATTTCTTCTTGAAAACCTGAAACAAAATTTAATGCTTTATGACGAACATTTTATTTACTTTTGAAGTTTCTTTTTCTGAAAGTCTTGAGGTTGTCTTGAAAGTAGCATTTATGCATAGTATTTTATAGTTGTCTAAAAATAAACAGAACACTTTGATAATTATCTCTAGAATTAGCTTACATCAAATTGCCTAGAGGTTTGTCAGCTTTTTCTTATTCTTTTGGCCAGTAAGTATGCACTAATTTTCAAATTGGCCTTCACTAATGGAGAATTAATTTTGTGAGTGGATGTTGGCAGGCCGATGCAGCTTATTGATCTTGTCAAACAACGTTTTCTAAGTTCAGGGGGCATTCTTTTTGAAGGTCACGGGGTTTCAAATATTTGCGTATATGATGATGCTACGGTAGGCTTCTAAATTTTTAAATTAAATAAAACATAAGTTGCCCATGTGGGTGAACAAACATGCCTAGAATAAGACGTCCATTATATATTTCAAGTTTCTAAAATAAGTATTTGAATCGTTCTTTTCTCTATAGAGATATGGATATCAAAGTTCAATCTTCCACAATTGCAAACTTTTAATCATTGGTTCCCCCAGCATACAAACATAGACATAAGGAGATAGAGTATAATTGTAGTATGCATTGTTTGCACTATTAGCCAACTAAAGGAAATGCTTATTTGTATGCGATGTTAGTCTAATACAATTCAAAACCTCCCCTTCAACAATCTTGGTTGTTGCCCCTCAACCCCAACGATTTATCGTAGAGTATATGGGTGATAATGAAAGCATTACAATGCGTCAAGATTTATTTTATTTACAACTTGTTTTCTTTTAGTTCATTTCTTTTGAAAAGTATGTCTTATATTTAAGAAAAATATTTACAAGCATAATTGCAAAATGCAGAACGGTATATACATTGGACTTCACAGCTTCTTCTTGAGAGCTACTAAAGTAGAAAGAAAAGAACAATAATCCGTGTGATCCAAAGACTGGCATCTTTAATCAACAAAGCTCCTTTTGCCAAAAGCTAATGACGAACCTTATCTTCCCATGAAAGCCTAAAAGAAAACAAACAACTAACCTTTTGCTTGAAAATTGATTTACTCCTGAGGCTCCACAACACAAATAACACTATGTTCCATAGGAGAAAGCATACCAGATAAGAGCATGGCCATTGCCAAACAAGGTAGCTTGCTAGTGCACTTTGCCCTAAAGTAGCTTTGAGTGATGATCCTTGAACCAACTTCAACAATGTTTGGCAAACTGATGTTCTTGAGAGACATGGTTAATGGTTTTTGGGTGTTGACAAGCTGGGATAGGCCATCTGACAGACCAGCCTTGGCCAACCTAGCCTTAGTCAAGGTTCTCTGATAAATGACAAGCCAAGAAAAGAACCCTTAACTTATAAGAAAGGTGTATAGTCCATACACTATGTTACCTCTCAAAATTGCACTTTAAGCGCTAAGCCCAAAAACACAAGGGGTAATGAAGAAAGGCTATCCGCTATCACTGCTGTATCTCTGTAACTATATTTAGGGTGGGTTTCCTCCAACACAAGGGGGGTATCCTTGAGATTAGGATTACTAAGTCTATGCAAATGAAGATTCAAATATAGATGGAGGATTAGACTTAGTGAAACAGAAATATAAGATGATCTTTTCAAATCAATGGAGGACTAGGACCAATGCCTACCAACTTGGGCATATGGAGTGACGGTGCTAATTTTAAAGGGATGTTTTCTATTAATTGATTAGGGTAAAATAGAGTTGCAAAACCATGCTACAAAAAGCTCTAATTTAGTGTTTTATACTCCAGAAAACTGCTTGGAGGGCCCTTCCAAAGGTGGGCCTTGTTATAACAAAATCTAACACCTAGTGCAAAGCCTCACTAGGTAGCCTAGACAATGAGCAACACAGGGGAGTGTTTCCATTGTCACCTTAACAACTACTCCCCTCTCTTTAGTGAATGACAAAATCCAACACAAGGGAGGTGTTGTCGCCCAATTTGTATGGGAGAATGCGACAATGACTCAGGAAAGGAGCTGTCACTCTGATCCCCAACCCTCTCCATTCTAGTTGTCTACCTACAACAGGCTATGGGGGGTATTCCCTATGAAATGTGAAGATGAAAGGCTTATTGGGAACTGACAAGCTCGGGAGACACAATTGAATGGCCTAACAACTTGGTTAATGATGATTTTCCAGTTTAATTATTAGCATGATTATATTAGATTACTTGAAAGACTAGTGCCTTATGGAGTCAATTCACTTGCAAAATATAAACTAGCTACCAAGTCACCGGATGAACAGTCGCTGCTTAGGGTGCACACTATCCTATATGTGATGTGACACCTAAAACTAAGTGAAATACAAACTCTTGGTTAATTTTTAAGTTAGATGCCTATCTGATTGAAATCTTTCCCTCAGCTGTTTTGATGCTAGTCTTAAGTCTAGGTTGTGGAGAGAAACCTAGGAGAAGATAGCAAAGGCTATTTGAATTTCATAAGTCTAATATTTAGAAGTACTTGTTCTTGCAGGGTTCTCTTTTTACATAATTTATGCATAAGTTAAAATATCAAAAAAATCCTTTATATCTTTTGATCTTGTGCTTTCTTGTAATGTTCCAAACTTAAACAAATAGTGATATACAAAGGCCAATTCGATTTTTGCATAGAAAAATTAAACTATCAGCAAATATTCAATACACAACAGAAATAGGAACCAACTGAGCCATTTTATTTATTAATGGAGCAATGTACAATAGTATGGAAAGAGCACCTGGGATTGCCTCAAGGGCAAGCTAGACAGAACCTAGGTGTCGACAATAATCCCAAGTGCTAGAAAGTAACTACTCCTCTAAAGCTCTACGCTGTCTCCTAGTTACGACAACTGCTGGATGGAAAGGAGGTGCAAGAAACCCTGCCTCCGATGCTTGGAAAATGATGAAACTTCAACCACAAACTCCTTGGCTAAAACCCAGAAAACCAAGAAAGGATTTGGCCTGGAACCAACCACCCAAATTTGATCTCCTCTATGGCCTACGCCCTCCAAGCAGCTTCAGCGAAACGGCCTGCAAGAAATGGCCACAAGGTCTTCCTCCCAGCTCTGGAAAGGAAGTAAACTTCACTCCTAATGGCTTCTTCAACCTTCATGGAAAAGCTCAGCCTCAAGGGCTGATACTCTACCCACCAAATGAGCTCCCCAAACACTGCCTTTGCACTGGCTCAGGTAGTGTGAAAGTCACACTACCAAGCCTGAAGCTCAATCAGTTCCCAAACTCCCCCAAAGGATGGAAATCCTCCTTAGCCTCTCCTCCGAAAAATCTCACAGCAAAACTCCACTGCTCAACTCTAGAAATACGCACCACTTGGAAGGAAATGCTACTGTTGGAAATCACAATGTGAATCTCCTCCTGAAGAAATGAAGGAAACCTTCCTAGGGTGGCACTCGAAGTCCCCTGAAGAAAGGATGAGCTCTTCGCCTGAAGAACTCGTGTTAAACAACAGTGACTCGGCTAAGCAGCTCAAGCAACCAAGAGAAATCGATATATACTCATGAATGAATGAGAAGAGGAAAGATGCCCTCCTTATATAGTTTTCGTGGGGAATTTTCCCTCCATTTCGTCCTCCATCATGGGCCCCACTTAACCAATACCATGCGAAAGTTATCTCCCCTCTATGCATATCGAACTAGGGAATGCGTAATCCCTTAGTGAGGGTGGCCCCCATGTGTAACTTAACTTTAAAACAAAACATCTTCTCTTAGTCTAATCTCCTAATTACATTGAATGGGGTCCACTAACTCCAAAATTGGCCCCATAATACAAAATTAAATCTTGTTCCAAAATTATTTAGGAAGGGACATTATAGTGTTGATTTGGGGTAGCATCAGATGTGCTCTAGCCATGAAAATTGGTGTAGAGGCTAAAGCACATGAGATCTTCAAGACCCATAAATGGTTTGAGGAAATTCCACCTGATTAGAGAGATATTAAAATAATTAATATTTTTAATGGGTTCCTAAGTCTAAACTTAAGAAAATAAAAATATTAATAGGCATTAGTATAAAACTAGGTGAGAAGGTTCTAAATGACATGGATCAAGCCAAATCTAATCTTAGCTGTTGTTTAGAGAGTTAATCTCGACCATTGAAGAATCAACAGAAAAAGTATAAGAGGAGGCTTGAGGGTCAGTTGGAGATACACACCAAGATTGATCAGTCAGTTTGATTTTCTAGAGCAGGGTTTGCTGAGAAAAATCGAACAAGTGATCAGTGTTGCAACGAGGGGCAGTGAGTGCATAACAGAGAGGCAGAGATAGTGCCGAAGGACTAGTGCAGAGGCAGAAGAGGCTATGTAGAGCCAACAAGAGCCACGTAGAGGGCCAGAGTGACTGCGCAGAGGCTAGAAGGGCCTGCGTGGGTGACACAGAAGGCCAGAGAGAAGCAAAAAGCTGACGCAGGGGGCTTCTGAGTGATTCAGAGGCCAAGAGGGTTGATGCAGTGCTTCAGAGAAGCGTCAGAGATATTTTCGTGGAGCAACTTGCTGAATATTTGCTTCCGAAGAGAGTTATTACTGCCAAATTGATTTCTCCGTTGGGTGAGCCAGTTTGGCACCCTAGTTGTACTCAAGAAAGCTGCTTAATAATAAAACCCTCAGAACTGCTGCACCAATTTTCCCAAGTTAAGTTTTTCCGGGGACAATTGTCCAAAAATAACGGTGTCCTTTGTGTGTTTGTCTATTATTTTCAGTTGTTGATTTGTAGATGGTTGAGACTGCATTTGTGTTTATTTTCAGTATTTATATGGTTAAATAACTTGTTGAGTAATAAACAAGTAGGAGAAATAAACTAGATAATGCAGGAAGAATTTCTAACGTGTTAGACTTAGAAATTTCAACATGGTATCAGAGCATTGCAGATCACAGAAGAGTTGAAGGCATAGCTAAATCAGAGAATTTGCAGCAGAAACAACTGTCCGAGAGACAGTAGTTGTTCCTAAGAAGAAAGCAATAGAGAAGGAGTGACGCAGAGGGCCTGTGTCATCATTTTGAGCTAGAGAGAGGGCCAGCACAGAGGTAGAGGAAGGCAGAAGAGGCTCACGAAGAGCCACGTCATCCTACTTAGTCAGGTAGGATTGACGAAGTTGGCTAGATGAGCTATTCAGCCTTGCCGGGATTGCGCAGAGCTAAGAGGCTCAGTTTCTTCAGCTGCTAGGGCCTAGGGAGCTGTGGGCAGATTGTGGATTGGGAAGCTGGTGGGGTGTTGTTGCTATCGAAACAGAACAATACCTAACGGGACAGAACCAAAGTAGAGGGAGCCACTGCCTTGAGGGATTTCTAGCCAAGAAATCTAGATCCGAGTTTTGCAATTGCAAAGAGGATCGGAGAGGAGCAGTTCGACAGTTGGCAGGAGGATTTCTAGGAGGGAAATCAAGACTCAGAGGGAGTCTAGGAGAGAACTTCTAGGAGGGAAGTCGAGACTCAGAGGGAGTCCAGTAGAAGAGCGGAGATGGCAATGAACGGACTAAGGGATCAGGACAGGTTGGACTGGGCATCCAACTTCGTCATTTGGAAGGCCAGGATCTTGTTTGTTTTGGATAGACATCGCATCAAGGGCTTTGCCTTGAGAACCATGGCTATCCCAGTCGACCCAGCTGATAATGAAAGGTATGAGGATGCAATGGTGAAGGCAAAGTGCATAATACTTGATGGGGTTAAGGATCATGTAGTTCAGCATAGTGCCGAGAAGAATACGACAAAGGAGATGTGGGAGATGTTGACCCTGCCGCCTACACCTACCTACAAGTCAGTGAGAAAAGCCTTCAATCCCACAAGGTGTGGTTGGTGGCAGGGAACTCAGAGAAGGGGCTGTCACACTAATCCCGACTCTCTTCGTTTGAGCTATCTCCTAGGTTAGCTAAGGGGGGTGGTCCCTAATGAAAAGTTAATTTAAAAAGGATGTGAGTTTCTAGGAGAATTGTTAGAGTTAAATAGATTATCTCTTTAAGATTTATAAGCAAAAAATTGATATGAGCAATAACCATCATAAGATAAGCATCAAATACATAAACAACCAGTGCCTTCCAAGTATTTGCTCTTTAAGAAATGAAATTGTATTTTGCTTAAAATGAAGTGAAATGCTTTCAAATGGAAAGCCAAAATAAACCTGAAAAGTGAAACACTAAATTGTTAGCACAAGATATTATAAATGCTTTCAAGATGAATAAGTCTACAAATCAAAGCATGGAAACTATCTTGCTGAAAAGGATACAAAAATAACTCAAATGTTAGACCAAGATGACAACAAAGTATGTTACAAAAATAATCTACAAGAGGCTAGGCCAGAGAGTATGAGCAAGCTCTCCTCTTTGACTAGCTATGACTTAGCACTTTGAAATTGCCAGATATTCATAAATGAAGTACAATATGTAAAAAATAAATTTTTCCAAGTTTGATATTTTGATGCAAGAAATAAAATCTTTAAGAAACTTGAAAGAATCCCTACAAGACACAAATAAGATATAGACGAGACTTTGGAATTCAAAACATGTGGGTTCTCCTTGAATATTTTTCAAGAATGGGTTGATTCCTTCGAGAATTTCCCCTCACGCTTGAAAAACTTGACCAAATAATGATTCATCTACAAAACTTCACCACAAATCATTAAATCGACATGAAATTAAATAAGTGCAGTGGAAAGAATTCCTAGAGATACATTTATTATCCACTAGAAGATTTCTTTTCCTAAAGCAAATAATTAATTCTTATGCTAATATGAGATAACTGCATACTAACATAACTTGAAACAAGCATGAAAGAAATAATGACATGAGGAAATAAATAGAAGCATAACAACAAGTCAAGAATTTACCACACATGCAAGGAGAAGAACACCATCACGCTTTACCCCAAAGACTGTTGTATTATATTGCAAGTAGTGAATACAATCCCGCAGAGTCTCTTCAAGCACAATAACTCGTATTACATGATACAATGTGAGAGCCCATGGCTGTATTTTTATGCTTCAGATTTATCAATGAAAACCATCGTTAAACGTTTTCAAATTTAAAATAATTTAAAACCCTTGGACTGGATAATATTCCTGCAAAAATAATTTTGATGAACTCTAGAGATCCAGATCTTACCCTCCAGGGCCTAGATCTGGACTCTATACAGATTTCTTCCTCAGATCTGTAGCCAAAAGGGAACAAAAAACACCCAAATGATATATACAATGATAAAACTAAAACCCAGAAAAACCCAAGTCAGAAAACCAAAAAATAATTTACAGATCTATGCACATGAATGGCAGATCTATCAAATCTAGGGAGTGTGAGTCCAACTCCGCTCCCAGATCTAATAATCTGAGGCTCTCAACAACCAGATTTATCAATTTCGCACATAAAAAATAATTTAAATTTTTAAATTTAAAGGAGGTGCTGAACTCAAAACCCTTCATGCATCACCAATAAAAATCTTATGATAAACCCGGGATCAAATTAAGCTGGGCCCTTCAGAAAACATGGATCGAGAGTTGGCTGGTCCAACTGAAAACTTCCCCAAACGCCCAATGATCTAAAAATCAAGATTTCTTGCAAAACTCAATCCAACCATCATAATAGAGCGAGAAAATGATAATAAAATTAAGGTAAATAGAGATACCTGCTATTACATTCAAAATTTAAATTATCACTTAAACCCCAGCGACTGAGCAAGATACCTGTTGTCAAATGTTAAGTTATGGTATGTTCTATGCTTAGAGCAGTTTACTTTTCTTTTTTATTATTATCCACAGATTAGCAATCACATGTACATAAAGTAAAGCGCAGATAGAACACTAAACGATCGACAAAAAACAAGCCAAGACAAGAGACACAAGATGTGGCGGCTAGCCAGGGACAAACTCCAATATGGGGAAACCCTTTGATCAAATCTTTTTTTATCTTCAATAATTCAGTAGAGAGAATTAGTACAAAAATCTGATTTACATCAGTAGTAGCAAACCCTAGATCAGCCCTAAACTAGGGCAGACAATATCTTGCAAACTGACCGTCGAATTGCCTTGATTCCTTCACCAAAAAATGCGGCCTTCCAAGGAGTGTCAGCTACACCTACTGCGCAGTCCAGAGAGAGAATGATGGTCAACACTGGTCAAACTTTCGATCTGCAGTTGCAGCCCTAAATTCTGCGTCCTTCCTTCCACACGTGTGAGAGAAGAGTCCTTTCTGCGCAGGAGAGAGAAGAGACTCTTTTCTGCACAGGAGAGAGAGATGTGATGAGAGTGAAGTGTGCAAATGAGGAAAATACTCCTTGTATTTATATGCAAAACGTTGGGGTTGAATAGATGCGACTGTTGGGCTTCTGAGCCTACATAAGTTGCTGGCCGACTTTGACAATTAGTCCATAATATAAATAAATTCATATCTCCATAAATACTTATCGGAATCGGATGATCTTTAGATCAATCCTGCACCTCTCGATGAGAGGAATCTAGTAAAAATATTATCAACCATGAATAAGGTGATCCTCGTGGAGTTTGGCCCTTGTTGCCAATTTTAACACTCCCTCTCAACTAGGGAGAACTCCATCTGCAATTCGTCTGACTGTTGCTACTATTCATCCATCAAATGCACTGCTTGGAACAACTTGATCCCTGCTCTGCTCTGCTCTGGTTTGTTCTTCTCTGCTTTGTCCGAATTATGAAGAAGAAGAAATGATCGAGGATGTATCATACCATCCTTCACTGACCCGAAGTCAGTCTCAGAGTGTGTACCACTGGTCCCAGACCAGTCCTCTACTGACCCAAAGTCAGTGTCATAGGGGGTACCACTCTCACTGGTCCCAAACTAGTCTCATTGATCCCAGATCAATGAAGGTCATCCTAGCATAGGGAGTATGGTAGATACAACGATGCGTCCATCAGTACTACTATGGTCCTTATCCTCATTTCCCTGCTCATTGATCAGATGAGAGGTACTTCCCATGAGTCCCAGACTGCATGGGTAGGATGCCTCGACAGGAGAACTAATCATCCTGTCCACAGGAGAGCGAATCATCTTGTCCACAAGAGAGCGAATCATCTTGTCCACAGGAGAGCGAATCATCCTGTCCACAGGAGAGTGAATCATCTTGTCCCACAAGAGAGCAGATCATCTTGTCCACAAGAGAGCGAATCATCCTGTCCACAGGAGAGTGAATCATCTTGTCCACATGAGAGCGAATCATCCTATCCCACAAGAGAGTGAATCATCCTGTCCACAGGAGAGCGAATCATTCTGTCCACAGGAGAGTGAATCATCCTGTCCACAATCGCCATGGAGAACACATCATCCAGGCCCACATGGGAACTAATCATCATGTTCCATAGTCGCCACGGGGTGTCACAGGGGAAGGTTGAACCTTTTACCCTGTACCAAGTGCACCAACAGGGGATGGTGAGTCACCCTATGGTCACGTGTTGCTCCAAGAAGTACCCCGCGCCCTCCTGGAGCTCCTAGAGCTCAGTACATCATACTTGACCCTCATCGGAGGGTTTCCGAACGACACCAAGTCCTTCTCGGAAAGTCATAAATTTGATCTTTCCTAGGGGCTTTGTCAGAATGTTGGTGACTTGTTCATCTGTACCGATATGTTGGAGCCTTGTTGCTCCTCGCTGCACCATATCTTGAATATAGTGGTACCTGATATCGATATGCTTGGAGTGATCATGAAATACGGGATTTTCTGATAAACAGATGCCTCTCTGGTTGTCACATAGAATCACAGTGGTATCCAATGTAAATCCAAATAGCTCACTGAAGAGCTTTCACAACCAAACTGCCTCACAGGAGGCCATGCCAGCGGCAATATACTCTGCCTCAGCGGTGCTCAAAGCCACCGACTTCTGCTTCCTGCTCATCTAGGATATCGAAGCAGATCCCAAGGTGAAATAGTACCCAGAAGTTCTCTTACGGTCCACCACACTGCCTGCCCAATCAGCATCAGTATATCCAAGTAGTCTCACATCTCCGGCAGTGTATCTTAACCCATAAGTAATTGTGCCATGAAGATATCTTAATAGATTCTTGGCACCAATCCAATGTATGTGGTGAGGTTCAACCATATGTTGACTCAACGTGTTGACTGCAAAGCATATGTCTGGATGGGAGTTCACTAAGAACATTAATGCTCCAACGAGTTGACGATACTTGGTGGCATTTCGTAAAACAGGTCCAGCAGCACTACTGCAGCTACCGCTTAACTTTTTGAAGTCAAGCTCCATCGGGGTAGTTACGGGCTTGCAGTCCACCATACCGAATCTTTCCAATATATTCACCACATATTTTCCCTGAGATAGGAAAACTTCCCCCGGCTTTTGCCAACTTCTGGGTTTACATTCTTACCTCTTGCTTCTAGATGTGTGGCTTGAACTGATACATCATCTAAGTTAGTGGGATTAAACATGAGAATAATATGCTTTAAATAGCTATGAATACCACCTATATACTTCAATAAAGTCTCAGGTGAGTCTAATGATATACCTAGAGTTAAAGCTCTCTTTCTGAATTCCTGAGTATAACTTTGTACACTTTGACCCTTCAACTGACGAAGAGTTTGCCAACTCATCATTGCCCGCTACATGTAAGCTAAAGGATATAATTGCTTTTTGATAGCAGAAACAAATTCACTCCAGGTAGAAATGATTTTACCATATTTTTGCAAATCAACTTGTGTCTTGCCTTCCCACCATACTAGTGCAGTTCCTCCAAGTCGAAGGCTAGCCAGCTGAATCTTCTTCCTTTCTAAATCAACGTTCTATACCCTGCAATATACATCAATTTGTCTTATCCAATTATCTAACTTTTCTGCATTGAGTTCTCCATCATAAATTGGCAAATCAAGCTTCACATCTAATTTGATTAAGGAAGTTTTCTTCTTCTTAGAAGAGCTAGAAGATGATGATGACAAGGATGATGATGGTGATGATGGAGGAGATGGTGGAGGAGGCATTTCCCCTTTCCCTTTTCCTTCTGGAGGGGCAACTAGAAAAGGTTCCTCTGCTCCTTTGTCTGATTTAGGTGTTGAAATGCTTGCACCTCGACCCTTCTTAAATTCCAGATACATTTCTTCCACCATCGTTTGGAGTGTCTTGAAACTCTCTATAAACTGAGATTCTAATCCCAATGGAGCTTCTTCTGCCATTCTCTTCTGAGAATAGACTCTTCCAATCTCTGTATTAGCCTCAACAAGTTCTCCTTCTCCTAGTCTGAGCTTTAATCTAGTTAGCATTCAAAATCCAGCACAAGCTTGTCTAACCTTAATAAAACCAAAACCAAATGCTCTGATACCACTTGATCCGAAATGGATACTAAATCAAGAAGAAAAGGTATTACAGAATCATGTGCAGGAAAATGCCTATATTACTTAGTGCAATGGATCGAAAAGATTGCAAATCATACAGACATTTAACAATTGGAAAACATAATAAACACACATCAACATAGTCAAAATAATAAAGGAGTTCACTAGACTTCCTGGCTACGTCTCCTGGTCCAACTTTCAGTGTCGACCTCTATATTATGTCTTCAAGAACAGAGTTTACAGGTGTGAGCTCAATCAGAGCCATAACACAACAACAATGATATTACACAGGGATTTCACTCGAAAACCTCGAGTCTAAAGAGTGCACAGACTCTCCCTCTTAGTGCCTCTGATCAACTGTTCGTAGCTGTGTGTTTTCTTTGACTCTCTGTCTCCCCTCTGTCTCTGACCTCTCTTCTGTCTCTGAACTCTCTCTGTCTTTTGTGCTGCCATTGAATGGCTTTTTAAACCTATCGGCAGTGTCGGTTCAATCCACCTTCTTGGGCTCTCTGGCTCCCGACGTTGTCCCTTCATCTCCCTGCTAAGCATTTAAACAATCATTGTGAAATGCTTAAGGCATTGGGGCACAAGGCAGCTAACAGGCGGAAAGACTGGTGGGCACGGGTGGAACCAACCGTTTGGCCTTCCCCCAGCACAAATCCTCAAAACAACGTATTTTTAGTTCCCAAAGGAAATACACAAAAAACATAGAAAATCCGACAAAATGCCAAAGCTGGACTTCAAACGATATCAAGTCTACCCTATAATCCTCTCGGGTCCGTGTTTTATCGTTGTCGCAAGCCCACCGTTGATCTGCCTTCAATCCGACAGTTCGCATCCAACCCGAAATATCAAGTAGCTTGCTCAATCTCCACCGTTGATCCACGATCTCCAATCCAATAGCTGACAACCATTTCGGGTGGCCTACTTGCACGGAGATTACCCGCCCAAAAAAGCGGTTTTCTCTCTCCTGCGGCGTGCTACGTGTCGGCTAGTGTGTGGAATCGGGCGGAGCTTCTCCAATACCTCTGACCGCCTGAAGCCCGCCCGAAATACCGTTTTCCATGGAACTCAAATCCTTCGCTGTTTAATTCATAACTCCTTCGGGTCCGCCTGTGTTAAGTCCTCCCCTTTGAAATCTATGATGCGATATACGTGGTCTCCGCCGTTGATCTGCGTGCTGATCCGACGGTCCACGTTACATTGTTGGATCGCAGTCGCAACTTACTCAGGGTTGGCACTGATATGCTCTGCTGGCCTCTCCCGATGCGATATCCTGATTTAATTCAGGCCGTTGATTTGGTCGATCCGACTGCTCCGGTGCAACGTTACTTCAACCTTCACTTTACCTGGGTTTCTGCCATTCTTTAGTGTTTTCCTTTGCGATATTATTTCCCGATAGTTAATACATATGAAGACTTAGACTTAGAGGTTTGATACAAGATCCATTTTGGATCAATGGGTCAGGTTCTAGACTAGGACTAACAATTGTAAGTCTTAGTGAAGGCCATAACGAAAGAATGGAGTCCAGAGGATTGGATAAACATCTAAATTGGAACTTCTTATGGATCGTAGAATCCAGGGAAAGAAGTTGTTGACCAATGCTCTTTGAGGATGAGGTAGGGCATCCAATATAAGAGTAGTCAAAGAGGACCGATATTCTTTGAGGATCTAGGTTTGGGAATCCAGGATAAGGATAGTCCTAAAAGGACATACCTTGTAGACATCCGGATGGGGTATGTGCCTTGAGAGGTAGTGTAGTAGCTCACGTAAAGCCTCCCAACATAATGCTCATAATTAAAGATGAGCTTGTCCAGTTATCAATCCAACTCTTCTTATGAAAATTCTTCAAGATTGAGATTCCTTGTACCATGAATACCTCCCTAGTTAAGAGACAGTGTTGAAAATTGTAACTAGGTTCGGTCTTCATTATGATGTAATTGTAATCATGACATTGTATATTTTTTATAAATAAGGACAAAGAAATTATATTTTATTTTTGAGTATGGATTTCATACTCAAGTTTGAGTCAAAAGCATGTTCTTCGTGCTTTCAGGTCTTCTAGGTCTTTCTATGTATTTCTAGGATAAAGAATAATATTGGTCACGTGTCATACTCCTATTTAGACTCATTGTAATGAGGAAAAATATTTATTTTGTCGATAAAAAGCCATGTATAAGCCCAAGACCAACTCAGCCCAAGGAGTAGATCAAGTCGTCCTAAAGGGAGGGAATTCGACCCTCAAGAAAGGCTATATAAAGGAGTGAAGCTCTACCCATTTGGTCACTCATCTCAAGCAAGTTCGATTTACAATAGCGAAGGTGAAGAAGAGTGGTTGGGAGGACGAAGAAGAGGAGTAGAAGTTGAAGATTTTCAAAGTATCCCTTTCCTTGTCTCGCTAGGGTTTGTGAAGTTGCCTGTTGCATGAGGCCAAAATTGTAGGACCAAAATTTTGTTGCATAGGTCTGTTGATTTCTTGTAGTATCAGATGTGCTCTAAGTCTCAAAATATGCAGGGAGGCTTAGACACATGCATTCTCCAATAGCCAGAAATCGTTTTGGGAAATTCCACCTGGAGACAAGTTTTATTAAAATAATTAATTATTTTCAATGGGACCCTATGTCTAAACTTAGGAAATTAAAATAATTAACGGGTATTAATCTAAACTGTGGGTGTAACTTCTAGAAGAAGACGAGGATCAAGCCAAAATGATCTAAGCCATTGATTAGAAATTAATTTGGGCCGTTGGTTGTCCAACAGAAAGATATAAGAAGAGGTTTGAGAGGCACTTGGAGAACACACAGAGAGAAGATCGAAAGTTCGATTCTCTAAAGCAGAGCAGCTGCCAGAGAGATTTTCGGTAGTAATCTTCTGCACAGAGGGGCAGGGATAGTATTTGGTGAAGAGTCTTTTCCTGGGCCAGAGAGTACAAGGCAGAGAGGATAGAATGACATCCAGAGAGACGCTGACGCTCGCCCACACAGTGGCAGCATAGAGCCTAGAGGGAGATGGAATTTCCTGCTGAGGAAATCAAGTTTCAGAAGCCGGGAGCCAGGGTGTGAGACCGGGAGGCTGGAAATCGAAGTTTTTGGGTAGCAGAGGATTAGAAGGAAGAGTAGTGTAGTCCCCAGCACAGGTGACACAGAGACTGCGTAGGGTTGATGCAGTTCTGTGTAGAGGCTGACGCAGAAGGGACGCAGAGCCTCTTTCCAGCGAGATCAGTGTTAGATTCTTCCAGTGACAGGATGAGAGCATCTCACTATTTGTTTTGTCTAGTTTTTCTCTATAAAGGATAACTAGTTGGGCATCCAACAAATTGTACTCAGAAATTACTACTGCTTAATAATAAACCCTCAGTTGCTGCACCGGTTTTACCGCATTGGGTTTTTTCCTAGGACATTTGTCCAAAAATAACTGTGTAGATGTGTTGTATCTCTTTCTTGTTCAGTTTCTTTTCCTCTTATAATTTAAATGGTGAAGGTTGTAGTGTATTAGTTTCGGTGTTTACTGTAGGAAACAATAAATAATTTTGTTCAGTAAATAACAATTA
Organism: Pinus tabuliformis; assembly: GCA_031772625.1. Lineage (NCBI taxonomy): Eukaryota > Viridiplantae > Streptophyta > Pinopsida > Pinales > Pinaceae > Pinus > Pinus tabuliformis. The sequence goes on along the minus strand of CM062816.1, from coordinate 976,150,195 downwards.
AAAGAAACATAATCAGTTGTTTGAGTAGAAATTTGGACATCCAAATTTTCACATGGTATCAGAGGTGCAAGTGAAACAAGAGAGCAGTGTCGGAAGAGCCCAGCGCTGAAGGAAGAAGGGAAGTCGAAGTGTTGCATAGGCAACAAATCGAATCCTCAGAGGGATTGCGCAGTCCAAGCCTGGAGGACAATTTTTTGTGAGGAAAGTCTCTCTTTAAGTGAGTCGACAGAGAGGTAAGATTTCCAGATCGAGATTTGTCAGTGGTAGAAGGAGCAGCGCAGAAGAAGCTTCAGTGCAGGGCAGTTTCTAGTGGGACACAATTTTTTGCAGGCAGTTGTTGGGAAAAAAGATGTCAGAGGGAAGAGAGAGACACGGGTGAGTGAATTATTCCTAGAGGAATTCCAACCAAGGAGTCTGAATTCTCACTAGCTGAGTAGCAACGGACAAGGGCAGATCTACAAGCTTCAGCAAGGAGTGCGTAGGCCAGCCTAGTGCTGCACTAGAGGAGAGAGGAGGCTATTCGACTTTTTCGATTGGCAGAGATGGTAGCCAGTGGACTGAGAGATCAAGATAGGTTGGATGGGGCATCCAACTATGTGATTTGGAAGGCAAGGATGTCATGCTTTCTGGATGAACATTTTCTCAAAGTCTACGTCGACAGCGTGGTGGCTAAGCTCGCGGATCTAGATCTGCTCAAGAAGTACAAGGGAGAAATGGCAAAGACAAAAAGAATGATCCTTGATGGAGTGAAGGATCATATAGTCTGTCACATCGCTAGCAGAAATACTGCAAAGGAGATGGACGCATTGCTGACGCTATTCAGGGATCTTCCGAGCAGCGGAAGATGCACTTAGAGAAGAAGATGAGATCCATGCAGATGCAGAAGGGAGAATGCATTGATCCGTTCCTCACGAAGCTTGAGGAGACACGAGATGAGCTAGCAGTTGTGGGGTCAACATGTCAAGGTTCCAAGATTTAAGACTGGCCCTAAATTCAGTATCTGAGTGGCAAGTCTTTTTCTAGAGCATCCTGGACAGGGCGACTTTGCCAAACTAGGATGAGATGTGGGCAACTCTTAAGCAAGAGGACCTGAGGAGGGACTTGGTCAAGTGTAAACTTGACGGAAGCAATAGCAACGGATCACAGCAAGTGAAGGAGGAGGAAGAGAATGCAGCCCTTGTATCCAAGGGGCAGCAGGAGCAACGAAAGAAGAAGAAAGATGTTTCGAAGATCAAATGCTTCAGGTGTGGTGAACTCGGTCAGTATGCAACATAGTGCACTCTGAGGAAGAAGGACAAAGATGAGAAGCATGATCTAGAGGTTGCAGTCGCGAAGATCAAGGAGGATGAGTTCGCCATGATAGCCCAAGCATCTCCAAGAGGGAGGTCGGGTGATTTAGAGCTGTAGTTCGAAAGGACTACATATGGGCAGGATCCTTGAGGAGCCCACCTCATGGATCAAGACCTTACTACGGGAGCCCATAGAACACTAGTAGCAAGATGGACCAGTGTCGGTTGGTGCAGAGGAGTGCCAGAGTGATAGTTGTAGAGGCTAGTAGCGCCAGACACTGAGCAATGTAGAGCAGAGTTGGCAACAATGTAGATGGCACAGAGCAGAGGTCAGCGGCAACGCAGAGGCTTCAGAAGGTCAGTGTAGGGACTAGCAGCAGTCAGAGTCCAACAACGAGATGCATCATACTGAACACTTGTTCAGTATGGGATGCTTTTCCGTTGCAGATGCAGTAGCACAATAGTTGGAGAAGGTTGTAGTGCAGATGTAGTTGGTAGTGGCAATGCCAACAACAACATGGATGTAGAATTGAGAGGGAGTTGCAGTACGGATGCAGTGTTGTCAGTGGCAGGGTCAACAATAGTACAGATGTAGCATTTGCGCATTAGTTGGTGGACAAGATGTCAGACATCAGCAGCGCAGAAGGAGATGTTACAGAACAAAGTGATGCTTCAGTAAGGTGCATTGCTAGAGCACATTCTTCGCTAAGAGGGAGTGTTGATTTCTAGTAGCATCGGATGTGCTCTAAGTCTCAAAATTTGTAGGGAGGCTTAGACACATGCATTCTCCAATACCCAGAAATCGTTTTGGAAAATTCCACATGGAGACAAGTTTTATTAAAATAATGAATTATTTTTAATGGGACCCTAAGTCTAAACTTAGGAAATTAAAATAATTAATGCGTATTAATCTAAATCGTGGGTGTAACTTCTAGAAGAAGACGAGGATCAAGCCAAAATGGTCTAAGCCATTGATTAGAAGTTAATCTGGGCCGTTGGTTGTCCAATTGAAAGATATAAGAAGAGGCTTGAGAGACACTTGGAGAACACACAGAGAGAAGATCAGAAGTTCAATTTTCTGAAGCAGAGCAACTGCCGGAGAGATTTTCGATAGTGATCTTTTGCAAAGAGGGGCAGGGATAGTATCTGGTGAGGAGTCTTTTCCTGGGCCAGAGAGTACAAGGTAGATAGGATAGAATGACGTCTAGAGAGAGGCTGATGCAGGCCCACGCAGTGCTGACACAGTGGTAGCATAGAACCTAGAGGGAGATGGAATTTCTTGCTGAGGAAATCAAGTTTTAGAAGCAGGGAGCCGGGGTGTGAGACCGGGAGGTTGAAAATCGAAGTTTTTGGGCAGCAGAGGTTCAAAAGGAAGAGCAACGCAATCCCCAGTAGAGGTGATGCAGAGATTGCGTAGGGTTGACACAGTTCTGCGCAGAGGTTGACGCAGAAGGGATGGAGAGACTGCATAGGGTTGAAGCAGTTCTGCGCAGAGGTTGACGCAGAAGAGACACAGAGCCTCTTTCCAATGAGATCAAGGTCAAATTCTTCTAGTGACAGGGTGAGAGCATCTCACTAGTTTTGTCCAGTTTTTCTCTGTAAAGGATAGCCAACTGGGCATCCAACGAATTGTACTAAGAAATTACTACTGCTTAATAATAAACCCTCAGCTGCTGCACTGATTTTTACGCATTGGGTTTTTTCTGGGGACATTTGTCCAAAAACAACTGTGTAGATGTGTTGTATCTCTTTCTTGTTCAGTTTCTTGTTTCCGCTTATAATTTAAATGGTGAAGGCTGCAGTGTATTAGTTTCGGTGTTTACTATAAGAAACAGTAAATAATTTTGTTCAGTAAATAACAAATAGAAGAAACATAATCAATTGCTGCAGTAGAAATTTGGGCATCAAAATTTTCATAGGGTCGAAGTTGCAACATCAAAGAAGAAGTATCTGTGCAAATTCGGAGACTCAAATCCCTATTGCAGCAAACCGATATTACTTCTCCTACTTGTTATTTCATGCAAGTTATTTATTGTGCTACACTGTAAATATCGAAGTAAATACGACTGCAACGTTCACTAATTAAATTATGTGCGGAAATAAGAACTGAGCAAGAAGAAATAACCACACACACAATTGACACCGTTGTTTTTGGACAAATGTCCTCGGAAAAACCCAATGTGGGAAAATCGGTGCAGTAGCCGAGGGTTTGTACTATTATGCAGTAGTTTCTGAATACAATCTTTGGATGCCACGTTGGCTATCCGATACAGAGAATCTGACTGGCAGAGAAATTAGTGAGAAATACCTCACACTATCACTGGCGAACTATTGATTTTGGGTAGCATCGGATGTGATCTAGCTCCAAAATTTTGTGGAGGGGCTAGAATTCATGAGATCTCCAAGACCATAAATCATTTGGAGAAATTCCACTAAGATGTTGAGTTATTAAAATACTTATTATTTTTAATGGGTTCCTAAGTCTAAACTTAGGAAAATAAAAATATTAATGGGTATTAATAAAAATATGGGTGAGAAGCTTCAAAGAGACGAGGATCAAGTCTGTTTTAATCTTAGCTATTGATTAGAGACCTAATTTCGGCCATTGATTCATCAACAGGAAAACTATAAGAGAAGACTTGAGAGTCATTTGGAGACACACTGGGCAAAAACTCAGTAACTCGAGGGAAATCGATTCTCAAGGAGAAATATTTCAATTTCAGAGGGAGAGTTGCAGGGTGAAGGAAGAGGAGGGTTTCAGCATCAGTCAAAGACTGAGGAGGTGATGCAATGCCTCAGAGAGAGCGTAGAGGGAGAGCTCTGAGAGACAGCGCATGCAGGGATGAGTTCTCACGTAGTCCTCACGCAGATGATGCAGGGGTGATGCAATGAAGGCTAAAGGGTCTCTAGGGTGTCAGAATTTATCCTAGTTGAGGAGGAAAATTATCTCAGGTGTTTTCTTGAAGATTTGTCTATGTACTACAAAATCATTCCTTGTAAAGAGATTGTCGCTGAAGAATAATAAATAAACCCTCATTCGCTACACCGATTTTCCTGCATTGGGTTTTTCCGGGGTTAATTGTCAAAAAATAACTGTTGATGTGATTGATTCTTGTGCTTGTATATCACTGTTATTTTTCTCTATGCTATTATGTGATAATTGCAGTAGAATTTATTTTAATGGTTACTGAAGGGCTTTATAAACAAATTTTTGTGAGAAATAAGTAGGAGAAATAAATCAATTACTACAGTAGAATTTCATGTTAGAAATTCTAACATGGTATCAGAGCAGAGATCGAGCAACAATATTAAAGAATCTGCTATGAGTCAGGAGCATGATGCCGGGCGTCAACTCAGAAAGACTCACATAGATCTCCAGAGGAAGAAGAGAGCACGAGGAACATGGATCCTGATTATTCTATGTTAGCTTCCAGACTAGAAGAAGAAGTCTCTTGCATAGCGAGTTTTGCCTCCTCTGAGGTTTGATATATAGATAGGAGAGCTTCCTGGCACATGACAGGAATACGAGAATGTTTTTGAAATTATCAGGAAGAAAGGATGAACTTCCAAATCTCCATGGGAAATAAGTCAAAATGTACCCCCGTAGGAAGAGGCACTGTAGTCTTTCAAACAGAAGTAGGGGATCGACTTCGAGCAACCAATGTGCTGCATGTGTCGGGATTGGGGATGAACTTACGATCAGTATTTCAACTTCAAAACAAGGGCTATGATGTTGTCTTCATTAAGGAGAAAGTATATGTCAAACACCCGAGTTGGAAAAAGAAGGCCCAGATTGGAGTCAGAAGTAACAGGCTGTATAGATTACAGCTAGAATCTCCAATGGCACTGATACGCGGTAGTGGGGAAAAATATTTGAATGAACTATGGCACAGGAGGATGGGACACTTACACCATGGGGCTATAAGATTTCGTGGGAGAACAGTATCAAGAGTTCTAGAGTTGAGTACTAAAGGAGATGATGTATGCAGAGGATGTGCACTAGGCAAGTACGCCAAATTGACATTTTCCAGAAGCAACAATAGGGCTAAAAGTGTTATGGAATTGATACACTCAGATATCTGCGAACCCATATCCATGAAAGGTCTTAGTGGTGCTGAATACTTCGTCACCTTCATTGATGACCATTCCAGAAAGACTTGAATCTATTTTCTAAAAACTAAGGATGAGGTTTTTGGTCGATTCAAAGAGTTCAAGGCTCTAGTTGAGAATCTAACAGGAAAGAGGATAAAGATATTGCGCTGAGACAATGGTGGAGAATACATCGACAAGGACTTCACTGATTTTTGCGCAAGGGAAGGCATCAGAAGAGAATGGACAACTGCCTATAATCCAGAGCAAAATGGAGTAGCAGAAAGGAAGAACAAGACTATTGTTGAAGTAGCCAAGGAAATGTTGTATGATCAAGATATGCCCAAGTTTCCATGGGCAGAAGCATGCAACATGACAGTGTATGTCGAGAACAAGACTCCTCACAGGGCATTATGTAAGATTACTCCGGAGAGTGTCTTCACCAATAAGAAGCCCGAGGTGAGTCATTTTAGGATATTTGGGAGTTTGGCATACTGCCATGTACCTGAAGAAAAGAGGAAGAAATTGGATCAGACTGCGGAAAGAGGATATCTTGTGGGATATAGCGAGAATGCTAAGGCATATAGAGTCTATCTTCTAGGGAATAGGAAGATCGTAATTCGACGGGATGTAAAGTTCATGGAGGACAGAGCTTTCAGGAAATCCTGAGAAATGCCTTCCGAAGAGCAGTCAAAGGATGATCCATTGGTCCTGCCACTTCGACAGGCGGAAAATAGCACCAGTATTTCTCCAAAAGGCAAAACTCCAGAGGTATCACAACAGGTGGAGTCTCAAGAAGAGGAGGAACAGATAGATATACCCACTACCAGTGGAAGAACGAGCTAAGAACTTCGACATATACTACGAGATGCAGAGGATTTTGTCGGTGCGTCGAGGAACGAGAAAAGGGAGTGTAGACAACCATACAGATATCAAGCCTTGGTGGATCAGGTTGGACAACCCTCTAGTTTTCAGGAGGCCATTCAACATCAAGTATGGGTAGATGCTATGGTGGAGGAATACAGTTCCATAATGGTCAATGATGTCTGGGAAGTGGTACCTAGGCCTTAGGATAGGTCAGTTGTGGATTCAAAATGGATCTACAAAATCAAATAAGCTGCAGATGGCAGTGTGGAAAAATACGAAGCTAGGCTTGTGGCTAAGGGGTATGCTCAAAAGGAATGGATAGACTACGAAGAAACTTTCGCCCTAGTAGCCATGTATACTTCTATTAGATCCGTGATATCCCTTGCAGCACAGATGGGGTGGGAGATTCACCAGATGAATGTCAAGACGACGTTTTTGAGCAGGGTGATAGAAGAAGAAGTATACATTGAGCAAACAAAGGGTTTAGAGACACATGAGGAGAAATATCATGTATGAAGGTTAAAGAAAGCCTTGTATGGGCTTAAACAGGCACCTAGAGAATGGTACGGTCGAATTGATGGTTACTTGGAGAAGATGGGATTCGTCAAGAGTGACGTAGATCCTAACCTCTACTATCTGGTTGTAGAGAATGAGCCTCTTGTAGAAATTCCCACTGTTGATTAAACTGATTATGCAATGTACTAAAGCAAAATACTTAATTTACTTTGACAATGAAACTTGCGGAAGCTTAATCGATTTTGAGCAAGATAAAAAAGAACACATATAACAGAGAAGAAGATTCAATCACACATGAAACACAGAAGAATACTCTGGGGAAAGCCTCAGCTAAAAACCCCGCTATCTGTATTATCATACAAGTGGAAATATCTCAGGATTACACAAAGCTTTAGCTCTCAAGCTATCTAGCTCTTAGTACAATCCCTCACTGTTGCTCATAGACAGAATAGACAACACATATGCCTTCCTTCAGTCCTCCAAGCCTCCTATTTCCTTGTGCAGTTTCTCTTGGGTCCTCCAGCTATAACCTGTGTGATTCTCACCTCACACACTACTGCTAACCTTTGTAGTAACTGCGCAATCCTGAAGGAATTAATTCCTTCTGCATGGATGAGTTTCCTTTATAGGAAAATTCCTCCAACTGATAGTACAATGTCCCTATCTTTAATCTCAACTGGGTCTTTTTCTGAACTGACATGCATGAGTTATTTATGAGAGAATATTGAGTTATCAGGAGAACACTAGTTGCATGCATGCATGCATTAATTGACTGAACTCACAATTAGTTCCTCCAACGGTTTGAAACTAATTTAACTAGACTTAACTCAGTTAACTAAGCTAACTAATTACAACTCAAATACAACTCATCCTTATCTCCTTAATTAAGGGATAACTTCCTCAATCAAAGGGATAACTGTTGCATGTCTTCACAAAGACTTCATGTCTGAATTTCTCCAACTAATTAACTCAAGATGGATTAATTAATTATTTTTGAAACAGCTAGTGAGACTAAATTCGAATTTTAATTCTCAATTTTGATTCAAGGACAAATCAAAATTGGAATATATCCCGAAATGCTATTTATAGCAATGCTATTTTTAGCATTTCTATTTTTTGCTATTTTCAATAGAGTTGGAGTATATCCTGAAATGCTATTTTTAGCATTTCTATTTTTATCATTTCTTGTTGCTATTTTCAACACCTCTAATCCTGATGTTGTATGTGGATGATCTTTTTCTGATAGGCTCATCTAGGCTCATCAAAGATTGCAAGGAAAACCTAGCTACAAAATTCGACATGAAGGATTTGGGATGAATGAATTATTTCCTGGAGTTGGAAGTTTGGCAGCAGAAGGGTGGGATTTCCCTTGGACAAGGGAGATACACTACAGAGATTTTGAAAAGATTCAGAATGCAGGACTATAGACCTATGGCTACTCCAATGATTATCAACTGGAAGAAGATTGATGCATCCGAAAATAAAGAAGTTGATCCCACCTTGTACAGGCAACTCGTAGGGTCCTTGATGTATGTGGTCAATACCAAGCCAGACATTTGTTATGCTGTCAACACCCTCAGTCAGTTCATGGTGGAACCAAAGAGGGCGCACTGGGCAGAAGCCAAGCATGTTCTCAGATATATACGAGGAACAGTCGAGCATGGACTAATGTACACCCAAGGCAATGACATCAGGCTGAGTGGGTTCATTGACGCAGATTGGGATGGAAGTTCAGTAGATTGGAAAAGTACTACTGGTACTGTTTCAACATTGGATCGGGAATGACCTCTTAGTGTAGTAGGAAACGAAAATCCGTAGCTGTGAGCTCAGCTGAAGCTGAATATATGGCAGCTAGCACAGCTTCGTGTGAAGCCATATGGCTTAGGAAATTACTTGTGAATCTATTCAGGAGAAGGATGGAAGTGACCAATATTTTGTGTGATAATCAGAATTGCATCAAGCTCTCTAAGAATCCAATTTTTCATGATTGGTCGAAGCACATTGACATCAGGTGTCACTTGTCAGAGACTATGTCCAACGAGGGGTCGTACAGTTGAGGTACACACCGACAGGAGAACATGTGGTAGGCATTCTCACCAAGGCTCTAGGAAGAACAAAGTTTGTTTATTTCAAGGAGAAGATGGGGATGGTTAAGAATCCGTTTTAGTAGTAGAAGAGGATAGTTTAAGGAGTTGCAGTGCAGCAGTTAGTAGTGGTAGTGCTATGGGCAACATGATGCAGCATGTTCAGAGGTAGCTACAGTACAAATGTGACAATGACAGTTGCAGTGTCGTGGGAAGTAGTACAGGGTGTAGCAACACAGTAGATGAGGGGCAGTAGACCAAGCATCAACAGTGCAGAGGAATAATGTCATGGATCAGTGTGATGCTTCTATTGGGAGGCATTGCTAGAACACATTCCTCGCTAAGAGGGAGTATGGATTTTGGGTAGCATCGGATGTGATCTAGCTACAAAATTTTGTGGAGGGGCTAGAATTCATGAGAACTCGAAGACCCGAAAATTGTTTGGAGAAATTCCACCCAGATGATGAACTATTAAAATAATTAATATGTTTAATGGATTCCTAAGTCTAAACTTAGGAAAATAAAAATGTTAATGGGTATTAATAAAAATATGGGTGAGAAGCTTCTAAGAGACGAGGATCAAGTCTGTTTTAATCTTAGCTATTAATTAGGGAATTAATCTCAGCCGTGATTCATCAACAAGAAAAGTATAAGATAAGACTTGAGAGTTATTTGGAGACACACTGAGCAAATACTCAGTAACTCGAGGGAAATCGATTCTCAAGGAGAAAGATTTCGATTTTAGAGGGAGAGTTGAAGGGTGAAGGAAGAGGAGGGTTTCAACATTAGTCAGAGACTGAGGAGGAGGTGACGCAGTGCCTTAGAGAGACAGTGCAAGCAAGGACACATTCTCACGCAGATGACGTAGTCCTCACGCAGATGATGCAGGGGTGACACAGTGAAGGCTAAAGGGTCTCTGGGGTGTCAAAATTTCTCCTAGCTGAGGAGAAAAATTATCTCAGGTGTTTTCTTGAAGATTTCTCTATGTATTGCAAAATCATTCCTTGTAAAGAGATTGTTGCTGAAGAATAATAAATAAACCCTCATCTGCTGCACCGGTTTTCCCGCATTGGGTTTTTCCGGGGACAATTGTCCAAAAATAACTGTGTTGATGTGATTGATTCTTGTGCTTGTATATCACTATTATTTTTCTCTATGCTATTATGTGATAACTGTAGTAGAATTTATTTTAATGTTTACTGAAGGGTTTTGTAAACAACTTATTGTGAGAAATAAGTAGGAGAAATAAATCAATTACTGCAGTAGAATTTCGTGTTAGAAATTCTAACACGAATCGACACTGATCCAGGCCCTGGATCACTGGCCCCATGCTTGCTTTATACAGCCTCTACGTCAGCCTCTCTGGGGTCTGCGTCACCTCTGACACAGATCTTCTTTTGTCTGAAACTTCATTCCTATGGCCCTCCGGTCTCACACCTTGTCTTCTGGCTTTGGAACTCGACTTCCCAGCTGAATCTCAGACTCCCTCTAGAACTCTGTGCTACCTCTTCTGGATCTCTCTCTGCCTTTTTTGCAATGTATCCCCGGATCAGGAAACTCTCCAACCGGAAAATTATCCCTGCGTTTCAATGCAAGAAATCTCTTTGATGACTTCTCTGGCAATTGTTGCACTGCTCTCTTGAGAAATCGATCTCTCTCACTCGATGTGTCTTCCAAATGCCCATCGAAGTCTTTCTTATAATCTTCTCGTTGAGTAATCAAAGGCGCAGATTAAATTCTAATCAATGGCTCAGATCAAATTGACTTGATCTCTGTCTTTTTCTAGAAGATTCACACCCATTTTTATTAATACCCTTTAATTATTTTAATTTCCTAAGTTTAGACTTAGGCACCCATTAATAATAATTAATTATTTTAATAAAACTATCTCTAGGTGGAATTTCCCAAAATGATTTCTGGGTATTTTGGAATACATGTGTCCTAGCCTCCCTGCAAATTTTGAGGCTTAGAGCACATTCGATGCTGCTAGAAATAAACACTCCCTCTTAGCGAGGAATGTTCTCTAGTAATGCAACTATGGAAGCATCACCTTGACTTTGCAACATCTCCCTCTGCGCTACTGATGTCTGACATCAATGCCCACCAACTACTGCGCAAATGATGCATCTGTGCTGCCGCTGACTCTGCATGATGCTGCCAAATGCATCTGTACTGCAACTCTGTGGTTATTGCAACATAAAAACATCCAAAATACTGAACTAAAGGTGTTCAGCGTGATGGATCTATTGTTGGAGTTCTGACTGGTGCTAGTATCTGCGCTGATACTCTCAAGTCTCTGTGTTGCTGTTGACTCTACACTGTGCCAACTGCACTGCCACCAATTGCACTGCTGCCAACTCTGCTTAGTCTCTGGCACTCCTAGCCATTGCAACTGTCACTCTGACATTCCTCTGCACCAACTGACACTGGTCCATCTTGCTACTTCTGATATGGGTTCTCGTAGCAAGGTATTGATCCAAGAGGTGGATTCCTCAAGGATCCTGCCCATCTGCAGTTCTTTCGAACTACAGTACTAGATCACCCCACCTCTCCCGTGGAGGTATCTGGGCCAGTGTTGCAGGAAGCGCCCCCCCCTCGGATCCTAGGCCGGAATTGCGTCCCGTACGGAAGCGTTCCGGAAGCGCCCCCCCCTCGGATCCTAGGCCGGAATTGCGTCCCGTACGGAAGCGTTCCGGAAGCGCCCCCCCCTCGGATCCTAGGCCGGAATTGCGTCCCGTACGGAAGCGTTCCGGAAGCGCCCAAGGAAGCGCGATTCCATTTTTTCCGAAGCGCGATTCCGCATTTTTTATGCGCTTCCTGGTTTTTGAGAAGCGTTGGCCCCGAAGCGCGCTTCGGAGGGCGCTTCGGGCCTCCGGAAGCGCACGCTTCACGAGCGCTTCCGAAAAATCCGCGCGGGCTAAGGAATGACACTTCATTTTTTTTAATTTTTTTTAAAAGTTAACTTAACTTAGCAATGAGGGGGTGGGTTAGGGTGAGTTTAGGGTGAGTTTAGGTGAGGAATGAAAAGCATAAAGCTCCCATTCATTCCTCATTTTCTCACTTTGAGTTTATGAGAGTTGGAGAAGAGAAGAGAGGAAAGGAGAGGAGAAGAGAGGAGAGCTTGGAGGAGTGAAGAAGGAGGAGCTAGGAGAAGGAGGAGGAGCTTGGAGCAAGAGCTTGGAGGACTTCATCTACAAGAGCTAAAGAGGTAAGTTCAAACCCCAAACTCCCTTGTTTTTTTGAAAAAAAAATTGTATTTTTCTCCTCCCTCTCCTACTCTTTCCCATTGTTTCTACTTGCTCCTTTATTTACAGGTTGTCCACCACCTATATCCATATTCCAAGATGGTGTTCTTTTGGCTTCTATGTATCATTCCACTCTTGGTTTTAATGATGGCAAGGGTGAGGAATAGAAGGGAAGAGAAAGGGGATGAACTTGGTCCTAATAGTAGTGACCCAATGTATGATGAGGAGGAAGGGTTTGAAGAGGAAGGGGATGAACTTGAAGGGGACACTGAAGCACAAGATGGGAAAGGTACATCAACACCCTTGTGGAACTATGTGACCAAACTTGATGGGGGAAAGGGTGGTGGATCTTACAAATTTGTGTGCCCTCATGGTTGTCATGGAGGAAAACCATATTGTGGTTCATATACCCGTCTGAGGAGGCATCTTTGTGGGGTGCTGGACAGTGATGAAAAAAAGGGTTCTGTGGGGGTACAAATTTGCCCAAACATTTCAACTGAAGAAAGAAGAAAATACATCCAAATAGAGATGGCTGCACAACAAAAAAACAAGAAACAAAAAACTCATTCTGAATCAAGTGCAACCTCTAAATTTGGTAGTTGCCCATCTCCTCATGGTACTTCTGCAACCTCTGGAGGTAGAAGAACAATAGGGGATTTCCTTAATGTTGCTGGGAGGGATGATGTGGATGGAAAGATAGTCCGTTTTCTTTGTGCTTGCGGTGTACCATTCAATGTGCTTCGCTCTCCCTATTGGCATGACATGGTAAAGGCCATCAATGAAGCCCCAAAAGGATACAAGGCCCCCAACTATGAGAAAGCTAGAGCAGTGTTATTAGAAAGAGAAAAAGCTAAGGTTCAAAGAGCTTTGACACGTTTTACACATGAGTGGGTGGATTCTGGGGTATCCATTGTATCAGATGGGTGGACAAATATTAGAAACCAACATTTGATAAATGTTCTTGGTGTTTCTTCTAGTGGTGCAGTATTTATTGCATGTCATGACTCCTCCTCCATCAGTGCAACTGCACAAAACATTGCAGATCTCCTATTGAAATCAATCAAAGATGTTGGTCCGAATAATGTGGTTCAAGTGATCACAGATAATGCAGCAAATTGTAAGGCAGCAGGAAAAATTATTGAGCGTACTCATCCACACATCTTTTGGTCTGGGTGCCTGGTTCACACATTGAACCTTTTGATGCATGATATTGTGAAACACAAAGATTGTGGGTGGATTGCTGAGGTTTACAGGAAAGGGAAGCAGCTCATTAAATTCATCACAGGGCATACAAGGGTAAACTACTTCTATGGCACTTACTCCAAGTTGCAATTGCTTAAAATTGCAAAGACAAGATTTGCTAGTTATTACCTCACCTTTAGGCGGCTAGTGAGGGTGAGACAAGCTTTAACTAATCTGGTGTGTGCTGAAACATGGGATGAAATTAACACTGACACAGATGGTGCTAATGCAGTCAAGGACACTGTTCTTGACAGTTACTTTTGGTCACAGGTTAAATATGTTTTGCAATTCACCAAACCAATTTATTACATGATCAAGTTTGCAGATTTAGATCGACCAGTAATTGGGGAGGTGTATGAGCAAATGGATAGCATGTTGGGGCAGATTAAAGACATTGTTGAGCCTAGAGATACCACCTTGTACAATTATATTCGTGTAGAGGTGCAAAACCGATGGGAAATGCTAAATATTCCATTGCATGCATTAGCATATGTTTTGACACCTAAATACTATCATCCATCATGGCTTTCAACACCAGCACCTGGGGGGGGGAAGCAGGAAAAAACCACACCAAGATAGAGAGGTTCACGAAAAATATATGGCTGCATTGAGTAAATTAATCCCTGATGAGGAGGAGGCTGCATTGGTACGGAGACAGGTGAGCAACTATACGCTCAACACTGGTCCATTTGGGAGCATGCATGCAATTCAAGATCGAGAGACTTTTTCTGCTCTTGAGTGGTGGAACATGCATGGAGGGGGTACTCCACTTCTACAGAGTTTGGCATTGCGGGTGCTATCATAGGTGGTAAACACTTCTTCTGCAGAGAGGTGTTGGAGCTCTTATTCTTTCATCCACAGTGTTAAAAGGAACAGGTTGAATTTAGACCGGGCAGAGAGCTTGGTTTATGTTCATTACAACTTGCGATTGTTGTCCCATTACTGTGAAGATGCAAAGTCTAATAAAGACTTGTTGATTTGGGACAAGAATCCAGAGGAGCCCAATTTGGAGGATGGAGTGTTGCGACTAGAGCAATTAGAGGATGCTCTTATCCAGGTATGTCCATTGTGGTATGAATTTTCCAATTTTCCCTTATAAAGCATTTCTCTAATTCATGTTTTTAATTTTTTTGTTAACTAGTGTTTTTTTGTTTTGCATGAATTTTTTGAGCGATTCTAGGATGATGATGACCGTGTTGATATGCCACCACCCCCACCCCCATCTGGTCCCTTGGTTCCTAGGTTCCATGGTTCAACACCAACAGCAGGGGGTTCTTCTTCATCAGTTTCAGTGCCACGACTTACACAGGGACCATCTTCTTCATTGCCACCACGTGGAGGCCCGCCATCACGTTCTATTCGTGGTGGAAGGAGGAGAGATTAGTAGATATATTCACAATCTACTACTTTTTGTCATAGATTACTCATTAGACTTGTAGACTTGTGAATTTGAATTTTGAACCTTTTTGGCTTGGCGGTGACCAAGTGACATATTTTGTAAACATTATTATTTGAATTTTGGACATGACAAATGTTGACAGTTGCTCACTTGCTAGATAAATCATAATATGCTCTATGTTTTATGTTTTATAATATGCTTAAATGTTTTATGTTTTATAATATGCTTAAAAATTTGATGTATGTTTGTAATAGCTAGAATATAGATGATTGTTGTACATACTAGTAACTACAATGGAATCATGGATGCCATATCTATCTTGATTTATGCAAAAATATGCATGTTTTCATGTCTTCTACAATTAATTTGGTATTTGGGATGTTTGTTTTGAGTATAAATGCAAAAAAATATAAAAAAAATATATATATATATAGCAGACGCTTCCGCGGACGCTTCGCTTCCTAGATTTTTGGAAAATGATGCTTCCGCGCTCCCGCTTCCGCTTCCGCGCTTCCGCTTCGCTCCCGCTTCGTGCAACATTGATCTGGGCAATCATGGCAAACTCCTCCTTGATGTTGATTTGGGGTAGCATCGGATGTGCTCTAAGCCTCAAATTTTGCAAGGAGGCTTAGGCACATGTATACCAAAGAACCCAGAAAGCGTTTTGGGAAATTCCACCCAGAAATGATTGTATTAAAATAATTAATATTTTTTTAATGGAATTCCCAAGTCTAAACTTAGGAAAATTAAAATATTAATAAGTATTAATCTAATTGTGGGTGTAACTTCTAGAAGAGGATGGAGATCAAGCCAAAATGATCTAAGCCTTTGATTAGGAGTTAATCTAGGCCGTTGGTTGTCCAACAGAAAGATATAAGAAGGGGCTTGAGGGTCATTTGGAAAACACACCGAGAGATCAAGAGATCGAATTTCTAAAGTGAGAAGTTCTCAGGAGGAAATTTCGATCAAGGAGATTTCTTGCAGTTGAGGGGCAGGGATAGTTGGGTTGGAGTATCTTCTTCGGAACCCTGAATACTCAACAGAGAGGCAGAGAAGCACCACTGGAGGCAGCGCAAACCTAGGAAAGACTGACGTTGGGCCAGGAGGGCCCACGCAATGCTTGACGCAGAGCCAGAAGGGCCAACGCAAAGGCAGAGCTGTCTTCCAGTAGAAGTTCAAAATTTGTTGGGGAGCTGCCGGATCAACTGGGAGGGTTGACGTTAGAGCTCTAGGAGGCAAGGAGACCCAGCGCAGAGCTGACGCAGAGCCTCAGAGAGCTCCACGTAGGCCCACACAGTTACTGCAAAGGGGCAACGCAGTTGTAGCTAGGGATAGTCAGTTTAGCTGTTGGATCAACCGGGATTTGTTGGGTGAAGTGAGGTAATCTCACTAAGTTTTCTGCCAGTGTCTTTTTCTCTGTAATTGGATTTCTGGAAGGGCATCCAGAGTTGTATTCAAAATTACTGCTTAATAATAATAAACCCTCAAAACTGCTGCACTGGTTTTCCCGCATTGGGTTTTTCCGGGAACATTTGTCCAAAAATAACGGTGTCATTTGTGTTGTATTTTCTTTCTTGCTCAGTCTCTTGTTTCCGCAAAATATTTAATTAAGTGAAGGATGCAATGTATATGTTTCGATATTTTCTATATGAAACTACAAATAATTTGGTTGATTAATTTAACAAATCGAAGAAACATTATCAGTTGCTGCTGTAGGAATTTCGGTTCAGGAATTTTCACACTTGATCCTTGCGGTTGCAGCCTGTGGATCATGTTTCTCATCCTTGTCCTTCTTGAGAGGACACTGTGTAGCGTAGTGACCAAATTCACCACACTGGAAACATTTGATCTTAGAGACATCCTTCTTCTGCCTCTATGGCTCCTGTTGCCCCTTTGATGCAAGGGTTGCATTCTCCTCCTCCTCCTTGGGCTTTGTCCCACTGTTGCTGCTGCCATCAAGTTTGCACTTGACTAAGTCTCGCCTCATCTCTTCTTGTTGAAGAGTGGCCCACATCCCTTCCCAATCCGACAATTTCTCTCTGCCCAGGATACTTTGGACAAATACTTGCCATTCTTCTGAGACTGAATTCAGGGCCAACCTCACCATCTCTATAGGCTGAGGCCCTGATCCTACAGTTGCCAACTGATCTTGGACTTCGTGAAGCTTCGATAGGAATGTATCAATTCGTTCCCCCTTCTGCATCCTCGTGGATCTCATTTTCTCCTCCAAGTACATCTTCTGTTGCTCGGAAGATTCTTGATACAACATAACGAAGGAATTCCACATCTCTTTGGCCGTCCCTTTGCCAGTGATGTGACATACAATGTGATCCCTCACTCCGTCAAGGATCGACCACTTGGACTTCGCCATCTCAACCTTGTACTTCTTGAGCGGATCTGCATTAG
The DNA here is from genome assembly GCA_031772625.1 of Pinus tabuliformis. NCBI lineage: Eukaryota > Viridiplantae > Streptophyta > Pinopsida > Pinales > Pinaceae > Pinus > Pinus tabuliformis. The sequence goes on along the minus strand of CM062816.1, from coordinate 976,133,058 downwards.
TGGGTACAGCTACCACACTGTCGACATAGTCTTTGAGATCATACTCATCTAGAAGGCAGGAGATCCTAGCCTTCTAGATCACATAGTTGGATGCTCTGTCCAATCAATCTTGATCTCTCAGCCCATTAGCTGTCATCTCTGCCAACAAAAGTCAAATTGCTCCCTCTCTCCTCTGCGCAACTGCTAGGTTGGCCTACGCACTCCCTGTTGGAGTTAGTAGATCTGCTCCTCACTACTGCTGCTCAACAACTGAGAAATATAATTCCTTGGCTCGGAATTCACTGAGGAAGAAATTCCCTCAAAAAGTGTCTTCTTCCTTCTTCTGACACTTTGCTGACCCAGATAACGTTGCAAAAAACCGTGTCCCACCTAAAGACTGATTTGTGATGAATCTGCTGCTGCACTGCTCCTCTGCCACTGGCAAATCACGAATTGGAAATCTTACCTCTTTGTCAGCTCACTCAGAGAGATTTTCCTCAAGAATCTTGGACTGCGCAATCCCTCTGGGGATTCGATCTGCTACCTACGCAGGACTTCGATCTCCCTCCTCTTCAATGCTTAGCTCTTTCGATCTGTTCTCTTGCTTCACTTGCGCTTTGATACCATGTCAAAATTTGGAGACCCAAATCCCCACTGCAACAAACTGATAGTACTTCTTCTACTTGTTAATTCATGCAAGTTATTTATTGTGTTACATTGTAAATATTGAAGTAAATACGACTGCAGCCTTCACTAATTAAATTATATGCGGAAATAAGAACTAAGCAAGAAGAAATAGCCACACACACAATTGACACCGTTGTTTTTGGACAAATGTCCCCGGATAAACCCAATGCGGGAAAACCGGTGCAACAACTGAGGGTTTGTATTATTATGCAGCAATTTCTGAATACAATCTTTGGATGCCTTACTGGCTATCTGATACAGATAATCTGACTGGCAGAGAAATTGGTGAGAAATATCTCACACTATCACTGGCAAACGGACACTGATCCAGGCCCTGGATGACTGGCCCTACGCTGGCTCTACGCAGCCTTTGCGTCAGCCTCTTTGGGGTTTGCATCACCTCTTCCACGGATCTTCTGCTGTCTAGAACTTCATTCCTCTAGCCCTCCTGTCTCATTCCCCAGCTTCTAGCTTTGGAACTCAACTTCCCAGCGGAATCTCAGACTCCCTCTGAAGCTCTGCGTGGCATTGCGCTGTGTCTTCTAGATCTCTCTCTGCCTTCTCTGCAATGTATCCCCAAATTAGGAAACTCTCCGACCGGAAATCTATCCCTGCCCCTCGCTGCAAGAAATCTCCTTGATGACTTCTCCGACAACTGCTACGCTGCTCTCTTGAGAAATTGATCTCTTGATCTCACTCGATGTGTCTTCCAAATGCCCATCGAAGTCCTTATAATCTTCTTGTTGAGTAATCAACGGTTCAGATTAAATTCTAATCAATGGCTCAGATCATATTGACTTGATCTTCATATTATTCTAGAATATTCACACCCAGTTTTATTAATACCCATTATTTTAATTTCTTAAGTTTAGACTTAGGCATCCATTAAAAATAATTAATTATTTTAATAAAACTGCCTTCGAGTGGAATTTCCCAAAATGATTTCTGGGTATTTTGGAATACATGTGTCCTAGCCTCTCTGCAAATTTTGAGGCTTAGAGCACATCTGATGCTACCAAAACTCAAGAGTATCAAAGTTCTAGAAGTTGTCTCAAGGGCTGACTTGGGGCTTGGGGGGCTTGTCGGATTTGGTCTTTGGGTCTTGGAAATCTCTCTTGTAAGCAGATTCTAAAGAAGAAGAGAAGAATTTTTTGGACTTTCCCCATGGAGGGGTTTTTCCTTGGATTGGAGCCTATATCTTGTGCACTTTGTCTCTTTGTGATCTTGATTGTTTTGGTAATTGTTTGATGAACATAATTAAAAGAAGTAATAAAAGACCAACTAACATGACAAGTAATTATCAAGATAAGGAAAATAAGTTATAATCTACAAGTCTCCAGATTTTCCAACACCATCTAGGGTGGCAATGTTGTCCACGAAAACTAGTGTTCCCTTATATAATATTTTGTCGGATAACACTAGGACTACACCTAAGATTGTTGATTTGGGGTAGCATCAGATGTGATTTAGCCACAAAATTTGGTGGAGAGGTTGGGGCACATGAGATCTCCAATACCCAGAAAGGGTTTGGGAAAATTCTAAACAGTTAGGGAGATATTAAAATAATTAATATTTTTAATGGAGTCCCCAAGTCTAACTTAGGGAAATTAAAATATTAATGTGAATTAATATAAAACTGTGTTAGAATGGTCCAAAAGACATGGATCAAGCCAAATCTAATCTTAGCTGTTGATTAGGGGCTTAATCTCGGTCGTTGATTTGTCAATAAGAAAAATATAAGAGGAAGCTTGAGGGTCACTTGGAGAACACACCAGAGTGATTAGTCATTATATTCTCTAGAGCGGGGTTTGCTAAGAGAGATAGAATCAATGATCAGTTGCAGTGAGGGGCAGTGAGTACGAGGTAGAGAGGCAGGGACAGTGCTAAGAGACCAGCGTAAAAGCAGAGAGAGGCAGACGCAGAGCCAGAGGGAGCCACACAAAAGCAGCAGAGGCTGCGCAGAGCTAGAAGGGCCTGCGTCATCCATGCAGAGGCTATAGGAGTGATGCAGAGAGCTAGAGAGGTTGCACAGAGCCTCAGTAGGCTAACACAGAGGGTTTCAGGCTGACGCAAAGGCCAAGAGGGTTGACGCCGAGCTTCAAATTGCGCTGGAGAGGGATTTCGTGGAGTAGGCTTCCCGAATATCTGTTTCCGAAGAGAGGTATTGCTGCCAAATTTGTTATCTCTGTCGTGTTAGCCAGTTTGGCACCTAGTGTACTCAGAAAAGAGATGCTTAATAATAAAACCCCTAGATAGCTGCACCGATTTTCCCACATTGGGTTTTTCCGAGGACATTAGTCCAAAAATAACGGTGTCATTTGTGTGCTTGTTTCTATTTCCTTCAGTTGATGATCTGTAATGTGTTGAGCATGCACTGGTATTTATTTTTAGTATTTACATGGTAAATAACTTGTTAATTAATAGAACAGGTAGGTAGGAATAAATTAGTAAAGTGCATGGAGGGTTTCTAACTATTAGACTTAGAAACTTCAACATGGTATCAGAGCGTGGTTGCAATTCACAGGAGCACTGAGGACATCAACAGAAAACAGTTGTCCCGAGTGACAGAAGCTGTTCCTAGCAACAAAGCAACAAGGAAGGGGTGACACAGTGCCTGCATCATCAAGTTCGAGCCAAGAAGAGGCTATGCAAAGGCTGAAGGAGGCAAAGACCGGCTCACGGAAAGCCACAGAGATCAGGAGGGCTGACGCAGTTGGCTAAGGGAGCTAGTTTTCCGGTGTCGGGACTGCGCAGAGCCTAGGAGCTCTCACCTTCAGGTTGCTGGGGCTTAGGGGGCTGTGGGTAAGTTGCAAAGTGGAGCTAGTGGGGTACTATAGTTAGAACAGTACCTAACAGGGCAAGGCCAAGGAGGAGGGAGTTGCTATCGAGGGTTTCTAGTCGAGAAATCCAGATCAGTGGTGTAGTTGCATAGACAATCAGAGTAGGGGGCATCTCTACATTGGCAGAAGGGTTTCCGGGAGGGAAATCAAGGCTCAAAGGGAGTCACATCGAGAACTTCTAAGAGGGAAGTAGAAGACCAACATGGCACTACATAGAGTAAGAGACTAGGACAGACTGGACGGAGCCTCAAACTTCGCAGTCTGGAAGGCCAAAATCTTATCGTACTTGACAGAAATCGTGTCAAGCACTTCGCCTTGAGAATGATAATGATCCCAGTTGACCCAGTTGATAACGACAACTACGAGGAGGCAATGGCAAGGGCCAAGAGCATCATCCTTGACGTGGTCAAGGACTATGTAGTACCACACATTGCGGAGAAGGAAATGGCAAATGAGATGTGGGAGGCCCTAAAGAAATTGTACTAGCATACTTCTGTGCAGAGAAGGATGTTACTAGAAAATCAGTTGTGGTCATACTAGATGAAGAAGGGAGAACCGATCGACACCTTCCTCGGTCAACTGAATGAGATCTGGGATCAACTGACTTCCATAGGGGCCACGTCGGATCAGGAATTGATGGTGAGAACAACCTTGAACGCAGTCTTAGAAGACTGGGAGGTATTTGTCCAGAGTATACTGGGTAGAGTGACCCTTCCACATTGGGAGGAAATGTGGGCGGCTCTTCGCCAAGAAGAGATCAGAAGGCTAAGCAAGACGGGAAGCAGCGACAATGGGATTAGAGTCAAGAAGGAGGAGGAGGAGGATGTTTCCCTAGCATCCGAGGGAAAGCAAGAGAAATGGAAGAAGAAGGACCTCTCCAAGATCAAATGTTCCCACTGTGGGGAGTTGGGTCATTATGCAACCCAGTGTCCAAGGAAGAAGAATAAGGGAGAGGCCTCCGAGACTAAGGCAACGCCTGCGAGGGCAAAGAAGGAAGTGGAGACATATGATGGCTGTGCCATGAGTGCACACATGCCACTTGAGCGGAAGTGGGGAGACATCGCGCTGTAGTCAGTCAGACTATAGGCGATGAGGGGCAGGATCCTCGAGGTACCCAATGTCTTGGATTAGACCATGCTACGGGAGCCCTGGAGAGGAGTAGCAGGACTGGCGGATGTGGGTAGAGACGGATGCGGATGAAGCGACAGAGAGAGCTACAGTGCAGAATTCCCAAGACATCGTGAGGCTAGCAGGCTGTAACAGTGCGAGAGGCACGGGAGTGTTGCACCAGTGCAGGATGGCACAAAGAGGTGTGGAACGGTGCGAGATGCAGGGAGTTGTTGCAACAATGCAGAGTTCAAAGAGGGAGCACTTGTCAGCGGCAGACGGAGCTTCAACATCAGGAGTACTCTAGCTTGACAGAGAGGTTAGAGTTGGGATATCAGTTATTTACTTCTCAGTAACTGAGTTGCAGTGAAACAGTTAGCAGTGGTAGTGCTATGGGCAGCGCAATGCAACATGATGAGAGGAGATGCAGTGAAGACGCAACAGTGGCAGTGTCAGTGCCATGGGCAACAACACGGATGCAGAGGAGCTGTCATACAGATGCAACAATGGCAGTGGCAGAGCTATGGGCAACAGTACAGGATGCAATAGTGCAGAGGATGATGGTTAGCAGGCCTAGCATCAACACAGGGATCGATGCCAGATAATCAGGGTGATACTCAGTAAGGAGTATTGTTAGAGCACAATCCTCGCTAAGAGAGAGTGTTGATTTGGGGTAGCATCGGATGTGCTCTAGCCATGAAATTTGGTGGAGAGGTTAGGACACATGAGATCTCCAATACCTCGAAAGGGTTTGGGTAGATTCTAAACAGTTAGGGAGATATTAAAATAATTAATATTTTGAATGGAGTCCCTAAGTCTAAACTTAGGGAAATTGAAATACTAATGTGAATTAATATAAAACTTTGTTAGAATGGTCCAAAAGACATGGATCAAGCCAGATCTAATCTTAGCCATCGAATAGGGACTTAATCTTGGCCGTTGATGTGTCAACGAGAAAAGTATAATAGGAGGCTTGAGGGTCACTTGGAGAACACACCAAAGTGATCAGTGATTCTATTCTCTAAAGTGGGGTTTGCTAAGAGAGATAGAACCAGTGATTAGTTGCAGCGAGGGGTAGTGAGTACGAGACATAGAGGCAGGGAAAGTGCTGAGAGACCAAGGCAGAAGCAGAGAGAGGCAAACACAGAGCCAAAGGGAGCCACGCAGAATTAGCAGAGACTGCGCATAGCCAGAAGGGCTTGCGTCATCTATGCAGAGGCTGCAGGAGTGACGCAAAGAGCTAGCGAGGCTGTGTAGAGCCTTAGTAAGCTGACGTAGAGGGTTTCAAGCTGACGTAGAGGGTTTCAAGCTGACGCAGAGGCCAGCAGGGCTGACGCTAAGCTTCAGATTGTGTTGGAGAGGGATTTCGTGGAGCAGGCTTCCCGAATACCTGTTTCCGAAGAGAGGTATTGCTGCCAGATTTGTTATCTCTATCGGGTTAGCCAGTTTGGCACCCACTGTAATCAGAAAAGAGCTGCTTAATAATAAAACCCTCAGATAGCTGCACTGGTTTTCCCCGCATTGGGTTTTTTCTAGGGAGAGTAGTCCAAAAATAACGGTGTCATTTGTGTGCTTGTTTCTGTTTCCTTCAGTTGATGATTTGTGATGTGTTGAGCATGCACTTGTATTTATTTTCAGTATTTACATGGTAATAACTTGTTAATTAACAGAACAAGTAGGTAGGAATAAATCAGTAAAGTGCATGGAGGGATTCTAACTGTTAGACTTCGAAACTTCAACAAAGATCTTACCATCAAGCCCCACTCTGGCTTTGGGGTCTTTGTTGGAGAAAAACTCTGCCAATTATTTGGGTTAGAAAACGCGAATAATTTGCATAGGGTAAAAAACTCCCTAGAGTGAAACTCTTTGCTAAGAATCAAAGGCTTACTTAGATGTTTTTGCATGTCTTCATAGTCATACTAGAGTCATTTCTACAATGACCACACAGGGCTACAGAATTTGGAATTTGGAGCCTATATCTTGTGTACTTTGTCTCTTTGTGTACTTTGTCTCTTTGTTGACCCCTACTGGTCAACTGCCCATGCAGTACACCTCCTTTCTGTTGGCAGAGAGGGGTAGCTCCTGAGCGACATGTCCGTGCCAGCCTACAGTCATCGACAGCTTGATCATTTTTGTTGTAAACCCAGTCTGCATGTATAAGTTGTAAATAATCTAAGTAGATCAGAGTCATGTATGTAAAGTTGCCTAGGTGGACCTAACTTTCTAATGATGATCTGCGTCCCGGGAGGTTTTTCGTCTCACCGATCCACGATCGGCAGAGTTTTCCTTCAAACCTGACCCCAAAGCCGAGATGGATTTCGTCATCAGAACTTTAGGAGAGTCTTATGTGTTAATCTGCTAGATTATAATTGTGTCGCAGAACTGGGTGTTCTATGAGGGTCTGTGTTAAGTGGGTTCATCCCTTTGAGATGTAAATTGTAAAGGTCATGATGTAATGGTCCTGAGGGTCGAAAAATGTTTTAAATCCCCTCATGAGTCCTAAGTCCTAGGTCCTAGGTGATGTTTCTGAAGGCTTAGTTCGATGATCCATTTTAAAATAAATTAAAAAAATTAAAAAAATGAATAAAAATAATAAAATAATAAAAAGTAATAAAAAAAAAAAAAAAAAAGTAAAGCCTAACTAATAAAATAATAATATTTTAAGTGAATAAATCGACGGATGAGATCAAGAGATGTCTTGATTCTCATCAACGGTCGAGATCATTTCTGCATGGATCACTCGAACTAGCCGTTGGAGACATTTCCTTTAAGTAGGGTGCTAGGGGTCATTTAGAGATCATCTGATCTGTGAGTCTGTACTGAAAAGCTCTCTTGTAATCTGATTTTCTGGTTAATAAAAAGACTTTGGGGTCCAAATTGTGTTGGTGTTACTCTCTGGAATTGCTGTGAGATCTTTAATTTTCTGCATATTTCAGTTTTCAGCCATTAATCATAGCTTGTTTTTAGAGTAGTGTGAGCACAGGTATCTTGTTCACCTGCTAGGGTTTGAGGGCTGCTAGGGTTTCTGAAATAATGGCAGGTATCTCCATTATTTTCTGAGATCTAGCAGCATTCTTTCTTTCTGTGCAGATGGTTGCTTGAGATGTGCAGGGAAACTTTTAGTGAAGGACATTTGTGGGCGTTTGGGGAAGTTCTGGGCTGAACCAGCCGACTCCCACAGGCTTTTCTGTGCAGAGCCCAGCTGATTGTTCCCTGGGTTAATCATTTAAGAGTTTCTTTTCTGTTTTACATCGAGAGATTTTCTTTCTGTTCACAGTGAAGTTCAAAATTTCTGATATACTGAAAACATTACTGCAATTATTGTCAAATCTGGCATTTCAGGGGCCAAATCTGTAAATTATTAAGCTGTCTTAGGGTTTCATTTTTTTAGGGTTTTCAAACTTCTGCTTTTCACATTTTTTTCATTAGGGTTTTGTATTTCTGTGTTTTCAGCTACAGGGTTTTCAGAAACTATCTGTCAGAGCGTAGCTGCAAAATCAGTTTTCACAAAAAGGCTGTGTGCATGGGTAATAATATCTGTTGCTGTCGACAATTCCTGCTGCGAAAATCCAATGATTTCTCTGCATACAAACAAAGATAAACAAGTGACCTGCCTGCGGATTTAGCATCGACTGTCAGCGTGGGAAATATACGTGGATTTGCTTGGTCTATCATTCGGCCAGCATATACATCTGCGTTCGCGAATGTTGGTATCATTCAACACCGATTCCATCCACGTCAATCCGAAAGCAGCACCGAGAATCAACGCTGGCTCATCCGCCGTCCCGAACTGGAAAAACGCAGGTGAATAACAATCCATCACGCAGGTAAAATTCGCTTCATCGCTTCAGGTAATACCTCATCGTCATCATTAAGTTCCAGCGTTTTCCCATGGATCGTTTAGGTTTCTATCTGTTATGCTCGGGATCCATTATTTTAATGCACAGTGATATAGTGTTTTACGCAGTGAAGTTTTTGTTATGGTCACGCCGTCTTCTTTCTTGAAAATCTTTTCCGCCTGCAAATAATCGTTTTTCCTTTTCGTTCAACGGTTTGGGTCTAGTTACGTTAGGTTAGCATTAGTGTTGACGGCTCCGGGCTCAGTGTGCACGCAGTTACGTTTTACAATCAGCATTCTCGCCTTCGAAGAGCCCTGCAAATCATTTTCTCGGCTTGTCATATTCACGCCAGTCGGTTCTGACTGCATATCATTTTACAGTTGGGCGTTTCTCGTTTTGATCGCATTTTCCAGGTCTTTAGCCATTTCAATATGCTTGCGTGATTTCCATTGTTGCTGCGGCTAGGGTTTCCATGCATAATCTTCGTGCCCTGTTATGCCTTGCGTTTTTTATTTCGATGCGTTTTGTTTATTAGCCATACGATTTAGCATAGTTTCGTTTTATAGTTTTTTTATGTTAGTTTTTTATTTAGTTTTTTTAAAAATGTTAGCGTTAGTTTTATGCTATAGTTAGATTTTAGATTTTGATTTATGTTTTAAATTTTGTTATAAAAAATATAAAAAATAAAAATGTTTTTGTTAGATTTTTTAATTTTAATTTAATTTTTTGTTTAGTTTAGTTTTAAAATTAGATTAGTTTTAGAATTTTAATTTTTTTTTTAGATTTATTTTTTAATTTCCATAACATTGAAAAATAAAAATTGAAAAAAGATTTAAAAAATTAAAAAAATAAAAATAAAAATTTTGTGGAAAATCATTTTTCCAGTTTCAGTTGCTTTCGCGATATATCTTTCATGCTGAGATCTGAAATTTTCAAGTCGAAACACGAAATCCAATGTCTGGTTAATAATTCATGATGCTCATGGTGGTTTAAGGCATTTATCTCTTCAAAGCTTTCAGTTGCCGGATATCGTTCTGGTCACATGATTTAGCTGATGATAGATGGTTGCTGTTCATGGTCCATGTTTCTTTATCATTTAAAAAGTAATCATTTAAAAATTGACTCCACAAGGCACTGGTCTATTAAATCTCTAAATCCATCTAGTGCTTATCATATCGTGTATCGTGTCTCCCACCCAACTGTTTGGCAGTTGGTCTTCACTATCTCGCAGGGTCTACCCCCCTTAGCCGCGGGAGACGGGCTTAAACGGAGGGATCGGGGATCAGAGTGACAGCCCCCGGTCCGAGCGTTGTCGTGCCAATCTGCGCGACAACATTTTTGGCGCCGTTGCCGGGGACACTTTGTTCTCGGTGTTTCAAACGACAATCATTCATCTTCTCATCTTTCTCATCTCTCAGTTGAGCTGGCAGATTCAATATTTTGGCATCTTTTCATCATATATCAGCAGCGCCTCTTGGGTTTGTTTCCTGTTTGGGTGGCGACTCCACTTTCTCATTTTTCCCAGACAAGAAGCTTTCCTCATATCTGCTTGTGGTTACTTTTTGGATCCTAGAATCAGATTTATTGTTCAAGTGGCGACTCCACTTCTCTCATCTCTTAATTTTCTTGAGCAGAAATCTCTTTCTATCATCCATTTGATCCCTTACTGTTCATCATGGATTATTCATGTAAGCCATGTCATTTTACTAATAATCTCCATGATCTTCCGAAAGAGGCCATTTCTAAATTATTTAAGTTCTCGGGTGATGATCCGGTCGCTGTTAAACATCATTTAAACATGTTTACTTGTGTAAAGATCTTATATTGTAGATTTCCTCAATATAATCATGAAGACTTCAAGATGCGTCTATTTGTCCATTCTTTAGAGGGTGATGCCTTGAATTGGTTTAATAATTTTCCTAATGATTTTTTCACTTCTTTACAAGACATTCTCGATGCTTTTGAAGATAGATATGATAGTCCAAACAGCTTGCCTTCTACCTCTAAAACTGCGCAAAAAGAAGAAAGTAATCATATTAAAGGTCAAGCTGTTGAAGAAAGTTTTCAGGATCAGAATGTGTCATCCACCGGAAATATTGTAGATCAAGTTCATGACAGTGAAAAATCAGGGACAAATAATAGTGAAAGGGAAGAACAAAAGCAAATTATACAAGATCTAATGATGTTGGTAAGAAACATGGAAAGCAATCAAACTAGTCTTATCAATGATGTTAAAACTTTAGGCACCCACCTGGAAAAACGTAATAGGGAGTTGGAGGTCACGCAAAATCAGCATGCTAAGGAAATTGAGGCCATGAAAATTAGATATGAAACAGAAATTAGAAGCATGCAAAGCAAGATCTCAGTCTTAGAGGATAATATGGTGACCATGAAAGCTAATCATGATAGGGAAATTGACTCTATGACATTCAATCATAACAATTAGTTGGCTGACATGCAAGCGAATCATAAAGAAGAAATAAATTTCATGCAACATTGCTTAATGGACATAGAGGAAAAGAATGATAAAGTAATAAAACACATGCAAGAACACCATGCCATGCAAATCAGCGCTATAAGGGATGAATGCTCTAGTCAGATGGATGCCATTAGAATACAAGTTCAAAAGATTCAACAATGGTCAGATGATAAGAGAAACCAGGAGCCTTCTCATTTGCCGCAACAAGTTCCATCTTACTATGAGGAGGTCATTAGGTGGATAATTGAAGGTGATCCAGATAAGCTTAAAAACGATAAAAATCAGATGCAAGACACAAAGGGACTTAGCATGCATATCTTACACACTTCATCTGATAGTTTCGAAACAGAAAGTTCCAGATCATCAGTAATTCATCCTGCCAGAAAGAAGAAGCGCAAGAGGAAGAAGATTAGATGAAGATTTGATGCATCAGACGGCCGTGAGCAGCTTGATTTTCGGATAGGAAAGAGTCCTACCATATGCAAAATTGGACATGGCACATCCGACAAGCAGCCGACAGATTTGCCTGAAAGCAGGCAAATGCTCAGTATGCACTATATTGAACACATCTGATGCCGTAGGGCATCCTTTGTATCGTATTTCTAACCCTACTTCCTTGTTTTTTCCGCATTTTCATTTCTGCTTTAGATAGTTAATAAATGAAGAGCTTTTCTCTTTCCTGTGCTTAATGTATATGATGATTTTGGAATGGACGCTACTTATTTTTATCTGTGTGTTGTATGGATGCAGATTCTGGATTCTCACATTCCTGCAAGCAGCAACGTGTCCCCAAGTAGAGCCAGATGTTGACCCCTACTGGTCAACTGCCCATGCAGTACACCTCCTTTCTGTTGGCAGAGAGGGGTAGCTCCTGAGCGACATGTCCGTGCCAGCCTACAGTCATCGACAGCTTGATCATTTTTGTTGTAAACCCAGTCTGCATGTATAAGTTGTAAATAATCTAAGCAGATCAGAGTCATGTATGTAAAGTTGCCTAGGTGGACCTAACTTTCTAATGATGATCTGCGTCCCGGGAGGTTTTTCGTCTCACCGATCCACGATCGGCAGAGTTTTCCTTCAAACCTGACCCCAAAGCCGGGATGGATTTCGTCATCAGAACTTTAGGAGAGTCTTATGTGTTAATCTGCTAGATTATAGTTGTGTCGCAGAACTGGGTGTTCTATGAGGGTCTGTGTTAAGTGGGTTCATCCCTTTGAGATGTAAATTGTAAAAGTCATGATGTAATGGTCCTGAGGGTCGAAAAATGTTTTAAATCCCCTCATGAGTCCTAAGTCCTAGGTCCTAGGTGATGTTTCTGAAGGCTTAGTTCGATGATCCATTTTAAAATAAATTAAAAAAATAAAAAAAATGAATAAAAATAATAAAATAATAAAAAGTAATAAAAAAAAAAAGTAAAGCCTAACTAATAAAATAATAATATTTTAAGTGAATAAATCGACGGATGAGATCAAGAGATGTCTTGATTCTCATCAACGGTCGAGATCATTTCTGCATGGATCACTCGAACTAGCCGTTGGAGACATTTCCTTTAAGTAGGGTGCTAGGGGTCATTTAGAGATCATCTGATCTGTGAGTCTGTACTGAAAAGCTCTCTTGTAATCTGATTTTCTGGTTAATAAAAAGACTTTGGGGTCCAAATCGTGTTGGTGTTACTCTCTGGAATTGTTGTGAGATCTTTAATTTTCTGCATATTTCAGTTTTCAGCCATTAATCATAGCTTGTTTTTAGAGTAGTGTGAGCACAGGTATCTTGTTCACCTGCTAGGGTTTGAGGGCTGCTAGGGTTTCTGAAATAATGGCAGGTATCTCCATTATTTTCTGAGATCTAGCAGCATTCTTTCTTTCTGTGCTGATGGTTGCTTGAGATGTGCAGGGAAACTTTTAGTGAAGGATATTTGTGGGCGTTTGGGGAAGTTCTGGGCTGAACCAGCCGACTCCCACAGGCTTTTCTGTGCAGAGCCCAGCTGATTGTTCCCTGGGTTAATCATTTAAGAGTTTCTTTTCTGTTTTACATCGAGAGATTTTCTTTCTGTTCACAGTGAAGTTCAAAATTTCTGATATACTGAAAACATTACTGCAATTATTGTCAAATCTGGCATTTCAGGGGCCAAATCTGTAAATTATTAAGCTGTCTTAGGGTTTTCATTTTTTTTAGGGTTTTCAAACTTCTGCTTTTCACATTTTTTTCATTAGGGTTTTGTATTTCTGTGTTTTCAGCTACAGGGTTTTCAGAAACTATCTGTCAGAGCGTAGCTGCAAAATCAGTTTTCAAAAAAGGCTGCGTGCATGGGTGATAATATCTGTTGCTGTCGACAAATCCTGCTGCGAACATCCAATGATTTCTCTGCATACAAACAAAGATAAACAAGTGACCTGACTGCGGATTTAGCATCGACTGTCAGCGTGGGAAATATACGTGGATTTGCTTGGTCTATCATTCGTATATTTGCAGCGGCCAGCATATACATCTGCGTTCGCGAATGTTGGTATCATTCAACACCGATTCCATCCACGTCAATCCGAAAGCAGCACCGAGATTCAACGCTGGCTCATCCGCCGTCCCGAACTGGAAAAACGCAGGTGAATAACAATCCATCACGCAGGTAAAATTCGCTTCATCGCTTCAGGTAATACCTCATCGTCATCATTAAGTTCCAGCGTTTTCCCGTGGATCGTTTAGGTTTCTATCTGTTATGCTCGGGATCCATCATTTTAATGCACAGTGATATAGTGTTTTACGCAGTGAAGTTTTTGTTATGGTCACGCCATCTTCTTTCTTGAAAATCTTTTCCGCCTGCAAATAATCGTTTTTCCTTTTCGTTCAGCGGTTTGGGTCTAGTTACGTTAGGTTAGCATTAGTGTTGACGGCTCCGGGCTCAGTGTGCACGCAGTTACGTTTTACAATCAGCATTCTCGCCTTCGAAGAGCCCTGCAAATCATTTTCTCGGCCTGTCATATTCACGCCGGTCGGTTCTGACTGCATATCATTTTACAGTTGGGCGTTTCTCGTTTTGATCGCATTTTCCAGGTCTTTAGCCATTTCAATATGCTTGCGTGATTTCCATTGTTGCTGCGGCTAGGGTTTCCATGCATAATCTTCGTGCCTTGTTATGCCTTGCGTTTTTTATTTCGATGCGTTTTGTTTATTAGCCATACGATTTAGCATAGTTTCGTTTTATAGTTTTTTTATGTTAGTTTTTTATTTAGTTTTTTTAAAAATGTTAGCGTTAGTTTTATGCTATAGTTAGATTTTAGATTTTGATTTATGTTTTAAATTTTGTTATAAAAAATATAAAAAATAAAAATGTTTTTGTTAGATTTTTTAATTTTAATTTAATTTTTTGTTTAGTTTAGTTTTAAAATTAAATTAGTTTTAGAATTTTAATTTTTTTTAGATTTATTTTTTAATTTCCATAACATTGAAAAATAAAAATTGAAAAAAGATTTAAAAAATAAAAAAAATAAAAATAAAAATTTTGTGGAAAATCATTTTGCCAGTTTCAGTTGCTTTCGCGATATATCTTTCATGCTGAGATCTGAAATTTTCAAGTCGAAACACGAAATCCAATGTCTGGTTAATAATTCATGATGCTCATGGTGGTTTAAGGCATTTATCTCTTCAAAGCTTTCAGTTGCCGGATATCGTTTTGGTCACATGATTTAGCTGATGATAGATGGTTGCTGTTCATGGTCCATGTTTCTTTATCATTTAAAAAGTAATCATTTAAAAATTGACTCCACAAGGCACTGGTCTATTAAATCTCTAAATCCATCTAGTGCTTATCATATCGTGTATCGTGTCTCCCACCCAACTGTTTGGCAGTTGGTCTTCACTATCTCGCAGGGTCTACCCCCCTTAGCCGCGGGAGACGGGCTTAAACAGAGGGATCGGGGATCAGAGTGACAGCCCCCGGTCCGAGCGTTGTCGTGCCAATCTGCGCGACAACAACTCCCTAGAGTGAAACTCTTTGCTAAGAATCAAAGGCTTACTTAGATGTTTTTGCATGTCTTCATAGTCATACTAGAGTCATTTCTACAATGACCACACAGGGCTACAAAATTTGGAATTTGGAGCCTATATCTTGTGTACTTTGTCTCTTTGTGATCTTCATTGTTTTGGTAATTGGTTGATGAACATAATTAAAAGAAGTAATAAAAGACCAACTAACATGACAAGTAATTATCAAGATAAGGAAAATAAGTTATAATATACAAGTCACCATATTTTCCAACACCAGCTAGGGTGGTAATGTTGTCCATGGAAACTAGTGTTCCCTTCTATAATATTTTGTTGGATAACACTAGGAATACACCTAAGATCTTATCATCAAGCCCCACTCTAGCTTTGGGGTATGTGTGGGAGAAAAACCCCACCAATTATTTGGGTTAGAAAACGCAAATAATTTGCATAGGGTAAAAAACTCCAAGAGTGAAACTCTTTGGTAAGAATCAAAGGCTTATCTAGATGTTTTTGCATGGATTCATAGTCATACTGGAATCATTTTTACAATGACCACACAGGGCTACATAATTTGGAATTATAAATTTGACAAAACTGTTGAAAGATGTTGATGGTATCTGGATGTATGACTGCTCAAACATGACGGAATTCCTTTTGAAAAAACGTGTATTGCTCATGGGGTAGTTGACACAAAGTAGTCAACACGACCTCCCAACCACTGCTACTCTGCTGCTGAGAAACTTCACTGGAAATGACTCTGCTGCTCCCTCAGTCACAACCACTCAATCACTGGGTCAAATTCTTCTCTATCTAGACTCTTCTCTCTAAGAAATTTGATTTGCCTTGATCACGGTGTATCTTCTCCATCCCAATCAAGTTGCTCTTATAATCTCTTGTTGGATCACCAACAAACATGATTAGATCCCCATCAACGGCTAAGATCATCTCCAACTCGATCTATGTAAGTTTCTAGAGAATTCTCACTTTTTTCAATTTTTTACTATTAAGTAATCACTTTTCCTAAGTTAGACTTAGGAAATATTTAATTATTGAACAATTAGCTTAATTGAGCCATCTTGTGTTCCTTAGCCTCTCTGACCAAAGTCTAGAGTCTAGACTAGAACACCTGTTCGATGCTACAAAAAATAACACTCTTTGGCTACGTTTCCCCAGATGTCAACTCTCCTGGTGGTTAGATATAAATCACCACCCAAGATCATCTTCCCTTCTCTGAAAAATATTCGGGTCCAATAAAACCTCCCAATAATTAACTCTTTGCTGATATGGTCCATATACATTGACAACAGTAACATCCTTTCCCATCCCCGAAGAATGCAATTCTAGTCCAGTCCTTGAATAGCGATCCACCAAAACAGCTTCGTAGTGGAGCACCTAGTTTCTGTCAATACAATTATATATATTTATATTTACATTTTTTATTATTATTATACAAATATATTTGCATTATGATTATTGCAGGAAGTTCAATTTTTTATTTTTATTTTTTAAATTTTAAATTTTATATTATGGATGTCAATTTTCTTTTCATTTTGATTTAAAATTGTCACCCACCTTATCTCATTTATACTAGGTTGTAGAGTGCAACTCACTTCTCTTGGTACGACAAATGAGGTTCATGCCATAAATACCGTGTTGATTATTGAACTGGTGACTTGGTGAGTTTATGTGAAAAGAGACTTGGAAACCACCAAACTGTAAAATTCAACTCCATATTATGAATTTTACAAGCAAAATGGTTTGATTGCTTTCTAACCAGGTTGATGCCATCTTTTAAATTTCTTCTGACTATTTTGTTTCTTTATCTATCTCCTTTTGGTAAAGGGAGGACATTATTTTCTTCCATAATTTTAGACATGTTTATGCTGGAAATGATTTTCAACAATCGATGATTTCATTGCTTGCTATAAGGTCAATCTATGATATATCCTCGATTAATCATGATTCTCTGTTTGGAATTTGAAAATTCCAGGTGATTAAACTTGATAATGGGGAGGCTTTAGATGCACGCCTTATTGTTGATGCAATGGGAAACTTTTCCCCTATAGTAAGGCAGGTATGAATTCTTTTTTTGAAAACTACTTTGACTTGAGGAGTAACTTTGAATAGCTTTGTGTTGGAGGCTTTTATTTGTAGAATTACTAACAGTAATGAAATCCATAATCTTCGATCATAAACAGGAATGCATGTGGAAAGGCTAGATAAGTACAAGGTTCATATTTAAATCTATTGTCTAGTTATTAAGTTTTTTTGAATTATGCAGATAAGATCTGAACAAAAGCCTGATGGAGTTTGCCTTGTTGTTGGTTCTTGTGGTCGTGGTTACAAAGAAAATTCTACAAGTGATATAATTTATACAAACTCACCTGCAATAAAAGTCGGTGAATCAAGGCTTCAATACTTTTGGGAGGTATTATTGTAGTAATTGCATGAGTATTGGTTACGAGTTCACAGGAAAAGTACATTTGATTCTTTTGAGTGTTTCACAAGGTCAGTTTTAGAAGAAATGGATAGGACAATAATTTCATGTAACAAAGGTTTTATTGTGTAATAATTGTACAAGTTTGTTTTTTATTATATGCAAACTGAAGAATTGCTTTATGGTATTGATGAGGGTATAGTGATTATTTCATTAAAAAATAGCTTTATTGCTAGCAGAAGTAAAATAGATGTATACCATGTATGAAAAGAATTGAGCATTCCATTATTGTGATATGTTAAGCATGTGGCTAAAGCTAATTTGCATTTGTATAAAGCCAATTCCAAGATATAAACCTTTGGTATCGGAAGCTACTTAATTCATTTGACAAAATTATTAGTTGAGAACCAAGGTAGGACTTCTGAATACAGGAAGTACATCAATTACCTACATTTAGATGACCTTTTTTGTTAAATTTTGCATAAATATCCAAGTTTCAAAATCATTGGACGACATGCCCATTGCCCACCAACTGGTAATTCATTGTTTGTTAATTGTAACAAACATATGCATTCACTATGTAGGCTAGATTAGATAGGCTTGAGCAACATTAATTAGTAATAGTGGGTTGGCCTTAGCTGGGCCCAATTGACGTGTACCCTATTACTGATCCGATTAGTAGGGCTGTGTTGTCGCCTAAGATGTACACCTAAATGTGGGAAAAGTTTCCAACCCCACAAAATATAATCTTTATGGCGCAACATTTAGAGCAGGGGCTGTCACCTATTCCCCGCTCACTCTGTTTAAGCTCTCTCCTAGGTAAGCTAAAGGGGGTAGTCCCTAAGGATAAATTATAAAGGAAAAATTGTTGTAAACATGTTGGAAACAACAAGTTCTAGGAGATAAAGGCAAGGCAATTACCTGTCTAAGTAATTTGATTTAAGATTAATTAGCAAGTATGAAAGTTAATGAGCAATGTAAATGATAGATTCAATTAAGATCAATATGGGATTCAATAAGATAGACAATTAAAGACCAGTGCCTTATAACAATGCTCAATATAACACTTGCAAAATAGAATGATGTTTCAAGTCACAAGATAGGCAGTGCTGCAAGACAAACGTTAGTACAAGATTATAACACAAAATTGAAATATGAGCAGTAAAATATAACTTGCAAGATAAAAGAAACTTCTACTTCTACTTCAAAGAGATGCTCAAAGTAGATGGATCAATATCAAAGGATAAGGAGCAAGTAATTCCAATACAAGTACAAGAAAGATATAATATTGCAAGTAAAGATAGATGCTCACAAATCAACAATGTCTCAAATGAGATGATGTTAGAATGAATGCAAGACTAAAATTATGTGAGATGCAAGACGGCATCTGTAACATATTTGGCATTGAGAATCCAGAGATAACGCTACAAACAAGGCAACCTATTTGGCTACCGTTCCGACTTGGCAAGATCCTGCCCGCCGTGGCCGTATACGTCGGGTGAATGAAAATTATATAGACAGTGATCAGCCCACTGACATTTCTCAAATTCTGCGTTGCAACAAATCGTCCTAAACTCGGACGCCGTATTGTAAAGCGAGTATGTGTTGAATCTCAGAAATCTGGGTGTTTGCCTCTGCCTGCCTTGCCACTATGACACTATTGTAACACTCATAAGCGCGTCATCACTACACCTAGATCTAGAATGCAAATGCAATGTTTCAATGAGATAAAATTATAACAAGATGCTTCAAAAATGAAATACCAATCTGTAATGACCCACTTATAGTAAATTAAAATTTATGAAACTAAATAAAATTAATTAAGTTAAAAATTAAAAATTAAATAAATTAAAAATTAAATCATTAAAATAAATAAATAAACTTTATTTCAAATTAAGATATTCAAATAAAATAAAATCAGATTTTGTTTATAAAAATCAACACGTATCATAATTTGGACACGGAGATGGAGGAAGTTGGTAAATGGAGACTTATAAGAAGGAAGGGGCAGTTGGAGGAAAAGGGGGAGAAAGAGGAGGAAAATTGATACAGAGTTTATGTGGAACGATCGAGCCTTGCTTGTTTTGAGGTTTCTGGGCACGGGGGAACAGTCTGCTTCAACTGAGAAGCTTACTGGACTGAGTAAGCGAGGTTCTGCTCAGTTTGGCTGGGTGGTTTCGGTCTTTTGGTAACCGAAATAGGAGTAGTTTGAGGTATCATCAACTGCAGGATTACAGGTAAGTACTCTCATCAGTTTTGTTAGTTAAATTTATAATTCAGGAAATGTTATCATAGGCTCATGATGTTTAATTTTAGAAGCCTTTACTTTTTTCTACAATGGCTGTAAAATTCTGTACACACCTTACATTAAAATCTTGAATAGCCATTACATTTGATATCAGAGCGAGGTTCAAACTCTCGAATCTGTTTCTGTTAAGTCCGTTAAAGATATGGGTGCCTGATTTAAAAATCTCTAAAAAAAAAAAACAAAGAATAAAGAGCCAAAAGTTTGTGGCAATATATTAAAGAAAATCAAAGTTCACTCGGAAAATATATAGTCGTTACAATCCTTAAAATGAACTCTCTCTAAAAGAAGAGTGCACTATTAATCAAGTTAGCTAAAAATTTGAATAACTAATTCATTGATGGCCTTCCTTCATCAGTAAGTTAATTCAAATCCTTGCCCAATGATTCAAAACCATCGGCAGCAACTTCTGAGCATGGGTGCAATATGGTTAGATGACAATCTTCCTTTTTGTCATCCCTATTCCGCTTGGTGTTCACAAGTTGAACAGAACTTATACTTTCTTGACTGTAGAGTTTATCTTCTTGGATTATTTAGCTTCAATCCGAGCATGTAAGCATCACCTTCTTATAGACATCGGAGGTAACTTATGGGAGTGAACTCCATAGATGCTATCAGGCTCATTAATATTTGTGGTTGCTGCTGTCAGCACTGCTTTATGATCTGGTAACTGCTCTTTTCCTTTTCTTTATTTGCATCTCTGCCCTCTGAAATGATTCTGCATTTTCATCCACTCTTCCATAGTTTCTGATTCTATCACCCTTACTGATTTGTGTTTCCAGTATCTATTAACTATAGTAGGTTACTATTTAAGCCTCTGCAAAAGCCTCTATGGTCCCATACAACTCCTCACAAGCAAAACATATTAACCAATTCTTGCATAAACAATCCCATTAATCCCTCACTCTTTCTACATCCATCATACTGATTCTTGATCTGCTCACTACGCCACTTGCTATTTATAAAATTTGGAGAAGAAAAGCAGGATCATCACAATGGAGGAGACGAGTGTAATGACACCACCAGATAGAGTCCTGCTGTAGAAATCCTCATTGATCTTTGGAAACGCGTCCAGCTGCCGGAGCCTGTTGATTACTTGCATTTTTACCCCCTAAATTCCTTCCGTTTATATTAGAAATCTGCCCAAATAATCCTAGAATGAGTATCCTATGTGCCCTATCAACCAGGGCACCTCAAACAATTAAACGTCAAATGATTTGTCGAAGAAAAGAGAATAAGCTTTCGTCACAGGTCTGCAGCTCCCTCATCTTGGATTCTTCTCCTCAATTTAATTATGTCCAAAGTGGTGGCCAAAGCAGCAGAAGGAATGATGACATATCTCTTCCTGTTGCCATCATCATCAGAGTCGAAATGAAATTTCTCACCCAATTTATGGAATATAACAGAGCCTTGGGTGCGAGAGAGTTCCACTGCACCGCGAGATTGCAAGATCACACGTTAGCTTCAATTACTAACATCATTTTCCAAGCAATAAGGCAAAGTAGTGAAGGTGGATGTGTTATGTTTCTATAGCAATGCAGGCCACCGAAAATTTACTGCGTACGGTGTCAAGCATCCAGTTAACAAACTAAGCGTTGAGTGAAGGGGAAATATCATAAAACAACCAGACGCCAATCACCTTCGTAAAATATGTCAGCGTGTTATTATGTAGACGCGCGTACCAAACCTGGGTTATCGTGGCCAAGGAAATAATTTTATTAACGTTCAGGTGTCAAATATATGTAAGTAACCACCGGGAATAAGAAATAAACGTTAACCTAGTGAAGTTTCAAGGTATATCCAAGCCAACGATATACCATATCCAAACTTTAATACAAATCCATATCACATATATGTTATATATATATTATATGATGTTAAATGCGGAACTGTCGGGTAATGTTATAAGCCATATATGATATATTATATCATAAATATATCATACAATATATATCCAACCATATCCAGCATTAAACTTACCATATCAAAATATGCAAAATTTATGTCAAACCGTGTAGAAGGCAGAAGGGTCGGGCGGAGGTTTGAACCACCAACCTTCCAAAAAAATTATTATATAAAACGTGCCACCTTCGCACTTGTGGCTCCGATGTTGGGGACATCTTAGCTATCACTCGGGTCAAAGCCACACATAGAAAAAAAGGGCCAAGTTTCTGCAACAAGAAAGTGTGACCATACTGTAGAGGCTGAGCTGCGTAAATTGAGAGAAAGTCGAGTAAAACCCTAGCTGCGAGTCGTTTCAGAATTGATTCGCACACAAAGGGAACTGAATTTGTTAGTGAGTAGTAGAGATCCGCTAAAGGTGGAGGCTGTTGCATGAAAAGGGAGCCCATAGATATGAACTCTGGCTGCAGCCACTGGGAAAGGTATGTCGAATATGGTGAAGGAGCCGTCAGGTGGAAGAAAGCCACAGAGGGCTATGTCGAGCAGAGTGAGGGCCGTCGCAGCATAGGAAGCCGTCAAAGTCCTTGAGCTAGTTCCCCGTGTGTAGAAGAAATGTTATTTGTAAAACCCTAGCCAAGCCGTGTGCAGAGGAGGCCGAGTTGTGACTTGTGGTTTTACCCCGTTCTAAGGCCGTGTCGTCACGTGCCATTCAGATAGTGCCAAAATCTTAAATTTTTATTATTTATAGGAGATTCCGAGCCAAAATAAATCTGGCAGTACTCATGGCTGCTTTGACTCTTCGTAAAAACTAATTATATTTGCTGGAACATTCCTGTCTTGAATCAAGGACAAGAAAGTGTCAGTCTCCGAACATTCTAGACTGCAAAACTAATGCACAAATCAACTCCAAATCAAACTGCAATAACCCCTTGAAACCCAAATGAAAACCCATTCAGATTGCGATATGAATGCCAACAAAATGAACTTTACTTCAAAGACAACAAAACTGTAGCAACATAAATCCTGCTCCAGCCCAGAAACAAATGAATAAAAGAGAGTAGACTCAATATAAAGGAAATGGATTATTACCCAAAAAAGTTGAACTTTTCTGTCACCAGAGTTGAACCTGTAATAACCATATGGTTGAAATTTCTATAGGTACTTGTTCATTGACCAAGTGGAGAAAACCATCCATATGCACACAAGTCCAAGGAGACATGGTGTGGAAGTCTGATGAGTCTGCAAGTGTGAATAGTGAAGCAAACATCTTCAATAAGTTTGCAATAGAATCCTCTGAAAATCCATTCTTCCCATAATTCAAGCCACTTTCTGTACTGCAATGGCCTGTATTCCTCACTCCATATGACAATATCTAGCACCAGGACTACTTCTAAATTCTAATCACTTGCAGCAAGCTATTTGCTTCTTTCAATTTATTGAAGAGAAGAGTTTGTAATAGCTAGATCATTTCATTGTCCCCTCAGAAAACTGAGGTAGTAAATTGAACTTTCAGTCATAACCATAAACTTTGAAAACCTTCCAACATTCCACTTAATCAAGTGTACATGCTAATTACTAATGTAAACTCAGATGAAATGATCATAGGAGTGAAGATGGCCAACAAAGAAAAATATTACCAGTCTTTGCAAATATAAAATAGAGGCTCCATTAGTACTCTCATATCATCACTTCGTTATGACTGGTGAGAAGCCTCACTGTTATACCAATAAGTATAGAATAGCATAATAATTCATGTCATCCCTGGGTTTTGGCATTCTTTGCACTAACAACCAGTGATATTGCTGTTGGAAAACTCCCAGAAACCATTACTTTTACACAACTCGTGGGTAACATCTAGCTCCTATTTGGGGACATGTGGTTCTTGAGCTGTGCATGAGAACCCCAAAATTTCATAACCCCATCTCTCTTAGATTTTGCTCAACATATGAAATAGAACTACAGCAATTTGGAATAGCAAATATCAAGATATGGAAAAAAGAAAAAAATGAGACACAATTTGCTGAAGACACAGAGAAACAGAATATTCTTTCGAAAAGCTTCTCCCGATTAATGAGCGAAATTGCAACCTTCGTTTCAAATTCCGTTTTAAAATAAAATATTGACACTAAATTTTCATTTCAAATGCCCTATTAATAAAATCAAAATCCACCATAAAATAACAAATGCCTTATAGCTAATATTTAGCTAGTAACAATTACTTAATTTTTAAAAAAAATAATAATAAATAATAAAATTAAACCATCCAATCAGTACGTACAGGCTACAAGTATGATTGAAACTGATATCAGAGTGTAACTGTTCATGGTGGTTTGAAGCTAATTA
This sequence comes from Pinus tabuliformis, assembly GCA_031772625.1. Classification (NCBI taxonomy): domain Eukaryota; kingdom Viridiplantae; phylum Streptophyta; class Pinopsida; order Pinales; family Pinaceae; genus Pinus; species Pinus tabuliformis. The sequence goes on along the minus strand of CM062816.1, from coordinate 976,109,159 downwards.
TAAGGATAGTTTCTCAAAGGATGCCAATGTCCATACAATCAGTTCAGCAGAAAGAAAATGCTACCTAGAGAACAATTTATACCTCAGATTACATAACGGATATTTCCCAGACATATTGGCATGGAAGGGAAGAGGGCCTTTGGCATGTAGATTTAGAAGATTTAAAAAAAAAATTAATTATCTGTCCATAAAGAAAACATAGCCTATAGTTATAACCACTAGGAAGCATGTACTTGCTGGATTAGCTTCCAAACTCTTGGGTACCATTTCCTTATAAATTGATACGTCCTTCTATAAAACTGCTCCTTACGAGTTCGCAGAAGTCCTTGGTTCGACGTTGTTGACTGGTCAATGTTATTTAGTTTAAAGTGTCAAATTCTGGAGAAGGTTGCATTAAGCATTCTCAATTACCAATTGATATTTTAAGTCCACCAAAAACCCTTTGAATTCTGCAATATGTTATGTTAGCTGATTTTCAATTTCATGGATTATTGCAATAAGTTTAAAGAGGCAATCCCTGTTACAGTGGATGTGTTCTTCATTACTTCTTAAATACTCTGTATTTTTGTCAAATTCTCGAATCCATAAGTTGCCCTGTAGAAATAACACCCTCAGCAAGTAAAATATACACTGTCAATAGTAACTGCCGCATTCCTTGTACCTTGTGAGCACTAAAATTAGGAAAAGACAAAAATGGTTGATTTGGACTCTTCTAATGTGAAATTTAATGGATCTAGGAAGAATTTAAGATTTGCATGAAGGGAGGTGTTTCATATTATATTATATTTCAAAAAAAAAAAACAAGGATGATAATGTACCTCTAAACTCTTTTAATCAAGCATTCAAGGAATCTTAAATTTCGTGAGCAGAAAATGGCTGAGCTAATATGAAGACACAGTTATCTACACAGACAACACATAAATTAAAACAGAAGTGATATTCTGAGTTGAAAAATTCTAGTGATTCAGTGCGTGGTAGTTGAAGAGATGAAGATAGTGCTCCTGACATTTCTGAGGAGAGCAGATTATTGTTCCCTGTTAACACTCATAGAATTGAGATTTTTACAACAACCGTATTTTGGGGAAAGAATTTCAGAATGCACATTATGATACTGAAGAATCTCTCAGCCCTTCTGTAGAAGCAGTGAGAGAAGACATTAATGATTCCTCAGTGTTTGAAGGCAATATTTTGGCAGATGAAGAAACACACTTGGATTTGTAGAACCGATATGTTGAAGCTTTTTTTACCATGAATCTCAGGACATAGAGAGAGATTTCCTTAAAAGAATACTTCCAATTAAACTAAGTGGCTGGTATATCTTGAATAAAGAATAAAGATTGGGACTTAATGGATAATTTGTTTAAAATATAAAATAATATCAACATAGCAATACAATTGATTCCAATTAGTAGGTTATATACCTTATCCTCTGTTATGATAAAGTCTGAGAGCATTGACTTGATAAAAATGATGGGCAAACAAAAATATACGGACAAGGGAGGCAAAGGTGCTTCTATAGCAAAGTGAGACATAAATCTAAAACAACCATGGAAGTACATGTTGAATGTTATATTAGTAATATAGACACTAGAGGTACAATGGAAATGTACAATGGATCTAGCGAATTGGGCTCTTTAGAGGTCATCGCAGGATCCAAAATTCCACAATAATACCTATGAGCTAGTGAATTTGTAGAACAAATATTAAAGCTAGTACAAGTAGTCATAAGTGATATTATGGAAAAATAAGAAGCAAGAAAAAGTCATAAAGCTACATATTTTCTGTTGTAAACAAAACAAAAACATAGGAACTCAATTAAATTTAAGCACAGCTTATCATCCTGAAACTGATGGGCAAACAAAAAGAGTAAATCAAGTACTTGAAGATATGTTGAGGATGTATGTCATGGATTAGCTATTTGGGAAGATACGGAGATTATATGTCAAAATTACCCCAACTTGTGTCAACTTTGAAGAAACTTTAAACCATGTTTTGTATATATTTACTTTACTTTAATCAGAAACTCAGAACCATTTTAGAATGACCATATATAAACATGAATTTTTATGACATGATATCTGTTTAATTCCACTAGTACATGGATACTAAGACGGAATATGTTATTGATCTTACTCAATTATAGTTATCTGGGTAAAGTTTAAATATTTGAGTAATTTTGATGGTGATGAAAATTAAGATATTATAATTTTGTTTCCTTTATGCATATCAATATAATTGATGAGATAGAAATCAAAGAATGATTACATTTTAATATGAAAGCTAATGACATGAATAGAATATGGCAAAGTATGTTACACTGTAGTTGACATGTATGAATTATACATAAGCTATTTGTTTTGAATATGTTAATGCACATTTTATAAATGCATGGACAAGTGTTTATGATTGCAGATAATATCCGTTACCAAAATGACCACGTGATGACAGAAACTTTAGAACAATTAAGGCTCAAAGAGATTCCATGATAGGGTATTAACCCTGATTCTACTGGGAGGGGTGGAGGTGTTGCCCACCGTTTATCCTCTGAATCCTGGAGTCATGGGAGGACTGTGTGAGCCACGTTCCCCTAGACGTGTGATGATGACTGTCGGATGCCTACTAGGGATCAGGTCGGTATAGCCGACGCTGTCATCCTTGGAGCTTATGAATGGTTAGGTCAGTATAATTGACGCAATGGCATACTCTAGTAGAGGACGGATAGGATGAGAGCGGAAGAGATTAGGAAGGATAGGATGTTTATAGAATAGCTGAAAATCAATTGAGGTAGAACATGGATATTATAGTTGTAAAATATTAAAAATATTAAAGAAAATAAATTCAATTTTGTAATATAAAGACCTATATACTCATAATAATCATTAATATATTTTAGAAACCCTAACTTTGGGACGAAGTTTTTGGAAGGAGGGATGTATGTAATGACCCACTTATAGTAAATTAAAATTTATGAAATTAAATAAAATTAATTAAATTAAAAATTAAATAAATTAAAAATTAAATCATTAAAATAAATAAATAAACTTTATTTCAAATTAAGATATTCAAATAAAATAAAATTAGATTTTGTTTAGAAAAATCAACACGTATGACGTATCATAATTTGGACATAGAGATGGAGGAAGTCGGTAAATGGAGACTTATAAGAAGGAAAGGGTAGTTGGAGGCAAAGGGGGAGAAAGAGGAGGAAAATTGATACACAAAGTTTATGTGGAACGATCGAGCCTTGCTTGTTCTGAGGTTTCTGGGCACGGGGGAACAGTCTGCTTCAGCTGAGAAGCTTATTGGACTGAGTAAGCGAGGTTCTGCTCAGTTTGGCTGGGTTGTTTCGGTCTTTTGGTAACCGAAATAGGAGCAATTTGAGGTATCATCAACCGCAGGATTACAGGGAAATACTCTCATTAGTTCTGTTAGTTAAATTTATAATTCAGGAAATTTTATCACAGGCTCATGATGTTTAATCTTAGAAGCCTTTACTGTTTTCTGCAATGTCTTTAAAATTCTGTACAGACCTTACATTAAAATCTTGAATAGCCCTAACACAGTCTACTTATGATCAAAATTACTTTAAGCACAAAGAGAGATTAGCTTATGACAATGATTCAATGAAGCAAGTAAAGATTACTCAATGAAACAAAGTGAATTAGAGAAATGTCAAAAAATAACATAGGTGCTTTGAATGTAAAATGCTCTTAATGTGAAGTTGAATTATTGATTAGATTTTAAAAAGTTACTTCACTTATAGTATGCCTTTAAGAGTGTTTGAGAGCAAATGTAAATTTAATAGCACAAGTAATTATTTAAGAGATGGCAGATGAGATTGCTCAAGAGATCTAATAGCTAGAGATATAATACTTCAATCTAACACAAGTGAAATGAAGACAAAAATTCGCAAATGTAAACTAGACGAAGTAATGAACATGAAAAAGGAACAAATATAATGGACGCAAGAAATAAGTTAGCGATTAAATCTAAAGATTATGATGAAAACTAATCTAAGAAGTTAGTCATCACCACAAGAAATCCTCCCTTTTAAATAAGGAGGTGGGATACCAGGGGAATAAATCCCAAGTTCCCCTAAGGAATAATTATTTTATCAAAAAAATTACGAAGAGAACTCTTTAGAAAAAAGAAAGGGTTTAATGTCTCTAAGAATGGTTTACAAAATAATAACTTTAATAACAAATACCCTCTCCTTGAGATGTAAATATGGAAAAGATAAATTTTGAAATGATATAGCAATAGTTTATGATGAGATTTCCTCAACCAATAAATTAACCCTTCTTCCAAAGATATCAATTAAGGAAAAACTTTATAATGATTTTCTATAATGCATCTATTTCTCAATTCCTTATTTTATTTTCGTGACATATTTTATTTGTGAAGAATGCATCAATGAGTTATTTGATATTTGTCGTAAACAAATAAACTGCTAATCAATTAGGAGAATAATTTCTAGTTGTTGCATTCGTGGAAATTTCACAAGCTATTACTAGCCTTGTTTGGTCATAGGATAGATGATAGTGATACACTGCGACAATCATAGTTGCATCAGACTATTGTGACATTTTCCTTGAAATGCAACAATTAGAATTAATTCTTCTAATTGATTAAATTATGCAGTTTATTTTGTTACGACAAAATAACGAATTAGTCACACTCCAATTTCTTGACTATAAAAATGTTGCAGAAAATAAAAGGTAGGAAACTGAGAAATATAGAGCACACACACAAAAATATGACACCGTTATTTTTGGACAGTTGTCCTCGAAAAAACCTCAAATGTGGGAAAACCGGTGCAACAGATGAGGATTTTATTACTATGCAGCAATGAAAATCTACGTACAGTTTGGGTGCCAAAAACTAGCAATCCTTTATAAGATAATCTAGCCACAAAAATTAGTGAGACAAATTTTGTCTCACTTGTCACTGATCCAGCTCCACAACTGGCACAAATTGGGCTGCTCGAAACCCCTGCGTCAGCCTCTGCACTGCCTATGCACAGACCAAACTTGCATTTCCTGGAAGCTGCTTTGATCAAGGCATCCAACCCAACTCAGCCTGTGAAAATGACTCACTAGCTCTTCCAGTATTTTTCCCCACCTCCAACAACTGAATCAACCCTTACTCTAGCTGAATCGAACTCCTCCTTTGAGGCTGCCGGTGCAGTCCCTGTGCAGCCTCACTGAGGAAAACTCGGCTCTCCTGTAACTAACTCTCCAGAACTGGAATCTCCTTTGGAATCACTGTCCCTGCTTCCTCTCTGTCTATGCATCCCCTCTAGCTCAAACTCTTCTTACTGGATTAGTTGTTGCTTTTGGATAGATCGATTTATGCTAAGGAACTCGACCTCTAATGTGTCTATCTCCAACCCCATCGACGTGCTCTTATAATCTCTCATTGGCTCACCAACAACCATGATTAGATTCCCATCAACGACTAAGATCATCTTTGAGTCAATCCATGTGAGTTTCTAGAGAATTCTCACCTTTCTCAATTAATTCCTCTTAATTAATCATTTTTTCTAATTTAGACGTAGGAAAAATTTAATCACTGACTAATTAACTTAATTGAGTCATCTATAGGTGTTTTCTCCTAAAACGTTTTGTGGGTTCTGTTGACCCTGCCGCCTACACCTACCTACAGGTCAGTGAGAAAAGCCTTCAACCCCACAAGGTGTGGTTGGTGGCAGGGAACTCAGAGAAGGGGCTGTCACACTAATCCCAACTCTCTCCGTTTGAGCTATCTCCTAGGTTAGCTAAGGGGGGCGGTCCCTAATGGAAAGTTAAGTTAAAAACAAAGATGTGAGTTTCTAGGAGAATTGTTAGAGCTAAATAGATTACTTATTTAAGATTTATAAGCAAACCTGATATGAGCAATAACCATAAACACATAAGATAAGCATGAGATACATAAACAACCAGTGCCTTCAAAGTATTGCTATTTGAGAAATGAAATTTTTTATTTTATTTTTGCTTAGAATGAAGTCAAATGCTTTCAAATAAAAGCCCAAATAACCTTTCACTTGGGTTTCCCAACGGAAAAGGGTTACTTAGCTTATGCTTTAGGTTTCTCCTTTAAACTTGAATTGCTTCCAGGAACACCTGTAGGAAAGCAAGCAAAAGAGTTAGCGTGCAAAATAAAAAAATAAAAAAAATACAGCCTCAAATGCTAGATAAAACCAATATACACACAAATGAAAGAAGAAAATATGGGATAATTTTTCAAGATAGAAAATAAGCAAAGGGCTCAGGAAACCCCCTCTTAAATAAATCTTTTGATGTCTTATGAGATTGTTGGCTTGAACAACTTGTGGGACCTTTGATATCCTTGGAGGTGACTATTCCAACCGAAGAAGTCCTCACACTCCAATAGAGTTGGCAACCTATCCTTTGAACACAAAAATGCTTGCAAACCAATTGTTAGCGCAAAAGAGACTTGGCATATAGAGACCAAGTTGAGCTTGTCATTCAACCGAAAATGACAAGCTACAACAAGAGTACAAAATATACCAAGCCCAAAGGAGATTTGAGATAGCTGCAAATCTCTCCTCCCTAGACAATAATGCCTTCAGGCAAATGCACAAAAAAAAACAACTAGATAGCAATGTATAATCGAATGAATAATAACATCAAATGACACAGGTATACCTCATCAACCAAAGAATGCACCACAAGAGAAGCTAGTAACCCCAAAGACTTTGATTTATTTATATAAAAGTTGAGTACAAAATCCAGCAGAGTCTCCGCAAGCCCAACAGCTCATTCTATCGATCACAAATGAGAGCTTAAGACTCATATAAATAAGAAAATGGGAGATGATCCCAAGGAAAATTCCAATGACAAGTGGAGATGGATTGACAATCCCAATGTAGAAAATCAAATCACAAGTGGCAAGCTGACTGGCTGTAGGCTGCCAATGAACTGCTGTAGATCTCCATCAAAAATTTCTTTAAGCTGCCAGCGTATCCCCTTAACTGATATACGCATTACTTTGATTAGAAAATCATGAAACTTAGTGGGAGTAAGTAGGAAAAATATCCCACTCAACTAGCTGTTAACTCAAACATATGAAACAGTGATAAACACGTGTTAAATCTGGCTGCCTATAGGCTGGAGTAGACTGCTGCGTATCATCCTTTTTGGCTGGCAGCAACATATCCCTGCGCTGAGTTGGCTGATATGTATGTGAGTGGGAGACAAGTGAGAGTAAGTGGGGGACAAGAACTGTCCCATGTGGCAGTTCTGTCCCCACTCAAACTTTTCCAAATCCGTGAGCTGTAAAATATGCATAAACTGCTGCGTATAAACTTCATTGCTCCATGATTTTTAGTGGGGGACAAGTGGGAGACAAAGTCTGTCCCATGTGGCAGTTCTGTCCCCACTCAAACTTTTCCAAATCTGTGAACTATTTCATATACCTTTACGAATTCTTTTAAACTGAATTTTACACCTGCTGAGTGGATAATTCGGAACTCTTTTGACTGGCTGTTGACTTTGTCTTTCTAATGTGGCTGCCATGTCACTATTTCCCCCACAAACTTTAATTTGCACCAACATATTGAAATAAATAAAATTATTTGAACTTTAGCCATATGTAATATTTCAACGTTGCCTCTTTAACTTATCGTTGGACTATTTGACTTGCCACTTGGAACTTTGACTGATTTTCCTCCATGTGGTGGGCCCCACATTGCTACTGCATCACCTTTGATATTCCTTTAACTTTCCATGTCAAAATTTGATTTATTTTGACTATGGAAAATTTCTAAATTTTTCCAATTATTCAATTTTTTTGATTTTTTTCCTCATTTTTGCCACTGTCATTTGAAAAATCGACTTTTGAGGGGCTCTAAGTCATTCTTTGACCCCCCAAAGTGGGTCTTAGGATAATGCTGGGCCTCTGAAGATGAATTTCGAGTAGTCATACACCCCAGACATTTCCTAAGGCCACTTATTTACACCATTACATAGAAAATAATTAAAAAATCCCGTTTTGCGGGAAATTTTTAATTATTAAAAAATCCTACTTAGACCTAGCCAAATTCCACGAAACATTTTGTGTGATCTAGTATGGTAATATACATCGACTCTAGACACCAAGATGTGTCAGGGGCTCAATCTTCAAACCGTCACCCCGGCTTTGGGGTAAAACATGAGTGAAAAAATCCAGAAAATTATCCGCCTCTGAAAAAGAAGGGATAATTAACCGGATAAAAAAAACACTCCAAGGTGTACTCGTTTGCTGATCGAGTCCCAACATCCTAGGCCTGTTACAAATTCAAAACTCATCATAACTAGTATCACTTATTACAATTCCTCGTAGGGTGTGGAATCTGGGTACAAGAAAGATGATGAGAGGATAGAAGTAGAGTTAAAAAACTCTGTTGACTGATGATATCTGATGGTACAAGTGTCCTCTGGATCATCCTTGGGCATGGAGTCTTCACATAATCATCAGGTGCCACTCCAGTGGTCAACAGGTTCTGGAGTTCTTGTGTTTCTAAGCCTCCCTGACCAAAGTCGAGACTAGAACACCTATCTGATGCTACCCAATCATAAAAAACTAACAACTATCTGAGAATCCGGTGTTTCATGACGGGTGTAAACATATAGACATTAAATATCATTTCATCAGGGATTGTTAATTTTGGGATGTTCTATGCTTAGAGCAATTTACTTCAATTTTTCATATTAGCCCAATGTCAATTTTCAAATTAGCAATCACATCAGCATCCTAGTAAAATGCAGATAGAACATAGACATAAACAGTAGAAGACAAGCCAAGACAAGAGGACACAAGATGTGGCACCAGCTAGGGACAAACCCCAATGTGGGGAAACCCTTGATCAAATTTTCTTATATTCTTCAATAGTTCAGCAGAGAGATAGAGATAGTACAAATAAACAAATCTGAGATTTTATGGCAACAGTAGAAAACCCTTGACCAGAGAAGTCAATGCTGGTCAAATGGAACAGAATTTTCCTCTGAAGATCATTCATATGGCACCAACATGATGATCATCAAACTAAGCCAAACATGGTCAACCTTTGACCCAATATATCTCCTAGAATGCTGTTGTCTTCTTGTTGCACTAGCTGTCACTGCTTCAGTCCTTATCCTTCACATAGACAATAATGTAGGCCTTCAAGGCTGCAATGTCCCACGCTGTCCAAGACTGATAGAACAGCCTATGCTGCTGGCTATGGCCTGCGGCCTAGCCCAGCAGCAGGTTAGGCCTATGATCCTCAAACAAGCAGCAACCAATAATATCAACACAACAGTATTTAGTCCTACAAGGACTCAGCTTTACTTTCTCACACCCAACTGTATACATATGCTGATCTGATCTTAGTCTAGGGCAGATTATGACTATGGTTTATCAACCTTGAAAACAGTCCTAAGGAACAACCCTTATCACTGTGCTGTCACCATGCTTCTTTCACCATGTTATCATCTACAGAAACCGAAATTCAACACTGTCCTTCCAGGCCTCTTTACGCTGATAATAAGAGCCGCCTTTTGCTTTGGTTAGAGTCTCTCCTTAGCTGCAAATTAGGCCTCTTCTTGAACTGTGGATAGAGCCTACTTCAAGTTACAGATAAGGGCCTTTTTTGCTGCGTATAGGGTCTCCTTGTTGATGTGGATGGGAGCCTCCTCTGCTGCATATCAGGCCTCCCTTTACTGCAGATTAGGCCTCTCCTTAACTGCGAATAAGAGTTTCCTTTATCTGTGTCTAAGAGCCCCTTAGGACAGAAAATTAAGGCAGCACTTGACAGCAGATTAGAGCTCCATTTGGACAGCAGATCAAAGCCTCCTTGACTGCGTACTAGAGCCTACTCTTGTTGAGTCTTAGAGCTTTCATTGACTGCGACTATGTATCCTCAGGACTTCAGATTAGGGCTTCTCCTAGCTGCGGAATTAGGGCCTCCTTTTTGACAGCGAATTAGGGCCTCTTGACTGCGGATAGATGACCTTAGATTAGGTCTCTCTAGACTGCGTTTTAGGCCTCTCCCTAGACTGCGTATTAGACCTCCTTTAGACAGCGGATGAGAGCTCCTCTTAACAGCGGATTAGGGCTCCTCCTCAAACTGCATATTATGGTCTAATTGCTGCAGATTAGGGCCTTCATGGACAGCGTATTGAGCCTCTTCCTTACTGCGAATTAAGAGCTTCTCTGGACAGCAAATTGGAGCTTCTCTTGCTGTGGATAAGAGGCTTCTTCGGACTGTGTATTAGTGCTCCTAGGATCTGCGGCTAGGGCTTCTTACTTCAGCCGCGTATGGGAGCTTTCCCTCTTAACTGTGGCTTGATCTCCTTTAGGACAACGGCTAGGCTTCTCCCTCTAGATCTCTCTTTCCACTAAACCCAAACGAGTGGAGAGAGATCACAAGAGATGTGTGTCACAAATGACTTGAGGTCACCTCTATTTATAATGCAACGTTGAGGTTGAGCTGCGGTTATTTGCTTGCTGGCCGACCTTGACATATTGTCAAATAACACAAATAAAGTCATATCTTCATAAATACATGTCGGAATCGGATTATCTTTAGATCAATCCTACACCTTTCGGAGAGAGGAATCCAGGAAAAATATCAGTGGCCATAAATAAGATGACCCACATGGAGTTTGACCCTAGTTTCCAATTTTAACAGGGATTGTGTGCAACACGGGATGGTTTGGCTATAGTATATACCTACAGATCAACAGGTAGCATACATTTTGATGAAGGCTTTGGGGAAGGCGAGATACATCTTCTTCAGATATAATATGGGTGTTGTATAGAACACCTTCCTCGCTAAGAGGGAGTGTTAATTTATGTAGTTCGGACAAGTGTTGTAGTCCCATGTGGTGTCAATGAGGCTAGGAACACAAGGATTAATTATCTCCAAGCCTAGTTTATTTTATAAAGGGAAAATGTATTAATTAGATAAATTAGCCAATTTTAATTATTTCCTAAGTCTAACTTAGGGAAATGGGTTAATCAATCAATATTAATTGAGACAAGCCGATTTCTCTCCAATGACCCTTGGAAAAGTGACTTGATGGGATCAAGATGATCTCAACCATCGATTGTGATTAGATCGTGGTTGTTGATTTGTCAATGAAAGATTATAAAAAGAGATCAATGGAGCTCTTATAGGTCACTATTTAGGATTGAAGTGATGTGCAATGATAGTGTAGGAGACACTAACAACAAGGGTTTCAACAAGGAGAAATTGAGGAGATATTTGCCAGAGTAATTTTTTCACAGTGATTCTAGTTTTCTCAGTGACAGAGGGAGGCCGAATTATTTTGCAAGAGGGAGGTTGAATTTACTAGTGCAAGTTGTCGAATACATAGTTTCGATTTCCAATTTCCAAATCGATTTGCTAGGGGTAGTGCGAGCTGTGAAAATTTATGAATCTAGACACAGAAATCCTATTGCAGTTATTGGTTTAGCATCTCCTACTTTTTATTTCATTCAACAAGTTATTTAATTTATAAATAATGTTGAAAAACACTACTGTAGACTACACTGACATACTGATCGTAAACTGAAACAATAGATGAGACAAACACACAAGGGACATTGTTATTTTTGGACAACACGTCCTCGAAAAAACCCAATGCGGGAAAACCGGTGCAACAAATAGAGGGTTTGTATTATTAAGCAAGCAGAATCTGAGTGCAACAGGTTGCCTCTCACATCGACTAACCGTTTAGAGAAATCTCGACAACAAGAAATACATTCAAGGGTTTACCTCATTCCCTAAGTCACGGCAGATCCAAGGAGTAATCTAACTCCCGAAAAACACTCTGAAATCCCTGACCAATCACTACTTGGGCTAGCGTCTTGCCTCTAGGAGACTGCGTCACCCCTTTTGCTAGATCGATTTGCTGGAGGAAGACTTTTGTTCAGCCCTCTCGACTAAGAACCTTTCTTCTCTCACAAAATCTCGGACTTCTGACGAATACTCTGCACTGCCACTGCAAGAGACCCTCCTGGCCTACGTCAAAACTGCATGAGCCCTTCCTAGGTTGCGTAGGCCTCTGCGTTGCCTCTTTGATGCTATTGCTGCCTCTCTGCCATGTACTCTTTTGCTTAGAACTCCTTTCTGATCCAAATCTCTGCTTCTGCGCCTCTCATTGCAACTCAAATCATTTGTTCAATTTTCTCAGCAACCCACACCCTAGAAAAATCGAACTGACTGATCAACTTGGTGTCTCTCCAACTGACCCTCAAGACTCCTCTTATACTTTTCCTGTTGATAAATCAATGGCCGAGATTAAGTCCCTAATCAACAGCTAAGTTTAAAACAGACTTGATCCTCATCTCTTAGAAGCTTCTCACCCATTTTTTTATTAATACCATTAATATTTTTATTTTCCTAAGTTTAGACTTAGGAACCCCATTAAAAATATTAATTATTTTAATAAAACACAAACCGGGTGGAATTTCACCAAACAATTTCTGGGTTTTGGGGATCTCATGTATTCTAGCCCCTCCACAAAATGTCGGAGCTAGAGCACATCCAATGCTACCCAAAATCAACACTCCCTCTTAGTGAGGAATGTGCTCTAGCAATACTTCCCAATAAAAGCATCACATTGATCCACGACATCAGTCCTCTGTGCTGCTGATGCTTGGCCTGCTGCCCTTCATCCACTGCACTGCTGCATCCTGTACTGCTGCCCATGAAACTACCACTGTTACTGCTGCATCTGTATTGCAACTCCCTCTCAATATGTTGCATCATGCTGCCCATAGCATTGCCACTGCTAACTGTTGCACTGCATCTCAGTTGCTGAGAAGTAAGCAACTGAAAAAGTCACCCAACGCTGACACACTGGTCAGTCTAGATACCCCGTGATGCTGAAGCTACCTCTGCTGCTAATTTGCGCTGACCATTTGATGCTACTGTGCTGCTGTTGTATCTGCTTTGTGCCTTCTACACTGCTACAACACTCCATTGCGCTGCTTCAAACTTTGGCGCTCTAGCTCTGCCACTGTTGCTCCATCATCCCTCGCACCAATTGACTCCCGTCATTCTATTACTGTCATTAAGGGCACCTCAAGCATCCTGCCCCTATGTAGTCCTCCCGACTATAGCTCAATATCGCCCCACCTCTTCTCTAGAGGTGCATGAGCACTCATGGCGCAATCGTCATCCTTGCCTTCTTTGTTAGCTTTGCTGGAGCAACCTTCCAATCAGACTTCTTTTCCTTTCCCTTCTTCCGAGGTCACTAAGTGGCGAAATGTACCAGTTCCCCACACCTGAAGCATCTGACTTTGGATATATCATTTTTCTTCCTCTTTGGCTGCCCTTGTTGTCCCGATGATGCGAGAGCTGCATCCTTTTCCTCCTCCTTCTTGGCTTTGATTCCTTTGCCGCTACTTCCCGCCTTGATTAACCACCTGATCTCTTCCTGTCCAAGAGCTGCCCAAATCTCCTCCCAACTGGGGAGAGAAGCCCTGCCCAAAATGCTCTGGACAAAGGTCTTCAAGTCTTCAGTGACTACATTCAGGGCAGTCCTGACCATGAACTTAGGATCTGGTGTAGATCCCACGGAAGTCAGCTGGTCTCGAATCCCTTGCAAACTAAGAAGGAAGGGATCGATTTCTTCTCCTTTCTGCATCTGATACTGTCTCAACTGGTTGTCAAGCAACATCTTCCATTGAACGAAAGTTCCCTCATACAAGGTAGTCAAGGCCTCCCACATTTCCCTTGCTGTGTCCTTTTCAGCAATATGTGGAATCACATGATCCTTGACTTCGTCCAAGATCATGGACTTTGCCTTTTCTTGAGCATCCTCGTATTTCTTGAGAGGATCAACATCTACCAGAACAACAACCACCTTCAAGGCATAATCCTTGATGCGATTCTTGTCCAAGACTGCCAGGATCCTGGCCTTCCAGAAGATAAATTTGGATGTTCTATCCAATCTGTCCTGATCCCCAAGTCCATTAACTGCTATCTTTGCTCAAATGAGTGTTGAACAAGTTCTCTTCTCCCTCTTTCACTGTTGCCCAACAAAACTCAGATTTGGATTTCTTTTGTGCTAGAAATCCTCTAAGGAACAAGTTTCCTCTAGACTCCCTCTGAGTCCTGATTTCCTTCACGGAAATCCTTCCTCCAAACAATGTTGAATCACTCCTCTTCAATCCTACTTTGTTGCTGCTCAGCAACCCGAACCTATATTTCTTTGGTAATAAATCTGTTAAGGTAGTGACTCCCTCTACCTTGGTTCAGTCTCCTCAGACATTGTTCTGCACCAGCAGCAACAACGTCCCACCATGTTAATTTTAGGTATGTTCTATGCTTAGCGCAATTTACTTCAATTTTGACATATTAGCCCAATGACAATATTTAGATTGGCAATCACATCAACATAATAGTAAAGTGCAGATAGAACATAAACATAAATCGCAGAAAACAAGCCAAGACAAGAGGACACAAGATGTGGCGCCAGCCAAGGACAAACCCCAATGTTGGGAAACCCTTGATCAATTCTCTTATATTCTTCAATAGTTCAGTAGAGAGAGAGATAGTACATATACATCAGAAGTCAACACTTTGACTTGACAAGATAAGAGAAGAGATCTTCACCATGAAGATGACATAATGAGGTTGCAGATATGATGACAAGGACTGTAGATCTGAACTCAGGTGAAGGCATACTACTTCAACTGATTCTCCAAGGTGATTCCATCACCATGCTGCACCCAACACCATGCTGCATCCATCATGCTGCATCTTGGCTAGCTGACTAATCCTTAACTCATGACAATAGCTTTGTCCATCTCATAGTACAATAACATCATATAGTCATTAAAATTAGCCTTAGATCTCAGCAACATTATACACGACAGCTCCTTAGATTAAGCTAATGATTTGAGCCCTCAAATACCCATAAGAAATACTTGACTGTGGTGTTATGGCCTGTGGCCTAACACACAGTTTTCCTATAGCAGCATAAACATTATTCTTGATCTTCCAATGATAGCCCAACAGGTTTGATCCACTGCTTCTTTTAGCTCGGCGTCCTTACAAGAAGGAACCATCTTCATACAGTTGCAAGAGGGAGGGTCCAACAGTCCCTAAACTTAGTCCAATTTCATGCTGCATGATGGTTACTTTGCTGCAACTAGGAGACAACAAATAGAAGCCCTTCTAAATTGCGTATTTAGGGTCCTTAATACAGTGTATAGGTTCACTGCTGATCAAATCTCCATCGCTGCGAATAGGGCTTAGGGCATCATCAAACAACAGATTAGTAGGTTGCGATTGGGGCTCCTTTGATAGCGTGTAAGTGTCACCCTTAATTGCGGATTAGATCACCCTTGAGGACTACGGCTAGGGAAACTTATATAGACTCCTCTTTGATTGTGTCTAGGGCTGGTTAAGGCCTCCTCTTCCTAGCGTATAAGGATCCTCTTCTTGCTGCATAGAACCCTCATTTGACTGCAGATTATGACATCTCCTTGCTGCGTAGACATGTCTCCTTTTGCTGCATATAAAAGATCCCTTTTACATAGGAGTCTCCTTTAGAACAGTGTATAGATTAAACCAATGTTTAGGCCTTTCCTTGCCACGATATGGAAGCCTCCTTCACTGTGTCTTAGGGTACTCTCCCTAACTGTAATTTAGGGCATCATATCCTCTTTAGATCTCTCCTCCCACCAAAACCTAAAGACAAAGTGGAGAGGAAGAGATCACAAGAGGTGTGCCAAAAATGACTTGCAAGCCACCTCTATTTATAGTGCAATGTTGAGGATAGACGGGGGTAATTTGGTCGCTGGCTGACCTTGACGAAATTTCACACAACACGAATAAATACATATCAGAATCAGATGATCTTTAGATCAATCCTACACCTCTCGATGAGAGGAATCCAAGAAAAATATCAGTTGCTAGGAATAAGATGAAACACATGGAGTTTGGCCTTAGTTGCCAATTTTAACACATCAGTACCTCAAAATCTGATCTGCACTTCTCCCTCTGCCCCAACAACTAAAGAATCTGAGCTCCTCAGGCTCTGCGCAGTCACTGTGTGAGCTAGATCAACTCCTCTTGGCCACTGCGTCACTCCTTCATGGTCCAGAAAGATGACATGGCTCTGCGTGAGCCTGATCTGCCCCTCTCTGCTTCTGTGGTGGCCTAGATAGCTAACACAGTTATTGCGTGGGCTCCTCTCGGCTACTACGTCACCCTCACTTGGCTCAAAATGCTAATGTAGGCACTGCGTGAGCTACTGCATCACTCTCCCTTTGTGTCTCTCGCTCTGGAACAACGTTGCCACTTGGGACAGCTGCCTCTCAGCAACAGATTTGCTAGATCTTCGGCTAATGGCTTCAGTGTCCTATGATCTGCAATGCTCTGATACCGTGTGAAAATTTCTGAATCTAGACACATAAATCCTACTACAGTTACTGGTTTAGTATCTCCTACTTGTTATTTCATTCAACAAGTTATTTAATTTATAAACAGTGATGAAAAACACTACTGTAGACTACACTGACATACAGATCATAAACTGAAACAATAGATGAGACAAACACACAAGGGACACCGTTACTTTTGGACAACAAGTCCCCGAAAAAACCCAATGTGGGAAAATCGATGCAGTAGATAGAGGGTTTGTATTATTAACCAAGCAGAATCTAAGTACAATAGGTTGCCTCTCACACCAGCTAACCTTTCAGAGAAATCACGACAGCAAGAAATACATATGACGGTTTACCTCATTCTCCAAGTCACAACTGATCCACTGAGTGGCTTGACTTCGGCAAACACTACGAAATCCCAGCGCAATCACTGCTTGGGCCAGTGTCTTGCCTCTAGGAGACTACGTCACCCCTTCTGTTGGATCGATTCGCTGGAGGAATACTATTGTTCAGCTCTCCTGGCTTAGAACCTCGCTTCTCTGGCAAAATCTCGGACTTTTGACGAATACTTTGCATTGCCACTGCAAGAGACCTTCCTGGCCTGCGTCAGCACTGCGTGAGCCCCTCTTGGGCTACGTAGGCCTCTGCGTTGCCTCTTTGATGCTACTGTTGCCTCTCTACCACGTACTCTTTGGCTCAGAACTCCTTTTCGATCCAAACCTTTGCTTCTTCCCCTCCCACTGCAACTCAGATCACTTGTTCGATTTTCTCATCAAACCATGCGCCAGAAAAATCGAACTGAGTGATCAACTTGGTGTCTCTCCAACTGACCCACAAGCCTCCTCTTATACTTTTCCTGTAAATAAATCAACGATCGAGATTAAGTCCCTAATCAACGACTAAGATTAAAACAACTTGATCCTCGTCTCTTAGAATCTTATCACCCATATTTTTATTAATACCCATTAATATTTTTATTTTCCTAAGTTTAGACTTAGGAACCCCATTAAAGATATTAATTATTTTAATAAAACACAAATCGGGTGGAATTTCACCAAACGATTTCTGGGTTTTGGGGATCTCATGTATTCTAGCCCCTCCACAAAATTTCGGAGCTAGAGCACATTTGATGCTACCTAAAATCAACATGAGCGGGCTATTCAAGTTGCTAGAGGTAGAAAAATTCTTGTATTAAATTTCCCCAAGGCATGCAAGTTTATGCGAGGGCCACTGCGCATTTTGAGTGGGCAATGCGAGTTCACAGAGGGAGTGCGAATTGCCTAGTAGATGTAATGACCCATTTGGTTTTTTAAGCAAAAAGGTATTAGTAAACATACGATATATGCATATGATAGCTACATATGCATACATCGCATGTCTTACGCTAGTATACTTATTAAATAATTAGGAAAGATGTTTAAACGAAGGATAAAAGGTTTGAGTACCTAAAATAATTAAGAAATGAGATAATACCTAAAATTTGACACTTAGAATATGCATAATAAATATTTCGTAAGTATAAGATTAATGAATAAAATTAATATTTTCCACCATTATTCATTAATATTCTCCACCATAGTATTAAAGTTATATATATATATATATATATATATATGTTATTTTAGTCCAATATTATAATTTAAAGTTTATAAAGTTAATAATAAACATTACAAAACCTATGAATAAAAATATACCTATAAATTAAAATTAAAGGTAAAAAAATCAAACATATTGATATCTAAGATTATATCATATTCGTTCACCTTCCAACACGTAACATGATGACTCCCAAATCTGATTTGTTAAGAATGGTGGAAGAAGGTGGTGACTGCCTGGAAAATACTTACTATTTATGCAAGTATGTGGAGAACTGGAGGGGGAATGAAAAGTCTGAACTGAAGATTGAAATTCGAATCTGGAGGAGTGGAATTTAGAACTGGAGAATTGAGTAGTTATTCTTGAAGCTTTTGGGCACGAGGGCCAAATTACTTCAAATTGGAAGTATTTTGGAGCTGGGTACACAAATCGTGTCCAATTTGGCTGGGTGGTTTCGGTCATTTGGTAACCAGAGCAAAATAGGGGCAAGGACAACTTAGAATCTGGAATCGACATCAAATTCAGAGGAAAACAGGTATTTACAGTGAATTAATAAGTTTTGTTCTTAATTTCATTGTATGCAATGTTTAAAATAAATTTCTAAGTTTCTGAATTTTGAACTCTTACAGTAGAGGCCGATTTGAATCGCAAAGGAAGATCTTTTATTTTCTAGTTCGATTTGGTCAGCTAAAGTGAAGAGAAAATTGCCAGAGCATTGCTAGTATTATGCACGCAGTTTATATACATTCTCAATTTGTTGAAGAATTAATAATATAAATCCTCATCTGCAGAGCTATTTTTCCCCACCTTGGGGTTTTTCTAGGGAAAATTTATCCAAAAATATCAGTGTCCATTTTATGTGTGTTGTTTTCTTAGTTCTTGTGATTTATTATTTGGTGAAATTTGCAGTTTTGTTTTTATTCGGTATTTGTAGTAAATTAATTTGCTAGGACAAAGATAGGAGAATAATTACTAGATTAACCGCAATAAAATTTTCACAATAAGGTGATGTGTCAATCTCTTGGTATGCCTTGGATGATGTGGACATAGCTTAGATGAAATATCTTGTAGAATGATGAGATGGAATGAGGATTATCGTCATTATATTTTAACGTCACTTCGCTGGATGGGGGTTTTGTGGCCCAAATTTTGATTTGTTAAAGCATCTTCCATACTTCATGAAGTGACTTGACCTAGGTTATGATCATGGGACTTTCATTTGGGACACTATTTGAAAGTATTGGACTATTATTTTGCATGTTTTGTGGAGATTTTATCATAATCCCGCCTCCTTGAGGGCACTTCACTAACCTTTTCACGAGGTTGTTGCACCAAACTTGGAGAGACATTGGACATATTTTGTAACGCCCTGGCGTTTTGGGCAGGAACGCGCCTCCACCCGACGGGCGACCCGGGTGGGCGACCCGTGGGCGACCCGTGCACGACAGGCGGGCGACCCGGGTAGGCGACCCACGGGCGACCCGTGCACGACGGGCGGGCGCCCCGAGCACGCGACTCGTGCACGGCAAACGAAAGGCAGGTTCGGGCAGGCATGACAACCGGTGGACGAGGGCGAGCTGCGGGCGGAATTGTAGCAGAGCCAAACGCGGGTGCAGCTATCGAACCGGCGGACAGACTTCGGTTAAAGCTCGGGCGAGCCGAAACGGTGAGTCAACCCGAGGGCGACCCGCGCCCAACGGGCGGGCGACCCAAGGGCGACCCACACCCGATGGGCGAACCAACGAACGAAGGCATGACCGCGAGCTGGTGGACACGGACATGGGCACGAGCTGGTTCAAACACGAGTGTGGGCGGTTGAGCGTGTAGACGTGAACGAAGGGAGGGCGACCCGGGCGGGCGCCCCTCCATGCGACGGGCGGGCGGAACACGACAGCAAACGAAGTGCGACAGCAAGACAGCAATGCGGCGAGCTGCAGGACGAGTGCGACGTTCTCATGAGCCGGTTGCGACGATCTTGGAGCACTTACGAAATGTTTATGGAATAATGCGATGGGGCGAAAAGTTTATAAGGGCGTAGGGCGGCCTTGCCTTTAGGCAAGGGCCAACCTGCCCATAAGATAATAAAGGGGCTTCAACGCATATATTATGGGGTCGGCTTAAAGAGCTGACACCCCTTCATGGACGAGTTGGGATGGCTATATATAGATAGCGCAGAAAGCTCATTCGATCAACAAAGCACTTCGCTCTCTCTTGGTGTTCGATCTAGAAACAAGAAGGACGCAGAGTGCGCATTTCTCATGCGCATAGGTGAATAAGTGCGCAGTTCAAACCGAGATTAGTTTGGAGGTCGAACAGGTCACGGTGATAACAGTTTGGTGCGGAAATTGATTCGGTGGAGTTCTAAGAGGCTCGGGTGAGCTCGCTCTAACCGAAGGTAATTTGGTATCGGATTGTAAAAGGCGTTCTTGCCTTCATTGTATAAATTCTAAGTGTTGGCCGTGGGCTGCCCGACACACTTGTTGTATTATTGAAAAGAAAGAAGGTTCATAAAATAATTGGGCGAACTCGTTCGGGAGTTGCCCCTCCCATTATAATTGTGTGTCAATGTTATGTGCTCGGTTTACATTGCATATTGATTATATTGGTTATGAATGTTTATGAAGTTTTATGCGCTCTACTTGATTAAAGAAGACAAATTAAGTATATAAATGTGTAAGGCGTAGTCTACATGTATGAGTATTACGAAAAAGAAAATACATGGTAGTGCCGCACCCCGCCAGATAACGGTTGAAAGATCACCGTAGACTTAGGGGCGTGACAGGTGGTATCAGAGCTCGGTCAGAGCTGGTGGACAGTTTACTAGTGGAAACTTGGACAAGGTTGTCTCGGTTGAAATTGAAGGTGAATCTGCTTGTTCTAAAGCAGGTGACTCGGTAAAAATGTCTCTCTTGGAACAATTGGGTTTTGCGACTATGGAAGAATTCGAGAAGGAGATACTTGAAGAAACGGAAAAGCTAAGGCAAGAGTACATGGATTGTGGCAAGAGGTTGTCGGAAACAAAAAGCGCTCTCCGTGCCTTGGTGGAAAAAGGGGCCTCGAACCTGGATGAGGATGAAGCCCTTCGACTTACACATGAAGGAATCTTAATTGAAGCAGAATTCAAAGAACTAAGGATAAGACATGCGCTGAACAAGAAAAAGAGGGATTGTTTAGTCCTTGAAAAACATCTCGAAGTCTTGAAGGAGGAAATCAAGCTTAGGGAGAAACAAAAGGAAGGAAGTGGGGAAGGAACCTCACGAGTTCAAAAAGACTTGGTGATAGAAATTTCTTCTACCAATGATCCTCACGATGAGGCTGTAAGTGAAGAAGGCCCGAGTGCTACTTCAAAGGCAGTTATTGATGAAGATTGCAGGGAAGAAGATCCGGAGAAAAACAGGTTGGAGTATGTTCAAATGAAGATCGGTGAAGCTGATACACTCGCTATGGTTGATAGTGGGGCTTCACATAACTTCATGAGTGAAGATACCGCAAGGAGACTTGGGCTGAAATTTGTACCTGTGAAGGCACAAATGAAGACGGTGAATTCTCCTCCTATGGCAATCCTTGGTATGGCCGAAAAGGTGGACACTACACTTGGTGCATGGACCGGAAAGGTGGACTTCACCATAGTGCGGATTGATGACTATGAGGCAGTATTGGGGATGGAGTTCATGAAACAGTTTGAAGCTATGGTTGTGCCACATTTGAGGAAACTCTTCATTTATGATGGAAGGGAAGATGTGCCCATTGGTGTTACAAAACCCGATCATAAGTTAGGAGGAATGCAGATGGAGGACAAGGTAAAGGTAGACAAGCGGTTGTCTACGATGGAGGCAAAGATTGCAGAACAATCTGTGGTCATCCGAGCACTTTCAGATAGCATCTCGGACCTATCGAGAAGGCTAGAGTTGGTGGAGGACGATGATGATGATGATGAGCTATATGTGAGGCCGAACATCCAGAAGGAAGATCGGGAAGCATATCTACAAAGGATGGAGGTTGAGGATCCGGACAGATGGATCGAGTTGATTAGTGAAGGAGAGCCCCCCGGCTCTTCTCGCTCCCTATCTTCTTAGATGACATAGAAGATGGGGCTCATTGTTAAGCTGCTCATGGCAGTGAGTCCTCAAACTTGGTTGAGCAGGTATGGTGAAAACAACATGCTGCAGAAAGATGGGGTTTCCATGGACCTGGGCATGGGATCGTGGAAGTAAGTGTTGACACATGGCTAGGATGTGTAACACTTGGCATACATGGGCAGTTGGCACATGGAGATGTCTTGGTGAAGGAATCACTGAGATGGAATGTTGTCGGGACGACAACGTCTTCAGGTGGAGGAGAGTGTAACGCCCTGGCGTTTTGGGCAGGAACGCGCCTCCACCTGACGGGCGACCCGGGTGGGCGACCCGTGCACGACGGGCGGGCGACCCGAGTAGGCGACCCACGGGCGACCCGAGTAGGCGACCCACGGGCGACCCGTGCACGACGGGCGGGCGCCCCGGGCGCGCGACCCGTGCACGGCAAACGAAAGGCAGGTTCGGGCAGGCATGACAACCGGTGGACAAGGGCGAGCTGCGGGCGGAATTGTAGCAGAGCCAAACGCGGGTGCAGCTACCGAACCGGCGGACAGACTTCGGTTGAGGCTCGGGCGAGCCGAAACGGCGAGTCGACCCGAGGGCGACCCGCGCCCAACGGGCGGGCGACCCAAGGGCGACCCACACCCGATGGGCGAACCAACGAACGAAGACATGACCGCGAGCTGGTGGACACGGGCATGGGCATGAGCTGGTTCAAACATGAGTGCGGGCGGTTGAGCGTGTAGACGTGAACGAAAGGAGGGCGACCCGGGGCGGGCGCCCCTCCATGCGACGGGCGGGCGGAACACGACAGCAAACGAAGTGCGACAACAAGACAGCAATGCGGCGAGCTGCAGGACGAGTGCGATGTTCTTAGGAGCCGGTTGCGACGATCTTGGAGCACTTACGAAATGTTTATGGAATAATGCGATGGGGCGAAAAGTTTATAAGGGCGTAGGGCGGCCTTGCCTTTAGGCAAGGGCCGACCTGCCCATAAGATAATAAAGGGGCTTCAACGCATATATTATGGGGTCGGCTTAAAGAGCTGACACCCCTTCATGGACGAGTTGGGATGGCTATATATAGATAACGCAGAAAGCTCATTCGATCAACAAAGCACTTCGCTCTCTCTTGGTGTTCGATCTAGAAACAAGAAGGACGCAGAGTGCGCATTTCTCATGCGCATAGGTGAATAAGTGCGCAGTTCAAACCGGGATTAGTTTGGAGGTCGAACAGGTCACGGTGATAACAGTTTGGTGCGGAAATTGATTCGGTGGAGTTCTAAGAGGCTCGGGTGAGCTCGCTCTAACCGAAGGTAATTTGGTATCGGATTGTAAAAGGCGTTCTTGCCTTCATTGTATAAATTCTAAGTGTTGGCCGTGGGCTGCCCGGCACACTTGTTGTATTATTGAAAAGAAAGAAGGTTCATAATATATTTGGGCGAACTCGTTCGGGAGTTGCCCCTCCCATTATAATTGTGTGTCAATGTTATGTGCTCGGTTTACATTGCATATTGATTATATTGGTTATGAATGTTTATGAAGTTTTATGCGCTCTACTTGATTAAAGAAGACAAATTAAGTATATAAATGTGTAAGGCGTAGTCTACATGTATGAGTATTACGAAAAAGAAAATACATGGTAGTGCCGCACCCCGCCAGATAACAGTTGAAAGATCACCGTAGAATCAGGGGCGTGACATATTTGACTTGGTGAGTTACTTCTTCGCACTTTGAGGCTAAAAGCATGGAGGGTTGTTAACCACCTATAATAGCATTTGACCATTCAAAGGCTAGTTGTGGTCGTTTGGACCATTTATTCTCTTGCTTGGGAGGATCGAGCTCCTTTTATGGGGCATTTATGTTAGTTTTTGTAGAATCAAATATGTTCTAGTCACGAAAATTTGGAGAGGCTAGAATACATGGGATCTCCATAACCCATAAATCGTTTTTGGAAATTCCACCTTGAGATGGCTTAATTAGATTATTAACTTATTTTTTAATGTTTCCTAAGTCTAAACATAGAAAAATTGGTTAATTAATTAGAATTAATTAAGTCAAGGTGAGAATTCTCTAGAGACTCACACGGATCGATCCATAAATAATTTGAGCGATCGATTATCATTTAATCTTGGCCGTTGGAGTCCCAATAGGAAGATATAAGAAGGGGTCGATGTGGTGATGGAGACGACACACTTGAGCAATAGTCCTTTTGCCTTTAGAATGGTCATTGAGGAGAGATTCTTTTGCTCCTTTATCTTGTTTGGAGGTTGATGAATCTTCATCTCTACCTTTCTTAAATTATCTATACATTTCTTCTACCATGGCCCTCATGGTCATGAAACTATCCATGAACTGGGAGTCTGATTCCAAGGGAGTTTCTTATGCCATTTTCCTCTTAGGATAGACTCTTCCAATTTCTGGGTTAGCTTCAACCAACTCTCCTTCTCCTAATTTGAGCTTTGTCCTAGTTAGCATTCAACAACAAAATCGAGCACAAGCTTGTCTAACCTTAGCAACCTAGAGCTCTAATACCACTTGATCCGTAATTGATCTAAGACACACAATAAGGTATTACAGACTCATGTGCATGGATGTGCCTATGTTATTTTGTGCAACGGGTCGATAAGATTGCGAAATACACAGACACTGAAGCAGTTAAAGAAACATAACAGGAACACATATAAACACAACAAGTTTAATAAGGAGTTCACCCAATACTCCTGGGCTACGTCTCCCAGTCCAGCCTTCAATGGTGGCCTCTCTATTATGTTTTCAAGCAGAGTTTTTACAACAGTGAGCTCAATTTGAGTCTCACACAATAGATACAAATCAATAAGACTGTACTTGGATCCCCCAAGTTTCTGGAGTACACAGACTCTCCTTACTAACTCTTGACCTCTATTGGTCACAATAGTATGAATCCAATCTGAGACTCAATACATGACAGGCATATACAGAGGAGTTCGCTTGAACCTCTCAAGCCTTCTCTGGAGTACACAGACTCTCTGACTCTCTCTGTCTCTGTCCTAATCCTGGCTCGATGCTGCCTTTGCTTCTATAGGTCAGCTCAGCTTCTTCTCTCTGCCTTCGGCTTTGCTTACTGCTTTCTCCGTCAGTTTGTGGTTTTAAGGCCAATTTGCTTCTTGAATTTTTGTTTCCACTTCCCGGCTTTCCAGTTCCCCTGCCTTTGTTCGTTTGAATCCCTCTGTCTTGCGTCATCCGTCACTGTATAACGCCTCACAGGGAGGTGGCCACCTATTTCGTAATGGTTGAGTGTCAGTTCTTTTGGACATACTTGAAACGACCGTTTTTAACGTTAACTCCAAGAATGCCCGCGAAACACGACCTTTTGCCAAAGCATCGTCCATATCGGACTTCAAATCGTATACGACTCTACCTGTTAACCTCGTCAAATCCGGTCATCCATCAGAACGCATCTCTGCTGTTGATCTGGGGGCCCTAGACCCTATAGTCATCATTCATATCGGGCGGCTAAGCAGCATGATGTTTACCAGTCCGATGTGAGTGGTTTTCTCTCTCCCCGTCGGGACGCGTGGCAATCGCTGCGTGGCATCGGGCGGAACTCGACCGAAACTGCTTATCGCTCGAAGCCCCTCCAATATTCTGCCGGTTTTGTGGAATCTCGCTCCGACGGAACTGAAGCATTATTTTCCGTGTTTTATAATTATTTCGGGTCTGGGCGCTCAGGGCTTTCCTTCACTGAGAGGTTTGCCCTATCGGAAACTACCTCCATTACTTAAAATTATCCCTGCATTTGCTGGTTGGTGTCAGCGCGCGTTACCATGGTCCGCCGCTCTGCGCGCTAGATTGACGACCCTCGTTGATCTGCACTGACCGCAATTCACAACTGTCTGAGGATTCCTTTTGATAGCTTGATCTTTATAAGACTTTGAATCTTTGGCATGATTTTTAAAGAGTTCATGAAAACTTAGAGAGTGTTCTAGGATCCAATTTGGATCAATCACTTGGTGTGTCTCCGACTGACCCTCAAGCCTCTTCTTATATTATTCCAGTTGGTGAATCAACGACCAATATTAAGTCCCTAATCAATGGATAAGATTAGAACTGTCTTGATTCTCGTCACTTAGAACTTTCTCACTCATATTTTATTAATACATATTAATATTTTTATTTTCTTAAGTTTAGACTTAGGAACTCATTAAAAATATTAATTATTTTAATAACTCCTCTCCGGGTGGAATTTCTCCAAACAATTTCTAGGTTTTGGAGATCTCATGTGCCTTAGCCTCTCCACCAAATTTCATGGCTAGACCACATTCGATGCTACCCAAAATCAACATCCAGACGGACCAGTATGTCAGCTTTTGGGTGGCTTTTTCAGTTGCTTATTTCTTTGCAACTGAGTTGCAGTGCAGTAGTTAGCAGTGGCAGTGCTATGGGCAGCATGATGCAACATATTGAGAGGGAGCTGCAATACAGATGTAGCAGTGACAATAGCAGTGTCATGGGCAGCAGTACAGGATGTAGCAATGCAGTGGATGAAGGGCAGCAGACCGAGCATCAACGACACAGAGGACCGATGCCGTGGATCAGTGTGATACTTCTGTTGGGAAGTATTGCTAGAGCACATTCCACACTAAGAGGGAGTTTTGATTTTGGGTAACATCGGATGTGCTCTAGCTTCGAAATTTTGTGGAGGGGCTAGAATACATAAGATCTCCAAGACCCAGAAATCATTTAGAGAAATTCCACCCGTATTGTGAGCTATTAAAATAATTAATATGTTTAATGGGATTCCTACGTCTAAACTTAGGAAAATAAAAATATTAAATGGTATTAATAAAAATATGGGCGAGAAGCTTCTAAGAGATGAGGATCAAGTCTGTTTTAATCTTAGCTGTTGGTTAGGGACTTAATCTCGGCCGTTGATTCATCAACAAGAAAAGTAGAAAAGGGGGTTTGTGGGTCAGTTGGAGATACACCAAGTTGATCAGTCAATTCGCTTTTTCTGGGGCGTGGTTTGCTGAGAAAATCGAACAAGTGATTTGAGTTGCAGCGAGAGGGGCAGAAGCAGAGATTTGGATCGGAAAGGAGTTCCGAGCCAAAGAGTATGTGGCAGAGAGGTAGCAGTAGCATCAGAGAGGTAGCACAAAGGTCTACGCAGCCCAGGAAGGGGCTCACACTGTGCTTATGCAGGCCAGGAGGGTCTCTTGTAGTGGCAGTGCAGAGTATTCATTAGAAGTCCGAGATTTTGTCGGAGAAGCGAGGTTCTGAGCCGGGAGGGTTGAACAATAATCTTCCTCCAGCAAATCGATCCAGCAGAAGGGGTGACGCAGTCTCCTAGAGGCAAGACACTGGCCCAACCAGTGATTGCGCTGGGATTTCACTGTGTTTGTCGGAGTCTGGCCACTCAGTGGATTAGTTGTGACTTGGAGAATGAGGTAAACCCTCGTATATATTTCTTGCTGCCGTGATTTCTCTGAAAGGTTAGCTGATGTGAGAAGAAACCTGTTGTACACAAATTCTACTTGCTTAATAATACAAATCCTCTATTTGCTGCACCGTTTTCCCGCATTGGGCTTTTCTGGGGATTTGTTGTCCAAAAATAACGGTGCCCCTTGTGTGTTTGACTCATCTATTGTTTCAGTTTATGATATGTATGTCAGTGTAGTTTGCAGTAGTGTTTTTCATCACTGTTTAGAAATTAAATAACTTGTTGAATGAAATAACAAGTAGGAGATGCTAAACCAGTAACTGCAGTAGGATTTTTGTGTCTAGATTCAAAAAAATTCACAAATCCGACCATCACAAGATAGAGTGATCTATCAATCAACTGAATCCCTGCATTCCCTAGTTGGACCTTCTGCAACATAGCTCTTACAACTACAGGAATCCATCCATGCCTCATCTCTAGTCCTTGCATGTGATCAATATATAGGCTCCATGTATCATGGGCTAATCTGATGCATGCTAATCTGCCTTGTGCCTGCCACTGTGTAGTACCGATGATCGCTGGAAGCCACGTGTGCCAAATAGCTAGCCCCTGAATGCAACCAAAAGATGGGTATCTGATACTCGTAATCGACTCAGGGTATGTGGATCCCTCCTGTCCTTGCCAACCATCTCCCTTGGGCCTGCCATCTGCCCTCTCGATAATGTGCCAATATAAGGTTTGGAGCCCGAACACATATTGGGAAACTACCTCAGTCATACCCGGTATCCTCTACGCATGCATGGTCCCAACATGCCATGAGAAAAGAGTGACACATGTCTCACTCATGACTAGCTCCCTAGATGTAGGCTCGGTGATGAATGATATGCCACCCCTGTAGATGATCACCTCATTCACCAAGGGAAGAGATGGGTGCTCGCCCACTCTCATTGAATCACCCTAGGGTTTCCGTCTTGGGGCTACTTCTAGAGTAGAGAACCGGGTTCTCAAACCTCTCCACAAGAAATAAACACAAATCCAAGATCCAAGATGTTTCCAAATGACCTTCTCCTCCTCTTTTATAGATCTCATGGATAGATCCCCAAGCCTCTAGAAGCATCTTATTTTATTATTTTATTAGTATTCTAGAAGCTCCTCCGTTGACTTGATCAAGTGATCTTTTAATTTAATTTTATTTCACTTAAGTCACTTTTGACCCTTTTTCTCTAATTAGTTATTTTTCCTTAATTAAATAACTAATTAAAGTCATTTTTAACTAGAGAAAATGGCAAATCGCCCACCATACTCTCTTTGGCCACTAGAAGTCTCTTCTCAGCATCCCATCCTGTAGATCTTCTCGTTCTGGTTCCAACGAGCTATTACGCTAAGGTGTTCCATCAATTAATCTCCCCAGAATGCCACCTCGAGCATAATTAATTAAGTTATGCCCAATAATAACGCTGATTTTTGAAAGTTGTCGGAATGCGATGGAACGAAAGGCAAACTGTGCGGATGATTGAATATGCCAAGCGAATGCCATCAAATCCCATAAACACTCCTCAAAACTCCATCAGGACCCTTGATGACATAAACCTGCTCCACTAACCAGACTGTCCCTTGCCTTGGAAATCCACCTTCGTTGTACAATGAAGAAGAATAAAAATGGGGACATGACACAATCTTCATAGTGGTGTAGTATTCTAATCTGCCAATTGCTGACCTCTGATATGACGAGCCCCTTCTACTTTGCCCTTCCCGTGTTTCTCACCATAGGATCGAGGGTCATGACCTACCACTTAGCCTTGAGGTGCTAGAGCATTTAGACTCCTGCCGGGGGCCATTCTCCCACTTTCTACCCTTGGTTCTTTAAGTTCTTCTAGACCATGTGCCAACCAAATATCAGAGCCCCCTTATCGGAACTTTTTCAAGTATCAAGTGTTACAAAGTGTCGACATCCTCAACCTCTGATATGCAATCTCCGATATGATGTCATCACTTCCACGTGGCACCTCATGAGTGGTGACACGTGTCACCCAGATTTGCACCCTTAGGCCCCCTCAAAACTCCAAAATTGCCTGCCACATGTCCTTCTGTACCGCCACGTCATGCTGACGTCGGATTCCACTGTAGCTTTATAGGAACCAGTCATATGTTGTTGCATGTGTTTATCGGAGTCAAACATATGTTGCCACGTGTCCTGCTAGAGCAGAGAGAAAAGGGCCCGCCCACCTTTGGTTTTGCGATGAAACCGTTTGTTAATCTTTTATTGGTGTTCCCGATGGTTTTTAACACTATAGGAACTTTTTGAATATCACAACTTTTAAAAGGTTTACATTTTCAGAAGTTCTGATTCTTCGATTGCCGATGTTCCGATGTTGGAATATTGCGATGCGTCAGTCTCCTCCGAGCTTCGATACTACCTGCTCCGATGTATTGGACCTTTGATATGTGATCGTCGATATGCCAAGTCTCCAAGACCTCTGATATGCGATCGCCAATATCTCTGATGTTGCGATCGCCGATATCTCTGGACCTCCGATATGTGATTTCCGATATTCTGGACCTTCCTAAGGCTTCAATCCTTGAACTTCAGCATACCATAGCTTTTGATCCAGGGGTCCATTTTTGGATTTCCACATATCATTGGAAAGCTTGTTCGTAGCAGTTTCGAATGGAAAGGGTCCAATTTAGGCTTTGATTTCTTCCGCTGCTTGGAAAATGACTGCAAAATTCTCTGCTCATTTACTTTTTGGACAACTGGAAACACATTTTGCAACAAGTGACAACAATAAGTAAGCAAAAATAACCAATTACATAAAAAATGCCATAACATTGGGGTTGGAAGGCCGACCTTCAAACATACGATCATGACAAATGGGCGAGGGTGCATAATGGATGGCTTGGATGGCGAAGATAGTGGCACATCGAGCTATGTGGTGGCTACAAGGGGCTACTAGCTACCGGCTGAAGACAATGTAGGAGAAAAATTTCTGCTATGGGTGTCACCCACAAGCGGTTGGTAACAAGCCCTAAGATCAACATTCCAGCCAAAATCTAGTAGCAGATTATTTATGGATAGTGCACAACTCACTCTGAGACGATTTATACCACTTGGATCTGGGCCATTTTTCGGGGTTCTGCTTAGCTTCCATAGCAACGCTAGATTCCAAAATTGCATCTCATTTTATGTACTCTTTTATAATAAAATTAATAAAATGGCTCAGATTGTGTTGCTGAACATTTTGGTGTTTTAATTGTTGTGTATGAGTTCCAGATTATTTTTGTTCCTAGTCCATTGCTTGGTATTAGGTCTTAAATTCCAATTAGGAACATTACACAAGAGACACAAAGGAAGTGAGATCAAGTGAATAACACAATCCACAAGAAGGATAGAATACACTAATGTACATGTGCAAGACACAAAGAAGCAACTCAGATCCCTCCTTTGCGCAAGAAAGAAGGACTAGTGCCCTTCCACAAGCTCTTGAAGCTAGTTGAAATCAATGAAAACACATGAAATAAGACAAGTATATTTGAGTTTTGAATGAGGTTGATAGAGAGCTTAGGTGAGAAAGCCCCCTTTCAACTTTGCTTGATGAGACTTTGAGAGCAAGCTTGCTTGATGTGAGTTCTTACAACCTTTGCCTTGAGAGTGAGTTCATTCAACCGAGAACTTACCCCACTCTCAAACTTTTTTCCAAAACATAAAATAACTTCTACACACTTAAAGGAAATATTAGCATCACAAGGGACTAGATTGAGCAATGAGAGAAGAGGCTAGGTGTTCAACCGAGAACATTCTAGTGCTCTTCAATCTAGAGCATCTCTCTAGGCCAATAATCAATGCAAGATAACTTACATAAATCAGTCTACAAATATGGTAAATGAGCTAACAATTTGAATTCAAGAAGTGTAGAGAATGAAAACATAAATGGAACAATATTACCTCAAAGGTTAGAGAGAAACATCACATCAAAATTGAACCCCCAAAGTCTTTGCTTTATTGCTTATATCAAAAGAGAGTACAAATTTTGCCAGAGTTTCGCTAGCCCAATAGCTTGTCTAACCAATGATACGATGAAGAGTCCAAGGCTCATTTAAATAGAGAAATGGGAGAAAATCCCAATTTGAGAGACCAATGACAAGTGGAGAAGGATGGAAATCCCAAGGGAAATTCGAATTTGATGTGTGGACACCTGTGATGACACCTCTACAATCATACCCACAACTGATGTGCATTTTGACTGCTGTAGATGTTACATAAATCCTGGTAATTGCTTCTGTGTGGAGCTGAAGTAAAATGATGTGTACAAGTGTGGGTGTATGTAGAAAATAGTGGGGACATTATTCCATAATATCCTCAACCAAATATTTCCAATTAATACTCAACCATGTGTTAATCTCCTCATGGAAAAATCGAACTGCCACAATAACCAAGTCATACTCCAATTTGGCCCACAAGATTGATTTTTCCCATGTGCCTTAATTCCTTTGATAATGTGGTTGCCAACTCACTATTTGACTTGAATTTTGACTTGAGATTACTTTCCACCTCGTTTCCACATCATTTGGAATGTGGGAATTTTTTTTTCTTCTTTTTATTTTATTTTATGGCAATTTGTTTCTCATTTTTCCACCAAATTTAGGAAAAAATGAGTTTTGAGGGGTAGAAACACATTTTATGACCCCCAAAGTGTGTCTTAGTAGAAAGTTGAGGTGTAGAGGTCTAATTTTGATTACTCATACCCCCTACAACTTCTCTAGACATCACTTATTACAATTACATTAAAATTTTATTAAAAATCTTGTCTTGCGGGAAATTTTTAATAATTAAAAAATGACCCCTAGACCTAATCAAATTCCGCGAAATTTTACAAATGATCTAGCATGGTAATATACATTGACTTTAGACACTAGGACTCACCCAAGGCTCTACCATCAAGCCACACTACAGCGTTGGGGGTATATCTCGGAGAATAAAGTCAACTAGTTATTCAGTGTTGAAAAACATGAATAATTAGTTAAGTGAAAAAAACTCCCTAAAGTGGACTCACTTGATAATAAAGTCCCAAACTACCTAGGCCTGTTACATGCCTTTATTCATCATGCTAGTATCATGTTTACAATATCCCCACAGGGCTGCAAAATCTGAGTACAAAATGAAGAGAGAGAGAAGGAAGGGGCTTAAAAGCCCTAATGAAATCTAGAATTCTGAATGATCTGAAAGTGTAGGAATGCTCTGAAATGTATTTTGGGCATGGAGTCTTAAAAAAATCTTCGAATGCAACTTTAGTGGTCAACAATTCCTCTTGACTATATAGCCCTAGAAGGATATTGGTATTGATCCTCATGTCCTTCCATCACCTTCTTTCTCCTTTTTCAAAAAATCCTAAAATGTCTCAAAAAAATGTTACATTGAGGTCACTATTGACATCACCTTGTGCCTTTTTAACTAATACCTAGGGGTTCTAGTAGGGAAGCCCCCCTTGTGTCAGAGGAGAGTCAACCTAAAGCAACAAGACAGGTTGCTAAGGTGATAGTGGGTGACATTCCTAAAAGATTCTTATCAGATTGTGCATTGTGGATTGCCACTTTTATCACACATACAATTTGAGCAGTGATAGGCCTCATCCCACAATGGGGATTTGCTCAAGATGAATGTTCACATGTTGTCATGTCCCTTCCTAAATTAATTTGGAACAAGACTAATTATTGCATTTTGGGGCCAATTTTGGAGATAGTGGGGCCCATTCGATTTTTATTAGGAGATTAGACTTAGGAGAAGTTATTTTGTTGTGGTTAAATTACACATGGGGGCCACCCACACTAGGGAAATACGCACTCCCTAGTTCAGTTTGCATGGAGGTGGTTAAGTTTTGCATGGAGGTGGTTAAGTGAGGGCCCATGATGGAGGTAAAATTGGAGGGAAAAGTGCTCCACAAAATCTATATAAGGAAGACAACTCTCCTCATTTCATTCATCTTTGGCATATCGAATTTCTCTTTGGTTGCTCGAGCTTCTTAGTCGAGTCACTTGTTGTTTAGCAAGAGTTCTTAAAGCGAAGAGCTCACCCTTTCTTCGGGGGACATTGAGTGCCACCCTAGGAAGGTTTTTCTTCATTTCTTCAGGAGGAGAATCTCAGTGATTCCCAATTATTGCAACCATCTCTAGGTGGTGCGTATTACTAGAGGGCACAGTGAAGAGGGGGCTGAGTTCGCTTGTGGCTTGTTGTAGAGGAGTTTGGGTGAAGGACTTTTCGGAGAGGAAGCATAGGAGGATTGTTGGCATTTGGGAGAAGTTTTGGAGCTGAAGGAGTGTGCTATTTCGCAGGGTGATTTTTGCACTTCCTGGGCCAGTGCAGAGACAAACACTGGGTGTTCACGTGGAGGGTAGAGTATCAGTCTTTGAGGCTGAACTTTATCGTGGGCATTAAGGGAAATATTTGGAGAAGTGATTGTTGCATTTTCATGAGAATTGGAGGAGGATTTCGTTGAGGTTTATTGCAGGCCATTTTCTGGAGCAACTTGGAGGGCGTGTGGCATATTGGAGGTTGATTTTCAAAGTTCAAAATCTGGCCAAACCATTTTTGGGTTTTCAACAAGGATCCCAGATATAAAGTTTCATAATTTTATGAGCACCGGAGGTGGGGTTTTCAGTCGTATCTTTGCAACAGACAATGTAGAATTGTCAAGGTTTGAACAGTGCCTTTGGGGGTTGATTTTGGGAGGTCAAAATCGGGCCAAATAATTTCTGGTTTTTTGTTGGTTTTTGTCAAGGAGCTTGGGGCTAAATTTGTAGTATTTTCGAGCATCGGAAGTGGAGTTTCTTGCAGTTCCTTTCCAGCCAGCAGTGTAGTTTTATGGGTAGCACAGAGCATTAGAGGAGCAAACGTTTTCCAGTACTTGATATCATTGTCTCATCACTTGGATTCTGTCAAGCTTGCCCTTGAGGCAAGCCCAGGAGCATTTCTCCATATTATTGTACTTGCTCCATTTCATTAATAAAATGGCTCAGCTGGTTCTCACTTCTGGAGTTTTAATAAACATTTGCTGATTGTTTCTATTTCCTATGTCACAAATCGATTTTGTTTTGTATATCACTGTTTATTTAAGTTTGCAACATTACACATATCAAAATCCATTTGGTGTGACTGGGAGTGGTGTTGTAGGTGCCCATTGTTTCAATATGATTCATTTAAGTTGTATTTCTATTGAATCGACATGACACACTTTTTATTGCACTTAATGTGAGGTGAGTGTCTTCTAATTCAAAGAACTAGCGGATTTAGAGGTTACATAGTGTGTGGTTGGTATGGGTGTCTTATAAGCTTTGGGTGTTTGCAAGGTTGGTGATTTAATAGGCCTTCCTACCAAGGCGACATTATTTTAAAGTGGCTTTTTTGATGGCCTTTTCCCTTCTCGCCTCTAGTAAAAAACAATGAAGCATTTTTTATGGGATTGTCCTTTTGCGAAATCTTGTTGGGATTATGTTTAGTCAGAGCATGCAACTATTCTTTAGGGGACTTTGCATTAATTTGTAGTTTTGTTTGGTGACACTAGGACTTTAGTCCGCTTTTCCCTTAGTGGTATTAGACACTTTTTGAGAATTGCAACTCTATTTGTTCTTTGGAAACTTCGGTACAAATATGTTTTCGAGAATGAGGTTAGATCTTTGTTTGTGTTTTGTCATGTGGGAAGTGTTGACCATTGGAGTGGCACCTAATGATTATATAAAGACTCCAAGCCCAAGTATGATCCGAAGGACACTTGTACCATCAAATATCATCAGTTAATAGAGTATTTTTATGATGCAATTCAATGCATCCTAAATTTTTCATCCTAAAAATTCTTTTAGGATGCAAATTTTAGGGTGCATTGAAAATTCTACTTCTATTGCTCATTATCTTTCTTGTACCCAGATTCCACACCCTGCAGGGAATTGTAGTAAGTGATACTAGTAATGATGAGTTTTGAGTCTGTAACGGGTCTAAGATGTTGGGATTCGATCAACAAACGAGTACACCTTGGAGTATTTTTTTTACCTGGTTAATTACCCTTTCTGTTTTAGAGGTGGATACTTTTCTAGGTTTTTTTCACACACTTTTTACCCCAAAGTCGAGATGACGGTTTGAAGGTTGAACCCCTGACACATCTTAGTATCTAGAGTCGATGTATATTAGCATACTAGATCACACAAAAATTCATGGAATTTGGTTAGGTCTAGGTAGTCATTTTTTAATTTTTTAGATTTTTCGCACTGTAGAAATTGCTAATAAAATTGTTTTTGTAATGTAATAAGTGATGTCTAGAGAAGTTGTATGGGGTATAAGTAATAAAATTTGCACCTCTCACTTTCAACTTTCTACTATGACACATTTTGAGGGGTTAAAATTGTGTTTTGAACTCTTAAGAGTCAAAACCCACTTTTCCTAAGTTTAGTGGGAAATCTGGCAATTAATTATCCCAGAAATTAAATAAATGGAGAAAAATAAATATCCACACATGCTAAATGTTGTGGAAATGAGGTGGAAAATTATGGAGTTAATTGAAGTCCTAAGGTGATGTGGACTCCTAAAATCAAGGAGAGGACATGTGCTCAAATAAAATCGAATTTCTAGCATTAAATGAGAAAGTGGCTTACTTGGAAATTCGAATTTGTGAAGTTAATGCACATTTGGGAGGATTTGGGAGAATATTTGGTGGCGATTTTTGTGGGAAATTGTCCTCACATGGGTTACCACCCATCTACACTTGTCATTCCATCATAATATTCGAATTTGGCACATAAGGAAAGAAGAAAATGATGTCCACTTGCCAGAATTCGATTTATACACTTGGCATTGGAGCTCCATTGAACAAATTTGAATTTCTCTTTGGGATTGTCAGCTCATTCTACTTGTTTAATCTCTCTACCCTGGGATTGGCTCCAATGCCATTTGTCATTGTCATTCTTCATTGGGATTTGCTCCCAACTCTCTATATAATAGAGCCATGGGCTCTCATATTGTATATTGTTACTAGCTATTGTGCTTGCGGAAGAGCTGCTGCCTTGTACACTTTCAGAAATATCAATAAAGATTTTGGAGTTTCATTCATGAGGTCTTCCTCCTTTTCGAGTGTGATGAATTATTGATCATTGATATAATTCCTTTTGTGCTTAGATCTAATTTGTTTTCATATGCTCTTGTAGATTTGTTAATATAGACTATTTTGCATTGACATTTGATTTAGAAGTATGCCCTACGTATAGAATGCTCTAGTTGGTTTCAAATAAATCTCTAGAGTTTCATATCATTGTTTATTTCTAAATCTATATGGAACTAATTCTTGATTGAAGTTTTGTAGAGGGAACATCTTGTTGGGATCAAAGAAGCAAGCATTAGGGGAAATCTTTGGAGAGACCAACCCACTCTTGATATATTCTCAAAGGAGCTCTCATTTGTTCTTTGGGCCTTCAAAGTCTTATCTTACAAAGTGGTTTTGCAGGGGTTTTTGAATATAGCTTGTACACAAGCCGAGTCCTTCTAAATTTAAATCTCTTTTAAAAAACATTGTACTTCATTGCTTTCATTTGCTATTTAAGAGCTTGAATATGGCTAAGCAAAGACGAGAGTTTACTCAAACTCTTTAGTTTAGCGCTTTGTAAATTATAATTGTACATATACATTTTATCTTGCTGATTTTTCCACTAATACTTAACTTATTTTGCTACCATTGCTCGCTAACCCTTGTGTAGCAGATTTTGAAGAGCAACCTCCCGCAACATCTAACAAGTGTTTGCAGGACCTTTGGCAAGTGTTGGGGGTTCGATTTCCAAAGATGCTGTGAGCCCTTTTGAGGCTTATTTTGGCCAAGTCGATTTCACTAGAGGGCTGCCCATTTTCCTCTCTAAGCCGTGGGCCTTAGGAGAGACTTCTTTTCTCTTTCTCATGCTAATACCTTTCCTTCTAAGTTGCTGAAATTTAAATGTAAAATTCAGATTTTAAATCCGAGATTTGTTGGTTTTCAAAAAAAGGTTTTCTTAGGCTTCATTACTTGTGAATTTTGATCAAGGTTCATAGTTGAAGCATCATATTGTAAAGTTTTCCTCGAAACTTTTTGAGGCTTAGAGAGAGGTTCCCATCTCTTATTTGTAACACCTAGTAAAATTCCAATTTTCTTGTCGGAGTTTGGGATTTTTCCCATGGGATCCCTCTTCCTCATTTAGAGGGAAGACCTTTGTTGGTTGGATTGATTCTCTTTTGCTACTTTTCTTTTAACTTACATGCATGCTTTAATTGAGAATTAACACAACCTCACTATCACATTTGATTTTTTAAGTTAAAGTTTGTTACAATTTTATTTGAGCTTTTCATTCTCTATCTCATTGTTGTTTGGAGCTACAAGCTTACACTTTACTTTGGGCAATTCATCCTTTACATACAAGAATTTTATATTCTTAACAAACTTTGATTTGTTTCCATTTACCTTGGTAAATTGTTTCATGAGCACTTGAATACATGCTTCTTTGTTTTCTTAAACATTGGAGCAATTTATTGTCATTGTCTACTTGAATCAAATTTTACTTTCAAACAAATTACTTGTATCATTTTAATTCATTTCCATTCAATTGATAAGACACATGCAACACTTATAGGCTAATTTTATTCCTCCAATTGAAGTTATAATTGCAACCTGTGTTGAACACTATTTCATTTTCATTACTTTGAAGCATTGCAAATCAATCTCTCTTTTGGGGAAAAAACTTACATGCATTTCATCTAGACATTTTAGTATAGGAAGCTCTTAAGCCTCATTAAAATTTTACCTCCAACATAAGTTTGTTGAAATAGACATCTTAGTGATTCTCTACTCCTCTATTGACTCCTCACTGTGAGATCCATATCTTTGGGCGAGGGTGAGGTCTGAAGATTGAAGAGTTAAATTGTAATTTTGTTGTGGAGATAATTAATAAAATTAACCAAGAGCACTTTCCATTACATTTACTTTACTTGTTTCTTGATGGTTTGAGTTTTCATATGCAAAGTCTATTCCAAAAGCAAGTGTCATGTCCTTTCTCAAACACATTTGTAACAGGGTATCTCTACACATTTTTGTACAATTTTCGCTAAGGAAAAGAACCCAACATTTTCGACTTAGGGACTTAGGAGAAATTTCGACTTAATTTGGTTGCTAGTGGAAGGTAGGCGCCACCCATGTAGGAATTCGAACTAGGCCATTCAAATGGCTTGGAGGGAATTCAAAGTGCTGAATGGAGGGGCCCACATGAGGCAAGGAAGGCACATGAAGATAAAAGGAGGAGGAAGCTCTCATTTGCATCATTCATTCCCTTTTCAAATCGAATTTACTTTACTGTTCGCTCAGCTGCTTAGCCGAGTCAACTGACTGTTTACCCACGAATCTCTCAAGCGGGAGATTCAACCTTACCTTCGGGGGACCTTGAGTGCCCGCCCTAGGAAGGCAGTTCCATCAGCGTTTTCAAGAGATCTGGGAGTTTACCAGAACACCATCATTCAACCACACTCCAGAAGTGCGTATTTCTGGGCTACCAGGAGAATACGCAAGAGGTAATTGAGCCACAATAGATCAACCATTTGTCGGGAGAGCTAAGGGATCTGAAGGACAACATTAGGCCAACATTTCTTGAGAGTTTTGGAGCCAACAACCCAACAGTTCGAATTCCAGGCCTGGGGGACAACATAGAGGGTCAGTCCAGCATTTTCGTGGGTCTTGGGGGCAAGTGCTACAGCTTGGAAACTCATCTGGGAAGTTAGGGAATTTGTAGGAGGGATCAACCCAACACTTTTGGACATTTTCCAGGAGGATTTACAGTCAAAATCCAGCAAGTTGAGTTTTGCAGTTGCAGCTGAAGTTGGGCTCCTTGGGGGTCGAATTTCAGAAGTCTGAACCAACTAAATTCCTTCGTGGGTTTTTCTGGGTTTAGGCCAAGGAGTCAGGAGCTCGAATCTCATAATTTTCTGAGCACGGGAAGTGGTGTTTCCAGCCATTCGAAGTCAGCAGAAAGGGCAGTTTTCTGGGCAATGCAGTGCAGATTGGTGCAGCAGTTGTAGCAGCCATCAATTCAGCTATTTCTCACCTGGGTTTGGTCATGCTTGTCCATTGAAACAAGCCTAGGTGCACCATTCTATTTGCTATTTTATTTTTCCCTCAAAGAAGTAATAAAATGGCTCAGCAGTTCATTATCTCCAGCATTTCCATGGGTGCTTACTATCTATTTCGTTTTTATATTTACTGAACTGATTGTATGCTTGTATATCACTTGTATTCCTACTTAGGAACATTACAGTGGTATCAGAGCCTAGTTCTTGGCTCAGCTATGGGGATTTTCTCCTATGAGAGAAGGGGACCAGCAGAACATCACATGCATAATGTAGAGGTACCGGAGCAGAGAAAGAGAGCTGGAGATTACTCCAAACACGAAGGACAGAGGGAAAGTAGTGGTAGAAGAGGAGGACATGGTGGGACCCAAGAGCAGGGAAGAGATGACTTTCGACAACCTCCTAAGGGCTTTGAATGACTTAGCCAAAGGTCAGAAAGATATGCTGGAGGAGATAAAGCTGCAGAACAGAGAGAGGACCAATCCTAGAGGGTTTCTATTTGGGGAGACTTCTAGAGCTTCCCATCCATTCGATCACCTCTCACCAGCAGCACATCATCCATCAACTAGTGGGCCAACTCGAGCCACACTGCCCTCTTTTGCACCAGTGGCACAAATCGAACCAGCAAGGGGTGAAGACCACACACAGATGGGAGATCATTTCAGAGAGTGGTAATCTATGGGTGCAGACTTCAGGGGAGCACTCTCTTTCAAAGATTTCTGCAAGCTCAAGCAGAGTGAGAAGAGCAAGGGCTATGGAGGATAGGGGACACAAAACTATGAGCTGCAGAGGACCATAAGGGGGATGTACTTCCCTACATTTGATGGCATTGCCAAGTGCACTGCTAGGGCTTGGGTTGAAAAGATGTGTAGGAATTACAGGGTAAGTTCCTCAGATAGAACAACAAAGGAAACTGCTCACAAACAGATCACAGATCAATACACCAGTATTCTTGACGTGGTTAAGACCCTCAAAGAGGGAAACAGTGCACGACCTGAGCCAACGTGGCCACTTCAGGTAATTTATTAATAAAAGAAAGAAAATTTACATAAGCTTCTCTCATGAATGGTCACTCTACAAATGACCCTCCATGCTCTTTAAATAGAGATCATGGACCAATCAGGTGTTAAGCCACGGATCAAGTGTCGATAATACGGAGGAGAGAATGAACCGTCGGATTACTTAATGTCTAGAACATATTGTGACCGTCGGATTACTTAATGTCTAGAACATATCGTGACTATCGGATTGTAAGTTAAAAAAGTACATAGTAAAGAAACACCCTTTACCTAACTCTACACTAGATCAAGTTATACTTAACTATTTCCTATGTGTTGGAATATCATAACATCCCCCCATAAGAACAACTTGGGATAGGATTGAAGGATGTACAAATATGACAGAATAGGAGAAGGAAGGAGGCATTAGAGCCTATCCCCCCTTAGTGACAACTTCCTGAACTCTAACCATAAATCGAAGTTCAGTAAACTTCGCCTCTGTGAGAGCCTTTGTAAAGATGTCTGCAACTTGATCATCTGTTGAACAATATTGCACTTCAAGAACATGGTCGTGAATGAGCTTTCTGATGAAGTGCATGCATAGTTCAATGTGTTTGCTGCTTGATGTTGGACTGGATATTTGCATAGTTGAATGGCACTTTGATTATCAAACCAAAGTGTAGTCAGATGCTGCTGCTAAAAGCCAAACTCTAATAGGATTTGACGAAGCCACAGGGCTTCCTTACTAGCTTCACAACACCACGATACTCTGCTTTTGTTGAAGAAAGAGAAATGGTGTAAAGACTAATATTAAAATTCAACAAGATGGACAGATTTTTTTTGTACAATTCTATCCAGTTAATTCTATCAAATTAATTGCATTTGCGTACCTGATTCTCCCATCTGGTGTCGATCACATTGCTCCAAGTTTTCTGGTTCCATTACCAAACCAACTGATTCCTCCCTGCCTATCTGGGATCAACCTCTGCGGTTCCCAGATCCAGAGAACTTCGAAATGGAAGTCCACTGGCCCCCGTGCCCAAAACTCCAAGAACAGCTGAAGATTTTCCAATTTTCAGTTCCAAAATCCAGCCCCTGGCTTTCCCTCCAATAGATTTATTTTTCCCCATTCTCTCTATATTTTTCCCCCTCCCTTCTCATGCTCCTCTTCCGTCTATCTATAATATTTCTTGGCGGTCACCATTTTTCTACATGGTGACACCTTCCCCCTTTTGTAACGTGTAACTCATTTGTCCAAAGCTACAGGGATTTTGACGTGTGTTAGTTTACCTTTAGAATTTTTATTAGTTTTCTTTAAATGCCCATAGTTTATAATATTTATTTTATTTTGATTTAGATTTTATATTTTAATAATTATTTAATATAATTTATTAATATCATGGGATATATAAATATATAACCATATTTATAATTAACTTTAAATTTTACATTTATTTATTTCTAACCAAATTTACTTTTAAATTTATATTATTGAAATTATTTAGGGTATCTTCTCTTTAATTATGACGCATTTAAGCAATATGCTTGGTGATGGGTGAGAGTGTAACTTCTATATGAAGCAGTGTCGATTTTCAACATTTATAGTTAATTTAGAATATATATATATATATAATAGTGCAATATATGCATATGTAGCTATCATATGCATGCATTGTATGCATGCTAATACTCTTGTGCTCTCTATATTAAAGATGGGTCATTACATACATCCCTCTTTCAGAAAACTTCGTCTTGAAGTTAGAGTTTTTACCGTATATCAATACTTATTTTAGCGATTACTACATTCTTGTTAGGGTTGCGTATTGAGGTTAAATTCTTATTTAATGTAAGGATACTATAAAATTGGTGTTTTTGAATACTTCTAGGTTTATAATTTTAATGGTCATGCTTTACCCAACTAAGTTTCCAAGCTATTCTAAAATCATCCTATCTTTCTTAATCTCTTTTGCTCCCATCCTATCCGTCCTCTACTAGAGTATGCCATGGCATCAATTATACTGACCTAACCATTCATAAACTCTAAGGATGGTAGCGTCGACTATATCGACCTGATTTCCCAATAGGCATCCGACAGTCATCATCACACGTCTAGGGGAGTGTGACTCGCACAGTCCTCCCATGACTCCAGGTTTTGAAGGATAAATGGTGGGCAACACCTCCACCCTTCCTAGTAGAATTAGGGTCAATACCCTATCATGGAATCTCATTGAGCTTCAATTGTTCTTGGAGTTTTGTCATCACATGATTGGTTTGGTAATGATACTATCTGCAAAGTAAACACTTGCCCACAAATTATAACATATGCATCGATATAATCAAAATCAATTGTATTCAGATAACGATTTTCTATGCATTTTAATAAACTCTCATCTATGATATTAATCTTTGAGTTCATATAACATACTTGGCTATGTCTAACTAATATATTTGTAAATTCATTTTCACATCAAGTATTCAAGTGTATTTATTATTTTATTTCCATCTCATCATTCGTGTTGATATGTAAAATAAAAACAAAATTATAGATATCACATTCATAACATAAGTCATGATTTATCTAGGTATCCATGTACCAGCAATGTTTAAGCATAATAATTTGAAATCATTCTTTCGTGTATTGATTGTGCATAAAACTTGTGACTTTGGATTGTTAACTGACACTTGATATTTGATCTTATGAGCACATATCGTTATGTCCCAAACATTCATTGATCTGTATGTTTTTGCTCCTGTAACAACTAGCTGGGTTTTTATCTTACTTGGTAACAAAATGCATCATAGCAAAAATAGACTTCAATTCATTCCTTTTAACAATAATGTTGTTTGTTGTGCAACAACATTTGGGGAACATATCTTGTACTCAACATTTCCTCTAACAATAATACACCATACATTGCTTTATGTTTAAATGGTAGTATACTCTTTCAATACCTCGGCCCTATATGTTGTATTTATGCTCATGGAACCTGTGCTCAGGTT
Source organism: Pinus tabuliformis (assembly GCA_031772625.1). Taxonomy (NCBI): domain Eukaryota; kingdom Viridiplantae; phylum Streptophyta; class Pinopsida; order Pinales; family Pinaceae; genus Pinus; species Pinus tabuliformis. The sequence continues at coordinate 976,065,570 of CM062816.1, read as the reverse complement.
GTATTCATCAATTATAAGAATTGCTAAATTAGGTCTGAATGTTGTGTATGCATCCGTTCCTATTGACTGTTTCACTACCAAGGAGTTGATATCCACGCCAAGTGAACTATTGTTTCCAGATCTTTTGCCAGAGCACATTCCAGGTTCCAAACTTAAGTTCTATGCATTATACCAGTTATTTATATGCCTGTATATGAATGAGTTAATGGCTGTTGCAATTCTGAGTTAGTTCCTCATCACATGGTGTTTAATAGTAGTGTATTCCTTGTTGAATAATTGTGAATGGTATATATAACCACTTGAGCTCAATTGTCTGGTTCTGTTATCATTTATCTGGAAATATAGTGGAAAATTGTTCACCTACAGCCAACAGATAACAACTGATGTGCAAAAAGGGATCACTGTAACCTTCACACAAACTCAGAAATTTATTGGAAATTAAGAGAATATATATACAGGAGGGAATCCTACATCTTTTACTGTGGTATTGTGATAATAATATGGCTAAATTATGTATAATGGCTGGGGTAATTTTTGAGTAATGAAGATATCATATTTGACTCTTTAGAGGCCTCATTTGAATGTTATTTGTCCACTGTATATATATTTTCTGAAGTAAAAACTATTAAGAAAACACCTACAGAAGTTTTCACACAAACTTGAAGAAAGGTGTAAGAACCGAAAAACTGAAATGCAGATACAGTAAGAATTTTAAAGCAGGTACCTACCTGCACTGCTACCTGAACTGCTGCCGATGATGTTGCCTGTGGCTGCGCTGCTCCAATTACCTGGGAGACCAATTCCACCCTGCCAGATTGAGCAGAGCTTGGCTGCTCAATCCAGTAAGCTCCTCGCAGAAGCTCACTGTCCCCCGTGCCCAGAACCTTAGACTGATTAAATCTCTTCCAATGGCAGTCCTTCTTCCTTTCCGAATTCCTCCCCTGGTTTTTACCTCCGTTGTTCAACCCCCTTTCTTAGCTTAGTTCCGGGATTTTATAACTGCGGGCTTGGCGGTGGCCGCTTCCCACCTGCAGCCACCGCTCTCCTTCCTCCCGCCACGCCGTTGCATGCGTTTCAGACCATCAGATATTTGTAATGACCATTCACGCTTTATCAATCTGTTATTATTACTATATTGTGTTCCCTTTTAAAACGTATTACACTGTTTATATAAGTTTATAAAATTTGCTTTAATTTATTTTGGTATAAAGTTTAATTTTAAATTTATAAAGTTTGCTTTGTATTTTAATATAAGGTTTGATTTATATTAATGTTTTAAATATGAAATTTATTCGTATTTATTTTAATATAAAGTTTAGAACTTTATATTAGTTAATTATTTTTATTATTTCTTAACTTTTATAGACGGGTCGTTACATACACTCCACCTTCAGAAAACTTCGTCTCGAAGTTAGAGTTTTATCTTATTTGATTACTTATGATAGTAATTAGTACCCCCTTCTTAGGTTTAAAATTTTATTTTAATATCAAGAGACTATAAAATTAGAATTTTAGGTTTATGATTTTAATGGACATGTCGTGCCCTATCCAGGTTCCCAAGCTATTCTAAAATCAACCTATCCTTCCTAATCTCTTCCGCTCCCATCCTATCCGTCCTCTACTGGAGTATGCCATGGCGTCAATTTTACTGACCTAACCATTCATAAACTCTAAGGTGACAACGTCGGTTATACCAACCTGATTCCTAGTAGGCATCCGACAGTCATCATCACACGTCTAGGGGAGCGTGACTCGCACAGTCCTCCCATGACTCCAGGGTTCGGAGGATAAACGGTGGGCAACACCTCCACCCCTCCCAGTAGAACTTAGGGCTAACACCCTATCATAGAATCACTTGGAGCTTTAATTGTTCTGAGGTTCTGTCATCACGTGGTCATCCCGGTAACTGTTTATTATCTGCAATCATACACTTACCCATGCATTCGTAAAATGTGCATCAACATATTCAAAATACTCATGTATTATTCACATATGATACTACAGTATAACAATTTTTTACCATATTCTATGCATGTCTTTTGACTTCCATCTAAAATGTATTCACTTCCTGATTTCTATTCCATTGATCATATTGACATGTATAAATAAAACAGATTTACAATATCTTAATTTCTATTAGAAGTAAAATCATTTAACTGTCTTAACTTTCCTTTGACAACTATAATTTAATAAAATGACCCACATATATCGTTTTGGTATCCATGTACCAGCAAAAGTTAAACATATATTATGTCACAAAATTTCACGTTTATCTATAATCATTCAAAATGTTTCTGAGTCTCTGATTGCAGTGAAGTAAATATATACTAAACATAGTTTAAAGTTCTTCAAAATTGACATAGATTAGGGTATCTTTGACATATGTCCTCTGTATTTTCCCAAGTTGCTGATCTAGGACTATACTTGTCCCATTGGACCTTAACTTGGTCCACCAGGCGGTTCCTTAGCTGTCGAACCCTACGTTCCAGTATACGTAATGGTTCGACCGATACGACTCCCTCGTCCGATACCTGCAATTCCTTCCATTGAAGGTTATGAGATAGATCAGCTATATAATGTCTTAATATAGAAACATGAAATACATTATGAATTCTATGCAGGTGAGGTGGCAGGGCAAGACGATAGGCAACAGGTCCAACTCTTTCCACGACTTTAAATGGTCCAATAAATCGGGGTGACAACTTTGTCCCTTTTCCGAATCGAATAGTACTTTTATTCGGTTTGATGCGGATGAAAACCTGATCCCCTACTTCATACCTCCTATCAGTTCTGTGAGCATCAGCATAACTCTTTTGCCTATCCTGTGCTTCCTTTAATCGTTGTCTAATTTGTCTTACCTGTGTTTCCATTTCATGGATTAATTCTGGTCCTATTATCACTCGATCTTCTAACCTGTCCCAGCTTAACAGTGTTCTGCAAGGTCTGTCGTATAAAGCTTCAAATGGAGGCATTCCAATCGAACTGTGGTAACTGTTGTTGTATGTGAATTCGACTAAGCGTAAATACTTTTCCCAGTGTGATTGTTGATCCATAACATACATTCGCAACATGTCTTCAAGTACTTGATTTACTCTTTCAGTTTTCCCATCAGTCTCAGGATGGTAAGCAGTGCTTAAATTTAGCTAAGTACCTAAGGCTGTCTGCATGCAAGTCTAGAATCTGGAAGTGAATCGCGAATCTCTATCGGATATAATCTTCTTAGGTACTCCATGAAATCTGATAACTTCATTTATGAATATTCGAGCTACGTCAACAACATCGTAAGTATCTCTTATTGGAATGAAATGGGCGCTTTTTGTTAATTTATCCACCACTACCAAAATGGCATTGTGTCTTTGAGAAGTAAGAGGTAGTCCAGTGATAAAATCCATAGAAATGGTCTCCCATTTAGACATAGGAATGTCGTGGGGTTGTAAGAGGCCCGCTGGGTGACAATGATCTGCCTTTACTTGCTGACATTCCAAACATTTTGCAACAAATTGAGTGATATCATGCTTCATGCCTGACCAAAATAAGAGTTTCTTGGTATCTGCATACATTTTCCCTACTCCAGGATGAGCACAATATACTGCTCTGTGGGCTTCCCCAAGGATGGTATCTCGAAGATCTTTATCATCAAGAATATACATCTTTCCATGGAATCATAAGATCCCATCGTTTTCTAATTCATATCCCTCAAATTTAGATTCTTTTGCCCTTTTACCTTCAAGACTTGCTCTCACCTTTAAATACCAGCTGTCTTTTATAAGATGATCCAGTACTCGTTGTCTTAAGTCTACTTTAATGGGTATGAGAGAAAATATCCGAGGTCTTCTGCTTAAAGCATCTGCTACTACATTTTCTTTTCCCTTAATGTATGATATTTCGAAGTCATATTCACTTAGGAATTCACTCCATCGCCTTTGCCTGGCATTTAAGTCTCTTTGGGTGAACAAATATTGTAGACTTTGATGGTCGCTTTTAAGTGTAAAACTTCGTCCCACTAGATAGTGTCTCCAAATCTTTAAAGCTAGCACTACAATGGCTAATTCTAAATCGTGAGTAGCATAGAGTTCTTCATGAGGTTTTAACTTTCTGGAAGCATATGCTATCACTCCTCTATCCTGCATCAACACTGCACCCAACCCTTGTTTGGATGCATCAGTACATACCGTAAAATCTTTGTCCATATCAGGGACTCTTAGGATTGGTGCACTGGTGAGTAGTCTTTTGAGTTCAAAGAATGCTTTATTACATTCCTCGGTCCATTCATACTTAACACCTTTACGCTGAAGGGTTGTAATTGGCTTTGCGATTTTGGAGAATCCCTCCACAAATCTTCGGTAATAACCGGCTAAACCCATAAAGCTTTGTATCTCATGTGCATTTTTCGGTATTGGCCATTCCATGATCACTTTTACCTTCTCAGGATCTACTGAAATCCCTTCACCTGATATGATGTGACCCAAATAATGAATCCTTTCCTGAAAGAATGAACACTTGGATAGTTTTCCATACAACTGACGTTCTCTAAGACAAGACAATACTATCCACAAATGATCTTCATGCTCTTTCTTATTCTTGGAATAGATGAGAATATCATCTAAAAAGACTTGCACAAATTGATCAAGATATTCACGGAAAACACTGTTCATAAGATTCATGAATACGGCTGGCGCATTTGTTAATCCAAATGGTACCACAGTAAATTCATAATGTCCAAAACGTGTCTGGAATGCAGTCTTAGAAATATCATTTTCAGAAATCCTTAGCTGATGATATCCTGATCGAAGATCAATTTTTGAAAAGACAGCAGCTCCTTTCATTTGATCGAAAAGATCGTCGATTCGAGGCATAGGATATTGATTCTTTACTGTAGCTCGGTTCAAGTCTCGATAATCTATGCATAATCTTAAAGATCCATCTTTCTTCTTCACAAAAATTACAGGAGCGCCCCAAGGTGATGTACTGGGCCGAATATGCCCTATATTCAGTAGTTCCTTTAATTGAATTTGCAATTCCTGAAGTTCTGGAGCTGTCATTCTATAAGGCGTTTTAGAGATCGGTTGGGTACCTGGTTTTAATTCAATAGTGAGATCCAGCTCTCTTACCGGGGGTAATCCAGGTAGTTCTTTTGGAAATACATCCGGGAATTCGGCTAACACCGGATATTGTCCTAAGGATGGTCCTTTTCCTTCGCTTACTTCTTGAATTACATAAGCCTGACAACCTTTCCTTAAACAATGCTTCATCTGCATTGCTGAAATGTAGCGTAAAGATACTTCCCTCTTGATTCCTTGAATTTGGATTACTTCTCCTTCATCATTCATGCCTAGAATTCTTTTCCCATAACAGTCTACCCAAGCTTGGTGAGCTTCTAGCCAATCCATACCTATGATAAGATCATACGTTCCTAAGGCTGTGACATAAACTTTCAGTTTAGTCGTACAGACCCCTAGATCGATTTTACATTGATCCACACTCAAGCCCACGGTTTGGAGTTCTCCTGAGGCCATTTCCACTTGATGGAAATCATTTTGTCTACGCGCTGCCAACCCACATTTGTTTAGTGCATATGACAAAATGAAACTATCTGTGGCGCCAGTATCAAATAAGATTTTGAGTTTTATACCATTGATAATACCTGAATATTCCACTACAGTGGATTGATGTGCTGCTTGGTCGTTGCTGACTACTGCATGAATTCTATGATTACCTCAATTGTTTGATATCGGTTCCTTTCCAATCCTATGCAATATATTCGACGAAGCTTCTGGGCAGTCACGTTGAAGATGCGGTCCCCCACATCCCCAACAATTAAGTTGCATTGATCCTCTTGAATCAAGATGTGAATTTTTAGAGAACGAGCTTCGTCCTCTCATGTTGATTCCTCTCGAATTTCTTCCTTTACTGGCAGTCCCTCGAGATGTCCATGAACTGGTGTTTGATGATTCCGCGGCTATAGTGTTTACTGCCATGGGAGCTCTTGTCCCTACATTTCTTGGGGTAAACCCGTTACCGTAAGGTGGCCTCGCGCTACCTCCTCTGAAGACGTTTCGGGGAGTCTTTCCTGGAAATCCTGATTGGAAAGGCCTTGCTGGCCCCATATCGTTTTTGATCCCAAGGTGCTCTTCTGCATAACGACCACATTTGACTGCCTCGGCTACTGATGATGGTTTCCACATGCTTACTAAGGCTCTGATGCGAGGATTTAACCCAAATATGAAGCGTTCAGCTTGACATTCATCGGAATCTAAGTAATGAATGTCTTTTACAAGCTCTATAAACTTTATCTCATACTCTTCCACCGTTTTATTTCCCTGAATTAATGTATGAAAGGCTCTGGCTTGCTGTTGTTGAAAGTATGGAGGTAAATACTTTGCGCGGAACCTTTCCTCAAATAGTTCCCAGGGGACATTATCCGATGTAAGGTGCAGCTGCTTCTCCAGATTTCCCCACCAAATTAAGGCACTTTCCTTTAATTGAAATACAACAATTTTTGCTTTTGCCGAAGAAGAATATTCTCTTAACCAAAAGCATCTGTTCATTCCTTCTAACCATGCTTCAGCGCGTTCACCTGCTCGATCTTGTGAGAATTCTGGGAGTCTAATTTTCTGAAGCTCCCTAGAAATGTCTTCTTTCGATCCTCTGGGCTCAAGATTATTTGGTTCCGCTGAACTGGTGGCTACATGTTGAAATTCCTCTTTGGTTTTAGCCTTAGTTGATTCTTTTAATGTCTCCAATAAGGCTTCCAAAGAGTTCATTATCACAGTCAACTCTGGCGCTGGGGCGATTGATGGGGATGATGATGGCGACGGTGGCGGCATTAATGGTGGTGATGCTGCCCGATCACGTCGTCGTCGCTCATACGTCCTTACCATTGTAATGGTTCCTGAACACATAATAAAATTCTATAAAAATTTGAGGTAGACAACCGAATTTAACACATAATTTTCTTTTGCAACTTCACATTCATAAACGGGTATAGTTTTGCTATTTTTATCCGCTAGGCGGATCTTACTGGTACCGAGGTCAAGGAGGGTGGTCTCGTGACCTCCTTGTCCTAATGCAGGGTATTCTATCCTAATATGAATAATGCAGAAGTGTATGGTCATTAGCTCCTACGGTAAAACATCTAAAGTTTATTTACTAAATAACATCCACAAAATGAAAATGTTAAATGTCTCGTTACGATGTACATTGGTAACATACCCGTCATACCTCAATCTAGCTATTACATTTAAAGAAGGTCATACATATTTATATTTTTGAATATATTACTTGGATATGGATTAAATCTATAATAAAATGAAGGGTCGTTCTGGTTCCATATCAGTTCGACCTTTAGCCTAAAAATTTACCATAGACATGTCATGATTAAAATCTAGAAGAGATACAGTTCAGCAGTATATCATAAATGTAGATTGGGGTTAAACGGAGGAAATAAATTAGGATAAAATGTGATTATGATTGTTTAGAACCAGTTTTGTTTAAGAATGACTCTGTCAAAGGATATAATTAGTACAATTTTGTTCTCTAAAGGATGCTTTGAAAAGTAGTTTTTATAAATTGCACATAACACTTTAATGGTTGATGCAAATTGCCTGCAATTGGATTCATAGAAAACTTTGTGCTATCATAAGTTCAGATTTCACAATATTTGGCAGAAAACTTACATAGATATCATCTGAGAAAGTTTAGTGTGTAGACTGGGCCCCTAAGGAGGATAAGTAAACATAAGTCAACTTAAATCTGGCATAAAATTCGACTGGTATCCAAATAAGGTGATTAAAGATTTTTAGCAGAGGGCATAAACAAGAATGATCTATGAGAAATTTGGACCATTTCTCTGGTGGTAGAATAGCTGGCAATGACATGCTGGTGAAAATTTCCGGTGGCAAAAGAAACGTGTCACAACCGGTATGGTCGATAATCATATTGACAATTCCTCTTCTTAGAGAGGTGTAATCCAAGTATAGATGTCGTTGCTATGACTAAAATCAGTAAGTTTTATAATTCATACAAATTTCCATTTTACAGGGGAGATGATCTTTGGACCTGTTGACCACTACTGGTCAACTACCCATGCAGTACACCCCCTTTTTCTTTGCAAGAAAAGGACAACACCTGATCAGCGTGTCCGTGCCATCCAGCAGTCATCAGCAGCTTGATCATTTTGATTGTAAACCCAGTCTGCATGTATGAGTTGTAAATAATCTTAGCAGACATGAGTCGTGTATGTGTATTGCCTAGGTGGACCTAACTTTCTAGTGGTAATCTACGTCCCGGAAGGTTTTTCGTCTCACCGATCCATGGATCGGCAGAGTTTTCCTTCAAACCTGACCCCAAAGCCGGGATGGATTTTGTCATTAGAACTTTAAGAGAATCCTAGTGTGTTGATTTGCTAGATTATAGTTGTGTCGCAGAACTGGGTGTTTTGTGAGGGTCTGTATTAAGTGGGTTTGTCCCCTTGAGATGTAAATTGTAAAAAGTCATCATGAAATGTGTCTTGAGGGTTGAAAATGTTTTAAATCCCCTCGTGAGTCATAAGTCCTAGGTCCTAGGTGATGTTTCCAAAGGCTTAGTTCGATGATCCATTTAAAAAATGAAATAAAATAATAAAATAAATAAAAATTAAGAAATTTAAAAATTTAAAAAAATAAAATAAAATAATAAATAATAAAAAATTTAAAAATTTAAAAATTTTAAAAATGAAATAAATAAAAAATAATAAAAAATTTAAAAATTTAAAAAATAATAATATTTTAAGTGAATAAATCGACGGATGAGATCAAGAGATGTCTTGATCCTCATCAACGGTCGAGATCATTTCTACATGGATCATTCGAACTAGCCGTTGGGATCATTTCCTTTATATAGGGTCTTAGGTGGTCATTTCAGAGAATTGGATCTGTGAGTCTGATACTGAAGAAGCTCTCTTGTAAATCTGTTTCTGGTTAATAAAAGAAGACTTTGGGGTCCATATCTTGCTGGTGTTACTCTCTTGAAATGCTGTGAGATTGTTTTAATTTTCTGCATATGTTATTTTCAGCTGTTAATAATAGCTTTTTGTAGAGTATTGTGAGCACAGGTATCTTGTTCACTTGCTGGGGTTTGGGTGCTGTTAGGGTTTCTGAAGTAATGGCAGGTATCTCCATTACTGTTTGAGATCTAGCAGCATTTTTGCCCTCTTTATTGACAGTTGTTTTGAGCTGTGCAGAAAACATCATTGAAGGAAATTTTGTGGGCGTTCGGGGAAGTTCTCGGCTGAACCAGCGAACTCCCGCAAACATTTTGTGTTGAGCCCAGTTGGATTTGATCCTGGGTCTATCATTCGGTTTATTTTTTTTTAAATTTGCATGAGAGATTTTCTGAAGTTCTTCACAGTGAAAATCTGAAATTTTCGTTTCTTTAAAATATTTCCGTTCTTATTGCTGAATCTGGCTGTTAAGGGGCCAAAATTGTAGATTAATCAACTGTCTTAGGGTTTCAATTTTCTCTGATCTAGGGTTTCAAATTCTTGTTTTGTACAGTTTTTATTAGGGTTTAGGGTTTTCAGTCTTTGTTTTATTTACATATTATTAGGGTTTTTTCCTTCCTTTGCAGGTTACAGGTGCATTTTGTTTGAGAAACGTTTCAAGGGTTTTGGAGCAGTATTTTCAAAATTTTAAAAAATTACAGTTGCCGCCATCAAACTCTGTGGGCCTGCACCTGATCAACGCAGAAATTATTGAGGCTTTATCAAACGGTCGATTTCCAACTGTGCCTTCCTTCTGGACGTCACCTGTACACAACGCAGCAAAAAGAAATCACGTCTGCAAATCAAAATCAGCCATCTGAGCTGTGGAACCTCCGTCCTACGCTGCCATCCTCTTGCTAGTCACCCTGCATACTCATTCAAATCTCAGTTACAGCCGCCAATGTTTTTCCTTCTGCCACCAACGTGAAGACCATCAGGCCACCTGGAAACCTGGCCCGAAAAGAAATATCAGAGAAGTTTTTTTTAAACACCACCGTAGTCATATTTTTCTTACGACCGCTGGGCTGATGAGCACATTAAAAGACAATAAGATTTGATGAGGGTGTTCCAACAGCGGACCCAAAATTAAAAGAGCGGAGTTGATAGACCACCGAACTGAACCAGCAAGCTGGCGAATGCGAGGGTCTGACAACGAATGGAGAGAGAGTTGGTTACCCTTAACCGTATCGATTAACTCCAGAACGTTTGATCAAAATCCTTGCCAATCTACGGGGAAGTATATAACAAGAGTTTCATGGCAGGGTGTCTCTCAATTCGTGCGATGCGTGACATGAGTTCTGGAACATTCTCCAGGGGTTCGACAAATACATTACAATGTATTGATACGGCCATAGACAAGGTAATTTCCAGTACGCGTAGGGAAATAAATCGTGTTATCTTGGCCCTCACGCTGAGCCTGCAAACATTTTTGTCCATCATCTTCGCTCTCGGATCAGGTATTCTCTTGAAGCGTCTACGTATCGTTTTCTCCAGCGAGAGCCTCCTGCGATTTTTCTCTTGTTAGGGTCGGCTTTTAGTTTTACGACTTCTTTGTTTTATTAGTTCTGCGTTCAATGGTTATTAGATGCATTTGCGTATTTCGTTTTAGGTTTGTTAGATTTAGTTTTAGACATAGGTTATTTCCTTTTTTTAGTTTTGTTTAGATTAAATCTTAAAATCGTTTTGTTATTTAGAATTAAAATTTTAGTATTTTGATAATTCTTTTCTTTTAGGATTTTTTTTTAATTTTTAAATTTAGATTTTTTTATATAAAAAAAAAGAAGGGTTTTCATTTAGGTTTTGATTTTTTTTTTTATTTAGTTTAGTTCTTTTTTAGTTTTGACTTAGATTTTAATTTAGGATTGTATTAGGATTTATCTTATTTTTAGATTTTAATTTATTTTGACTTTTAAGTTTGGTTTTATTTAGATTTTAAAATAGTTTTAAATTTTGTTTTTGTTAGATTTTTTAATTTTAATTTAATTTTTAGTTTAGTTTAGTTTTTAATATAATTTAGTTTTAGAATAGATTTTAAATTTTAAATTTTTAGATTTTAAATTTTCATTTTTTATAACATTGAAAAATAAAAAACATTAAAAAAAAAAAAATTGAAAATTTTCTTTTTTCAGATCCAGTTATTTTCGGGAATCATCATGTTATATCTTTCATGCTGAGATCTAAGTTTTCAAGTCGAGATACGAAATTGATATCTGGTTAATGATTTATGATTCGTGGTGGTTTAAAGCATTCATTTTTTTGAAAATTCTCAATTGCTGGATACCGTTTTGGTCATTCTAAGAGCATTGTGATTTAGTTGATGATAGATGATTGCTGTTCATGGTCCATTTTTTTTATCATTTAACAAGTAATCGTTTTAACCACAATCTTTTAAGGCACTGGTCTGCTAATTTAATCAAATCATTTCAGTGCTTATATCATCGTGTCTCGTGTCTCCCAACCAACTGGTCGACAGTTGGTCTTCATCATCTCATAGGGTCTACCCCCCTTAGCCGCGGGAGACAGGCTTAAACGGAGGGATCGGGGATCAGAGTGACAGCCCCCGGTCTGAGAGTTGTCGTGTCAATTCGCGCGACAACAGGACCTTCAAATACTCTTTTCATGGATGAATTATCAACAGGGCTGGACAGTTCTACTACCTATCAGATAGTAAAAACCCTGCATTAGTTCACCCATCTCATGGATGTCATACTTCTCATGTCTCTGATGCAGAATTTTAAAATATCTTCAATTGTCATCACAACTGGGTATACCAACAAACCATCTACAAGATGATAGATAGGGCAACGATACAGTTTTGTCTTTTCAGGCAGTAATCCATGAGCTCACACAAATACTATAGTAGTACAGTTAGGATGCCAAGACTATAATTTAAAATATGCTGACCACTGTCCATCATTTTGCCATCGTTGTTAATATACTCAGGGTTATTTAATAATATAATTTGTCCTTTCTGTACTCATGGACAAATGAAGGATTGCATATCAATTACTGATAGGTTGCTGCAGTTATTAGTTACCACCATTAGGCTATATTAACAATGCTGCAGGAGAGATATACAGAGTTACCTAAACTTTTAGTCTTGATGTGAAACTCAGAATCTGATTCGAATTACAATTTTGAATTTGTAATATAATTGATGCAGGCTTATTGAAGACAGAGACATTCTTTCATTCCTTAAGACACGACAGAGGTTTATGATGGCCCTTCAGTCATATGGATAAATTTACAACTATAAGAAGACTCAGCTCCATCTCAACTTATTTGGTTCCAACAGAACTCGAGATTTTGGGCAGAACTGTACCCAACTGATTCTGAGCGAATGTATATGATTCAAAAATGCTCAAAGACATATATTGCCATAAGGCTTCTGTTCCTTACTATGCAATGATCATGTCAGTACATGGCTAAAGAAACTTGATGTTACACATGCTGAGATGACAATTAGTACAATCATAACTGTGAGCAATCATGCTATATTGCTGTTATAATAATGCCGAGACATGTGAATACTGAATTCGTACATGGCATAGTGATGTGATCAATATAAGAGAGCTGAATGTCAATGCTAAACCAAGGTCCTGCATTTGTGCAAGTGTGATATAGTCATAAGGATACTATAGTGCGAGTCATAGTCTTGTAGAGTGTGTGAGGTCCAATGTCTACACTTACAGTGCACTGATCTATGGACTTTGCAGGGAAGGCAGACTGGAAGAGGCTGAAATGTTCATTGGTGAAATGAAGGAGAAAGGTTTACAACCCAACCAAATAACATACACATCATTGATGGATGGCAACGTCAAATCAGACAGGGTGGATCATGCTTTTGATCTATTTAAGTAAGATGATAAATGAAGGATGCCAACCTAATTATCGAACTTATTGAGTGCTTATGAATGGTATAGTTCAAGAAAACAAGATACAGAAGGAACACTTGATTACTGATGAGGATGCAGTAGGTAGTTCAGATCCTGATAACTTAGATGGAATTCATGACCTGGATGGAATGCCACTTGAAATAAGCAGTGATCTCGCATTTAAGCTTCTTGACAAAATGATGGAGAAGCATTGACAGCCTACTGTAGATACTTATAGTGCCTTAATTGCAGGATTATGCAAGGCAGGCAGACTCCTTGAGGCAGACCAGCTGATAAAAATATGTTAGCGAGAGAGCTCTGTCCCAATGAAGCAATTTATGCAGCTCTTATTAATGGGTGCTTTAAACAGGGAAATTATATCTATTCTCTGGAGTTTTTTTTTGGATAGAATGGTTGAAAAATGGTTATGAACCACAACCGTATATGTAAATTTAACCTGTTTTTAGATCAAATATATACCGTGAATGTCCAAGATAGAAAGACCATGTGCAAGAGTAAAAGCTCCAATGTGAATTTAATTAAATTATGGAACGTTTCGTAGAATCAAGAGGAGACCACTGTCCGAGGATTAGCGGTCATGCTTCTTGATAGTAAAAGCATTTGAATTATGTAAGAACCCAGAAATTAATTCCTGAGGCTTCAATTGGCCAAGTTAGACTATAGGACCATCATTCGAAGGCTCTAGCATCTAACTTCCTTTATCATCGAACATGTCAACTCTCAAAGACTTCAACATAGCTCAGAAATTAGTGAGACAGTGGATCGATATTGCATACCGAAGTGTGTCTCTACCCTAGAATGGATGTCCACCCATCGGAAATGACTTAGAGACCCTCTCGGTCTTCCCCAGATCAGCTGCTACAAGCATGAAATGATTTCGGCTTTTGTTTAAGAAGTTGTTACAGGCATACAAATGCAAAATATTTTCTCAGACACACAGTCACAACCAACAATGCAATTGCGCTATTGACGATCCGAATCTGCTGAAGCCAAGCAGGATCCTTCGAAATGTACCATAATGCGACACAAAGCCGACGCATATAAATGAAACAGCGGCCAAGGGAGGAGAGAAAAAAGAATACCTAATAATTATAAAGTTACACGTTATACATCTTATCCCAGAGAATCACCGCCTCAAATCAAATTCATGGCTAAAAAAAAATGTGTCCGAGGGTTGCTGCCGGGCTCAGTTCTATTATAATAGATACCCGTCGGAGTTTCCACTTATGCCAAAGAAAGCCAAAGATAAATATAAACATAAGAAAATAAAAATAAAAAATGATGATGTATTATATTGGTAACCCGAGGTCTCACGGTCAAGCCCTGATAAATAATAGGTTAGAAAATTCTGTTTAATTACAGTGAGAATGACCTTACTCATACGACCCAATATTACAAACCCTACAACCAAAACATAAAACGCACACAGCGCAACACAGTCATTTCGTACAGCAGCCATGCAAAACCCCATTCTGCTTAATTTTGCCGAATTTTACACAGAAGAAACCCTGACCATACTGAAAAAATATATAACTAAATTTGACTTTAATGAAAACAGGAACCTGCCAGTATTACCGGAACCCAGAAAGCTCAACTGAAACTTTCAAATTTCATCTGGAAACAAATTCAGAGAGGCAAAATGCGAGAGACAGTCAGATTTTATCCAAGGAACAAAATACGAGAGGCAGCTCCCAGGACGTGATCTAACCTTTGGTTGTTGGATAAAATCTGACAGGGTTTTCATTCAGAGTCTACAGCAAAACCAGCTTCTCGTCCAGAAATGGGGATTCGGGAATTGGGACGATGGGGTTTTCTCTACTGTTACGATGAAGTGAAGCTTACACAGACCACAACGCAGGGCCGATGAGGTCGAAGGGTTTGAACAAACCCTCTGATACCATATGTAAGAACCGAAAAACTGAAATGCAAATACAGTAAGAATTTTAAAGCAGGTACCTACTTGAACTGCTACCTGAACTGCTGCCGATGATGTTGCCTGTGGCTGCGCTGCTCCAATTACCTGGGAGACCAATTCCACCCAGCCAGACTGAGCAGAGCCTGGCTGCTCAATCCAGTAAGCTCCTCGCAGAAGCTCACTGTCCCCCATGCCCAGAACCTCAGACTGATTAAAGCTCTTCCAATGGCAGACCTTCTTCCTTTCTGAATTCCTCCCCTGGTTTTTACCTCCGTTGTTCAACCCCCTTTCTCAGCTCAGTTCCGGGGTTTTATAACTGCGGGCTTGGCGGTGGCCGCCTCCCACCTGCAGCCACCGCTCTCCTTCCTCCCGCCACGCCGTTGCATGCTTTTCAGACCATCAGATATTTGTAATGACCATTCACGCTTTATCAATCTGTTATTATTACTATATTGTTTTCCCTTTTAAAACGTATTACACTGTTTATATAAGTTTATAAAGTTTGGTTTCATTTATTTTGGTATAAAGTTTAATTTTAAATTTATAAAGTTTGCTTTGTATTTTAATATAAGGTTTGATTTATATTAATGTTTTAAATATGAAATTTATTCGTATTTATTTTAATATAAAGTTTAGAACTTTATATTAGTTAATTGTTTTTATTATTTCTTAACTTTTATAGACGGGTCGTTACAAAAGGTCTCACAGAAGAACTTATACAAACTCAGAATTTTTTTAAAAGAAAAATCAGAAGTTTGTCAAGGCGGAATCTTACAGATTGGATGTAAAATACCTAAAGAAATTGTGGCATAGTGAACAGTGAACACACTGACACAATCTTAAGGCTGTAAGCAATGGCCTTTCACAATTTTTTTTTTTTTTTTTTTTTGAACCCTTCAACTCCTATAGCAAACAATTGGTAATGATGTTTATATTCTTACAATCTTCTAGATATTCATTTTAATGTTTAGTCATCCTCCTTTATAATTACTAGGGGACTCACCCCTCTGTAGCTGTCAACAACGTAGATATTTCTCTTTGACTTCTCGACATAGGGTTTGTAAGTAAGGTCTTTAAAAAAACAAGTCTAGCGTCAAACAGTAACGCTATACAATGCATGCCTATTTCAGGGAGCATGCCTTTGAAATCTTTATTAACCATGCATATACATAGTGATATTTTAAAATTATGGAATAAATTTGTTGCCAGGGGCAACATTCCAGTAATCAACAATATTGTATGCTTTGGGTGTTGATCTAGGTTTGATATTGGTGTTGATTAGTAAATTGCTTCCAACTCCTCTAGACACATCGCCCTCCTTCGTTGGGTTTGAAATCTTTGGATGCAAAAGATATCTCAACTAAAAAAAAATTAATTCCTCTTTTGGAATGCCTCTTTTAAGACATTCATATTTCTATGTCTCTCATTTTTGCTATCATGAGGCTCTATGAGAAGGTTATAGGACAGCTTCATATATCTCAGGAATTTTCTACCTTCATCAAGGCCACCATTGGGGTAAAGCAAGGTTGCCCCCTATCACCAACATTCTTTGGGATTTACATTGATGAGCTAGAAAAACACATTAGGGGTGTTGCTGACAATAACTCTCTACACAAAATCTTATAGTTACAATACTCATGTTTACAACTAGTATGGTCCTCCTGATCTCCTCTCTCATTACCTACTGTATTAACTTTTGATTTCTATAAAAGTATGGCCGCATAAAAAAATGGTGGGTATCATCATACAACATCCATTCAAAATATAATGAATCAGTTCAATCATATGCATTCCTTCTCTGGTATATAGAATGCATAATGACAACTTGAGAATTTTTTTTTTTGAGCTGAGGCTGATGTTATATATTTACAAGATCTAATTTCTTGATTGGAAAAGCTAAACCTGGAAAGTTTCTATTGTGTTTAGTACTCTACAAGAGTCAGAAAATAAATTGTGACAGTTAGTTTTTTTTTGTTTTTTTTTTAAATAATACGTTTCAGAGATTCTTGCCTTCCACATTAGGGGCTCTTATCTTATATTAAGTTGAAAATAGACATGTCAAACTTGATGCTACGTTGACATGTATGCTACGTTGCCATTAAAGAAAAATGTTTAAATGCACCAGCGAGGATACATCATTAAATGCTTAGTTAAGTTTTGGAATTTTTTCCGTGGCAATAATGCTCAGGATGAGTTCTTCACATGAAAGCCAAGATCTTTAGCACCCGGAAGCCTAATATATGAAATAATTAAAGGGATCTAGCAATGGTACATAAATGTAAAACTAGGAACACAGATTTAGAAAAACAACTAATTAACTAATGCATATAACTTTTGAATCTAATACCCTGGAGTTTTCTCTTGTTGGGCACCTATCGTTATTTTTGTAAGAGGTAGTTACAATCACTCTTAACAGCTGTTGCGGTCTAGTATATACAATAAGAATTTTTTTTTTAAATTAAGCATTATAACATGGTTTTAAAATTTCAGAATTTCTATATAATGATCATTTCCTCCCATGCATGTATCTGAAGACTTGCCTTCCCTTTAACATTATTGGCATAATTCTTATATTCAGATATTCTAGCACAGACAAGGCATTCGCTGCTTTACACAGGAAAATGCCATAGTTGATTGCTTCCAGCCTCCGACAATACCAATTGCCAGAGCTTTGTGACCATATTAAGATGATCATTACCAGCAGTTCACAACACGTATTGTTATTTTTGGATAAATCAAATGACAGACTTTTAAATATTTAAATATATGGGTAATTATATATTTAAATACTTTTAAAAAGTTTATTTAAATCATATATTAGAATACTTTTTATACAACTTTCTCAAACTCAAAAGTAAAAAAATTTCCTTTATTTTTTTATTATTTTAATCACTTACATATTTTCGTTTTTTTATTGTTTTCTTAATTTAAATATATTTTTAAAACGGACATATCTCAACTTGAGGTTGATCTCGGAGAAACTTACATATATCTCTTATACCCATCGAATCGAATGGTCCAAGAAATTTCGCAAAATATTCTTCGATGTCTTGTGGACACACGACATTAACTTCATCATAAATTCGTCGATGTTTCATCGAAACAGGGAATTTTAGTGCTGTACTATGAAAGCGAGTGAAAGGCAACGTTTGAAAAGGATTTTGTAATGTCCAGGAAATGGACTGAGTCCTCCACGCGTTGATCATTTTCTTGACGTTATTTTCTTCCCACTGACCAAACTGTATCTCCACAATCGTCAAGCCGGCGGTCATTCTTCCCATCAATGTACCCATTTGCAGAAAACTCACGTATTTGCCCTGCAAATCTAACACTGTAACTCGAGACATCGAATCGATCGATGAACCCAATACCGCTCCATCCCTCCAGCAGCTTCTCATAAAACGTATCGGCGTCGCTTCCGAAAACAGAGACGAGCCCCTTTCTCGTTATAACGATCCGCTTCTTCGGATCTTTTCTCGTTTTTGACAGCCTCTGTCATTTGAGTGATTTCCAAAAAATATGACACGGGTTCAATCTCCTATTGCAAAACTGGAAGCAGAAACCTAAGATATGCCTACGATGGCTCTCGGGTCAGAATATGAATACAGTGATGGTTAGGGTCTCCACTGCCACCTGTCTCTTGATGAACGCCCCCCCTACCGTCATACCACCGCATGTTCCTTTATCCTCCGGTGGTTGACACATGTCAAAGATTTAGACCATTAATTTCATCGTTTAACACTAATCGCCATCTAAGAATAAATTTCAACGCGTCAGGTGTTTAAATCGATGTGTGAGCACCATGTCTTTATATGCATGCAGGGTCGTTAGTTTTTATCTAACAGGTGTAGTATTTACGAAGAAGCATTTTTTTTTTGAAGACTCAAATGACCGTCCCTGATATTAATAATACATATGTTTCCTCTATTTTCATGGATTTCTTCTGAATTTATCATCGGTGGTGCTTCAATGTTGCATGCAATACTCAGTGTCACTATATTGCAACACGATGTCATAGGAAACACAGCTCTAATGAATCTGGATCTCCCATCTGTCGTTCTCTGCTTCTGCTATTTTTTTTTTACCACTAATGACAAAGTCGACCTGTAGAGCTTCCAAAGGAGAATATATGCTTATGGCCGTGAGTTTCATTGTCATTATGTTCAACTATAATTCCCGAGTTGGCGAATTTTTGAAAGGAGAAGATTGCCAAAGCTATTGGAGGTGGAAGGACTCTGTTCATTCTATCCTGATGTATTTTTTTTGGCGTCTTCTGTCCTCCTTTATGCTTAGGTTATGAATTTTACTTATATTTTTTTGTATCTTAACATTCATTGTATTGGAATTACAGGCATAAGCTGACTTGCCTATTGAAAAAATTTGATACTCATTTTCAGGTTAACTTTCTCCTCAATAGTTCTTTATGGCAACATGAACTAATTTGTTAATGACAGGATCAAATAATGCCTCAATCTATTTTTCTCGTGTTTTTTCTAAAAGTCTCGGGTTGACTATTCCACTTAGAGTTGCAATGCTTCCCGGTTACTCAACATACTCAACTTCGTATTACAATCCTTCAAATGTAGAGTCATTTAACACAAACAATGCTCATGACTCCAAGAATGGTCCTGCACAAACATTTCACTGCCATTATTAATCAGTTGAGTTTCCCAAGTCAGCAAATCCTCAAAAGAAGAGGAATGCTAAAGCAATTGGAGGCAGAAAGATACTTTGCATTCAACCTAGACAGAATAGTTCGTCATCTTGTGTCCTCACACACCCTTGGTAATTTTTGTTCCTATTTCCATCTTGTATTTTAATATTCTTTTTATTGAAATCTCAGGCCTAATCTCTGTAGTTTAAAAATTATATTATAATCTCTACTGGTCATGATCTGAAAATAATTTCCTTCTCTGTTCAATAAACAGGTGAATCCAGAATGCTTTGTCATCTTGATTTTGCTAGCTTAATGGTTTTTGGTATCAGGTACCACTATATTCGAGATATGGTGCAGCGGGGAACTATAAGGCTCCAACATATCGGTACAGATGAACAGGTCGCCGACATTCTGACAAAGCCCCTAGGAAAGGTCAAATTTTTGACTTTCCGAGAACGACTTGGTGTCGTTCAGAAACCCTTTGATGAGGGTCCTATATGATGTATGGAGCTCTTATAGCTCCAGGGGGGGTACGGGGTACTTCTTGGAGCGACATATGACCACAGGGTAAAAGAATCAAAACTTTCCCTGTAACACCCCGTGGCGACTATCTAGCAGGATGATTAGTTCCCTAGTGAGGTTTGGATGATGTGTTCTCCATGACGATTATGTAGCAGGATGATTAGTTCTCCTGTGAGTTCTGGATTATGTGTTCTCCATGATGATTGTGTAGTAGGATGATTAGTTCTCCTGTGAGGACAGGATTGATTAGTTCTCCTGTCGAGGCATCCTACCCATGCAGTCTGGGACTCATGGGAAGTACCTCTCATCTGATCAATGAGCAGGGAAATGAGGATAGGGACCATAGTAGTACCGATGGACGCATCACTGTATCTACCGTACTCCCTATGCTAGGATGACCTTCATTGATCTGGGATCAATGATACTGGTCTGGGACTAGTGGTAGGAGTTGTACCCACTATGACACTGACTTTGGGTCAGTTGAGGACTGGTCTGGGACCAATGGTACACACTCTGAGACTGACCTTGAGTCAGTGGATGATGATACTGGTCTGGGACCAGTGGTAGGAGTTGTACCCACTATGACACTGACTTTGGGTCAGTTGAGGACTGGTCTGGGACTAGTGGTACACACTCTGAGACTGACTTTAAGTCAGTGGAGGATGGTATGATACATCCTCGATCATTTCTTCCTCTTCATAATTTGGACAAAGCAAAGCAGAGCAAAATAGAGCAGATCAGAACAGGGCAGAACAGAACAGAGCAGAGCAGGCAGAATAGAGCAGAGCAGACCAGGGGTCAAGCTGTATAGGGCAGTGCATTTGATGGATGAATAGTAGCGACCGACAGATGAATTGCAGATGGAGTTCTCCCTAGTTGAGAGGGAGTGTTAAAATTGGAAACTAGGGCCAAACTCCATGTGGGTCATCTTATTCACCGCTGATAATATTTTTATTAGATTCCTCTCGTTGAGAGGTGTTGGATTGATCTAAAGATCCTCCGATTCTGATAAGTATTTATGGAGATATGAATTTATTTTGATTATGGAATAATTATCAAGCCGACCAGCAACTCATGTAGGCTTAGAAGCCCAACAGTCGCATCTATTCAATCATCAACATTTGTGTATAAATACAGGAGGACTTTTCCTCATTTGCTCTCAGTCATCTCATCACATCTCTGTCTCTCCTGCGCAGAAAAGAGGCTTTTCTCCTACTACACAAAAAGAGACTCTTCTCTCACATGTGTGGAAGGAAGACGCAGAATTTAGGGCTGCAACTGCAGATCAGAAGTTTGACCAGTGTTGTCCATCAGACTCTCTCTCAGAACTATGTTGTAGGTGAATCTGGATTTCCTCTAAAGGCGCATTTTTTGGTGAAGGAATCAAGCCGATCCGATGGTCGGTTTGCAAGATATTGTCTGACCTAGTTTGCTGTTGCCGATGTAAATCAGATTTATGTACTATTTCTCTCTGCTGAATTATTGAAGATAAAGGAAGATTTGATCAAAGGGTTTCCCCACATTGGGGTTTGTCCCTGGCTAGCCGCCACATCTTGTGTCTCTTGTCTTGGCTTGTTTTCTATCAATCATTTAATGTTCTATCTGCTTTTTACTTTATGTACATGTGATTGCTAATCTGTGGATAATAATAAGAAAGATAAGTAAATTGCTCTAAGCATAGAACATACCATAAATTAGCAGAAACTTTTCTATGAGTGAAGAAGACTAGCAGAATATTACTTACAGAAGGCAAAGGTACCGAAGCAAGGAGAGGGAGTTGGAGATTACTCTAGACACAGAGGATCGTCGGAAGACTGTAGTAGCAGAAGATATGGGTGAGCCCAAGAGTAGGGAAGAGATGGCCTTCGATAGCCTCTTGAAGGCTTTGAGTGATTTGGCAAAGGCGTAGAAGGAGATGTTGGACAAGATTAAAATGCAGAACTGGGAGCGAAGCACTCACCGAGAGTTTGTATTTGAAGAGACTTCTGGGGCCTCTCAACAGTTCGATCATTTTTCTCCCACTACGCAGTGGTCATCCTCGACTGAACCAACTCGAGCTACTTTACCCTCTTTTATACCTTTGGCGCAGGGAGAGACTAGTGTAGGTGAGGATCCATTGTTGATGGGGGAGCATTTCTGGGAGTTGCAGTCCATGGGGGCAGACTTCAGAGAGCCTCTGACCTTAAGAGACTTTTGCAAGCTCAAGCAGAACGAGAAGGGGAAAGGCTATGGTACTCAGAACTATGAGCTACATCGTTCTATTGGGAAAATGTATTTCCCTACATATGATGGCACTTCCAAGTGCACAACACGTGCTTGGGTCGAGAAGCTGGATACATACTTCCAGCTAAATCGAATGACAGAAATAGAAGCCATCAATATGGCCACATTGCCCCTGGAGGGGGAGGCACACGATTGGTGGTTTCATGGTTTGTCCACTCTGGGGCATGCCAGCGTGACCTCCTATGAGGATTTTACACAGAGAGTAGTGGAGTGCTTTGATCGGAAGGATCCAGAGGCTTACTTCAGAGAGTTGACCCAACTCTGACAGACAAGGCATCTAGAGCGTTATATCTCAAAGTTTTTGAGGGTCTCAGTCATGGTGCTTGATTTGTCAGATGCGAGGAGGGTATACACATTTTTGGAGGTGTTAATTTTAGGTATGTTCTATGCTAGAGAAATTTATTTCAATTTTCGAATACCTTTTCTAGATTAGCAATCACATCAGCATTAAAGTAAACTGCAGATAGAACATAAATATAAATCGCAGAAGACAAGCCAAGACAAGAGGACACAAGATGTGGCGCCAGCCAGGGACAAACCCCAATGTGGGGAAACCCTTGATCAATTCTTCTTTTATGTTCTTCAAAGTTCAGTAGAGAGAGAGATAGTACATTTACAATAGAAGTCAACATTTTGACTTTTGATATCTGCATGAGATCAGTTGAATACATATTGTTTCAACTGATTCTCCAAGTTGACTGCTTCACCTATCGTAGTGTTGTATTTCGTCCATTTGCTGCACCTTACCATGTAGCACCATGCTGTACCATAACAGTGTTGGACCTAGATGATTGAGCTGCTCTCATCTGCTCTCATCATCATGCTACTCTTTACTAACATGCCCATTATGCTGCATCTTCCTTCATCATGCAGCCCTATTCATCATCATGTTGCTTCTTACTTAACATGCCCATTATGTAGCATCATTCATCATCATGCTGTCTTATTCATCATCATCATCATATATATATATATATATATATATATATATGATCATGATCTATAATTACTGTGATTGCAATTAAGTCAGGATCAAGACTACGATCCTTGTCACTGTTCTTCGAAACATGTTGAGACTGCCTTATTCTAGATTTGAATACTGTGATGATACGTATGCCAAGGATCTCTTCATTCGAACCCTTATCTCATCATCGAGTTATAGCAAGACTGTAATATATATAGAGGAGATAACATTTGGCATAATATTCATTGATCCGAGAGAATAGGTCTTTCTCTGTTGTCCAATGACAAGTCTGCTACAGGACTGCCACTGAAATCAAGACTGCTACTTGTCATACCAAGATTGCCCTGCCGAGAATGGATAGGCTTTAGTTCTGCAGTTCCTTAACCCGTCCAAGGAGACAACTGAACTCACTACGGCTCCATGACCTTGACTGCAACTCCACTTGACTGTGGCTTCGCTTGACTGCGGCTCTCTGTGGCTTCATGCCTGGGCCCAATACATAGATTACTGCTGCGTCCTCATCCTACTTCCGAAATTTGAACATGACTGCACCTAATACCCTAGCCGAGGTGCAGTCAGACCTTAATACGAACCTGCTCCTCCATGCAAGATTTCAAAGAGAGAAATATGTGAGTTTTTTGCTTCTTTGACTGCGTGAACATGTTTCCTTTGACCGTGACATGTTTCCTTTGACTTCGTGAACATGTCTCTGCGTTTAGGGCATCATCTGCGTGAACAAGTCTATGCATTTAGGGAAACAGGTTTCTGCGTGAACATGTTTCCTTCACCTTCTCTGCATTTAAGAGTCTTCAAGAAGTCTCCATGACTGTGTATGGATGTCTCCATGACCTGCGTATAAGTGTCTCCATGAACTGCGTATGGATGTCTCCATGACTTGCGTATATGAGTCTTCATAACTGCATATAGAGTCTTCATTGACTGCGTGTAAATAAGTCTTCATGACTGCGTTGGATCAGTTAGGGCATCATCTGCAGCTAGGGCATCATACTAGGCCAGCGTATACTCTTTAGTGTCTCTCCTTCACCAAAAACCCAAAGACGTGGAGAGGAGGAGATCACATGAAGAGTGTACCAAAATGACTTCAAGTCCTCTTCTATTTATAGTTATACTAAAACGTAGATGATGAATAGACATGTCTATTGGGCTTCTGAGCCTACTCAAGTTGCTAGTCGACTTGACAATTTGTTTTATAACATAAATAAATTCATAACTTCATAAATACTTATCGGAATTGGATGACCTTTAGATCAATCCTACACCTCTCGATGAGAGGGATCCAATAAAAATATCAGTTGCCATAATAAGATGACCCACATGGAGTTTAGCCCTAGTTGCCAATTTTAACACTCCCTCTCAACTAGGGAGAACTCCATCCGCTGATCCATATGTCCGACTGTACTATCTCTGCAATCAGTGCACTGCACTTCTCTGTTTAGCTCTACTCAGCTCTGCTCTACTCTGCTTAGCTCAGCTCTGCTCATCGCTGCTCTGCTCAGCTCTGCTCTGGTTAGCTCTGCTCTGCTTAGCTTTGCTCTGCTCTGCTGAATCATGAAGAAGAAGAATTGGTCGAGAATGTCTCATACCATTCTCCACTGACCCAAAGTCAGTCTCAGAGTGTGTACCATTGGTCCCAGACCAGTCCTGTACTGACTCGAAGTCAGTTCCAGAGTGCGTACCACTCTCACTAGTCCTAGACCAGTATCATTGATCCCAGATCAATGAAGATCATCCTGGCATAGGGAGTACGGTAGATACAACGATGCGTCCATCGGTACTACTATGTTCCCTATCCTCATTTCCTTGCTTATTGATCAAATGAGAGGTACTTCCCATGAGTCCCGCACTACATGGGTAGGATGCCTCGACAGGAGAACTAATCATCCTGTCAACAGGAGAGCGAATCATCCTGTACCACAAGAGAGTGAATCATCTTGTCTACAGGAGAGCGAATCATCCTGTCTACAGGAGAGCGAATCATCCTGTCCACAATCGCCATGGAGAACAAATCATCCAGGCCCATAGGAGAACTAATCATCCTATTCAGCGTGCACCACCAGGGGAGGGTGAGTCACCTTGTGGTCGTATGTTGCTCCAGTGAGAACCTGAAGCCCCCAGAGCTCCCAGAGCTCAATGTATGCAACATGCAAGACCCTTTTACAAGGGTCTCTCGACGACTCCAAGTTGGTCGGGAAAATCACAGATTTGATCTTTTCCCCGGGGCTTAGACAAAGTGTAGCAACTTGTGAGGTGGTATCTGATGTTTATCTGCTGGAGGCTGGAGCAATCATCGAATACGGGATTCCTCAATAATCGAATCCCACCTTTGGTTGTCACAGAGAATCATAGTGGTATTCATGATGTGTAGAAACAACTCACTTAAGAGCTTCTGCAACCATGTAGCTTCACACGAGATTATACTCGTAGTTACTTATTCGGACTCAGCGGTGCTTATAGCAACCGACTTCTGCTTCTTGCTCATCCAAGATATCAAAGCAAAATCCAAAGAGAACCAGCACTGAGAAGTGCTCTAGTGATCCTTCTCACTGCCTACCCAGTCAGCGTTTGAATAATCATGAAGTTTCATATTACCGGCAGTGTATCTCAATTCATGAGAGATTGTGCCCTGAAGATATCTTAGAAGATTCTTGGCACCAATCCAGTGAGGCTCAACCCAAAATGAGCTCACCATGCTAACTGCAAAACATATGTCCGGACGAAAGTTCACCAAGAACATCAACGCGAATGAGTTTATGAAACTCAGAGGCATTTCCCAAATCTGGTCCAACATCATTACCATATAACTTCTTGAAAGTTAATATCCTCAAGGTAGTCATAGGCTCGCAGTTTATCATTCCATATTCGGAATCCAACTCCCTCTTACTTCTGCAAATGAGGGTTTGCACCTGTCAGAAATAGGTTGTCCTCATAAGGTGTCGATATGAGAGGTCTATCATCCACAACCTTCGGGTAATGGCTTGGATCGGTTTCACTCCTAGTGAATCTCACCTCCATCAGATAGCTATCAATCCTCTCATACTATGCCCGGGGTGTTTTGCTTCAAGCCATAGAGGGTTGTCTTCCACCTGTATACATGAGATTCCCGATCATGAATCTCAAACCCCTCGGGTTGTTCCAAACCTGTGGACCCTTCCATCGATGAGTACCACCCTGAAACCTTTGACTTCCATTGCTGAAATGGACACCAGGTTCTTCTTGCGATCAGGTACATAAAAGAGATTCTGTAAATGAATCGAGTTACCCTTATTCAATTGAGAGATAACATTCCCTATACCCTTTCTGAGATAGGTGGCATTGGCTCCAAGTATAATTCCACGATTGTTTCCATTTCTACCAAATTAGAGAGCAACCATCTATTCGATGAAGTGCCTTGAAGCACTACAATCAATAAGCCAGATTCACAAAGAATCTGAAGGAGAGGGCTAATGCAAGATAACGCTTCTTTATCTTATCAGAAACAACATTTGATTCTTCATACCTTGGGTTCCTTGCTTTCTTTGAAGAGTCGACCATTTGATGACCTGCATTACCAGTCATTCCTTTGATCATTGAAGATGTCCCCGGAATGATTGTTATCTTCATCAAGAGATGTGTCTCTGCCATTCGGACACTCCTTCGCATAATGGCCGAACTCAAGGCATCCGCCTTTCCTTCCACCCTTAGATCCGAACTTCCCAATGAAGTGATCTTTAGGTAGGCTATCAGAAACTTCCGCTGTGCCATTCTGATAATATTCTCTGCTTCCACTTCACCCTCGGTGAATTTGAAGAGGGATGAGGAACCCATTGATCCTTTTGTCCTTTCCCAACTATCTTCGTTGATTGCTCTTTCACTCTTGCTTGGGCATTGTCTTCACCTCTGCTCTGATACCATGTTAATTTTAGGTATGTTCTATGCTATAGCATTTTATTTCAATTTTCCAATATCTTTTCCAAATTAGCAATCACATCAGAATTAAAGTAAACTGCAGATAGAACATAAATATAAATCGCAGAATACAAGCCAAGACAAGAGGACACAAGATGTGGCGCCAGCCAAGGACAAACCCCAATGTGGGGAAACCCTTGATCAATTCTTCTTTTATGTTCTTCAAAGTTCAGCAGAGAGAGAGAGTACATTTACAATAGAAGTCAACATTTTGACTTTTGATATCTGCATGAGATCAGTTGAAGACATATTGCTTCCACTGATTCTCCAAGGTGACTGCTTCACCTATCGTAGTGTTGCATTTCGTCCATTTGTTGCACCTTACCGTGTAGCACCATGCTGTACCATCACAGTGCTGGACCTAGATGACTGAGCTGCTCTCATCTGCCCTCATCATCATGCTGCGCTTTACTAACATGCCCATTATGCTGCATCTTCCTTCATCATGCGGCCCTATTCATCATCATGTTGCTTCTTACTTAACATGCCCATTATGCTGCATCATTCATCATCATGCTGTCTCATTGATCATCGTGTTGTCTCATTCATCATCATCATATATATATATGATCATGATCTATAATTACTGTGATTGCAATTAAGTCAGGATCAAGACTACGATCCTTGTCACTGTTCTTCGAAACATGTTGAGACTGCCTTATTCTAGATCTGAATACTGTGATGATACGTATGCCAAGGATCTCTTCATTTGAACCCTTATCTCATCATCGAGTCATAGCAAGACTGTAATATATATAGAGGAGATAACATTTGGCATAATATTCATTGATCCGAGAGAATAGGTCTTTCTCTGTTGTCCAATGACAAGTCTGCTACAGGACTGCCACTGAAATCAAGACTGCTCCTTGTCATACCGAGATTGCCATGCCGAGAATGGATAGGCTTTAGTTCTGTGGTTCCTTAACCCATCCGAGGAGACAACTGAACTCACTACGGCTCCATGACCTTGACTGCGACTCCACTTGACTGTGGCTTCACTTGACTGCGACTTCATGCCTTGACTGCGTCTTCATGCCTGGGCCCAATACATCGATTACTACTGTGTCCTCATCCTACATCGGAAATCTGAACATGACTGCACCTAATACCCTAGCCGAGGTGCAGTCAGACCTTAATACAAACCTGCTCCTCCATGCGAGATTTCAGAGAGAGAAATATGCGAGTTCTGTGCTTCTTTGACTGCGTGAACATGTTTCCTTTGACTATGTGAACAGGTCTCTGCATTTAGGGCATCATTTGTGTGAACAGGACTCTGCGTTTAGGGAAACAGGTCTCTGCGTGAACATGTTTCCTTCTCCTTCTCTGCGTTTAAGAGTCTTTAAGAAGTCTCCATGTTAAGTTATGGTATGTTCTATGCTTATAACTATTTACTTCTATTTCTTATTATATTCCACAGATTAGCAATCACATTTACATAAAGTAAGGTGCAGATAGAGCATTCAACAATCGACAGAAAACAAGCCAAGACAAGAGACACAAGATGTGGCGGCTATCCAGGAACAAACCCCACATTGTGTGGGGAAACCCTTTGATCAAATCTTCTTTTATCTTCAATAATTTAGCAGAGAGAAATAGTACAATAAATCTGATTCATATCAGCAATAGCAAACCCTAGATCATCAGCATCAGCATTAGCGACTTCATCATCAAACTAGGGTAGACCATATCTCACAAACCGACCGTCAAATCAGCTTGATTCTACCACCAAAAGTTGCGGCTTTCAGAGGAGGTTCAAATGAACCTATAGCGCAGTTCAGATGAGGAGATCTTCTAGTCCATGCAGGTCAATCTTTACTTCTGTAGTTGCAGCGTCAATTTCGGCAGCTTCCGGCTTCAAACTAGGGCAGTCGATATCTTGCAAACCGTCCGTCGGATTGACTTGATTCCACCACCAAAAGTTGCGGCTTTCAGAGGAGGTTCAAATGAACCTACAACGTAGTTTAGATGAGGAGATCTTCTAGTCCACACAGGTCAATCTTTACTTCTGCAGTTACGGCTTCAGTTTTAGTAGCTTCCAGCTTCACATGTGTGAGGGAGAGACCCTTTTCTGTGCATTAGAGAAGAGACTCTTTTATGCGCAATAGCGAGAGAGAGATGTGATGAGATGAGTGAGTGCAAATGAGGAAAAGTCCTCTTGTATTTATACACAACTGATGATGTTTGAATAGATGCCACTGTTGGGCTTCTGAGCCTACATGAGTTGTAGGTCGGCTTGATAATAATTCCATAATCAAAATAAATTCATATCTCCATGAATACTTATCGGAATCAGATGATCTTTATATCAATCCTACACCTCTCGATGAGAGGAATCTAATAAAAATATTATCAGCCATGAATAAGATGACCCACATGAAGTTTGGCCCTAGTTGCCAATTTTAACACTCCCTCTCAACTAGGGAGAACTTCATCTGCAATCTGTCTGATGTTCGCTACTATTCATCCATCAAATGCACCACCCTGTACAGCCTGACCCTTGCCCTGCTCTGCTCTATTCTGCCTATTTTGCTTTGTCTTGTTCTGCCTTGTACTCATCTGTATTGTTCTGCTTTGCTCTTGCATTGTTCTGTTCTGCTCTGCTTTTGTCTGAATTATGAAGAAAAAGAAATGATCGAGGATGTATCATACTGACTGAAAGTCAGTCTCAAAGTGTACCACTGGTCCTAGACCAGTGTCAACCAACCCGAAGTCAGCGTCATAGTGAGTACAACTCCACTGGTCCCAGACCAGTATCATCCTCCACTGACTCGAAGTCAGTCCTAGAGTGCGTACCACTGGTCTTGGACCAGTCTCAACCGACCCGAAGTCAGCTTCATAGTAGGTACCACTCCTACCACTGGTCCCAGACCGGTATCGAAGTCTAAGAGAGTGTACCACTGGTCCCAGACCAGTCTCAACCGACCCGAAGTCAGCGTCATAGTATTTACCACTCTCACTGGTCCCAGACTAGTACTGCATTGACACGAAGTCAGTCTCAGAGTATGTACCACTGGTCCTAGACCAGTCTCAACCGACCCGAAGTCAGTGTCATAGTAGGTACCACTCCTACCACTGGTCTGAGACCAGTATCGCAGTCTAAGAGAGTGTACCACTGGTCCCAGACCAGTCTCAACCGACCCGAAGTCAGCTTCATAGTATGTACCACTCTCACTGGTCCCAGACCAGTACTGCACTGACACGAAATCAGTCTCAAAGTATGTACCACTGGTCCCAGACCAGTCTCAACTGACCCAAAGTCAGTGTCATAGTATGGTACAACTGCTACCACTGGTCCCAGACCAGTATCATCCTCCACTCACTCGAAGTCAGTCCCAGAGTGCGTACCACTGGTCCCAGACCAGTCTCAACCGACCCGAAGTCAGCTTCATAGTAGGTACCACTCCTACCACTGGTCCTAGACCGGTATCGCAGTCTAAGAGAGTGTACCACTGGTCCCAGACTAGTCTCAACTGACCCGAAGTTAGCGTCATAGTATTTACCACTCTCACTGGTCCCAGACTAGTACTGCATTGACGCGAAGTCAGTGTCAGAGTATGTACCACTGGTCCCAGACCAGTCTCAATCGAACCAAAGTCAGTGTCATAGTAGGTACCACTCCTACCACTGGTCCCAGACTAGTATCGCAGTCTAAGAGAGTGTACCACTGGTCCCAGACCAGTCTCAACCGACCCGAAGTCCGCGTCATAGTATGTACCACTCTCACTGGTCCCAGACTAGTACTGCACTGACACGAAATCAGTCTCAGAGTATGTACCACTGGTCCCAGACCAGTCTCAACTGACTCAAAGTCAGTGTCATAGTATGGTACAACTCCTACCACTGGTCCCAGACCAATATCATTGATCCCAGATCAATGGAGGTCATCCTAGCGTAGGGAGTACGGTAGACACAACGATGCGTCCATCGGTACTACTATGGTCCCTAACTTCATTTCCCTGCTCATTGATCAAATGAGAGGTACTTCCCATGAGTCCCAGACTGCATGGGTAGGATGCCTCGACAAGAGAACTAATCAATCCTGTCCTCGCAGGAGAACACATCAATCCTGCTACAATCGCCATGGAGAACACATCAATCCAGGCCGCCATGGAGAACACATCAATCCAGGCCTCACAGGAGAACACATCAATCCTGCTATAGTCACCATGGAGAACACATCAATCCTGGCCTCACAGGAGAACACATCAATCCTGCTACAGTCACCATGGAGAACACATCAATCCATGCCTCATAGGAGAACTAATCATCCTGCTACACAGGAGAGCGAATCACCCTGTTCCACAAGAGAGCGAATCATCTTGTCCCACAAGAGAGCAAATCATCTTGTGCCAGTGCGCACCACCAGGGGAGGGTGAGTCACCCTGTGGTCGTATGTTGCTCCAGTAAGAACCGCAAGCCCTCAGAGCTCCCAGAGCTCAATGTATGCAACATGCAGGACCCTTATACAAGGGTTTCTTGAAGACTCCAAGTCATTTGGGAAAATCATAGATTAGATCTTTCCTTGGCGCTTTGACAAGGTGTATCGACCTATACATCATCTTAATGCGATGAAGCCTCCTTGCTCATCAACTTACCATATCCCAGATGATGTTTATGTATTGGAGCAATCGACGAATATGGGATTCCTCAATAATCGAATCCCACCTCTGGTTGTTACAGAGAATCACAGTGGTATGTGTTCAAAGTTTCAAACAGCTCATTGAAGAGCTTCCCCAACCAGGCAGCTTCATACGAGATCATACTCGTAGATATGTATCCAGTCTCGGCAGTGCTTATGGCAACTGACTTCTGCTTCATGCTCATCCATTATATCGAAGCAGAATCCAAAGAGAAA
Source organism: Pinus tabuliformis (assembly GCA_031772625.1). Lineage (NCBI taxonomy): Eukaryota > Viridiplantae > Streptophyta > Pinopsida > Pinales > Pinaceae > Pinus > Pinus tabuliformis. The sequence continues at coordinate 976,033,493 of CM062816.1, read as the reverse complement.
CAGCACTAAAAAGTGCTCCAGTGATCCTCCACACTACTTGCCTAATCAGCATTCGAATAATCATGCAGTTTCATATTTCCGACAGTGTATCTCAATCCATGAGAGATTGTGTCCTGAAGACATCTTAGAAGATTCTTGGCATCAATCTAGCGAGGTTCAACCAAATATGAGCTCACAGTGCTAACTGCAAAACACATGTTCGAATAGAGGTTCACCAAGAACATCAATGCGAATGAGTTTTTGAAACTTAGAGGCATTTCCCAAATCTGGTCTGACATCACTATGTAATATTCTTAACCCAGAATATTCTTCAAATCCCAACAAAAACTCCAACCAAATATGTGCAAATGATATAATAACCCAGAAGTGATAAAATAACAATGGAACGACATATAATAATGTAAACCGGAAATATAAGCGAATACACAATAAATGCGGCGAGAAATGCTAAGCCATTTTATTATATTGAGCAATAAAATGAGTACAAGAGGTGATTAGATAGATGGCACCTCGACTTGCACAAGGCAAGTAAAGAAATACTCTCAGAATGACAAGAATGGCTTCTCTGCGTGGATGCTACTGCTGCTAGAAAACAAATGATGATTTGGGGCTGCTCCCCTCCTCGAAAAAAGCCAAAACTTTGGATTCAGGCTCTACTCAAGAAACCCAGAAAAACCCAGAAAGCTTTCTTGGAATGGCTGACCCCTGAAAAACACCCTCTTGGGGTTCTATTTAGTTCCTCAATGCCCTGCGCTGCCACTAAAGAAAACCCCTCTAAACTCTGCCTGAAACACTGCCTGAAACTCTGCCAAAAATCCTCCAATGAGACAATAGCTGGACCCCTGCTCAATCTCCCAGCATAACTCCAATCTAGCACTACAACCAAAAAGAATTGCGTCCCTCTCCAAGTGTTGCGCAGTCTTCCAAAATGCTGATGAAACTACTACTGAAATGCTGATAAAACTACCGCTGAAATACCGATGGAAATACCTTGCTCGAGCAGGCACTCGAAGACCCCCAGGGCTAAGGGTGAGATCTCCGAACGGAGACACTGAATACACTAAACAGTGTTGCAGACTAGCTAAACAGCCAGCATGCTCAGAAGTCGAAACGACTAGCTCAAAATGCACATAACTGAATGATCCAAAATGAGGGGCTCCTCTCTATTTTATAGCCTCTGCCTCTCACAATCCCTAGGCTCACCTCTTCCTGCGTGATTCCCCTCTTGCCATGTGTTCTTCGCTCCTGCGCAGTCCCTCCATGTGTCTGCGTGGGCTCCATTTCTGCGTCCCCCTTTGGCCCCCTTTGCTCCCCTTTAAGTCACAACGTTGTGCTACCTAGGAAGTGACTTTTTATTCTATAGTGAGTTATGTCCCTCTCCCTCACTTTTTATTCACAAATAACTATAGAAGGCAAAAATCGAACAAAATCGAATATTCCAATTAAGCATAGCTAATTAGGAATATTACAGTCTCCCCCGACAAAATGTTGCTTGTCCTCAAGCAACTAAAGTGATGGATGTTGTAGGATCTTCTCACTCTCCCAAGTGGCATCCTCATCTGGCAAATTCTTCCACCTCACGAAGAATTACCAGATAGTCTTGCTCCGCAGTTGCCTCTCCCTGGTATCAATGATAGCCTCCCGCTGCAATACCAAATGCCCCTCGTCATCCATGGGTGGTAGCTCATCTGTCACTGTCACCTGCTGCCCCAATGCCTTTTTCAGGCATGATACATGGAAAACGTTATGAATCTCGCTGCCTAGGGGCAGCTCCAACTCATATGCAACCTGTGCAACCTTGTGTATCACCTTGTACGGTCCATAAAAGTGGGGCTTAAGCTTCTCAGCCCCCTTCTGTTTTAGTGACAACTGTCAGTATGGCTGTAACCGTAGGTAGACCATGTCCCCTACCTCGAACTGTCTCTCCACCCGACCCCTGTCGGCATACAGCTTCTGCTGGTTCTGTGTTATAGCCATGTTATCCTTGAGAGCTCGGAGAATATTTGACTCTCTTGGATCCATATCTTGGCTCTGGGAGCCTTGCTATCACCAAACATCACGTCAACAAAAGATTAAGGATGATACCCATATAAAGCATAGAATGGTGACATACCAATGGACATGTGATGTGAAGTATTGTAGCAGTAGTCCCCTAGATGCAACCACCTCAACTATGCTCGTTGCTGCCCACTGACATAGTTACGCAAGTAGCCCTCTATCCACTTGTTAACTATCTCTGTCTGCCCATCCGTCTGTGGGTGATAACTAGTACATCCCCACCAACCGGAAAAGCTCCTGCCAAAACCCGCCCATGAAGCCGTTGTCCCTATCACTGACGATGGTCTTCGGAAGACCATGTAGCCTGAAGATCTCTCTAAAGAACAGCTCGGCCACCTGTGCTGTTATATAGTGTGCGGATATGGCAAAAAAGTGTGCGTACTTTGTCAGTCGGTCAACTACGACAAAGATGCAATCTTTTCCCTGTACCATGGGCAACCCTGTGATGAAGTCCATCGAAATACTCTCCCATTTCCCCTCCAGAATGGGAAGAGGTTGCAATAATCCCGCGGGATGGCTCATCTCTCCCTTGTTCCTCTGGCAAACATCGCACTCCAGGATGTGACGGAGTACGTCCTCCTTGAGGCCCTTCCATGATAACTTCTCCCTAATGGCCCTGTAGGTTTTGGTAAACCCCTAATGTCTTGCCATCAGTGAATCATGTGATGCCTGGAGTATCTTCTTCTTGAGCTGAGACCCCTCAGTCAAGAAGATCCGGTCCCTGTAATAGATGATCTCATCGACCACCCTGTACCTGTCATCTGCCACCTGCCCATCAGAACCTCACATGCAAACCTGTCCTTGGAGTACTCTACTAAGAGTCGAGCCCTCCTGTCTGTATCCAAGCTCATAAGAGACAACGTGGCTGGTCTATGTGAAAGGGCATCTGCTACCACATTGTTCTTACCCTTGACATACTCAATGTCAAAGTCATATGCTTGGATCTTGCTGATCCACTTCTGTTGCCTCTCCTGTAGCTGCTTCTGCTCCAAAAAGAACTTGGGGCTGTTGTGATAAGTCTTCACCCTGAACCTGTTACCCACCAGATACTGCTTGTACTTAGCCAATGCATGCATGATGGCCAGCATCTCCTTGTCGTATATAGAATACAACGTCTCATGCGAAAGGAGCTTCTGGCTCTCAAAGGCTATAGGGTGACCTCCTTGCATCAACACTGCGCCAATCCCCTCTCCTGACGCATCACACTCCAAAACAAAAGGCTGCGTAAAATCTGGCAACGCAAGCACCGGGCAGCTGCTCATAACCTCCTTGAGCCTGTCAAAGGCTCGCTGCGCTGTATCTGACCAACTGAATGCCCCCTTCCTCGTCAAATCTGTCAGGGGCGTAGCAAGCTGCGAGAAACCTTTGACGAACTTCCGGTAGTAAGTACAAATGCCAATGAATCCTCGAAGTTCCGTCACATTCCTCGGCTCTGGCCATTCTCTGATGGCCCTGATCTTCTCCTCGTGGACCCTCACTCCGTCCATCCCTATGATGTGTCCCAGATACAACATCTCCGTCAACCCAAACTCACACTTGGAGAGTATGGCATAGAACTGCTGCTCCTGTGAGATACGCAATACTGTCTCAATGACTAGAGATGCTCCTCCCAAGTCCTGTTGTAAATGAGAATTTCATTGAAGAATACCAACACAAACTTCCTCAAGTGACTACGGAAGATTTGATTTATACAGGATTGAAATGTAGCTGGGGCGTTGGTTAGCCCAAAAGGCATCACCAAGAACTCAAAGTGCCCATAGTGACACCTGAAGGTAGTCTTGGGAATGTCTTGCTCCCTCACGCGAATCTGATGGTACCCAGATCTCAAATTAATCTTTGAGAAGAATCGTGCTCCCCTCAACCCATCAATCGTGGGTATGGGGTACCTGTTCTTCAAGGTCTTCTTGTTCAAGGCCCTGTAGTCAATGCACATCCTTAATGTACCATCCGTTTTCTTCACCAACACCACAGAAGAAGCAAAAGGACTCGTGCTCGGTTGAATGTGCCCAAGAGCCAGCAACTCCTGGATAGCCCGCTCAATCTCGTCCCGATAGGCCTTGGGGTGCCTATAGGGGGTGGTGATCACTGCCTGGATGCCCTGCTCAAGCTCGATAGTGTGCTCAAACCCCCGATCCAGTGGCTGTCCTGGTGGAATCTCTCCAAACACTATGGCATACCGATCAAGGATGGACTAGATCTTTGGATGTACCGTCTGCCCTGTAGTCCCTGCCTCTGATGCACGCAGCTCCACTGCCCACTCTATGTCTCCCTTCCAGAAGACTGCCTCCATCCGATGAGCTGACACAGTCTGAGGCGGATATGTGTGCTGTCCCCGTATCTTCTCATGCCTCCCTGTCTTCTCATCATCCCACTCCATCTCTAGGGTCTTCCAATTCGTCGTGACCTTCCCTAGAGTAATAAGCCACTGAACACCCAGTATCATGTTGGTGTCCGGAATATCGAGCACGAAAAAGCGGTCAGTCAATGTGCAGGTGCCCATCGTCACTGAATGCTCTGGGACATAACGAGCACACGTCATGGTTTGATCTCCTGGGACTAATACTGAAAACCCATCGAAGCTCTCTGTCTGAATACCTCTCCGCTCAACCATCTGTGCATCGATGAAGTTGTGGGTTGCCCCACTGTCTACCAAAACTGATACGCGCTGGCCACGTACTGTCCCTTGTACGTGTAGCGTCAGATACTTGGGAACTCCTCGCAAAGCTGCAAGGGCTCCTCCGGTGGGTGCAAAAGATGCACCACCTGCTGCTGGTGGTGGAGGTGGCAAAGGTCCCTGTATGGCATGGCTATATCCTACCTCCACATCGTCCTCGTCATCCTCTTCTCCACTGCTCTCGGAGAAGACCTCAATAAAATGTTCTTTGCCGGCAGCACATCTATGTCCTGGTGCCCATGGCTCCTGACAGGTGAACACAACCGCTTCTTCTTCATCTCCCTCCTGGCATCGTCGTCAAGCTGTACTCGTCCTGGATTCCCCTTTGGAGGATTCAAGGAGGAATCCTCACATCCTTCCTCTTAGATTGAAAAGTCTGTCTCTAGGGGTAAGGTGTCCGAGTCCTGGGTAAGACATCTTGTAAGTCCCAGGTCCTGCTGATAGCGTCTTGGAGTGTGGCTGGTTTAGTGGATCGGACTAAACTCCGAAGTGGCTCTGCTAACCCCTCAACATACATATAGACCCTCCGTGCCGTGGATAGGTCTGGCACCATCACGGAGACCCTCAAGAAATCTGCAATGTAGGTCTTTGGGCTCCCTGTCTGTTTGAGCCTCGTCAGCTCAACGAAATGCTGCTCTGGATCCCTCTGATCAAATCGCTCCATCAGTGTCCTGGTAAACTTGGCATATGTCATCACTGTGGAGTGCCCCAGTGTAACCATCCCATGAAACCACCAATCCTGGGCCTCGCCATCCAAATGCAATGTTGCCACCTTGATGGCCTCTGCCTCTGACATCTAGTTAAGCTGGAAATAAATGTCCAACTTCTCCACCCAAGACTTTGCCGAACTGTTTGATGAGCCATCAAACATAGGCAAGTGGAATCTACTTGCTGCACGGTGGGTGTCTCCATCATGGTAATGCCAGTACCCTCTGTGATGGTTGCGGGATCTGCTATCCCACTGGAGCTGAACAAAATCTTTGAATGAGAGGGCTTCCCTGAACTCCTGCCCATAGGCCTGGTACTCTGAAAAATAATTGCCCATATGTCCGAGCTTTGCCTCCTGCTGGGCTACGGCCCTCGTGTCTGCTCCTAAGAAAGTGGGCATGGTAGAGCATGTAGGGGCATGTGAGGCCACCTGCTGCGCAGTATCACGCTGCTCTGGCAAGTGATGGGATGCACCTGATCCCTCACCAATCTGAAAAACTCGTGGGCTCTCACGCTGTCTGGCCTCTACTGCCGTGAATCTCTGCCCCATCACCTCAATCTACCTCGATAAATCCTGCACTGATTTGAGGAGCATATCCGCAAATCTCTTCCCGTCCTCGTCGGCCATCTGTTCTGTGTCCACTACTGGCTCTCTCTGTTTTGCGTCTACCACAGGCTCCACCTATTCTGTGTCCACCACAGGAACATAGTCTCCCTCCCCGTAGCTATTCTCCAACCTACGTCCAGTGTCTCTGTACCTCCTACCTCTGTAACAAATGTAGGGTTTTTCCCCTGGTGTCATAGATTGCTAGCTCCACAGGCTGAGCCAGATCTATGCTCTGATACCACTGTAATATTCCTAACCCAGAATATTCCTCAAATCCGAGCGAAATCTCCAACCAAATATGTGCAAATGATATAATAACCCAGAAGTGATAAAATAACAGTGGAACAACATATAATAATGTAAATCGGAAATATAAGCAAATACACAAGAAATGCAGCGAGAAATGTTAAGCCATTTTATTACACTAAGCAATAAAATGAGTACAAGAGGTGATTAGACAGATGGCACCTCGACTTGCACAAGGCAAGTAAAGAAATACTCTCAGAATGACAAGAATGGCCTCTCTACGTGAATGTTGCTGCTGTGCTGCTGTGCTGCTGCTGCTGCTAGAAAACAAATGATAATTTGGGGCTGCTCCCCTCCTCGGAAAAAGCTAAAACTCGGGATTCGGGCTCTACTCAAGAAACCCAGAAAACTTTCCTGGAATGGCCGACCCCTGAAAAACACCCTCTTGGGGTTCTGCGCAGTTCCTCAATGCCCTGTGCTGTCACTGAAGAAAACCCCTCTAAACTCTGCCTGAAACACAGCTTGAAACCCTACCAAAAAATCCTCCAATGAGACAAGAGTTAGACCCTTGCTCAATCTCCCAGCATAACTCCAATCCAACACTACAACCAAAAAGAACTGCGTCCCTCTCCAAGTGCTGCATAGTCCTCCAAAATGCTGATGAAACTGCTACTGAAATGCTGATAAAACCATTGTTGAAATACCGATGGAAATACCTTCCCCGAGCAGGCACTTGAAGTCCCCCAGGGCTAAGGGTGAGATCTCCGAACGGAGACACTCAATGCACTAAACAGTGCTGCAGACCAGCTAAACAACCAGCGTGCTCAGAAGTCGAAACGACTAGCTCAAAATGCACATAACTGAATGATCCAAAATGAGGGGCTCCTCTCTATTTTATAGCCTCTGCCTCTCACAATCCCTAGGCTCACCTCTTCCTGCGTGATTCCCCTCTTGCCATGTGTTCTTCCCTCCTGCGCAGTCCTTCCATGTGTCTGCGTGGGCTCCATTTTTGCGTCCCCCTTTGGCCTCCTTGGCTCCCCTTTAAGTCACAACGTTGTGCTACCTAGGAAGTGACTTTTTATTCTAAAGTGAGTTATGTCCCTCTCCCTCACATTTTATTCACAAATAACTATAGAAGGCAAAAATCAAACAAAATCGAATATTCCAATTAAGCATAGCTAATTAGGAATATTACACACTACCATATAACTTCTAAAAGTTAAGATCCTCGAGGTAGTCACAGGCTTGCAGTCCATCATACCGAATCTTCCCAATATCTTTACCACATATTTTCCTTGAGATAGGAAAATTTCCCTTGGCTTCTGCCACATGTCAAGTCCTTGGTTCTTCATTTCAAATTCAGAAGCCAACTCCCTCTTACATTTGTGAATGAGAGGGTAGGCAACTGTTCGAAAGAGGTCATCCACATACAACACCAGTGTGAGAGGCTTGTCATCTTCAACCTTAAAGTAAAGGTTAGGATCGACTTCACTCTTAGTGAATCCCAGCTTCATCAAGTAGCTATCAATCCTCTCATACCATGCTCGGGGTGCTTGCTTCAGCCCATAGAGAGCCTTCTTCAACCTGCATACATGAGATTTTCAATCATAAATCTCAAATCCTTTGAGTTGCTCCACATAGACCTCGTCTTTGATCGAACCGTGCAAGAATGTGGTCTTGACATCCATCTGATGTAGGTTCCATCCTTGTGAAACCACAAGGGCTATGATCAAGCAGATGGTCGTATATCTGGCAACAGGTGCAAATATCATAGTCTATACCTTCCTTCTGGGAGAAACCACGAGCAACAAAACGAGCCTTATACTTTTCCGTACTTCCATTTGCTGCATGCTTTATCTTGTAAAGCCATTTAGAAGTGACAATTGTCTTGTCTTGGGGTCTGGGAACTACTTCCCAGACATCATTCTCCATAATAGACTCATATTCTATGGTCATAGCATCCTTCCATACTTGATGCTTGACGGCATCTGAGAATGATGAAGGCTCATTTTGTATGATCATGCTCATGATGGTTAGGTATCCCTGATACCTGTTAGGTTTCTTACTTTGACAGAAGGTTCCTCATGGTGCAGCATGTCCTTCAGCATCATCAAGTATCCCCCTAAGCCATGAAGGCCTCTTCCTAGAAGAGGAAGGCTCATGTGGAGGAGGATCAATCGGATCCATGGATTCTTCTATATCAGGCATTGATTCATCATCCTTTTCTTTTGGTTCCCTGGTGTCGGCTTCTTGAGAGCTCCTCAAAGTCGGAAGATTGTCCACCTTGTTGAGAGCCATATCTTCGTCAAAGGTGACATCATGACTAATCATGACTTCCCTTTGATTGACTACATAGGTTCTATAGCCTTTAGTATTTTCACCATAGCCCGCGAAAATTCCTTTCTTTCCAGATGCACCCAATTTATTTCTTTTCTCTTTCAGCACATCAAAATATACAGGGCTTCCAAAAAATTTAAAATGAGAAACATCAGGTTTCTTACTGGTGAAATTTTCTTCAGGAGTCTTGGAACCCAATGTTTGATGAGGGCATCGATTTTGTACATATATGGTAGTGTTTGCAGCTTCAGCCCATAGAAACTTCCGATGTCTTTGATCATGTAGCATGGCCCAGACAGCTTCCATAATCGTGCGGTTCTTCCTTTCCGCCATACCATTCTGTTCAGGAGTATATGGTGTAGTAGTCTCCCTCTTAATGCCAGCCTCAGATATGCCTAAGTGAACCAACTGTAATATATCGGAGGTCTTGCTTTGGCTTGAGGGGAATGGTCCCCTTTTGAGCTTTCCTTCAGCACATCTTGGACATACACCTTCTTTCTCTACTCGAAATTCGAGCATCCCTATCACCATTTGTCTTACACCGGGTAGAGCTTTATAATGAAGGTGGGCAAACCTCCGATACCAATGTTCAGACTAAAGAGATGTGTCATAAGACATGACACCTAGCGGACTTCCATCGACCTGATATAATGAATCAACATGAAACCCAAGAGTAAAGGCATCTTTAACATTATTTTTCCATATACGTACCTTGCCATCGCTGAAGGGTACTTTGTAGCCTTTGTCTTCCATTGTCGAGATGGCACCAGGTTATTTCAGAGGTCAGGTGCATTTAATACATCCTGGAATTTCTAGCCTTCTTGAATGCTGGTCCTCTTCCTTGATTCCCAACTCTTCTCTTACCTTTCCTATTGAATTTTCCATCCCTTCGATTACCATGAGAGGGATTTTGATCATCGTCACAGCGAGAGTCCTTTCTATCAGGGCATTCCCTTGCATAGTGACCTGCTTTATTGTAGATGTAACATCGTCCTTTAGGTCCAGCCTTTTCTTTTGATTTAGTCCTGGAATTATTTGTTTTCTTAGCATGAGAAGAAAAGGCAGCAAGAGGACCTTTAGGCAAGGGCATTTCTTGCTCTTCTACCCTTGTTTCTTCTTGAATGCATCTAGCCATTAATTCCTCGAAACCAGGAATTACATTATTGTTCAGAAGAGTAGTCCTGAACACGTACCATTCGTATGGTAATCCTCCAAGAGTCGTGAGTGCTATTTCTCTATCAGTAATAGTCTCCCCAATAGATAGGAGATCGTTCTTGATCTCGGTGATTCTTAAGAAGTATGCTTGCATACTCTCATCTTTACCCTTCTTGATTTCCCTCAGCTTATTTCTAAGAAACAAAACTTGATTTGCATCATTAACTTTAAATAAACTCACCAGTCTATCGTAGATTTCCTTGGAGGTGTTCAGATCAGAGATGTAGGCCACCAAGTGCTTGTCAATAGAGTCCCGGATGATCTTCTGTTTTGACTTCTCTGGTTTTCCATTTGTTCCAGGCAGCAGCGGATGCATTTGATGGAGGCTCAACAATATTGCCTCTTACATGGTCCAGCACTCCTTGATCTTCTAGGGTTAGACCGATAGACATCTTCCATTCGTGATAGTCAGCTTTCTCACGGAGCTTGTCTTCTGCAAGAAAGAGTGTTGAGGACCCCATAGTTCTTTTAGGATAGCCTTGCCAATCTTCTCTTCGGTGATTGCTTTTGCTCTTGCTCGAGCTCTTGATTAGCAATCACATGTACATAAAGTAAAGTGACACAAGATGTGGCGGCTAGCCAGGGACAAACCCCGCAGTGTGTGGGGAAACCCTTTGATCAAATCTTCTTTTATCTTCAATAATTCAGCAGAAAGAAATAGTACAATAAATCTGATTCATATCAGCAGTAGCAAACCCTAGATCAGCAGCATTAGCATTAGCGGCTTTATCATCAAACTAGGTCAGACCATATCTCACAAACCGACTGTCAGATCGGCTTGATTCCACCACCAAAAGTTGCGGCTTTCAGAGGAGGTTCAAATGAACCTACAACGCAGTTCAGATGAGGAGATCTTCTAGTCCACGCGGGTCAATCTTTACTTTTGCAGTTGCAGCTTCAGTTTCGGCAGCTTCCGGCTTCAAACTAGGGCAGTCGATATCTTGCAAACTGTCCGTTGGATTGACTTGATTCCACCACCAAAAGTTGTGGCTTTCAGAGGAATTTCAGAGGAATATTTCTCGCTTATGCTTGCGCGAGAAAAATCAAGGTCTACCAAATGGATGTTAAGTCAACTTTTCTAAATAGTGAATTGAAGGAAGAAGTTTACATTGAAAAACCCGAAGGTTTTCTGCTCACTGACAAAGAAAATTACGTTTGCAGATTAAAGAAGGCACTATATGGTCTCAAGCAAGCTCCTAGGGCTTGGTATGCTCGTCTTGATAGGTATCTACATCAACAAGGATTCAAGAAAGGAAGCGCTAACCAATGTTGCAGTAATCGTTATCGGGATAATATTGGCTCGGGAAAAAGTTGGGAAAAATTCGTAAAAATCGGGAAATAATCAGGAAAAAATTGTAAAATACAAAAATATTCATTTTTTTTCAATTTTTTTAATATCTAAAGCACCTACAACATAAAATAAATACATTGACACATAAATATGATAAAAGAACTAATATATAAGATGTGTAATATCATTTCTAGTGTTACATCACACATAACAGTGAATCGTGTCCTGAATAGTAAGTCCTGACTCCTGAGTCCCAACTCAGCTTCAAAATATCAACAAAAAATATAATAATGTATCTCATATCATGAGTCATAATGTCATATACAATGAAATCAACAAAATAACTAAAGTCTAATGCTATTGATTTCCCCTGCCCCTTTTGCGAGAAAATGCAATAGCTTTCCCTTTCCCTCTAGATGTAGATGTCGGTGGAGTTGGCAGTGGACTTTGCTATGCTCTAGAAGCTGAAGAACTAGGAGCTATAGGAGATATACCACGTCCTCTACTGGTGGCAGGGGTAGCCCAAGTAGGTGGTGTCACCTCCCCCTCCTATTACTCCTCCTCCTCCTCCTCCTCCTCATCCCCCTCTACACCTTCCGTTACCTCTTGCTCTAACCAATCATTGGCAGACTCCATGAGAGGCCTCTCGGCCTCAACCCTCCATGCAGCAGTGGTGTCAATCCCATCCAATGAGATGGCCTCCATATTAGGTGTCCTCTCAAGTTGCCTCACCCATAATCGAAGATTGTAGTAGACGTAGACCATGTCATTAAGTCGTTGGGACTCCAACCTGTACAAAGATCATGAAATAATAATTATAAAAAAATTATTGTTTAATGAATTCAAAAAATTATTTGGAAATTTGCAATATTTTAAGTTTTAAGTTTAACCTGTTGCGCTTCTTGTTGTGTATTTTTCAAATACACTCCAGTTGCGCTCGCATCCTGAGGAGCTACATGTTTGGTGGAGGATTCGAATGGCAAGTTTTTGCAGATGGGGTACCTTGGCACCATGCATCTACAACAAAATTATAAATAAAATTATAAATAAACATAAGAAAAAAATGAAATTTGAAAGTTGAAGAAGTCATGAACTTGAAGAGAAAATGAAATTTGAAACAAACTAAAAAATACCTGGCATTTTAGTCGTCCTATCAGTCACAGCCATGTCAAAGCCAAATGTGCCACCTGCCATCCTGTATGTCTCCATTTCTTTGGAGATTTCTGTACGTTCTACTGGAGATCGCACCATCCTCTGAACACAGGTTAAGAATCCATCCATGATCTCAGCATCAAATACAAACCCACATGGGTAAGAAAATGCGGGGTTCAGGTAGATCCCTGCAGCATGAATGGGATGATGGAGTGTGTTGTTCCATCGTTCATCAATCACTTCCCATAGGAGGAGTTGTTTCTGAAACCCCTCATCTCCCTTATCATCATAGTAGGCCCGAATGGATTCTTTGGCCCTATCCATGGCCTCATACAAATAGCCCATTGCGGGCTTGTCACCATCAACTAATCGAAGAACCTTTACCAAAGGTTCAGTAACGGTGCACACCTCCTGCACTCCCGCCCATAAGTCTTCCTGGTATGAAACTAATCTGCATATGGTCTCTCCCTCTGGTTTGCGGCTCATTGTCAAAGCACGACACTCCTCTAAAAGAAACATTCTCTTCACATCTCACATAGAATTCAAGAGGGATTGAAGAGATATGAAACTGGTGGAAAACTGTGTAATGACGGGGCGCACCAACTCTTTATTGTTGGTGAATTTTCTCATCAAGCTAAGCACAGATGTATGATTATATATAAATTTTATAATGCTTTTTGATGACTCAACAATATCTTTGACAAAGGAAATTTTTCCTATGTCCTCCAACATCAAATCAATACAATGTGCAGCACAAGGTGTCCAAAATAAAGTAGGATGCCTCTCCAGAAGTATCCTACCAGCAACAACATAATTTGTAGCATTGTCCGTTATGACTTGGACAACATGTTCTGCACCCACTTCCAAAATAAACAGATCCAGCAAATCACATAAAATTTTTGCATCTTTGATATGTGAAGATGCATCAATAGATTTCATGAACATTGTCCCCTTGGGACAACTAACCAAGAAGTTTATAAGGGTTCTCCCCTTTTGGTCGGTCCACCCATCTGACATCACAGCGCATCATGTTTGTGCCCATGATGCTTTAAGCTTCTCCAATATTTTGGTGCAGTCAACCTTTCATTTTGAAGAATCCGACCTCTAAAGTCATCATAAGAAGGGATTTTGTACCCTGGGCCAACAGTTGCAATAGCATCAACAGCAAGCTAGAAAAATGGATTATTCCTTGCAGCGTTAAAAGGAATATCACTCCAGAGGAGAAATTTGGCCAACAATTTGTTAGTTTGTTCTTTCTCAGTTTTTTTAAGCACTGAAGTGATAGATGGTTGTGAACCAGGTGTGGTTCTAGGAACAAAAAATGATGAGGCAGCTACCGGGTTGGTTGTAGATATTGATGCTGAAGTAGAACCAGTGCCACTTCCTTCACCTGAGTCTAACACCCTTTTTGCTAGTTGCCTCTTCATTTCTGCTTTGACCTCTCTGTTGTGCTCTAATTCTTCCAATGATCTCATGGCTCTTCGGATGATTTCCGGATTTGTATTTGTGCAAGGCCTTACATTAAATCCAGGGATGTGTGCAATGTGATACTTCAATCTATAAACCCCCCCCGACACATGATGCCCACACAACTTGCAACTCAAATTTATTCTATCAAACCCTCGATCAAGTTCACTAAATTCCCACAGAGGGTCCAATTTCCTTGGCATGTTTGTAACTTGGTTGAACTCTTGACTCTTGAGTTTTAAATTTGTAAGATGAAGTTTGAACTTTGAACTTTGAAGTTGAATGGTGAACCTATGGCAAAATAATGATTGCAAGTTACAAAAACTAAAAAAAATTACATATATGAGTAACATGACAAAACACATGGAATTTTTGACAATTTATTAATTTAACAAACAAAAACCCCATCAAATCAATTCAAAAATATTTGATAAACAATGGGTTATCCAAACCCAACCAAAAACATAAAAAAAAAACAAAACAAAACACATAAATTTGGTGCCCATACCGGTTTGCTAGAGAAAATTGATCCTCTCCTCCTCAGCTCTAAATCCACTAGGGTTTTTGACTTGTTTTTCTCCTCGAATCAGCTCCCAATCGACAAGTTTTTTTCTCCTAGGTCACTCCCAATCCACCGCTGCCCCTGACTGTTGAAATGAATAAAAAAAAATCCTTTTTTCCTATTATAAACTCGTTGTCCGCCGGCCCTGCGATTTTTACCCATCGAATCGTGATTTTTATGTTGTTATCATGATTATTTCAAAAAGCCGCGATTTTTCAGAAAAAATCGCGAAAAAAAAAAAATCCATTTATTTATTGCGCGATTATATCGGCAAAAAATAAAAATCGCGATTTTTGCATCACTGGCACTGACAACAATCTCTATGTGAAAGTGGATCAAGATAACCTAATGATTATCGAGGTATATGGGGATGATATAATCTCTGGAAGCAATGATGACAGATTAAGTAAAGACTTTGCCACAAAAATGCAAAGTGAGTTTGAAATGTCTATGCTTGGCGAGTTGACATACTTTTTGGGGCTTTAGATTTCTCAGCAAGATAAAGGAATATTCATATATCAAACCAAGTACATCAAGGAAATGCTCAAAAAATTGCAGATGGAAGATTGCAAACCAGTCCTTATCCCCATGATAACAAGTTGCAAGTTAAGCTTAGAAGGTTCATCAAAGGATGTGGACCAAAGGTTGTATAGATCCATGATTGGTAGTCTCCTATATGTGATAGCCTCCTAGCCTGATGTGATGTAGGCAGTTGGACAAGTAGCAAGATTCCAAGCAGCACCAAAAGAATCTCATATTATTGTCATCAAAAGAATTCTTTGGTATCTTAAGGGCACAACGGAATATGGTCTATGGTATCCCAAAGGAAATGATCTGGTCATCCAAGCTTATACAGATGCAGATTGGGCAGGAAGTGTTGATGATCGTAAGAGTACCAGTGGAGCAACATTCTATCTAGGTGGTTGTCTTGTTTCATGGTTAAGTAAAAAGAAGTCTTCAATCTCGTTATCCATAGCAGAAGTAGAATATGTCGCGGAAACAACTTGTTGTACTCAAGTTCTTTGGATGAAGCAAACTTTGCAAGATCTTCAAGTCAAGTTCGATGAGCCTATTCCCATCTTTTTCGATAACACTAGTGCCATTAGTATCTCCAAAATCCTATGATTCCAAAACGAAGCACATTTCGATTAAATATCATTTTGTTAGATAGCAGGTTGCTGAAAAGAATGTCAAGCTTAAATATGTTGGCACAAAGGAACAAATTGTTAACATCTTTACCAACCCATTACCTGGTGAAGCATTTGAGTATCTTCACCAAAAGCTTGGGATCCTCCCAAGTTTTCATTAGACTCTTTCTCTTATCTACTCGAGTAGAAAGGGGGAGTGGAGGTGTGTACAGGTCCGCAGGATGACTGTTTGTCATGGGGAGATACCCTTTGCCATTAATGACAAAGGGGGAGAGAAGGTAGTAGGAAGAGGTGTCATGATCGTAGGGGGAGTACTTGTGTTGCCATCAATGCCAAAGGAGGAGATTATTGATCAATGGTTGTCATTGATGTCAACCCAAGCAGCACCAGGGGCTACCCTGATCTTGCATGGGCATTTTGACTTGACAACTTACACTATTCTAAGTCAAGGATCTTCTCTATGGATTCTACTCGTTGAGATGTTTCTATTGATATATGGTACACCTCCCAGTTCTTCACGGTTTGAGAGTTATTTGCGTTTGAAGTTAGTAACCCCAGTTAGTGGGCTAAAACCCTATGGGGTTGTGGCATGGCACTCATAATTGATTGTGGTCATTGAATAGTCAATAATTAATAATGTTTTTTTTTGCTCCTAAAATCCCTCAAACGTTCACTTGTTGAGGACCCTCTCAACACAAGATATCCATATAAATAATGACCCTCATATCCTCCTCTAGTTGGGATTTTGTGGCTTCAAACAGGTCATCACAGCATTTGCGCTATAACTTTGTTTCTTTGAAGCTTCAAAAGCTGAAATTAAAACCCATTTGAGCCGAAATTTTGATGAACCTCGTGACCGAATTTCAAATCTTGGTTCGACTTCGCTATATTTTTGAAGATATGATTTGAGGAAGTTAGGGTTTTTGCAGGCTCCCGAATTCCATGTCAAACAAGTGATGTTGGGAAAATCGTCATAACTTTCTCTCTGAGCATTGGATTCAAATTTCGTCTATAGTCACAGAAAGAGGACTGACTGTAGTTTGTTGAGTAGCGTTTTCAGGGCCGAAGGTCACAACAAGGACACGTGGCACTTCGTACAAGTTCACTCTACTGAACCAGGCTATAATCGTGAGAGTTTGGGCATAACTATTTCTTGAAGAATCCAATCTTGACCAGACCCATCGGGTTGGGAAGAGGACTCAGAGGGCTACCATATGACGAAGTTTGAGACCCTGGAGATCTGAAATTACATAGATACAACAGATTCAATATCAAGCTCCTAAAAGGCAAGAAAAAGCATGCATTCAAGGATCACTATAGTAAGGACAACACATCAACAGTCAACGGTAAGTCTCCTACAACAAAGTATGTATTTCTAGTGTTTACATTTGAATTTTGAGTATCATCTCTGGCATATGTTTTTACAGGACAACATAATTATATATAGTGTCTCAGTTATATCTCTATGTCTCTATATGTCACAATTAGTTTCTCGGATGTCCTATTCTTGATACTACACATTTTATGCTACATATTTTTGATGCTACACCAAGTTTGCTAAATCTATATGATGTTGTAAGTTCATGTTACTTGTTTTGTCATAGTTTATAGAATGGTCTTTGTTGTTGTACTTAGAACTCGGTCCATCACAAGTCTAGGGTCTATCATCAGTTTTTATTGTATATATCTTTAGGTCAGTTTTGGATATAGTCTTGCATAGAGTCCAGGCCTATATCAAGAGTGGGAGTCTTTGTCTACTGTTGCAGCAAGTCAACAACAAAAGTGACAAGCACACTTCAGGTACGCATTGTAATTTTTAATTTATATTTATTCATTATTATGCACTTACATGTGTTTTGCAGGCAGAGGTAAGTTGAAGGGTATTTTGTTTTGTTTTGGGATTGGTTTCGCCTGACAAACTTTGCATGTAGGTAGAAGAAGATACAAGTACAACTTCAAGCAAGAATTCAAGAGAAGAAGTATCAAATCAAATAAAGCATTGTAGCGGGACATCCTTTGAAGACATGACAACCATCTGTATATTGTGAAGAAGTGTCAAGGCCAAGAGTCATCATTATAAAGTTGTAAAAGAGTCATTTGTAAAAGTGTCATCATTGGAAAAGTCATTATTGTAAAAGAGTTAATCTGCCTAGAGTCGAAAAGGCATTATTGGGAGGTATAGGAGTTTGTTGAATGATGTCATGGTTGGGTTACAGGGCATAGAGTGATTGGGTGTTCGGTCAAAATCATTGTAAATCATATTGTATAATGGATCGTTGTCCTCGGTACGAGAATCCACACTCTTGTCTCATTTTAGTCATTATAGGGTGGTAGGGAGGTGCTAGGCTAGTGCATGAAGTCGCATACAGGTTGGAGCTTGTGGACACTTCAGGGTGGTAGGTTGGTCTAGGATGTTGGGGCATCCATTCAATTGACTACTAAAGAAACCAGGGCATTGGGGCGTCCTTCTAGTGGGAGCTGGAGAAGAATGCTTTTCTAGAATTCTAGGAAGTTGTTGCTTTTGTTTCAGTTGGGGCTGAAGATTAAAGAATTTTTTTATTTTTTTTTTCCGAAGAAAATAGAGTTCATAATTTATATTAAAGAGAAATAATAGAAATTACATGCTGTTGATGCCGAGGCATATGCTGTAGTGTGGTTGTTCACCACTGTTCAAAGATTTTTACAAAATTACATCCAGTAAGTCCCACTGAGGATACGGAGGTTCTGTATCCGTCATATATAAACAGTGTCGCACAAAAATAACCAAAAATAGACAGAGTTTTGAGGTATATGAGCCCTCATGCAGTGAAATAAAGTATAGAACCGATCAGAACTAGTGCCGTTATATACAAAACATTAAACATGTAGAGCAAAAATTTAGTTGGGGAGGATGTCCCCCTGTTGCAGACCATCAATATATGGACGGTGATAGAATCTGTGCATCCCCTCTGGTTTGTATTCTTCAATCAGCCAGTCTCCTAGAGGTCGATCCGCCGCTTCTTTCGAGAGCCGGTCAGCAGTTGCATTTCTTTCCCTGTAGATGTGAGAAACAGTGATCTGGTCAAAATGTGTTTTTAAAAAAACAATTTCTTCCAAGATGTGTTTCAAAGAATATGCATGACAGATAGATTTATTATTTGCCCAATCAATCACAATCTTTGAGTCCCCAAAGATTTGTATTTGTCGACAGTTTTTGGATAGAGCAAAGTAGAGAAGATGTCTCAGTGTAAGAAGCTCAGCATGGTTATTGGTACCCGGGCCGAGTCCCATTCTCAGGTGAAAAAAGTGTGATTCTGTTAGATGAAATAATATACCCCCCCCACATCCTTGCAATGGTGCTGCCCCATCGAAATATGCCCAAGGCATATCCCTGTTGATATTTTCCGGCAAAATGTTCCTGGGTGTGTTGATTTTATTTTCAAAAGGGATTTCCATGTATGCCGCGCAGATGGATGGCGGAAGTAGTTGCCAATTGACCCTGTAGTCTTCAAAAATTATGGCATTACGCCTATTCCAAATGAACCAGGACACCACAGGCGGTAAGTTCCTGGCCTTTTCAGAAGCCACCGCAGTCCACCAGTGATCCCAGGCTGAGGGTATATCTGCACCATGCCAAACTGTGGTTATGTTGAGGGCCTGTGTGACCTGATACCATAATTCCTTTGTAACCTCGCAGGTGAGGAATAGGTGGGGAGTAGTTTCCTCCTCTTTTCTGCAGAGTACACACCAAGTTGGTCCAGTAAAAGCCCGTTTTCTGAGAATGGCGCCTGTAGGTAACTTGTCTGCAATAATATTCCACATTAGAAGCCTGGCCCTAGGCTGTGCTTGTAGTTGCCAGATTTCATTCCACCAGTTTTTTTGTATGTCAGGTTTCTTAGCTTCGATAAGCTTTAAGTAGCCAAGCTTTGGTGCATAAATACCAGATTTGGCAGGCGCCCATATTAGTTCATCTTCCTCCTCATGAAGCTTGATGTGTGATTCGGTAAGTGCCTGAATGTATCCTTTCCAATGTTCAGTCCATTCATCAGACAGATGCCACT
This sequence comes from Pinus tabuliformis, assembly GCA_031772625.1. Lineage (NCBI taxonomy): Eukaryota > Viridiplantae > Streptophyta > Pinopsida > Pinales > Pinaceae > Pinus > Pinus tabuliformis. The sequence goes on along the minus strand of CM062816.1, from coordinate 976,013,988 downwards.
GACGATCCGTGACCCATGCCTGTGTGAAGATAGTTGATCGTTGTAGATCTCCAATCTGTGCCAGATATTTAATGCCCCTGTTGTTGAGATGTCGGATCAATCCTTCCGGCAATAAGTGTGCGTTCCCTGAACCAGGCCAAGGGTCTAAGCCAATACGGACCTGTGCACCATTGCCAATTTTCCATAGCAAGTTATCTCGGATGAGTGGCATAGCTTTTAGTGTGGCCCTCCAGATCGCAGATATGCCTTGGAGGTTCCAAGTGGGTCTGCGAATCCATTCAATGATATTAGAGGGCCAAATATATTTTTGGTGTATTACTTCCGCCCATAGACTGTCCATCTTGAGGAGTGACCAGCCCTGTTTCGCTGTTAACGCTTGTGCAAATTCTGAGAGAGATTTAAGACCCCACCCTCCCCATCTCTTTGGCATGGAAACCAGGGACCATCTTGTCCAAGCAAAAATCTTTCCCTTTTTATTGCCATTCCACAGGAACCTGTTGCAGATTTGTTGAATTTTTTGAAGGATGCCTTTTGGAATCCATGTGAGGGACATCCAGTAGACTGGGGTAGCCTCAAGTACAGATTTGATCAACAGTAGTCTACCAGCTTTTGACAGTAGTCGATGTTGCCAGCAGATGATCCTTTTTTCAATTTTGTTTATGAGCCATGACCAGTGTTCAGATTTATATCCATCCGGCCTTAATCTGAAACCAAGGTATTTGATGCCCTCCAGCATGTTACATTCCAAGAAGGGGAAGTGCTGGGTCGCCAGCTGAGTTTCCTGATATGTGCATCTCATCATGGATCTGGTGGATTTCTCCCTGTTGATCTCCATGCCCGTGGCTTTACAAAAGAGTTGTAGAATGTCATTTAGTGCGATGATGTCCCGGACACTTCCATTGAGAAAGATTAAGATATCGTCAACAAACAGTAGATGGGTAAGAGAGTACTGTTCAGTGATTTTGAGACCGCTGAAGTCTCCATTCCTTTTTGCATCAACAATGAGCCTGCTCAGTCCCTCCATAACAATAAGGAAGAGTAGAGGGGAAAGAGGGCAGCCTTGCCTGATACCCCTGTTGATATTAAAGCGAGCAGAGGCTGCACCATTAATAAGGATGGCAAAGGAGACAGTAGATATACAACCCATAATCCAGTTTATGAGCGTATGGGGGAATCCCAAATGGGTAAGAATCATCTTAAGATAGAGCCAATTTACCTTGTCAAAAGCCTTTGCAAGATCGATCTTTAAAGAAATACCTTTGAGGTTCTTCAACTTGATGGAGTGTAAAGCTTCCTGGGCTGTGCCTATGGCCTCTTGGATGTGGCGGTTTTGGAGAAAGGCAAATTGTTCTGCAGATATATGTGTGGACAAAATAGGTTTGATGCGGTTGGCAATGATTTTGGCGATGATTTTATAGAGGCAATTACAGAGAGAGATAGGGCGAAAATCATTGAAGGATGAGGGGTCATCAGATTTGGGGATCAGGGCAATGAAGGTCTGGTTCATAGGCGGATGTATGTGCCCAGTGATCCTGCTCTCCTCAATGACATCCAATAAATCCTCGCCCAGCAGGTCATAAAAAGCCAGGTAGAACTCCACTGGCCAGCCATCTGGCCCCGGACTCTTATCTTTCTTAAACCATTTGAGGGTACTTTCCAGCTCTTGTATAGTAACCGGTTGACTGAGGTCTTCAATGTCCTCCTGTCCAACGAACCGAGGAAACTTTCCTGCAAGACTGATGATGTCTGGTAAATTGACAACATTCGGCGCCGTGAATAGTCGCTTGAAGTGTGTTACCCCCAGGCTAGCAAGTTGCTGGTGAGTGGTAGCCCAACCATCTGGTTCCCTTGGTAGCTTCCAAATGGTATTTGATGCCTTTCTGCCATTGGCTATGTTGTGAAAGTATTTAGTATTACTGTCCCCAGCTTTGAGCCAAATGGCTCTGCTTTTGAGTCTCCATAGCTCCTCCTTTTCTTGTAATATCTTCGATTTTTGCCCAAGCAGCTGACTTAGTAATGTTTTTGAATCGTCGGATTGATAGCCAGCCCCCCTCTCATCAGTCAATAGAGCTATCTGTTCTTCAGTATCCTTCAGTATCTGTTCATCTCTGTTCCGCTTAGATCTCGCCCAGGTCTCGGTCAGTACTTTGAGCTTCTTTAGTCTACCACAGAAATCCATCGCTTTCCTCTGTTCCCTCAGCTGGGGTTGAGATGCCCAGAAATCCGTGACCAGCTTGATGTATTCCGGCTCTTGGAGAAATCCAGCAAAGAATTTAAAGGGGGAGCGCGGCTTTGATTTTTTGTCACTGATCTGAAGTAGAATCGGGTGATGATCTGATAGACCCCCAGTACTGACCCATTGTCTGTATAAGGGGAATAATTGTATCAATTCCTCGTGCATCATATATCTGTCTAATCGCCGCCCCAGAGCAGCCTCTCCTGTGCGCTGATTGTGCCAAGTAGGAAGCTTCTTGTTCATGGGGATATCCACTAGATGATGTGCATCTAGTAACATGTTCATTTGATCCGCAATAGGGTCGCACTGTGCATGTTGACCCCAGGATTCTCCAACCCCCAATGAGAAGTTGAAATCGCCCCCAATCACAGTATTCTGAGTGATATGATTGCCATTTAGGAAGTTTTGCCAAAATAGGAGTCTATTCTGATTAGGCCCGTATATATTAATAATTCTGATGGGGATGCCCAAGTCACCCATGAATATGTCCATGCCGAGGAAGCCACTACCCCCCCAAACTGAGAGTGGCCTGCTTTTTCTGGGGTTTATTCCAATGAGCAGTCCGCCAGATCGACCACACGCATCCAATCCATGTAAAACCCAGCCAGGGAGCATAGCTTGTAGACTTCGCACCGCCACCTCGGATGTGCAAAGTGTTTCCTGAAGAAAAATGATATCGCATCTAGATTCATGCAAGAGTCTTTTCAGAGCCAGTCGTTTTTTGGGGTTGGCTAGTCCCCTGCAATTGTATGAGAGCCAGATCATGGGGAACCGCAGGTCAGGGGCTCAATAGCTCTAAGTGCCCGTTCGATGGTAAACTGTCGCCCCATGGCAACGTCCGCAACAGCATTTAGCTTTGCTGAAGAGATATTAGATGGTCTGCCTCGCTTTTGCTTGCGGTGGCGACCAGGGGATGATCCCAGGCCCAGTATTCTAGAACGTGCTCGGGGCCTCAGATGATAGTGATGAGAACCGGATCCGACCGGAGAGGTGGGGGAATCAGGACAGCCCAATACCAGATTGTGAGAGGGAGGAGTGGTAGAGAAAGTGGGTGGAGGTGGAGCAATGGTGCAAAGGATGGAGGGAAGGGGGGCATTTTCTGAGTGGGAGGTCCGCAAAGGAGAGTATACAAAAGATTGCATATCATCAGAAAAAAAGTGAGTACAATTGGGGATGGAAGCATTACCCGGATGAGTAGGTGCAGCCTCCGCAGTCTTAGGTGCTGCCTCCGCAGTCTTGGAGCGAGTACGCGGCGGCCCAGGTGTAGATGAAGCCTTCCTTCGAGCATTCTTTTTGGCACTATCACCCGCTTTCTTGGATGGAGTCTCCTGTTGAGTCTGCTCCCCTTCCGTAGGAATATTAGCTCCTGCATTTTGTCCCTCTGTGGTCTGCTGTCGAGGTCCTTTGGTATCCTCGGAAGTCACCCCCGAATTCAGTGGACAATCCTTATAGAGATGGCCAATTTTATGGCATCTTCGACAGCGGAAGGGAACGCCTTCGTAGTCTAGTAGCTGTTTGCGAGAGACATGGCTGTGGTGCAGAGTGATTTTTTCCTCTAAACCCGGTCTGGTGTCCAAGTGGACTAGTATGCGAGCCATTGTCCTGATGCCCGTTTTTTCATACGATCTGTCGTGCTCCAGGTAAGTACCTAGAGTGTCCCCAATTCTCTTAAAAGCATACGGGGTCCAAAAATGCCAGGGCAGACCAGGTAGGCGAACCCATATGGGTCCAGCCCCCAGTTGTTCTCGTTCCGGGTCGAAGAGGAGATCCCACCGCTTGAGCATGACTGGAGCTAACTCAATGTGCCAAAACTGAGAGAGGATCCACTCAGTGTATTCTGGTCTATGGAAATGTAAGGCGAACCAGCCCCTCGTGAGAACCATGATATCTGGAAGTTCTTTGAGTAATGTGCCCCAAATCTCCTCCACCCAAAGCTTGAGTCGTTCCACAGTGTAGGTGCGTCCACGGACCCTACCGACCAGGACCTTGCGAGCAGCATCCATCACATCCGGCAGCGGTGCTTCAGGCCCAAAGTTGATGTTGAAATCCGAATCAATTGCTCGAAGGCATCTGCCTTTTATCACCTTCTCTGAGCGCTTGCCAAAAGGAATCTCCTTAAGAAGTTTACGGCAAGGGTCAGTTGAGCTATGCTGTGCGGAACCAGCGGATCGAACCGGTATCGGCGGGGTAATAAAGCATCCCGAGCGAATCGGAGAGCGGGGAACAGAGCTACTAGTGCCAGGGAGAGGGGATAGGGAGGAGCGGTGGGGGGGCTGTTGGGCCAGCGGCATAAAGGAAACAGATGGTGATTGTGAGTTTGATGGAGGCGGAGGCGGTGGGGGCGGAGGTAATGTAGGTCGGTTATGAAACTGGAGCGGAGCGTCGAGGGAAGGCGAGTTCTGAAAGCATGAGCCCAACAACTGAATCGTCGCAGGGGATAGGGGCGGGCAATCAAGTGGCGAGGAGTCCGCGAGGTTGAAGTCTGTAGTTTTGTTCTTCCCAGTGTGCGGCAGGTGCGGCTGCTGAGACGAAGCACCTGTCTCGTAGCCCAGTGCAACACTTCGCGGTATCATATGGGGCCGCTTTGTATGCGCCCAGATGTCTTGGTGAGGCGTGGGGTCCGCCTCATAGTCAACAATGTCTTCATCTCCCATGCTGTCTGTCGGTGCAGTGTATGCCAACAAGAATCGAACAGGGAACCGTCCAGCGGAAAGGTAGGAGGGGCCAGTGCGCCAGTGAATCCAGGAGGGGACCGCAGAGTAAAATAATGCGCCGAGAAACCCGAAGCCGCTGTCGTTATTCAGACCGTCAGTGATCCCAGTCCCCAAAAGCCCAAAACGCTTGTCGCCATGGTTAGACTTCCCTGTAACAAACCCTAGGGTTAGGGTTCCGCCATTGTCGCAGAGCTCAGATCTTTCTCCACCCCCTCAAGAATTTATTAGAAAAGTGTTCAGTGGTTTTTGACCCGGAGGGGGTTTTCCACCTAAAATTCTTGTGTCTACTGTGTTCTTTTATTTATTGTTATTACTGCATAAACATTAATAATAATTGAAGATTAACTAATGCTCTGAAAAGATTTAAAAGTGCTAATCGCTAAGGAATCTTGATTCAGCCCCCCCTCTCAGTGTTTCCCACACGACCGATGGACCATGTTTGCACACTTCTTTGCCATACCGACACGATATTTAGCTTCACAGGTAGCATAGTTGTTCATCAGGGAGGTCTTTCGTTTGCACGGACTCCCTAAGACCATAGTTAGTGACAGGGATAGCTGATTCATGGGAGGATTTTAGCAAGAGCTCTTTAGACTAGTCGGCACTGAGCTCACCCTGAGCACCAACTATCATCCACAGACCGATGGTCAAACAGAGAGGGTGAACCAGTGGTTAGAGGACTATCTCAGGAATTATGTGATAGTGCAGCAGAGGGCTTAGATTCGATGGTTGCACTTGGGAGAGTATTGTTACAACAACACCCATCATATGTCCATTGGTATGACTCCTTTATGTGCTTTATATGGTTATGATGCTTTATCTTTCGCTGATATTGTTTTTGGAGACAGCAGGGCCCCAAAGGCCAAGGATTGGATCCTAGACAACGAAGATACCCTCAATGCTCTTAAGGATAATGTACAGGCAACCCAGAACCAACGGAAGATGTATGCTAATTGGCATTGAGTAGAGAGACAATTTGAGGAAGGTGACTTGGTCTACCTTCTGTTGATTTTGTGTAACATTAGATGTGCTCTAGCTCCAAAATTTTGTGGAGGGGCTAGAACACATGAGATCTCTAGAACCCCGAAATCGTTTGGAGAAATTCCACTTGGATGAAGGGTTATTAAAATAATTAATATTTTTAATTGGTTCCTAAGTCTAAACATAGGAAAATAAAAATATTAATGGGTATTAATAAGAATATGGGTGAGAAACTTCTAAGTGACGAGGATCAAGTTTGTTTTAATCTTAGCTGTTGATTAGGGACTTAATCTTGGCTATTGATTCATCAACAGGAAAAGTATAAGAGGAGGCTTGAGGGTCAGTTGGAGATACACTTGAGAGATCAAAGAGTTTTATTTTTCACGAGCGAGGTCTGTTGAGAAAATCGAACAAGTGATCTGTTACAGCAGAGGTGCAGGGATAGTTTAGGTCGGAGGATCTTCTCCGGGACCTCGAATACACAGTAGAGGGAGGCAGAGAGGCACCATAGGAGGCAACACAAACCCTGTGAGGCTGACGCGGGCCAGGGAGGGCCCACGCATTTCCAGCGAAAGGGTTGAGGCACCCTCCAGCAGAAATACGAATTCAGCTTCGGAAGCAGTAGAGTCAACGGCAACCAGAAAGGTTGATGTTAGAGCTGTAGAAGGCAGCACAGTGCTGACGCAATGTCCCAATGTGCTCCATGCAGGCCCACGCAGCTACTGCATAGGAGCAAAGCAGTTGTAGCCGGGGACGATCAGTCGGTGCCGAAACATAGAGATTTTCACCGATGAAGTGAGGTAATCTCACTTAGGTTTCTGCCAGTATATTTTTATCTCTGTAACTAGATAATCGAGAGGGAATCCGAAATGTATTTAGAACTACTGCTTAATAATAAAACCCTTAGAGTTGTTGCACTGGCTTTCTCGCATTGGGCTTATTTGGGGACGATTGTCCAAAAATAACGGTGTCCCTTGTGTGATTGTCTCATTTTATTTCAGTTCATGATTTGTATGTATGTGTAGTCTGCAATAGTGTTTTCATCATTGTTTAAATAATTAAATAACTTGTTGAAAGAACAAGTAGGAGATGATAAACTAGTGATTGTAGTAGGATTTTTGATGTGTAGATTCATAATTTTTCACTTGGTATCAGAGCATTGCAGATCATATAAGACTGAAGACACTAGCCGAGAGATCCAAAGCATTTGCTACAATGAAGTAGCTGTCCCGGTGACAACGTTGTTTCAGAGGCAGAGGAGCAGCTGCAAGAGTGACGCAGAGGCTCACATGGTGCCTGTGTCAGCATTTCGAGCATGCAGGGGGTGACACAGAGCCAGAGAGGAGCCCATGCAGTCATTGCGTCAGCTCTCTGGGTTAGCGCAGAGCCTGAGAGGTTCGAATCAAGCAGTTGTTGGTGTAGAGGAGTAGAGAAGATTCGATTTGAGGAGTTGGCGGGATGTTGTTTCAGTTGGTACATAACAATGTATGTGGAGATAGAGCCAAGGTAGGGGGAGTCACTTCCATGACAGATTTCTAGCCAAAGAAATCTAGATTCGGGTTGCAGCGGCAAAGTAGAATTGGAGAGGAGTGATTTGACATTTGGTGGGAGGATTTCCGTGAAGGAAATCAGGACTTAGAGGGAATCTAGAGGATCTTGTTCCTTAGAGGATTTCTAGCGTTGAAGAAATCTACATCCGAGTCTTGCCAGCTTAACAACAGGAGAGGGAGAAGAAAACCAGTCCTATTTTTTGAACATAGATGGCAATGAATGGGTTGAGGGATCAGGACAGATTGGATGGAGCATCTGATTTTGTCATCTGGAAGGCCAGGATCCTAACAATCCTAGACAAACATTGCATCAAGGACTATGCATTGAAAGTAGTTGTTATTCGGTTGACGCTGATCCGTTAAAGAAGTACGAGGAGGACCAGGCGAAGGCCAAGTGCATAATCCTATACGGGGTTAAAGATCATGTAGTACCACATATTGCTGAGAAGGAAACAACAAGGGAGATGTGGGAGGCGTTGACCACCTTGTACTGGGGCTCTTCCATCCATCGAAAGATGCTATTAGAAAATCAGTTGAGACAATACCAGATGCAGAAGTGAGAGGAGATCGATCCCTTCCTTCTCAAGTTGCAAGGGATTCACGACTAGTTGTCTTATGTGGGGTCTACACCAGATCCTGAGTTCATGGTTAGGACTTCCCTAAATGCAGTCACTGAGGACTGGGAGACTTTTGTCTAGAGTATCTTGGGCAGAGCGACTCTCCCCACTTGGGAGGAGATGTGGGCAGCTCTTTGAAAGGAAGAGCTCAGGAGGTTGAGCAAGACAGGGAGTAGCGGTAAGGGAGCCCGGCTCAAGAAGGAGGAGGAGGAGGATGCAACTCTTGCATCATTGGGACAGCAAGGGCAGCAGAAGTGGAAGAAGAAGGACATAACCAAGGTCAGATGCTTCAATTATGGGGAACTGGGTCATTATGCCACTCAGTGCCCCCAGAAGAAGGGCAAGGGGAGGCTTCTGACTCAAAGGCTGCTCCAACGAAAGCTGACAAGGAAGGCGAGGATGATGATTGTGCCATGAGTGCTCATGCGCCTCTGGAGAAGAGGTGGGGCAACATGGAGTTGTAGTTAAGAGGAATACATGAACTGGGGCAAGATCCTTGAGGTGCCCAAACTCTTGGATCACATACCACTATGGGAGACCTTAACGACAGTAGCAAAATGACAGGTGTTGGTTGGAGCGAGGTGTGATGGAGCGACAGTGGCAAAGCTATGGTGCCAAAGTCTGAGGCAATGCAATGAATGTTGTAGCAGTGCGAGAGGCACAAAGCAATTTTGCAGCAATGCAGTAGCAACAAAGGGTCAACACATATTAGCAGCAAAGGTAGCTTCAGCATCACGAGGCATCCATACTGACCAGCATGTCATTTTTTGGGTGAAGTTTCAGTTGCTTACTTCTCAGCAACTGAGTTGCAATGCAACAATTAGCAGTGGCAGTGCTATGGGCAACATGAGGCAACATTTTGAGAGGGAGTTGTAGTACAGATGTAGCAGTGGCAGTGGCAGAGTCATGGGCAGCAATACAGGAAGCAACAGTGTAGTGGATGAAGGGCATCAGGCCAAGCATCAGTAGCACAGAGGACCAATGCAGTGGATCAGTGTAGTACTTCTGTTGAGAAGTGTTACTAGAGCACATTCCTCGCTAATAGGGAGTGTTAATTTTGGGTAGCATCGGATGTGCTCTAGCTCCGAAATTTTGTGGAGGGTCTAGAACACATGAGATCTCCATAACCTATAAACCGTTTGGAGAAATTCCACCCAGATGAAGAGTTATTAAAATAATTATTATTTTGAATGGGTAACTAAGTTTAAACTTAGGAAAATAAAAATATTAATGGGTATTAATAAGAATATGGGTGAAAAACTTCTAATTGATGAGGATCAATTCTGTTTTAATATTAGCTGTTGATTAGGGACTTAATCTCGGCGGTTGATTCATCAATAGGAAAAGTATAAGAGGAAGCTTGAGGGTCAGTTGGAGATACGCTTGAGAGATCAAAGAGTTCGATTTTTCTGGGGCAAGGTCTGCTGAGAAAATCAAACAAGTGATTTGTTGCAGCAGAGGGGCAGGGATAGTTAAGGTCAGAAGATCTTCTCCGGGACCTCGAATATACAGCAGAGAGATGCAGAGAGATGTGAGAGGAGGCAACGCAGACCCTGTGAGGCTGACGCTGGGCCAGGGAGGGCCCACGCATTTCTAGTGAAAGGGAAGAGCCACCCTCTAGCCAACATTAGAGCTTCAGGAGGCAAACGAGGTAGCATAGTGCTAATGCAGTGTGCTAGTGTGCTCCATGCAGGCCCACGTACCTACTGCGTAGGTGCAATGCAGTGGTAGCCAGGGACGATTAGTCCAGTTGTTGGAACGAAGAGGTTTTTGTTGGGTGAAGTGAGGTAATCTCACTTAGGTTTCTGCCAGTATATTTTTATCTCTGTAACTGGATAGCCGAGACGACATCTAGAGTCTATTCAGAACGACTGCTTAATAATAAGACCCTTAGAGCTCCTACACTGGTTTTCCCGCATTGGGTTTTTTCGGGGATGATTGTCCAAAATAACGGTGTCCCTTGTGTGATTGTCTCATTTTATTTCAGTTCATGATTTGTATGTATGTGTAGTCTGCAATAGTGTTTTCATCGTTGTTTAAATAATTAAATAACTTGTTGAATGTAAAGAACAAGTAGGAGATGATAAACCAATGATTGCAGTAGGATTTCTAATGTGTAGATTCAGAAATTCTCACACCTTCGATTGTAGTCATATTGACAGTCCACATTCGAGCAGAAGGGGGCTGAAAAGCTATAACCGAGATTCTTTGGGCCATACAGAATGAGCAAGAGAGTTGGAGAGGTGGCTTATGAGTTGGAGCTACCACCAGGGAGTAGGACTCATAACATACTTCATGTGTCATGCCTCAAGAGGGTGTTGGGGGCAGCACGTTACAGCAGTCATGGAGTTGCCTCCACTTGATGATGAGGGGCATTTGATCTTAGAGCTAGAAGCCATCTTGGAAACTAGAGAGAGGAAGCTCAGGAGTAGGATAATCAGAGAATATTTGGTGCGATGGAAGAATCTACCAGATGAGGATGCCACTTGGGAGGGAGAGCACATTCTGGAGCATCCAACATTGAAGTTGCTTGGGGACAAGCAACATTTGGGAGGGGAGGATTGTCATGCCCCTTCCTAAATCATTTTGGGACAAGATTTAATTTTGTATTATGGGGCCAATTTTGGAGTTAGTGGACCCCATTCGATGCTATTAGGAGATTAGACTAGGGGAAGATGTTTTTTTTTGTAGTTAAGTTACACATAGGGGCCACTCTCAATAGGGAATTACACACTCCCTAGTTCGATATGCATGGAAGGGAGATAACTTTTGCATGGTGTTGGTTAAGTGGGGCCCACGATGGAGGATGAAATGGAGGGAAAAGTCCCCCACGAAAACTATATAAGGAGGGCAACTCTCCTCTTCTCATTCATTCATGAGTGTATATCGATTTCTCTTGGTTGCTCGAGCTGCTTAGTCGAGTCACTGGCTGTTTAAACTATAGCATGAGTTCTTCAGGCGAAGAGCTCACCCTTTCTTCGGGGGATTTCGAGTGTCACCCTAGGAAGGTTTCCTTCATTTCTTCAGGAGGAGATTCACATTGTGATTTCCAGTAGTAGCATTGGCTTCCAGGTGGTGTGTATTTCTAGAGGACGCAGTGAGAGAGGAGGTCGAGTTGTTTGTGGAGTTTTGTTGTGAGATTTTCCGAAGGAGAGGCTAAGGAGGATTGTCACCCTTGGGCGAGTTTGGGAGCTTATTGAGCTTCAGGCTTGGTAGTGTGACTTTCGCACTACCTGGGCCAGCATGGATGTAGTGTTTGGGAGCTCATTTGGTGGGTAGAGTATGAGCCCTTGAGGCTGAGCTTTGTCGTGGAGGTTGGAGGATTTATTTGGGGTGAGAGTGCTCCCTTTTCAGAGCTTTGAGGAAGACTTTGTGGCCATTTCTTGTAGGCTGTATTGCTGGAGCTGTTTGGAGGGCGTAGGCCATAGAGGAGGTCAAATCTGGCTAGTTGGTTTCAAGCCAGACCCTTTCTAGGTTTTTGTTGGTTTTGGCCAAGGAACTTGTGGCTGAAGTTTCATCATTTTCCGAGCACCGGAGGCGAGGTTTCTTGGAGCTCCTTTCTAGCTAGCAGTTGTCGTCACTGGGAGACAACGCAGAGCTTTAGATGAGCAGTTTCTTTCTATCATTTGGGATTACTATTAACACCTAGGTTCTGTCTAGCTTGCCCTTGAGGCAAGCCCAAGTGCTCTTTCCACACTATTGTACATTCCTCCATTATAAATAAAATGGCTCAACTAGTTCTCATTTTTGTTGTGTATTGAGTATTTGTTGATCGTTTAATTTTTTTGTGCATAAATTGAATTGGCTTTTGTATATCACTGTTTGTTTAAGTTTGGAACATTACAACTCTCCATTACATTTACTTTATTTGTCTCTTGATAGTTTGAGTTTTCATATGCAAAGTCTATTCCAAAAGCAAGTACTATAATCCTTTCAAACAAGCGCATTTCTTTTTATGCTTCAAGTCCAATTGCATATTGATGTCTTGGTTTAGCACTTCCTTTCTTTTACATTTCCAAGTTAATTACTAATTTTTGGGTTTTGGCAAGATATGTTGCACATGTTTTGATTCATAAAGTTGATTATCTCAAAAACATTTTGTGTCTTACATATCTTGTGCTAACAATTTTTGTTTACATTTCACGGTTACTTTGCTTTCTCTTTTGAGAGCATTGCATTTTACTTTGAACAAATATATATTCAAATTGTTGAGCAAATTCCTTATAAGGCACTGGTTTTATGGTTTTTCTCATGTTAATGATTGACATTGTTATTTCAATTTGCTCACATCATATTTGCTTATAAATCCTTAAAACTTTAAAAGTAATCCATTTTCACTATAACACTCTCTTAGAAACTCACATCTTTTAACTTAACTTTTCATTAGGAACCACCCCCCTTAGCTAACCTAGGAGATAGCTCAAACGGAGAGAGTCGGGATTAGTGTGACAACCCCTTCTCTTAGTTCCCTGCTACCAACCACACCTTGTGGGGTTGAAGGTTTTTCTCATTGACTTGTAGGTAGGTGTAGGCGGCAAGGTCAACAGGAAAAAGAGGTACTTATGTATCTTTTGACAAAAGGGTTTTTGTTGATCAACTATGCCAAATTGTTAGAGTTTGGTACCTGTTCAGATTTTATTTTTGTTCTTGTAGCTTTAAGGAAGAAGATGTAGATACAACTGTATATACCATTTTTCTTTTTCTTTTTTATCTTGATACAAATATATTCATGTAAATATAAGAAGTATTTTTACAAAAAGAATGAGAACGTAGAAAGTAATTAAAAAATGTACTTACAAAGAGTTAAGGTGAAGCAAAAAAACAATATAAAAAATGAGTATTGACTCGATGCAATTCTTAAAAGTGTAGCCGATTCTTAGATTTTCTAATAGATATGATACTTGGAACAAATTTAATAGTTGTTTTTAACTTTTTTGTTTACCATTAAATGTGATGCAGGCATTTCCAGCAGGTTCTGGTCCTAGAGATCGCACTATATACCTGTTTACCTATGTGGATGCACAACCAAATCGTCCTTCACTAGAGAAAATGTTGGAGGATTACTGGGACTTGATGCCTGATTATCAGGTCAAAGTTAACTTTTTTCTTTTAGCATGTGTCAGGAAAGAAGAAAATATGCAGTCATTTTCATACTATACATCACATGCAGAATATCTCCATGTAAAAATGATAACATATTTACTTGTTTATTTTGGAGATTCTTCTTATTTTAGATTACTGCTAAAAAATAAAGTACATCAAAGCTTAGATCTCGATGAGCCAATACGCAATTACAGATATTACCACTCCCCACAAGGAGTGCTGACATATTTTCCTTAGCTTCAATATCAAGAGAATATACGTCCCTACTAAAAATGTTTTGCTAACTAGAATCTATGTTGCAAACTTTGATTTGAATGTTGTTGTCTCTTGCAAATGAAATATATTTGTTTCATTATTCTTCTCTACTTTATGCACATAGCATAATTCACATGTACTAAAATGTTGAGCTGTGCAATTCATGTATTGCATACCCATGTTACTAGTGATATGGAAATAATGATGTAAAACAATAAAACCACCGAATAATGTGACGTTTTTTACATAAAATGCTGTGGAGTATGCCATTTGTGATTTGTCTAGCCTATTGCTTAAATAGACATTATTTTGTTTTTAAATATTATGCTTTCTTTGCAAGATATTTCCTAATCATTTATTGTTTGCAATAACTTTAGCATGAATGTACACGCTCTTTCTGCAGGGTGTTAGACTTGATGATTTGGAGATATTACGAGTTGTCTTTGGAATTTTCCCAACATATCGTGACAGGTAAAAGAAAAATGGAAATTCTAAACAAAATCTAGTTTTCCTTTGCCCTTGGTTTCTAGGGTAATCATATTGAGCATATTTCCACATGACAAGTTGATTTCCTAAAAGTTTTTGGTTTTGTTGATGTCCATGATCTAATATAATTGGGCATATATAAATTATGCCTTTGGTCTCTTGGGATGGGTGTACTATGCCCAAGGTCTAAGGGGGAGCCCTTTGTTTGATTGATATGCCATCCAGAGTAGAAGTTTTGTAGCCAAGTAGGTGGTGAGGTGTCTTGAGGGTTGAGCCCCTTAGCAGGTTTTGTTTCTTCATTGAATGATGTCCACTGGGCTTTCGGCTTATGTGATATTATCTCCTCATCCCATTTATTTCAAGTTTTGGTCTTACCCATTATTATGAGCATAGTATCACATAAGTTGAAAACCCCTTGAACTCCATATAGTTAGCTTGGAAAACTATTTCAAGTCTGGTTTGTTTACATTGGGAGGGCAACAAAATAGGATAGGATATAGCTTGTCATCCAATTTGGAGTTGGAGGGTGTAATATCCCCAATTTTGTGAGCATGGGAATTTTGCCCAATTTTGGTAATATTAATTAAAAGGGGCAACTAGTATTTTGGGAGAAAGGTGGCAAGTATTATTTTATTGCAGATTGGTAGCAAATTGTTATTTTATTAAAATGGTGGAAAAAGTAACTAAATGGAAAATGGCCCCTGCCAATAAAATAATATTAAAAGAAGTCTAGAAGGATGGAGAGAAAATATAAAAGGAGGAAAGACTCATTTTGTGGAGCATCTTTTGACTATTACACTTAACACTTCATCTTTTCTTGGAGTTGTTTAGCGCAAGGGTAGAGTGTTGTTTACCACAGGAATTCCAGGTGGGATTCCACCCCCTCTTTGGAGGACTTCGAGTGCCTCCCTAGTTGGGAATTTGGAGAGTCATAGAGCATCATTGACAGTGGTATTCCTAGCTCTGCGTATTTCCTGAGCGTAGAGGTAGTTCGAGTTATTCATTGTGATCTAGCATACAACAAGTTGGAGTTTGGGTTATTTGCAAGAGGATTTTCCCAGTTGAGCCGGAAATTTTGTGGTGATTTTGCAGGGATAGAGAGAAACAAATCTATGGGATGAAATTATCGTCATTTGGAAATGCATAGGGGTTTTTGGCTTAGCCTACACAAAGAAAGAATGGAGAAGAATTGTAGAGAGATAAGGGTCGGAGATTGGGTTTATACATCAAGGGAGAATTTAGCCAGTGGTAGATTTGGGCATAATTCCGTAATATCAAACTGTGGGGCCTTTTCTGTCCAGATTGGGCGATTTGCACTTGTTGGGGGTCACCGGGGGTTGGTGGATTCAACCCAAATCCTTGTTGGAAATATTGAGAGGGGGATGGATCAGTATTTCTTACTTTTTTTTAATAGTTCTAGTGATTGCCAAAAGCATATATAGATATGTATATGTATACACAGAACACAAAAATCAACAGTTGGAATTAATGCTTTTATTAAAACTCAAGACAGTGCAATGAAATAAATACAATATAAGTATATATTTGATTGTGAATAGTTGCCAAGCTCCAACTTGGACTTTCAGTGAGGCTCCAACCTCCAGAGCACCAACTCTGTTTCCCCAAGACACCAATCTTGGACTTAGGAGCACCAACTCCCAAAGACTTCAATCTTGTTCAGTTCTGAGGCTCCAACCCAACCTTGGTGTAAACTCGTATGCTGCTAAACTCTGTTCAGCTGAGGGTCTCTCACTCGTGCTCTCCTACCTCTGCTACTTCTGCTGCCTCTACAGCCTCTGCTGCTTCTGCTACCTCACACACTCGTTCTTCACCGCAACAACAACAACTATAGTTCTTTGTTTTTACTATATTTATTCATTCCCCATGCCTCTATCTCTTCATTTCCGCTTACACTGTCGCTTAGGCTTCCTCCTCGGTTGCTGCGGCTTCCTCTTTGGTCTCTGTGGTTTTCTTTGTCTCTTCATGCTTCACCTGCACTGCTGAGACACGTTGATTCAATGGACAGGTCCAAACGATCCACGGAGAACACATCTTCCCTGTTTACCATAGCAGTGCTCCTTTTGGGAATGATGTCGGGCATACACAAAGTTCCGCTTTATTTAACGGACAGCCACGTCCAATCGCAATCAGTGTCGCCATGAATCACCCCATTTACTTGACGTTCAGTCTATTCCTGTATCGAGTCCGCTGCTTAAATCGCAATCGGCGATTCGTGACTCCCGGGGTCCTTTATATATCGGACCCATGACTCCGCCAATGGCCGACCGTCGATCCTCCATTGCACTGATGGACCAGATGCGATATGGTATTAACCATGGTTTATATGCCCGTCGGGTCCATAGCTTTATCACAATCGGTGCTTTCATATGGCAAGGCTTCACGGCTTGCGATCTGCGACGGATGCGATGACACGTTAAGTCATATTGTAATGTAGCGGCGGGTCCGCATACGCTCATCGCTATTGGCAATCGCAAGTCGCACAGGGTCAGGGCTTGGCATTAACGCAGACCACTCCTTTTTTGCGATGCGATATGAGATACTAGACCCGATATTTCTCAGCGCTCTTGTGTATAAGGTTTCAAGTCCGCAATCCGCCTCCGATAGTGTATTTGCCCGCCGATAGTGTTAAGTCTATATACCCAAGTCTTTCTGCATCTGTTTGCATTAAATGCATATATAGGTCTTGCTGCCTTCATTTCTCCGATGGCTCCCGATAGCTGTTACCTGCATGCATATAAGCTCTCCGATGACTTATTTGCATGCCTCCATTGGCTCTATCTGCTCTTTGTGCTGTTTGCTCCTCTGGTGGCTCTGTCTCCTCCTCTTGGCTCTGTCTGCTCCTTGAATATTGCCATTTTGACATCAATGACAATCTGTGTCCAACAATCTCCCCCTTTGTTATTGATGGCAATATTCTTTTGCTCTCTCCCCTTTGACATCAATGACAAAGGAATGCATACGGACTCCCCCTGTCAACCTGCTCCCCCTGTCCTGTTACATCCTTATGAATGAATTTGAGTGATGATAAAGAAGTAACTCCCATTTTTTGACGCAGATGTTCAAATGCTTCTCGAGGAAGAGGTTTTGTGAAAATATCAGCTATTTGCTCCTTAGTACTGATATATTCCAGGACGATGTTTCATTCAACTACTTGCTCACGAAGGAAATGATACTTGATTGGTATGTGTTTGGTTCTTGAGTGCATCATAGGATTTTTGCTGAGACTGATAGCACTTGTGTTGTCACAATAGGCGGTAATTGGTTGATCTGTACATATGTTGAGATATTTTAGAGCTTCCTTCATCCATAGTATCTGAGTACAACAGTTTGCTGCAGCAATATACTCGGCTTCAGCTGTGGATAATGATATGGATGACCGTTTTTTGCTGAGCCAGGATACCAAACAGTCTCCTAGGAATAATGCATTTCCACTGGTACTTTTCCCATCATCTATACTTCCAGCCCAATCAGCATCGGTGTATGCAGTTACAGTCAGTGTTGAGCTCTTTGGGTACCAAAGACCGAAATCAGAAGTTCCCTTCAGATATCTGAGAATTCTTTTTACAACTAATAAATGGGATTGTTTGGGAGAAGATTGAAATCTTCCCACAATTCCTACTGCTTGCATTATGTCTGGTCGTGTAGCTGTTAAGTATAGAAGGGCTCTAATCATTGACCTGTAATGAGTTGCATCTACTAGAGGGGAGTCATCATCTTTGCTCAATTTGTAGTTTGTGGTCATAGGTGTGCTCACGGGTGCACAATCCTCCATTCCATAATTTTTGAGCATGTCTTTTAGATATTTGGTTTGAGATATACACAATCCTGCTCTGGTTTGAGATACTTGAAGTCCAAGGAAGTGGGGCAGCTCTCCTATAATTGACATCTCAAACTCTTTTGACATGTTTTGAGAAAATTCATGGCTCATTTCATCCTTATTACTAGCAAAAATCAGATCATCGGCATAAACAAGAGCAACTAGTAACTTACCTTGATCTGTCTTTATGTATAGATTGCTTCTAGCCACTCCCTTTTTGAAGCCTTGTTGTTGTAGATAGTGATCCAGTCTTGCATACCAAGCTCTAGGAGCTTGTTTCAACCCATATAAAGCATTTTTCAACTTACAGACTAAGTCCTTTCCTGTTGTTAGATCAAACCCTTCTGGCTGCTCCATGTAGACTTCCTCCTTGAGTTCCCCATTTAGAAATGTTGATTTCACGTCCATTTGATAGATTTTGAATCCTTTTGAGCAAGCAAATGCTAAGAACATTCTGATAGCTTCCATACGGGCTACTGGTGCAAATGTCTCTTCAAAGTCAATTCCTTCAATTTGTGAATGGCCTTTGCAGACAAGTCTTGCTTTGTTTCTGATAACCTGTCCCTTGTCATTCATTTTATTTTTGAACACCCATTTGGTTCCTATTATGTTTTTGTCCTTTGGACGAGGTACCAGCTCCCATGTCTTATTCTTCTCAATTTGGGACATTTCTTCCTCCATGGCTTTTACCCAATGAGGATCCTGACTTGCTTCTGCAAATGTTTCTGGTTCTATCATAGATAGAAGGGCAATGACTTTTCTCTTGGATGTAATTGTTATCCTTCTTCGGGTCTGCACACCTTCATCTCTATTGCCAATGATCTGTTCTCCTGGATGATATCTTTCGACATACTTCATCTTTGAAGGGGTATGAGGTGGTTCTCTTTGCTCTTCTTCTTCTTCCTCATCTATCTCTTCTTCTTTAGGTTCTTCTTCTTCAATGAGAAAGTCATCTTCATGATCTTCAATTTCCTTTTCTAGAAGATCTTCATCAACCTTTACATGAATGCTTTCAACTATTTTCTTCAATCTATAATTGTAGCACCTGTAAGCCTTGCTCCGTGTAGAGTATCCAAGAAATATCCCTTCATCAACCCGAGAATCAAACTTTCCTGGTGAACCATCATTTATTTCTATTAAGCACTTGCTTCCAAAGATCTTGAAGTACTTTACCAAAGTAGGTCTTCCTTTCCTTAGCTCATAAGGAGTTTTTTAACAATTTGGTCTTAATTGAGTTCGATTTAATGTATAGACAGTTGTCCCTACTGCTTCTCTCCAGAATTTAGGCTGTAAGTCTGCTGCTAATAGCATAGTTCTTGCCATTTCTTGGACTGTTCGATTTCTTCTTTCAACTACCCCATTTTGCTGAGGTGTTCTGGCAGCCGAGAATTCCCTTCTAATTCCATGAATATTACAGAACTCACTAAACTCGTTTGATGTGAATTCTCCTCCTCTGTCTGTTCTGAGGCACTTAATTTTTGAATCTTTTTCATTTTCTACAAGGGCTTTTAGATTCATAAAACACTCAAAAGTTTCATATTTATACTTTATGAAATATATCCACATCATTCTAGTATAATCATCAACAAATAACGCCAAATACCTTTCTCCTTGGAGTGCTTGATTTCTAGTTGGCCCACACACATTAGCATGGATGATCTCCAAGGGCTTCGATGTACAGAGTTCCTGTGCCTTGTGGCTGGTTCTGGTCTGCTTTCCATGTTGACATGGACCACATACTCCTTGATTTGGTTTGAACAGCCTTGGGATGTCTCGTACAGCTTTGATCTTGCTGATATTGATCAGATTTTCGAAGCTTGTATGTCCAAGTCGCTTGTGCCACAGCCAACTCTCATCTGTCTGACTCAAGTAGCATTTATTTTCTTGAATCTTGTTCAGAATGTAAATGTTGTCTAATGTTCTCACCCCTTTTGCCGCAAGTTCCCCTGAGGTAGAGTTCCTTATTTCACAGTCTTTGGTGCTAAAAACAACTTTATGTGCTTGATCACAGATTTGGCTGACACTCAGGAGGTTGTGTTTGAGTCCATCAACTAGCAGAGCATCTTGAGCTTTTCCTTTTCCATTGATCAGAGTAACTGTTCCTTTTCCTGCAATTCTGCAAGATCCACTTCCAAAGGACACATTCCCTTCCTTTTTGCTCAGTGAGACAAACTTCCTTTTGTCTCCTGTCATGTGTCTGGAGCACCCACTATCCACAAACCAATGGTTTCCATTATTTTGAGCATATAGAGCCAGGCCAAATTTATCCATGCTAGAGTTCTAGCTACACGTCTTTCTTCCTTTGAGTGGACACTCTTGTTCATAGTGTCCATTATTGTAGTAGAAAGAGCAAATCAGATCAAATTTGGTCAAGGGATCAAATGAATTGAAGGTTTGGATTTTTCCTTGCCTTTTGGGGGCATATGAGTTGATTATTCGGTCCTTTAGCTTTGTCTTTTCACTTCTGCGAGCCATACAATGTCTGGCTTGATGACCAAAGCTTTTACAGTGAAAGCAGTGTCCAAGAAAGATGGTTTTGTACCTGTTGAAGCAACCACAATTTGAGTCGATTTCCTTCCTGGGAATTACTCATCCCTCGTTCTTTGGATTTGCGATGGGCCCTTGGTGGAGTACAGGTTTGTATTTGCTATAGTGTCCATGATTCGACTCCACATTCTTCTTTGGAGTAATTCTCTCTTCATTCTTGGGATTTGGGATGCACTTTTGATAACACACTTTTTCATCTTTGGATTGCAAGAAAGTGCATTGGCATAGCTTTTTGCACTATTCTTAGTGCTTGAGGATTCTCCTTTGAAACCTATTCCAGACTTGTCATGTTGAGGTTTTTGATTTTTCAGAATAGTCTCAAGTATTTGAGAGCTTTTACAGCCCTTTTTAATTTGCTCCAACTCCTTTCTCAGAGACACTATTTCGGCCTCACGTTCTTCACAAGTCTCTTATTTTTCTTTAAGCTTTGCTTCCAAGAAATCTTCTCTCCTTCTTATTTCCTCGTTTTCCACTTTGAGAGAAATGATTTTGTTCCATAGTTTCTCATTTTCTTCAATGGTGCTTATTAACAGTTCATCTACATTTCCTTCCATCCCCGAGTCATCATCATCTGCAAGTGCCATGAATAATGTTTCTTAGCTTTCATCATGATCACTTTCCTCATCTGATTTCTTTTCGATGACCATAAACTCATCGTCATCAGACTCATCTTGCTTGGAGAAGAAGTTTTTATTATTGAACCCTTTCTTTTGTGTGCCATTCTTTTAGAATTTCCTTCATCATTACTGTCATGTTTATGAGGACATTTTGCTGCATAATGACCTATTTTACCACATTTAAAACAAATAAGAGGATACTTGCCTTTAAGCTTAGATCCTCTCTTCAGCTTTCATACAAATTGAGCCAATTCGGATTCCACATCTGACTCATCACTACAGTCATTCCTTTCTTTCCCCTTCTTTGACTTTGAGGCCTTGAATGCTGCATCTTTGGAGCTTGGGCCACCTTTCCTTATTTCATAGGCAGTGAGAATTCCATGGAGTTCATCCATTTTAAGGGTATCCAGATCCTTTGCTTCTTCTATAGCGCTTATTTTGGAGTCAAATCTGTCTAGAAGAGACCTTAATACCTTTTGAACAATGGTACTTTCTTCAATTTTTTCGTCCAATCCTTTCAGGGAATTTACCACTTCAGCTACTCGAAAGAGGTATGCTGTAATATCTTCTTCATCTTCCATCCTCAAACTTTCAAATTGTCTTCTGTGAGTTTGAAGCTTTGCCTTTTTGACTTTTGAGTCTCCATCGTACAAGCCAACTAGCTTCTCCCACATTTCTTAGGCAGAGGTACAATGCATGACTTTTGTAAACTCGGAATCAGTGGTTCCACTAGTGATGGAGTTCAAGGCCTTTGCATTTCCGATGTAGGCTTTCGTCTCGTCTGGGTCTGTTGGAAGAGTGGAAGTTGTTTGGTATTCATTTTGAGCAAAATGCCAGACTTCAGGTCCAATGGACATTAAGTAGTAGGTCATTCTTTTCTTCCAGAAACCAAAGTTAGTGCCATCGAACAAAGGAGGTCTTCCTGATGCTTCGTGATTTCTCATCATGGCTGCGGATCCTTCTTCAAGCTGTTAGGCTAGTATGAAGAAGCCTGCTCTGATACCAATTGTTGGAAATACTGAGAGGGGGGTGAATCAGTATTTCTTACTTTATCTTATAATTGTTCTAGTGATTGCCAAAAGCATATATAGATATGTATGTGTATATACAGAACATAGAAATCAACAGTTGGAATTAATGCTTTTATTAAAACTCAATACAGTGCAATGAAATAAATACAATATAAGTATATATCTGATTGTGAATAGTTGCCAAGCTCCAACTTGGACTTTCAGTGAGGCTCCAACCTCCATAGCACTAACTCTGTTTCCCCAAGACACCAATCTTGGACTTAGGAGCACCAACTCCCAAAGACTTCAATCCTATTCAGTTCTAAGGCTCCAACCTCTTGGGCTCCAACCCAACCTTGGTGTAAACTCGTATGCTGCTAAACTCTGTTCAGCTAAGGGTCTCTCACTCGTGCTCTCCTACCTCTGCTACTTCTGTTGCCTCTACAACGTCTGCTGCTTCTGCTACCTCACACACTCGTTCTTCACCGCAACAACAACTAGAGTTCTCTGTTTTTACTATATTTATTCATTCCCCATGCCTCTGTCTCTTCGTTTCTGCTTACACTGCCGCCTAGGCTTCCTACTCGGTCGCTACGGCTTCCTCTTTGGTCTCTGTGGTTTTCTTTGTCTCTTCGTGCTTCACCTACACTGCTGAGACATGTTGATTCAATGGACAGGTCCAAACGATCCACGGAGAACACATCTTCCCTGTTTATCGTAGCAGTGCTCCTTTTGGGAATGATGTCGGGCATACACAGAGTTCCGCTTTATTTAACGGACAGCCACGCCCAATCGCAATCAGTGTCGCCATGAATCACCCCATTTACCTGACGTTCAGTGTATTCTTGTATCGAGTTCGTTGCTTAAATCACAAGCGGCGATTTGTGACTTCCGGGGTCCTTTATATATTGGACCCATGACTTCGCCGATGGCCGACAACCGATCCTCCATTGCACCGATGGACCGGATGCGATATGGTATTAAAGCATGGTTTATATGCCCATTGGGTCCACAACTTTATTGCAATCTGGCAAGGCTTCACAGCTTGCGATCTGTGATGGATGCGATGACAGGTTAAGTCATATTGTAATGTAGCGGCGGGTCCGCATACGTTCATCACAATTGGGGGTTGCCCTTGGCAGAGGTCCGATGCGATATCGCTATTGGCGATCGCAAGTCGCACAGGGTCAGGGCTTGGCGTTAACACAAACCACTCCATTTTTGTGATGTGATATGAGATACCAGACCCAATATTTCTCAGCGCTCCCGTGTATAAGGTTTCAAGTCCCCAATCCGCCTTCGATAGTGTATTTGCCTGCCGATAGTGTTAAGTCTATATACCCAAGTCTTTCTGCCTCTGTTTGCCTTAAATGCATATACAGGTCTTGCTGCCTTCATTTCTCCGATGGCTCCCGATAGTTGTTACCTGCATGCATATAAGCTCTCCAATGACTTATTTGCATGCCTCCATTGGCTCTGTCTGCTCTTTGTGTTGTTTGCTCCTTTGGTGGCTCTGTCTCCTCCTCTTAGCTCTAATAGCTCTGTGTGCTCCTCTTGGCTTTGTCTGCTCCTTGAATATTGCCATATTGACATCAATGACAATCTGTGTCCAACAACTCTTTCTGGGCTTTTTTGGGTTTGGTGAGAGGAGTCCGGGGTTAATTTCGTAGAAATTTTTGGGCAGTATTTCTAGCAGAAATCAGTGTTTTAGTTAGCAGAAAAAATATTGGAGAAGGGCGTAGTTCACTCTGGGACCATTTCTACCAATTGGGTTAGTGAGATTTTTCTGGGTTATTCTGGGTTCCTTGTGAGGAGGCTCCAATTAATTTCATGGAATTTTCCGAGTAGTTTAGAGGTCTGAAACACCAATTCCATTCCATCTAGCAGTAACAAAATTAATTGGGCCTGCGCAGAGACTTGGGGAGAGCAGTTTCGAGCACTTGGGCAACTCCATTTTCACCTGGGACTTGACTAGCTTGTTGTAGCAAGCCCAGGTTCCTCTTCTTCATTTATATGTACATTGTTTTTTCAGTTAATAAAGTGGCTCAGCTCTTGGTACAATTTCTAGTGCAATTTGTAATTATGCTAGTGTGTTAGTTTTATGGTTACATGTTTATGTTTTATTTGTTGTTATCACTTAATATTTCCCACTAGGAATATTACAGTGGTGTTGACCCTACCGCCTACACCTACCTACAAGTCAGTGAGAAAAGCCTTCAACCCCACAAGGTGTGGTTAGTGGCAGGAAACTCAGAGAAGGGGCTGTCACACTAATCCCGACTCTCTCCATTTGAGCTATCTCCTAGGTTAGCTAAGGGGGGTGGTCCCTAATGAAAAGTTAAGTTACAAGATGTGAGTTTCTAGGAGAGGGTTATAGTGAAAATGGATTACTTTTAAGGATTTATGGGCAAACATGAAGTGAGCAACTTGAAATAATAATGCCAATCTAATATGATTAAAAACCATAAAACCAGTGCCTTATAAGGAATTTGCTCAACAATTTAAAGATATATTTGCTCAAAGTAAAATGCAATGCTTTCAAAAGAGAAAACAAAGTAACCCTGAAATGTAAATAAGAATTGTTAACACAAGTTATGTAAGATACAAAATGCTTTTGAGATAATCAACTTTATAAATCAAAACATGTGAAACATATCTTGCCAAAACCCAAAAATTAGTAATTAACTTGGAAATGTAAAAGAAAGGAAGTGTTAAACCAAGACATCAATATGCAATTAGACTTGAAACATGAAAAGAAAACACTTGTTTGAAATGATTACAATACTTGCTTTTGGAATAGACTTTGCATATGAAAACTCAAACCATCAAGAGACAAGTAAAGTAAATGTAATGGAAAGTGATCTTGGTTAGTTTTATTAATTAGCTCTACAACAAGATTACAATTTAACTCTTCAATCCTCAGACCTCACCCTCGTCCAATGATATGGATCTCACAGTGAGGAGTCAATAGAGGAGTAGAGGATCCCTAAGATGTCTACTTCAACCAACTTATGTTGGAGGTAAAATTTTAATGAGGCTTGGGGCCTTCCTACACTAAAATGCCTAGATGAAATGCAAATTGTGTTAATTCCCCAAATTAAAATAATGATACGTGCAAATACTTCAAAGAGATTGATTTGCAATGCTTGAAAATGAAATAGTGTTCAACATAAGTTGCAATTATAACTTCAATTGGAGGAATAAAATTAGCTTACAAGTGTTGCATGTGTTTCATCAATGAATTAAAATGATACAAGTAATTTGCTTGAAAGTAAAATTTGTTTCAAATAGACAATGACAATAAATTGCTCCAATATTAAAGATAACAATGTAGCATAAAATTGGAGCATGTATTCAAGTGCTCATGAAACAATTTACCAAGTAAATGGAAACGAATCAAAGTTTGTTAAGAATATAAAATGCTTGCATGTAAATGAATTGCCCAAAGTAAAGTGTAATCTTGTAGCTCCAAGCAACAATGAGAAAGAAAATGCAAAGCTCAAATGAAATTGTAACAAACTTTAACTTAATGAAATGTGATAGTGAGGTTGTGTTAATTCCCAATTAGAGCATGCATGTAAGTGAATGAAGTATGAAATCTTAAACCATGCAAATGTCAATCCACCCAAGAGAAGCCTCCCTCTAAATGGGGAGATAGGATACCATGGGAGAAATCTCAAGCTCCCACAAGCAAGTTAGATCTTTTATTAATATTACAATAAGAAGAGGGCCCTTCAAAGTTCTCAACTATACTTCAAGGAGAGTCCTCACAATAATTTCTTGAAACTTGGACACTAGACCTCCTCTCTTAAGAAAGTAGTGACAAGATCTCACAAAACTTATGCAAGGGAAACAAGGTGTGAGTTTCCTCCAAATTCCCACAGCTTAAAGAGGAAAATGGGCAGCCCTCTAGTGAACTCGACTTGGCCAAAATAAGTGTCAAAAGGGCTCACGACATCCTTGGAAATCGAACCCCCAACACTTGCCAAAGGTCTTGCAAACACTTGTTAGATGTTGCAGGAAGTTGCTCTTCAAAATTTGCCACACAAGAGTTAGCAAACAATCCAAACAATGGCTACAAAAGAAGTTTAGTATTAATGGAAAAATCAACAAGATAAAATATATATGTACAATTATAATTTACAAAAGGCTAAGCTAAAGAGTGAGAGTAAACTCTCGTTTTTGCTTAGCCATCTTCAAGCTCTTAGATAGCAAATGAAAGAAATGAAGTACAATGTTTTTTTTTAAGAGATTTAAATTTAGAATTTCTCAGCTTGTGTACAACTTATGTGCCGAAATCCCTGCAAAACCACTTTGTAAGATAAGACTATGAAGGTTCAAAGAACAAATGAGAGTTCCTTTAAGAATGTATCAAGAGTGGGTTGGTCTCTCCAAAGACTTCCCCCACGCTTGATTCTATAATCCTAACAAGATTTTCCCTCTACAAAACTTCAATCAAGAATTAGTTCCATATAGATTTAGCCATAAACAATGATAAGAAATTCTAGAGATTTATTTAAAACCAATTAGAGCATTCTATATCTAGAGCATACTTCTAAATCAAATGTCAATGCAAGATAGCTCTACATTGTTAAACACACGTGGGCAGCAAGAGAAAATAGGGAAGATAAAACATGCAGTACAATTTTTATTAACAACTGATATACATTTATAGTACATATTGTGACCGTTGGGTTTCACATCCCAAGGTCTCTTGGACTCCTTTTGTCCATTCGACTTCCACACTAACCCATTGAGGATTAGGTGTCCAACATTCCCCCCCTTAATCCGAAGGGTTATGTATGAGTCCAAGAAGAGAGCTGTAATATAAAATGTGCAAATATGCATGGCAGCACTAGGCTGAATGTGCTATCTGAAATGTTGGTATAAAGGGCGGTGGTTTAAGGATGACCACCAACACTGGAACGCTTAGTGCAGTTCCCGGAACTCTTCCAAAACTTGCAAGAAATTGAAGTTTTCTGCTAGAGGAAGTGATCCTATTGTTTTAAAGAGGGAAACCTTCAACCATAAAAGGGAGGTCTCACCCCACATAAAAGGTAAAACTTCAACTTTAAAAGGGAAGTCTCAACCTGTGATGGTTTAAGGATGACCAACAACTCTGGAATGCTTAATGCAATTCTTGGAACTCTTCCAAAGCTAGCAAAAAGCTGGTGTCTTCTGCTAGAGGAAGTGTTCTCAATTGTGTTCCTGGAATTCTTCCAAAACTGGCAAGAAGCTGAAGTCTTCTGCTAGAGGAAGTGTCCCAGATTGCCAACTGAAGGCATGTTCACGGGCATCTTAGTCTCTGGCTACAACTCTGAAACTGGTGTGGCAGGTTGTGGCTCAGGCTCGCTTGATGTGACTTTGAAGCTTGTAGATGACCATCATTTCCCCCCCTGTCAGATACAAGGTGAGAAGATGGAGAAAACTCAACTGCAAGACTGTTCAATACTCTGGAACAAGTTCTAACATGTGTTTGGAATATCTTCTTGGCTGTTGATGCCCATTGCCAAGAAGCGATCCATCCAAGATGAATCTTTGTTCTTGCAGGACGTTTATTTCTGAAGCATCTGTGTGAAGAATGACTGGTTTTATGACAGTGCTTACGTGGATGAAGATCAAAACATTGATCTTTCAAATGGCCAACTCGGTCACAGTGTTGGCATTTCACGATCTGGTGTTGTTGTTGTTGCTGTGGAAGAGGGGCAGAATCTGGAACAGCTGGAGGTGAACTGTCATGAGGAGCAATTGAACTGTCATGAATGAATCCAGCACTCTGAAACTGAATGGGCTTTGAGTAATTTGGAATATGAAAGGACAAGTCCTTGTCATATCCAAGACCAGTTTTGTGCTTGTTGTGTACAAGCTGTTCCCAAGGTCTGATGATGGGCTTGGGAAGTGCAAGCTGAACCTCTGCATCTGCATGTAACCTTACTGCTTTATCTGAATGAACTGTAACATTATTGACTTGCTGTTGATGGGTGGAGGTCTCAATGTTCTGAACAAAAACAGGTTCAGAATGACTCCTCTGTTTTAATTCTTCTTGCTGTAGCTGTGATTCAAGCTGCAAAAAATCAATCTTTTCCTGTGCATTTTGTAGATAGACCTGAATATCTGTGAGAGAAACTTTGCTGACTTTTAATATATCATGAGTAGTAGACGACATTAGAGTTTTGAGGAACTCTAATACTTCACTGATTCTAGCCATTTTTTTTTTTTTTCAATGTCAGATTTACACCTTACAACTATTACTCAGTGCAGAAAAGTACTACCTACTCACAGTACAGAGCAATATCCTTTATACATGTGCAGCAAATGATAAGAGTTCAACCAGCAAGCACCGATTACAATCCATTACATGAAAATAAGAGTTTACTCATGACCAGCATTATGTTCTGACAAAACAACTGACAAAACTTTTCTCCATAGAAGATTACAATCAGCCCACCAAACTCTTTATGCAGCAGTTGAAGCAAGGAATTAATGCACTATAATGAATTTTAATACAAAGCCACACTGGGGCAACAACGACTGCAAACTTCAAATACTAGAAAGAGCTGTCACAGTAGAAATACCAGCAGTAAATTTCTCTATTAGATCATCCAGATCAAGAACTGCACAATTCACTTGAAGAAAAACTCGAGGAATTTTATTTGTTTTCCCGGTGTTCTTCTTTGGAATCCGTCTTGACTGCAAAAAACGGTGATTTCAAAGGTCCACGGTGCAATCTTTAATTTGCCTTCAGTTCAAATCACTTGAAGAAAATTTGTCAAGAAGCATTATTTTATTTCTTCGAATCCTAATGCTTCTGAAAAACCAATAATTTTAATGCACGGACTGATATTTAAAACCTCGATTTGAAAGGCTTTGATTTGTCATCAACCAAAAGTAAAATAAACCGCCAACTCTCGCCGGAGAGATTAAAAATTCCTGAAGAAATAACACAACTACAACCACTGTGGTCTACAAAAGTATTTCATTTTTCGAAGCATACATTCCCAAATTCTTCTTGTTATTTTTTGTTCTATATTCAACTTTACAACATAACTACAGCTGATTTGCAGTTTGCAAAGCCTTCCATATAGTAAATCGTGGCGGGTAGTCAGAACCGGCCCTAACTCTTTCAAACGAATTCCTGATATGCTTTAAATCTGCACAACTGAAGTCAAAATAATTGCACTCGACAGTGTACAGAGCAAAGCCACTTCTAATTCACGCATATCTAAAGATTTGCCTCGTTCCTTCAAAATTCGATGAATTTAAACAATAATCAGCCGGGTTTCCACTTTTCCTTTGATTAAATTGCTCATGTGTGCTCGACAGTGTACAGAGCAAAACCATTTCTAATTTCGTGTTAATTAACCCGCCTGTGCAAACTTTAACCCTGGATCCTCCAAATCCAGTGAATTTTACCATTATTCAGCCTATAAATTCAGTTTTACCTTCGGAACTGTGTATTTACAAAAAAAGAATTTAAACATAATCAACCTATAACTTCAGCTTTAACTTCGGGATTGTGTATTTTCACAGAAAGCAAGTTCTGGTGTTGGAAATTTCCCCTGCTCATCCATACAAGGTAAATTGAAAGACATTGATCAACAAGAGCTCACCACCAGGAGCGGTGCCATTGGAGGCCAAGCTTGAGCGTCAGCAAAATCGTAAAAGAGAGAAGCGAGCAGTGCGCACAGAAAGATTGGGCCGATTTCGCCACCCGCGACCACGTCATGGTTTTAACAGGCGCCATCTTCGAACCTGGGACCTCTCAAAAGAATCCCATTACACTTACAAATACCAAATACATGTCAAATTTAATTTAAATCCCTCAAAAAATTCAATAAATTCTCGTCCAGTCCCTGGGACATCAATAAATGATTTTCACCCCAGCTGTATAAGAAACGATGCCCTCAGCGACTGATCGATCTTATAAAAATTGTTTCCGACAGCAGCATCCCCGAACGCCCCCCGAATTTCTCATAAATTTCCACAACTAAAGGCTGGCTAGTGCGTTGAGGTTATGTAGAGCAAGCCAGCGTTCAGAAATAAAACGCAAATGACAGACACGGCCAGCCAATAAAAAATGACAGACAGAACAGCACTAAAATTACCATGAAACGCTTATGGACAGAGAGCGCAGGTAAAAATATGGCAGACAGACATGTCAGAACCGCTTGGACAGCGCTGGCAGTGTCAGGAGCAGCTAAAATTTAGCTGAAGAAATATTCATGAAGTTTATCGCAGAAATAAACTGCACAGAAAGGCCATAAGACAAATGGCTCACATTCCATAAGACAAATGGCTCACATTAATTATGCAGGGCAGGAATACGCCTGCTCTGATACCATGTTAAACACACATGGGCAGCAAGAGAAAATAGGGAAGATAAAACATGCAGTACAATTTTTATTAACAACTGATATACATTTATAGTACATATTGTGACCGTTGGGTTTCACATCCCAAGGTCTCTTGGACTCCTTTTGTCCATTCGGTTTCCACACTAATCCATTGAGGATTAGGTGTCCAACATACATGAACAAATCTACAACAGCATATGGAAGCAAATTAGATCAAAGCATGAATAAAAGGAATTATGCCAATGCTCAACAATTCATCACACTCGAAAAGGAGGAACACCTCATGAATGAAACCCCAAAGTCTTTATTGATATTTCTGAAAGTGTACAAGGCAGCAGCGCTTCTGCAAGCACAATAGCTAGTAACAATATTATACAATGTGAGAGCCCATGGCTCTATTATATAGAGAGTTGGGAGCAAATCCCAATGAAGAATGACAATGACAAATGGCATTGGAGCCAATCCCAATGTAGAAGTGATTAAACAAGTGGCATGAGGTGACAATCCCAAAGAGAAATTCGAATTTGTTGAATGGAGCTCCAATGCCAAGTGTAAAAATCGAATTCTGGCAAGTGGACATCATTTTCTTCTTCCCTTATGTGCCAAATTCGAATTTTATGGTGGAATGACAAATGTATATGGGTGGTAACCCATGTGGGGACAATTGCCCACAAGAATCTCCACCAAATATTCTCCCAAATCCTCCCAAATGTGCATTAACTTCACAAATTTGAATTTCCAAACAGCGTTTTCATTTAATGTTAGAAATTCGATTTTATTTGAGGACATGTACTTTCCTTGATTTTAGGAGGCCACATCACCTTGGGACTTCACTTTAACTCCACCATAATTTTCCACCTCATTTCCACAACATTTAGCATATGTGGATATTTATTTTTCTTCATTTATTTAATTTCTAGCTTAATTATTTGCCAGATTTCCCACTAAACTTAGGAAAAGTGGGTTTTGAGGATCCAAAACACATTATTAACCCTTCAAAGTGTGTCATAGTAGAAAGTTGAGGGTGAGAGGTGTAATTTTGATTACTCATACCCCATACAACTTCTCTAGACTACACTTATTACAATTTAAATACAATTTTATTTGCAATTTTTGACTTGCGGGAAATCTAAAAAATTAAAAAATGACTACCTAGACCTAACCAAATTCCACGAAATTTTTTGTGTGATCTAGTATGGTAATAAACATCGACTCTAGACACTAAGATGTGTCAGGGGTTCAATCTTCAAACCGTTACCCCGGCTTTGGGGTAAAACGTGAGTGAAAAAACCTAGAAAATTATCCACCTTTGAAAAAGAAGGGATAATTAACCAGATAAAAAAACACTCCAAGGTGTACTCGTTTGCTGATCGAGTCCCAACATCCTAGGCCTGTTACAGACTCAAAACTCATCATTACTAGTATCACTTATTACAATTCCCCGTAGGGTGTGGAATCTGGGTACAAGAAAGATAATGAGAAGATAGAAGTAGAGTTAAGAAACTCTGTTGACTGATGATATCTGATGGTACAAGTGTCTTCTAGATCATCCTTGGGCATGGAGTCCTCATATAATAATCAGGTGCCACTCCAGTGGTCAACAAATGGTATCAGATCCATAATCTTGGCCAGTTGTGGGCCTTAAGCCAAGTGATGACAAGACCAAAATAAAAGCCTAAGAAATCATGGGATCCAAAGAAAGGTTAAAATCAAACAACATGACAATAACCTTGAATGAGGTGATTATGTTGCAGCAAATGATGGTTGATGTGGGGAAGTAGCTAATTCATAGCACCATTGGGAATCAAGACCATTCTCAATTATACAACAAATCCACTATGCCCAAATGGATAATGCATAAAGATTGCAAGACATGATTGCAATTGATATGGAGTTATTGGCAGCAAATTGGAGGGCATACCAATCATTGGGACATAACATTCAAGCGTCCCTCTCCTTTTGGGAGTTCTGGCCCTTGGGAACTAAGAGACATGCAAAAATTAGTGGTTATCCAGTGGAATTATGCTGGGATGATGAAGAGGATCAAGGCAGGAGATGAAAAAGTAGTTGAAGGGACCATGGCTGGCAAGGAGACAGTTGAGCATACACTCATTGATGAGATGCCGATAGTTGATGAGGTACCCAGTGTTGCGATCGAGTTTTCAGGTGATAGCAACGCACCACAGGTTGATGAGGTACCAAGAGACATCTCCACCGTTGATGAGGAGCCGATAGGTACAAAGGCATCCAAATCTATAATAGAGTTGTCGGGTGACAGTCACCTACAACTGATCGATGAGGATGTTTTATATGATGGGTTGTTTGTGGAGGAGTAGTTGGAGGCTCAAGTTGAGGCTGTGATGGAGAAGGATGTGCATTTGTCCTTGGGGCTAGACATTGACGAGGGGCAACACGAAGAGCACAAGCTGGGATTACATCACAGTTCGCTTCAGAGGCATGTTGACGAGGTCCACAACATTATTATCTCACCCTTATCCATTGGATTGAGAGAGGCGGAGTTGTTGAGACAGATCATAGGGGATGACCGGATCAGTAGAGGCCAACAGCTTGAGTTGAGTATGGCATGTTAGCATGAAGGGCTTGTCTTGTACACAAGAGATTGTACATTTGATCCCTCCTTTGGGATTGGATGGCGAGAGGTACTGAGCTGGTACCCAATGGAGCAGGTTAGGCGGTTGGGTACATCCATGGCCGCATTTCAGCAGAGGTCGTGGATTACTAGAGGAGTACGAGGGCCAAATTGTTGTTGGGATCCAGGTGGGATTCCCCATCACAACATGGGATTGGTTAGTGATGGTATTAGCAGTGTGATGGATTCGATGACCGAGTGCCCACACACTTTCAACTCTCCATCAACACTAGTGTCAGGTTGGATTGACAGGAAGGGGGTAGGCAGACTCCGCGGGTTGTCTGGGGTGTTGGGTGTACATGGGATTGTAGGATGATCAACATACTCTGGCAGGGGCTGGTTGGAGGAGATGCCATCATTTGGCCATTAGTCAGGGCATTTTATGGAGACAACGCTCTCTTATTGGCATATTGGACACGAGCTACTGAGGCAAGGCATACTAGTATCATTTCTGTTAGAATGTAGTGGATTCATTAGCAAAGTAGTAGATGCATGGCCGCATGTGGGATGGCCGAGGATGCAAGGTGGTGTGGCAGTTGGTGTAGGTGTTCAGTGGTGTGCAGAGTTGTGCCATAGAGTTCAATGTTCTATAAAGGAGCACGAAGATGCACAGAGGAGTGTTGTGTTGTGCGGACTTGCACTGTAGAGTAGGAGGCACAATTCACACCACCTCAAGGTTTTACATGGAGTGATAACTACTTCATCACATGAGGGATACCAAATGATTTAGGATGATATGGCGGTTGGTAGTGGTGTTCAACAGTGCACAAAGGTGTGGAACTAGGTGCTTTCATGTGCCAAGGGGCACGAAGATACATGTTCTTATGCAAGGGAGCGCAGGGATGCTTGGATGTATGTAGTGATGTGCGATGCTTCCCATTAGGATTTTGGAGCATTACCACTAGGGAGATAGCCTCATAGAGATGACAAGGATGCCGTTGGATATTGATCACCCAGGATTGATAAGGACGTGGATGAGCATCATTTGATGATATCCATGGGGACTCACGCACCTCTCTCACTTCTACATTGTTTGCAGGCGTAGAGGAGTTGGGTGTTGTCCCTTGATACCTTCATCACAAGCAGTAGGACACAAGAGGCTCGCTCGAGACAGTCTGTTGGGACATAGCATATCTAGGGGGGGACTTCTCAGTCTTGGGATTTGGTCAGGGCACAAGCTTGGCATTTGGTCAAATGCACCTTTCTTGGTCAGATCAGTGACGAGTGCAACCTATTGATTTTGTGTAGCATCGGATGTGATCTAGCTCCAAAATTTTGTGGAGGGGCTAGAACACATGAGATCTCCAAGACCCAAAAATCGTTTGGAGAAATTCCATCCGGATGAGGAGTTATTAAAATAATTAATAATTTTAATAGGTTCCTAAGTTTAAACTTAGGAAAATAAAAATATTAATGGGTATTAATAAGAATATGGGTGAGAAACTTCTGAGTGACAAGGATCAACTCTGTTTTAATCTTAGCCATTGATTAGGGAGTTAATCTCGGCCGTTGATTCATCAATAGGAAAAGTATAAGAGGAGGCTTGAGGGTTAGTTGGAGATACACTTGAGAGATCAGTCAGTTCGATTTTTCTGGGGCGAGGTTTGCTGAGAAAATCGAACAAGTGATCTGTTGCAGTGAGAGGGGCAGTTCGGCAGAGGGACTTCAGTCCAAGGCCGAGAATACATAGCAGAGAGGCAGAGAAGCACCAGGAGAGCTCTGACGCAGTGATGTAGAGGGAGAGCTCTGATGCAGTGATGCAGTGTCGCTCTAAGTCAGTGACGCAGAGGGAGAGCTCTGATGCAGTGTCACAGTGACGCAGTGACACAACTCCTAGAGGAGGTGACGCAGTTCCAGCGCAGAGCTTGGAGCAGCCATCGTTGCCCAGCATTGGGAACAACGTAGTCACCTGTGGAGTTTGTTCATCTGTCTTCGGATAGAGGTAATTGTGCCAATTTTATTCTCTGTTGGGTGAGTCGGATTTGGCACCCTAGTTGTATTCAGAAATCTGCTTAATAATACAAAACCTTTATATGTTGCACCGGTTTTCCCACATTGGGTTTTTCTGGGGACGATTGTCCAGAAATAATGGTGTCCCTTGTGTATTTGTCTCATTTTATTTTAATTCATGATCTGTATGAATGTGTAGTCTACTATAGTGTTTTCATCGCTTTTTAAATAATTAAATAACTTGTTGAATGTAAAAACAAGTAGGAGATAGTAATCTAGTGATTGCAGTAGGATTTCTAATGTGTAGATTCAGAAATTTTCACATGGTATCAGAGCATTGCAAATCATAGGAGACTAAAGACATCAGCCGGCAGATCCAGAGAATTTGTTGCAGAGAGACTGTTGTGACTAGTGACAGCACTGTTCCAGAGCCAGAGACACAGAAGGAGAGTGATGCAGTGCAGAAGAGCTGATACAGAGGCTCACGCAGTGCCTGTGTTAGCATTCTGAGCCAAGTGAGTGTGACGCAGTACTGGGATAAGCCCACGCAGTAACTGCGTAAGATGTCTAGTCTAGCGCAGAAGAAGAGGGGCAGATTAGGCTCACGCAGAGCCATGTCATCTTTTTGGACTAGGAAGGAGAGATACAGTGGCCAGGAGGAACTGATCTAGCTCACGCAGTGATTGCGTAGAGCTAGAGGAGGTCATATTCTTCAGTTGTCGGGGTTGTGGGAGCAGAGCAGATTCAATCTGAGGAGCTAGTGGGACGTTGTTGCTATTGGTGCAGAACAGTGCCTGTGGAGACAGAGCCAAGGTAGAGGGAGTCACTGCCTTGACATATTTCTAGCAAAGAAATCTAGATCCGAGTTGTAGCAACGAAGGAGGATTGGGGAGGAGTGATTCGACATTTGGCCGGAGGATTTCCATGAAGGAAACCAGGACTCAGAGGGAGTCTAGAGGAGCTTGTTACTTAGAGGGTTTCTTGTGCCAAAGAAATCCAGATCCAAGTCTTGCTGGATTAGCAGTAGGAGAGGGATAAGGGAACCTGTCCTATATTTGTTGAGCAGAGATCACAATCCATGGACTGAGGGATCATGACAGATTGGATGGAGCATCCAATTTTGTCATCTAGAAGGCCAGGATCCTAGCAATGCTAGACAAACATCGCATCAAGGACTATGCTTTGAAAGTAGTTGTTATTCCGGTCAACGTTGATCTGTTAAAGAAGTATGAGGAGGCCCAGGCATGATACTAGACGGGTTCAAAGATCATGTAGTACCACATATTGTTGAGAAATAAACAACAAGGGAGATGTGGGAGACGTTGATCACCTTGTACCAGGGCACTTCCATCCAGCGGAAGATGCTATTAGAAAATCAGCTGAGATAGTACCAGAGGCAGAAGGGAGAAGAGATCGATCCCTTCCTCCTCAAGTTGCAAGGGATTAGAGACCAGTTGACTTTCGTGGGGTCTACACCAGATCCTGAGTTCATGGTCACGACTGCCCTGAATGTAGTCACTGAGGATTGGGAGACATTTGTCCAAAGTATCTTGCGCAGAGCAACTCTCCCCAGTTGGGAAGAGATGTGGGAAGCTCTTCAACAAGAAGAGATCAAGAGCTTGACCAAAGCAGGGGGTAGTGGCAAAGGAGCCTGGGTTAAGGAGGAGGAGGAGGAGGATGCAACTCTCACATCATTGGGACAACAAGGGCAGCAAAAGCAAAAGAAGAAGGATATTTCCAAGTTCAGATGGTTCAAGTGTGTGGAACTTGGACATTATGCCACTCAGTGTCCTGGAAGAAGGGCAAGGAGGAAGCTTCTGAATCGAAGGCTACTCTAGCGAAAGCCGGCAGGGAAAGCGAGGATGACGATTGTGGCATGAGTGCTCATGCGCCTCTGGAGAAGAGGAGGAAGCGTTCCGGAAGCGCCTCCCATGTGGAGTCTCTAGCCTCTATATAGGCCTCATACATACAATACCATGGATCATTACCATGGTTCCCTCATACCATCAAACTAATACCATGGGCCCATTACATTATTATTAACTACTTGTGGTCCCTTACATGACATGGGTTAACCACCTTATTTATTACTATGGCCCATCCCATTATTACATTATTACCTTGGGTACCTCCCTTGGTACCCCATATTATGCCCCCTAGGTATATAACAGAATCCAACTACAAAGTGCTTGGAATCAATTCTGTTTTAGAAATACAAGGGAAGAATACACAAGAACCTTCTGTCCTTGCAGAAGGGGAGAATCCACAAAAACCTTCCCTTCATCCCAAAGGGAAGAATCCACAAGAACCTTCCTCTCATCCAGAAGGGGAGAATCCACAAGAACCTCTACCTTTAGACCAGATCAGTCCTATACACATTGATGAAAAATTCTTGTTGTCAAACTAGTATCAAGATATTGGAAATTTCTTGATCCATTTTGAGTGTCCAGCATCATTCTCCAAAACCCAGTGTAAAACCCTTCAGTTAAAATCAGTCAAGTACTGCATTGTAAATGCAAATTTATACTGGAAAGATCCATTGAATATTTTGTTATTATGTTTAACAGAATCAGAAACTGAAGAAATCATTGATCAGTTTCATATAGGATTTTGTGGGGGACATTATGCTTGGAGAGCAACAACATACAAGATTCTGAGGGGAGGAATTTATTGGCCCACATTGTTCTTACAAGTAGGGGCAAAGGTCAAAGGTTGTGTTCCTTGTCAGATGTTTGCTGGTAAACAAAGATTAGCAACTCTTCCACTTGTTCCATCAATAGTTTCAGTACCTTTTTCTCAATGAGGATTAGATTTTGTTGGAGAGATTCACCCCACTTAAAGTAATCAGCATAGATGGATCTTCACTGCAACAAACTACTTCACTAAATGGGTGGAAGCAATTCTAGTCAGAAATTCTACTGATGCAGTAGTAATTAAGTTTATTGAGGAGAATATCTTATCTAGATTTGGTTGCCCAACTCAAATTGTCACTGATAATGCAACAACCTTTTTTAGTGTTAAAATGATTGACTTTTGCTAGAAATATCAGATTCTGTTATATCATTCAACTCCATACTACCCTCAGGGTAATGGCCTTACAGAATCATCCAACAAAAGCCTGGTAAAGGTAATAAAAAGACTCTAGCTGATCATAAGAAGTGCTGGGATTCACATTTGATTTATGCAGTATGGGCAAACAGAATTACTCGAAAGAGATCAACTAGCAAATCTCCATTTCAGTTAGTCTATGGGAAAGATGCAATCTTCCCACCAATTTGGCCTTCCCTATTTTAAAATTCCTGCAGGATTCAACATATGAACTTGATGATTTCTCAAGAAGGATAAATCAGATTATTGAACTTAATGAGAACAGAGATGAAGTTCAATACAAATTGATGAAATATCAGAACAAGATGAAGACCCTGTTTCACAGAAGAGCCAGGGAAAGGGACTTTAAGGAAGGTGATCTAGTTCTAAGATGGGATGCTAGGAGAGAAGAGAAAGGAAAGCATGGCAAATTTGACAATCTATGGTTTGGACCTTTAGCAATTGCTGAAGTGAAGGGTAATAACACTTTTGTGCTGCAAAATCTTGAGGGGCTATATGCCACTTATCCTGTAAATGGAAGGTTTCTCAAACATTACATTCAGTACTAAGAAGTTGAAATATCTTTCATTGTAAATACTCTAGTTTTCTTTTACTTTTCAAGATGTCAATGTGATTTTCTTTATAGCAAGGACTCCATAACCCGAGGAGAAGGCACATGGATTTGCAGGTTCTCTGCATTCTATAGGAGAAAGCAGTCCCCAGTTGGAGCCAATGTTGTAGCATTTTTTTTGGTTTTGATAAGATAGAATATTTGAAAAATGTTAAGTTAGGATATGGACATAACAATAGTGAATAAAATGTTAGTAAGAGAAAATATCTTAATGATAATGTCCATATCAAAGAAAATGTTAGGGTAGATGCTCTAAAAAATCAAGGCAAAAAGAAAATGTTAGGTTAGAAAGAAAAGAAAACAAATAAACTCTGAAAGTGAGCAAGTCTAAATGCCACTACTCTGTTTCTGCAAAATAATGGTTGTGTGCAGCTTGTGTTAAATGCCACAACCCATGACAGTCAAATAGTTTAATCTTGACTGCTTCATGCTTTAAATTTGATGTTATAGTTAGAGAATAAAGATCTGGCCAAACTGTTTTGGCAAATCAGTAGTTAGGTAGAGAATAATAAGGTGTTCATCAGTTTAATCTGAGCCCTTGGAGGTTATAAGGGTAGATTTAGATAGTTTGTTTTTGTAAAATAAAA
The DNA here is from genome assembly GCA_031772625.1 of Pinus tabuliformis. Taxonomy (NCBI): domain Eukaryota; kingdom Viridiplantae; phylum Streptophyta; class Pinopsida; order Pinales; family Pinaceae; genus Pinus; species Pinus tabuliformis. Next base: position 975,974,775 of record CM062816.1, on the reverse strand, counting down.
AGAAAAGAAAAAGGTTTGCTAGCTTAAATGCACCCATTAAGTGAAGAAAAATGATAGGATAATCAAAGGGTAAGTAGAGAAAGGTTGCAAAAGTTTGATTATTCATTGGACTAAAGGTACATTATCATGTTTCACCATATGTTTCTATGTCCATGATTCAATTACACAAAGCAAAAGAAGGTCTACAACATAGATTAATTAACTTCCCATTCATCCCTATATTCACTAATTACCCCTTCCCACCTTCATACATTCATATTCACTCATTTTCCACAAAAACCCCTTTTCCTAAGGTCAAAACCCTTTTTGCCTAGGAAAAGTGAAAATCCCATGTAAAATCCCTTTTTACAAAAAAAAACCCACAAAAATATGTTTTCCCTAAGTATTGATGCATATATGAAAAGTAAATAAATCATTAAAAAGCACTTTACTTAGTGTATTTCCCCTTTTCCGCTCATATTTCATATAATTCCCTTTTCCGCCTATAAATCCCCTTTTCGCATATATTTACCTTTTTTCCACTCATTTTCCATATTAACACTAACTATAGTATTAAACCCCTAAAATTCCACTTTCCCGTATATTATTAACTTCTTTATTAAATATCCCGAAACCTTAGTTTTATAATAAAACTATGTATTTTAATATCGCATCACAATATTGTCGCATCGCAAGCCATTCATATGAATACACTCTTCCCCGATTGCGATATGCGATCAACGATGGGCCCGGACCCAACCAAATATATATTATAATCTATACCCATATCGCATCCGCCCCTCATCGCAAGTCCCGCTAATAGCATAAACCTCCGCCAGTTGCGATCTTCGATTGCGATTGGGACCTAGACCCGATCACATATCATATATCATTTATTCTCACGTCGCGTCCGATGCCTATCACATTCCTTTGCGATGGGTCGTCCTCCACTAAACTGCGATTGCGATATGCGATATAAACTCGGACGCAATCACATATCATATATCATTGATTCCCACGTTGCGTCCGACACCTATCACATTCCTTTTTGATGGGCCGTCCTCCGCTAAACTGCAATTGCGATATAAACCCAGACCCGATATCATTATCTGCCCGAGTTCATAAAATTTGAAGTCTTCCATATGCGTTTTGCAAAGAATTTCTTTGTTAAATCGTTTTTTATGATTTAAACGAAGAAATAACTAAACCTTTGTTTAACCATAAAAACACCGCTAATCTGGGTTTTAAGCCATAATACAGCCATTACCGCCATATTTAATCATTCGTACCCTCCGTACTACTCCTTCGCTCTGCTACCATCCGATCCAATGCGTTCAAATCCAACGGCCCTTGGCGATTTCGGGTTAGTTCTCTGTATGAGCGTTACCCACCCGAAAAGCGGTATTCCACCATCCTCCATTGCTACGTGTCAAGCTCAAGTTATTTCGGGTGACCCCCTCCTAAAACCGCCCACACCTAATAAGCGGTGCGATGAAAAGCGCCTTCCGCAAAATGACAAAATGGCTACTGTTCACTATCGTGCCATAATTTAAATGGAAAAGTGTTTTTCCCGTTTAAACGCCAAAATGACCATTTTGCTCTGTTTTCCCTTGTTTTCACAGTAAACCTTCCATATGTCTTTGCGACCACTAAAACCATCATTTGACTTTCCGATACACTCTGGACTCCTTCCAATGTCCTTTCAAGCTCAAAAAAGCCATTTACGACCGTCTCTGTGACCTTTGTTTTTCTTAATAATTTCTGTGTTTCGTAGGTAAAGCTTCTGTTCCAGGCTTACAAAGAAAAGTCTGCATACAGTTTGAAGACAAACACAAAGATCATATCAGATTACTTTACCCTGTAACATAAAATCCGAAGTGATTTACTGTTGAAAAACACAGTAAAAACCTGAAAAGCACTGTAAAGATAAAAAGAAATAGTAAAGGTTACTCAGCAGGGTTAAAGGATATTTACAGAGTTTAAAGAGTATCAGATGAAGGATTAAATGAAGAAATCAACCTAGCGTGAAGGATTCAAACAATTTAACAGCTTAAAGGGCAAAATATCAACCAACAAAGCCAGCACAACCTGAATAAAAGGGGACAGCAAGAATCAGTTCAATAGCTGCCCCTATCTTCTTGCATGAAGATCTTTTCCTTTCCTAGAATAAATATCATTCATTTTTTGGATTTTTTAGTTTTATTATTGTATAAATAACTCTCTTCTTGAGATGTTATAGGTTTGGAGTTCAAGATTCATAGTTCATTTCTTGTAAAGTCTTGACTGTTAATACTACTTTGAACTTGGAAACCACCTTTGAAGGAAGCTTTTGCAGACACTTGATGTACTCAGTTTTTTTGGAACCTTAATACAAAGCAGAGGATTCTGAATCTAATTTTACACAATTTTGTGTTATCCTGTAAGTTTTTCCAGTTATCAATCGTTGTGTTTTTCTTCATATGCTTATGACTTATAGAGATATCTAGGTAGGAATAATTGTGTCTCAATTACTTCCTATAAGCTCCTGAAGTGATCATCTATTAAGAGAATGGATTAATGAACTGTCTGTTTAGCTAATCCCCTCTAATCAATAACTAATCAACATCTTGTGTAAGCATAAAGTATACTACCTTGAACCTTTGGAACGTAGTTTAGAAAGTTTTCCAACTTATGATTGTTTTGTTTTACAGTCTAGAAACTGTGATAATCATATTTTTTGTTGTCTTCTACTCACCACTATTTTTTATCTATATCATTGTGTAATGCTTTCTAGCAGCCCGTTGCTGAAGTATTAGTATAACCCAAAGGATTAATTACTTTAATTCTACATTTGTCTTCATTCATTGGTCTTCCAAAAAATTAAACCAAAAATCCCAAAACAATCATTTTAGATGCTCTGACATTGGTAGCTGACCTACTACTATCTCAAAGGTACAACAATGCCCCAACTCCCTGCTAGTCCCAAAGTGGTGCCACAATGCTAACGTTGTGCTGCTCTGACTATGACATATTCCCCATCATGCGCAGGCGGTATCCTCCCCTCCTGAGGCCTAGTGGCAAAAAATATGTGAGAGTCAAGCTCATCCTGCCCGGGCATCTCCATGATGCCAATATCTACCCCTCCATTGCCAATCTCAACTCTGAGCCATAAAAGGACAAGTCTGCCTCGCCATGCAGTGGATATTTCATTGATCCCCCATGTTTCAAACCCAAAGTGAACTGGATCATCCTCTACCATGACCCTGCTTGTCACAGAGTGGAGTGATCTGCCCGCCAACTGGATCCGCAAGTTCCCCAAACATATGGGGAGCTCATAACTCCCACTCCTCACAGGATGTCGCTGCGTAACGTCGTTACCAGCTAGAACCCATCTAGCCCTCATCTTCGATCCCTGTATGTATTCCCTGGGTGGACCCCAAGTATAAGGAGTAGGTCTCATTCCTATGAACCTGCCTTGCTCCTGCCAGACCATGCAGTGAAATCCGTTATCCCAACTCCTGATGATACACCTCGACACTGCTCGGAGTCTAGGTACCCTCTTGTAGACGAAGTCTACCATCCACCGTCCCTCAAGTGTGAGCTCAAGGGTGGAATATATGCTACCTCGGCTACCAACCACGCCATCCCTAAGCCTGTATCCGACAGCTCATGCTCCTACCAAGTAGTGAAATCTGTTGTCCCAACTCCTGATGATACACCTCGACACTGCTCGGAGACTGGGTACCGTCCTGTAGACAAAGTCTACCATCCACCGTCCCTCAAGTGTGAGCTCAGGGGTGGAATATATGCTACCTCGGCTACCAACCATGCCATCCCTAAGCCTGTATCTGACAGCTCGTGCTCCTACCAAGGGTCTCAACTGAAGAGTCTCCTCCCGACTAATGGCACGCAGTGTCTCATCCAACTGTCTAGGGTGAGCCTCCCATACCTTGCTGCCTAAATGGAGAGTGTCAAGGGGAAACAACCAAACACTCTGTGACTGTAAGCAACACTGGAGGATGATGGGCGAGTATGTCCCAAACGATATGATCAACATTCTGCCAGAATGCCCAAGAGTGATCCTACAGACGACACTCTCTCCGCCTCGGATCTACTGATAACTCCCTCGAAGCCCTGTCTTCGCTAAGCATGGTGTCCCCAGATGCTCAACAATGTCCTCATCGATCCTAGGTGAGATGCATCCAACGGTACACCTAATGACCTTGTCCATATGCCTCCTTGGAGGCAATGCTCCAAGAGCTTGCTGCGTCGCACCATGCATCACTGCACACCACCAAGCAACACCGCATTCCTTGACATGCCACTGTATGTCACAACCTGTCCCTGTACACCATTGGATACCCCTGGCTACAGCTATGCCATCCTGTACTGTCCTGTGTCCCGCCTGTGTTACTGCACCAGTCACTCCCCGCATGTACTCAATGCGACGTGAGGCACTCCCTCATGCGTCTCCATGCCCATCTGCAGACCATGCTCCACGCTAGATGCTCCTACCCATCCTCGAATGAGATGGCCTAAAGCTGTGCCCCTATGCGTCGGCACACACCCGACCGATATCATCACCTCCATCGTCACATCATCATACCCTCCAATGAATCGATCTTCACTCCAAATCCTCCCTGAGGGATTCGAGAAGTGAATCTCCCTATGTGTCAGCCGTGATGCTACCCCTGCACTGCTCCTTTGCACCCTCTGTGCCCCACACAAAAGTGAAGAATCCACAACTCCATACAAGGCGCCATTGGGTGGCTTGCCGATGCCATCTCCTCTGACAAACCCCTGCCAGAGCGTGCTGATCACCCTGTGATCCTGTGTACAAACGTTGTACCAAGTCAACCCAAGATGCTTGTCCATAAACTGGTTGGCCGCTGGTGCTGACCGAAACTCTCCTAGCGGAGGTGCATGCTCAATTGCTAAGTCAACTATACCCTCTAGGTCGTAGTCAACCGGTATACCTGAGAAATGATAGGTGGTCCCTCTCGGATCCCAATGCTAGTCGGGGCTTCTAGCATCCCTAGTCCCTGGAAATTCCTGCTGAGCTTCACTTGGGTCCACTACCATCTCCATAGCCCACTCCACCAGGTACCAACTCAGAATCTCTCACCACCCAACGCCAAGAGAGGGATCGAATGCATGAACTCTTGCACATAGAACAACTCCAGCATGCAAGTGTTGCACCCTGTGCAACTCAGGTCATCTCATCTCGCTATCCTGGTCAATACATGAAATTTGACTAGGTAGCTCTGTCTCTCTCTGTCCAATGGGCCAAGGTAACCTAACAGTGCTGCCAGCCCCGTCTATGTATGCTTGAAGAGGGTTGCTCTCATGCTCCAACGTGCACTCTAGCTACACCAATAGGGAATCTAACTGCCCCCCAACATGAGTCAATTTGGCCGTGGACTCGGCACAAACCGCTCTCATGCCCTCCAACTCCTCATTCTGCTACAAAATAGCCTCACGCACTAATGCGACCTTCCTTTTTAATGCTAGAAGGTCGGCCTGAAACTGGTGGAATTGTCGTGGGCATCTATCGCTTGTAAACTCGGTCACAGCTTTAGATACCTCAACAACTGTTGGCATCTCGTCCATGGGTGGCTCCTCCTCAACAGATGGCTCTATGTGTGTAGGCTCTATCTTCTCCACCAAGGTGTCAATTGGGGCTATCAAAGAGGTCTCTAATAAAGGAGACTCCTGTGCCACATCGAGTATATCGATGTGCTCCTCACCATCTTGTGGGCTCTCAACATCATGCTCAACCTCCTCCTCAAGCTCCTGATATCTAAAGCTAGGTCTCCACTAGCAAAAGCGCTCCCTGGTCTCACCCTCTAACTGTCTTTGTCCTGCCTGCTCCTTTTCAAGAGATCTAGTGCTCTAATGTGGTCGACTTTCCCCACATCATGTAGATGGTTGCATCTCCACGGCTTGCTCACCTCTAACGTCTTTGTTGTAAGGGTGAGGATGGGTTTGGTTTGTCACCCTCCTCAATTGGGCTAACCACTCATCGTCCCAATGAATTCTACCCCAAAATTTCTGCACACTAGATTTCCCTTGAGCCATGGGTTTGTCTCCGATTTCACCCGTCATTGTGCACTCGTACCCAAAGCTCCCATGATCTTCTAGCTAGTTTCCCACAGCTGGGCCAAGATCATGCTTTGATACCATTGTAATGTCCCAAATGCAAAAAATTTGGAACAGACAGTGATATACAAAAGCAAATGCGATTCATACACAGAAAAATTAAACGAACAACAAATGCTCAATACACAACAGAAATGTGAACCAGCTGAGCCATTTTATTTAGTAATGGAGAAATGTACAATAGTATGGAAAGAGCACTTGGGCTTGCCTCAAGGGAAAGCTTGATAGAGCTCAGGTGTCAAACAGTGATCTCAATGCTGGAAAGAACTACTCCTCTAATGCTCTGCACTGCCTCCTAGTAAATACCACTGCTGGCTAGAAAGGGGTTGCAAGAAACCCTGCCTTCGTATGGTTTGGCCTGATTTTGACCTCCCAAAATCGACCCCCAAAGGCACTATGCAATCCCCAGTAATTATGCAGTGTCTGCTGCAAAGATGCGGCTGAAAACCCAACTTCTGTCTCTCAGAAAATTTTGAAACTTTATATCTAGGATCTTTGTCAAAAACCCATAAAACCCAGAAATGGTTTGGCCAGATTTTGACCTCCCAAACTCGAGCTCTTTTATGGTCCACACCCTCCAAAAAGCTCCAGAAATACGGCCGGCAAGGAATGACCACAAATTACTCCTCCAAGCTCTGAAATGGAAGCAAACACTACTCCAAATATCTCCTCTAGCCTCCACGATGAAGCTCAGCCTCAAGGACTGATACTCTACCCACCAAATGAGCTCCCACACACTGCCTCTGCACTAGCCCAGGTAGTGCGAAAGTCACACTACCAAGCCAGAAGCTCAATCAGCTCCCAAAGTCTGCTAGATGTTGAAAATCCTCCCTATCCTCCTCTCCGAAAAATCTCATGTCAAATCTCCATTGCTAAGCACCACCAATGAACTCGGCCTCCTCTCCACTGCGTCCCCCAGTAATACGCACAACCTGGAAGGGAATGCTACTGCTGGGAATCACAATGTGATCCTCCTCCTGAAGAAATGATGAAAACCTTCCTAGGGTGGCACTCGAAGTCCCTCGAAGAAAGGGTGAGCTCTTCGCCTGAAAAACTTGTGCCAAACAGCCAGTGACTCGGCTAAGTAACTCGAGCAACCAAAGAGAAATCGATATATTCCAATAAGATGAATGAAATAAGGAGAGCTACCTTTCTTATATAGATTTCATGGAGCACTTTTCCCTCCAATTTTACCTCCATTGTGGGCCCTCACTTAACCACCTACATGCAAACCGAACTAGGAAGTGCATCTTTCCCTAGTGTGGGTGGCCCCCATGTGCAATTCAACCACAACAAAATAACTTCTCCAAAGTCTAATCTCCTAATAAAAATTGAATGGGCCCCATCACCTCCAAAATCGGCCCCAAAATATAGAAATTAATCCTGTTCCAAAATAATTTAGCAAGGGACATTACACAGTACTCCTCGACTCCATTATATGCCCAAATTTCACCGATTCCCCATCCTCTGGTTGTTGGTTTCTTAACTTCTAGCATCCTCCTTTTTAGAGTCGATTACCTTCCCAATGATATCATGCATAGGTTGAATTTATCTATTTAGAGTAGTTAGGAGTTGGTAATATTTTGGTTAATTAAATTATTTTACTTTATTTATCATTTTAAATAAATTACCTTATTTAGAATCTTAATAAATTATTTTGTTTATTTTAATCAAAGTAAATAGTAAATTAAATAAATTTACTTCATAGCTCATTGTATTTTTATATTTTATTTTGATTAAGGATTATCATACATAAAAAATCAGAGGAGCCACATTCCAAGAGATCAAGATTATGAATAAAGGAGGATTACCTATTTAAAAAAAAAATAAAAAAATAAATCTGTTAACCATAGTCATCAACTATAAATTCTCTTAGTCATCTATCCATTGCTCAGTTTTTTATCTTTTCTATGTCTTCATTAAGATTACTTATTATGTGTGTAAATACTAAATAGTATTTGGTCAAAGTATTGTGCAAGCCAATTTACTTGATTTATTGGTCTTTCCAAAAGATTATTGAGGAAAGACTGGCTGTTTATTGTCCTAAGGAAGAATCTCCTACATAAGGAAGATTAATTATGGTTTGTTTTAAGGTGAATTCCAATACTTTTAGAAGAGTGTGGATCCCTACTAGCTTATTGGTGTTTGTGCAACACCCCATTTGTACATATGGTTAATCGTGTGTTCTGAGTTCTAAACAAAATTTCTTTTCTCTACTCTTGCCAAATTTAGTTGCACCATTTAATCTAGCATTCCTTGGCTATTGGAAATGACACAGGTTACTTTCTTATCTATTGATATGAATATTTTTTTTAATGATTGTAAAAACATTTGAAGGATTCAGATACTTTCATTTATGTTTGATTGATTGTTGTTTCTATTATAAAAGACTCTTACGAATTATTTTGTTAATTTATTTATAAAATGGAATCAGTTCTAATATCTGCCTGTATTGTTTGATGACAACAATTATGATGACAGTCCATTGCCAGCAGCTTTTGATCGCATTTTACAGGTGTTGTGTCATCCTATAGTATAAAGGCTCTCTAAGCTACTTTCAATATCTAGTTATATTGTTTTTGAAATCTATGCACATATGCACACATAAACACTGGATTGATATCCATGAACTGAAATAACCTCTAGGAGTATCAATAATCTGCAAAAATCTTTTCACCCTACACTAATAATATATTCTTAAATATTTAAAACATGGTGTAAAATGATGATAAAGTACTTGTTCAGGTTATTTTTCATGACCAACATGGTGTAAAATGATGATAAAGTACTTGTTCAGGTTATTTTTCAAGGTTATGTAGCTTTCTTTCCTTGAGATTTCCTTCCATGGCCATGTTAATTTGTATTCGTTGATATCTTTCTCTCTAAAAAGCACATGAATTGATCTAGATGTTGATGAGCATTAGACTTGGTTTTCAATCTATCTAAGATTACAAATATGACATAAATTTTCTTTCTATCCTTCCCTTGGTCTTTTCCACCTTCCAACTTTATATTGAAGCTAGTAATGTTTTATCCTTATTTTATTGGAGCCCAAGCAAATGTATGATGAACTCATGCAAAAGTTAATGGATACATGGAAAAAATTATAACAAGGTTGATTGGAATATCCCCCATATATAATTTGACTTAATTTCCATAAAATTCAAATTCAAGAAATTCATTATAAATTTTTGCCAAAAGATTCAACTGTTAGTTTTTTGAGAAGCAGCGGACAAGTGTTTTAGTCTCTATGGTGTCTAAGAGGCTAAGGAACACAAGATCTCCAAAACCTAGAAAAGGTTTTGCAAGATACGCTTGAGAAATGCTTTAATTAAATTAATTAGCCAATAATTTAATTATTTCCTACGTCTAACTTAGGGAAGTTGGTCAATTAAAGTTAATTAATTAAGGTAATTCGATTTTGCTCTAGAGACTTCTATTAATGGAGTCAAAGTGATCTAAGCCATTGATCAGGATTAGATCTTGGTCATTGGTTGTCCAACAAAGGATTATATGAGCAACTCAAGGGCTTGGAGAAGGGCCATCTAGTTTTCTCTAAAGACTTCTATTGATGACGTCAAATTGATCGTAGTCGTCGATGAAGATTAAATCATGGTCATTGATACTCCAATGAGAGATTACAAGCACAGGTCGAAGGGGCCTGGAGAAGACACAGAAAACATTTGAGTAGTTCAACTTCCTAGTTGCAGGTTTTTAGTAGGGCACAGTTGAAGCTAGGGAAGAGATAGTAGCAAGGTTTGCAGCAGTGAGAATTTGCAGAGGAATTATCAGGAGTTTTACTAGTGATCTAGGGTCAGGACTAGAGGCTGAATTATCCAACAAATGAGGCCACATTTTGCAGTGTGAGTTAGGTAGATTCCTAGTGCGAGTTGCCCGAAGGAGCAACGATTCGGTTGCTAGTGGCCGAATCTAGTCCCAGGAGGCAAAGCGAATTGTTTCCAGAGGCAGAGAGAGGCAGGAAAACTCACTTGGAGGTGGTTCCAGGGCAGAACAAATTTTCTGGAGGCAACAGTGCGTATACCCAATCTGACAGTGCGAATTAATTAGTTTTGAGATATATCTAAACCCTCTATCCTCAAAACGACTAAAAATATTTGCATTAGAAATTAAATTAAGGTTTTAATAAACTTAAAAATTGAGAATACTTTTATATTTAAAAATGTAAAATTTCTATAATACAAATAGTATTAGTAAGAACCAACATAGATCCATCTTAACTAAGGATCCAAGCGATGACAATAAGCAAAGTGAAGGGAAGAGAGGGGGAGGGGGAGAGAGGGAGGGAGATAGTATCAAAGCTGGAGGGCGGAGAGAGAGAGTGATGGGGGGAGACAGAGAGAGGGAGGTGGGAGAGAGAGGAAGGAAGAGAGAGAAGGAGAGAGAGATGGAGTTGGAGGGGAAGAGAGAGGGAGGAAAGAACAAAGACATAGAGAGATAGAGGTGGAGAGAGAAAGGGAGTGACAATGTGATATTCCCACTTAGCAATATTGCTAAGGGAAATATCAATCTTGCCCAATTTTGTCTTATTTCATGTCTACACTTAGGAGATGTGGGTTTAGAGGTCTCACATGACTTTTGGGATTAAGTGGGGGCCCAAACATTAGGAAGGAAGGGAAATATTGCGGCTCTAGTGGAGCGTGGGGGCCACCCCATGGAGAATTGGAAGACACTCCCATTGGAGCGAAGTTGGTGGGGAAAGTCAAATTGGGCCCACATGGGCATCTTGGAGGCTCTTTGATAAATAGAGCAAGAGGCACTCATTTTGGGCATTCATTCATCTATTCAGAAATTGTGTCTTTGACATAGCATGCTTGAATTGAAGCCAAGTCTGTAGTGTTGCTTAGCACACGAGTGTCTTCGAGCGAACATGTCAACCCTTGCTTCGGTGGACTTCGAGTGCTAGCTCAAGGAGGGAATCCTACCTATACCAATTTGTACTAGTAGTAGGGAGTGCAAGTTTTTGGAGAGGATTGACAACAACGGTATAGGGACTGCGCAACTCTTAGAGGAGGCACGCTTGGAGGTTGTGGAGTGAAGGGAGTTAGGGGCTGAAACTTGAAGTGGAGTCTAGAGAAGTGTTGTGGGGGATTTTCTAGCATTTTGGCAGAGCAACAAATGCAACATCTACTTCAAGTTACAGCTTCTCCTTGTGGAGGAGGGCCAAGCATTTGGAGGTCAATTTTGGAGCGTCAAAACTATGACAAACCCTTTTTGGGTTTATCAAGAAGAGGCCAATATTAATTGCGCAGAATTTTCTAGGAAGATTTGAGGGGTCTAACAAGGGCTCCAACTCAGCTAGTAGTGGGAGGAGCTAGGGGAAAATTGGGCCAAAATTCCAAGGTCAACATTTGACCAATTCCTTCATGATTTTTTGTGGGTTATTGGTGGAGACCTTGGGGCTAATTTCCCAGAATTTTCTGAGCATCTGAGGAGGCCCTAGCAGCAGTTCTTTGCAGCCAACAACAAATTTTTTGGGTAGTTTTAGCGCAGAGCGAGGAGAGAGAAACAAGATATTTGAGAGGGATTTCTTATTGTTCAGTTGGGCTTAGCTAGTTTGCCTTGAGCAAGCCCAGGTGCACTCTTTCCAGCACCACATTATACCCTCTTATTATAATAAAATGGCTCAGCAACATAAATTTTGGTGAAATTTCATCGTTTGACTTGTGTTTGATTTTTGTGGTTTTATGTCTATGTTTGGTTTGTTATTTACTGTAAAAATTCTCAAGGAATGTTATGTTGAAATTTCTAAGTATTACTCGTTAGAAATTTTATGTGTATTCTCCATTTTATTTCGCCTACTTGTTTAATTACTAACAAGTTATTTAACCATATAAACACTGAAATAAACACAATACAGTCTCAACCATCTACAAATCAATAGATGAAAGAAATAGACAAACACACAAATGACACTGTTATTTTTGGACAAATGTCCCCGGAAAACCCAACTTGGGAAAACCGGTGCAGCAATTCTGAGAGTTATATTATTATGCAGTCTTTTTGAGTACAACTGGGTGCCAAACTAGCTCACCTGACAGAGAAAATAATCTGGTAGTGATACCTCTCTATTTGGAAGCAGATATTCTAAAAGTCTTCCCCATGAAACCCTCTCCAGCATAATCTGAGGCTCTGCGTCAACCCTCCTGGCCTCTGCGTTAGCCTGAAACCCTCTACGTCAGCCCTCTGAGCCTTTGCGCAGCCTCTCTGGCTCTCTGTGTCACTCTTGCAGTCTCTACGTGGATGACGCAGGCCCTTCTAGCCTCTGCATAGTCCTTGCTAGCCTTTGCGTGGCTTCCTCTGGCTCTGCATCTGCCTCTGTGCTGGTCTTCCGACACTATCTCTCTCTCTCTTCCTCATACTCACTACCCCTCGCTGCAACTCTAGTCACTGATTCGATTTCTCTTAGCAAACCCCGGTCTAGAAAATCGAATGACTGACCACTCTGGTGTATTCTCCAACTAACCCTCAAGCCTCCTTTTATAATTTTCCTGTTGGTCCTTCAACGGCCGAGATTACATCTCTAATCAACGACTAAGATTAGATTTGGCTTGATCCATGTTCTTTAGAACCTTCTAACCCAATTTTATATTAATACCAATTAATATTTTATTTTTCCTAAGTTTAGACTTAGGAACTCCATTAAAAATATTAATTATTTTAATATCTCCTTAACCGGGTAGAATTTTCCCAAACCATTTCTGGGTCATGGAGATCTCATGTGCTTTAGCCTCTCCACCAATTTTCATGGCTAGAGCACATCTGATGCTACCCTGAATCAACACTCCCTCTTAGCGAGGACTGTGTTCTACTAATACTCCACACTGAGCATCACCCTGATTATATGGCACTGGTACCTGTGTTGATGCTAGGGCTCACCCGCCCAACATCCTCTGCACTGCTGCATCCTGTACTTCTGCCCATGGCTCTGCCACTGCCACTGCTACATCCGTACAGCAGCTCCCTCTGCATCGTGCTACTGCTTACTGCTATTGCACTACAACCCAGTTACTGAGAAGTAAGTAAGTAACTAATCCACCCAACTACTGAGATCCTTGTTAGGCTAGAAACACTCCCGATGCTGAAGCTCTCTCTGTCGCTATCCTGTGCTCCGTCTACTGCCTTTGCACTGCTGCAACAACTCTGTGCCTCTCACACCGCTGCAAACCTCTTTGTGCCATCCTGCATTGCTGCAACCTCCTCTGTGCCTCTCGCACTGTTGCAACCCTCTCTGCGTTTCTTGGGACTACTGCACTCTAGCACTCTTTGTCGTTTCATCGGCATCTGTTTCTATCGACATCCGCCATCCTGCTACTCTCGCTTCGGGGCTCTCGTAGCCAAGTATGATCCAAGAGTTTGGGTACCTCAAGGATCCTACCCCTCATCCCCTGTAGTCTTCTTGACTATAGCTCAATGTCTCCCCACCTCTTCTCTAAAGGTACATGAGCACTCATGGCACAATCATCATTTTCCTCTACCTCCTTTTCTGCCTTTGCTGGCGCGGCCTTGGAATTAATCGCCTCTCCCTTATTCTTCTTCCTCGGACACTAGTTCGCATAATGCCCCAGTTCCCCATAGTTGAAGCACTTTATCTTGGAGAGGTCCTTTTTCTTCCTCTTCTCCTACTTCCCTGCAGATGCCAGAGCTACATCCTCTTCCTCCTCTTTCTTGACTCGGGCTCCTTTGTTGCTACTTCCCGTCTTGGTCAGTCGTTTGATCTCTTCTTGGCGAAGGGATGCCCACAATTCTTCCTAATCTGGAAGATTTGCTCTACCTAGAATACTCTGGATGAATGTCTCCGACTCGTCAGAGACTGTGTTTAGGGCGGTCCTCACCATCAGTGCCTGATCCGACGTGGCCCCTATAGAAGTTAGTTGGTCACGGATCTCCTTCAACTTGTCGAGGAAGTGATCTATCTACTCCCCGTTCTACATCTGATATGGCTGTAGCTGATTCTCCAGTAGCATCTTCCTCTACACAGAAGTGTGCTGATACAATGTCTTCAAGGCGTCCCACATTTCCTTTGCCGTCTCCATCTCGACAATATGCTGAACCACATGATCCTTGACCCCATCAAGGATTATGCATTTCGCCTTGGCCATCGCATCCTCATACCTTTCATTGTCAACTTGGATAGCCATAGTTCTCAAGGCAAAGGCCTTGATGCGATGTCTATCTAGAATGGACAGGATCCTGGCCTTCCAGATGACAAAGTTGGACGCTCCGTCCAACCTATCTAGATCCCTCAGTCCATTCATGGCCATCTCTCTGCTCTTCTTTTCGACTCCTCTAAGTCTCTACTTCCCTCCTGGAAGTTCACTTTTCGACTCCCTTTGAGTTGCTACTTCCCTCCTGGAAGTTCTCTGTTAGACTCCCTCTGAGCCTCGATTTTCCTCCTGGAAATCCCCTTGCCAACCGTCGAGTCGTACCTCTCTGATCTCCTATGCACCTACAACACTGATCTGGATTTCTTGGCTAGAAATCCGCCTAGGTAGCGACTTCCTCTACCTTGGTTTTGCCCCATTAGGTATTGTTCTGTCTTGGCAGCAACAACACCCCACCAGCTTCACTACCCGCAATCTGTCCACAACTTCCTACGCCTCAGTAACTGAAGAATTGAGCCTCTAGGTTCTGCGCAATCCTGACACTGGCTGAATTTCTCCCTTGGCCAACTGCGTCAACCCTCTTGGTCACTGCATGGCTTTTCGTGAGCCTCTTCTACCTTCCTCAGCCTATGCACTGGCCCCTCTCTTGCTCGAACTGATGACGCAGGCCCTTTGCGTCAACCCTTCTCTGTTGCTTTTTGCTAGGAACAACTTCTATCACTCGGGATAGTTGTTTCTGCTACAAATTCTTTGATTTAGTGGGTGCCTTCAACTCTCATGTGATCTGTAATGCTCTGATACCATGTTGAAATTTCTAAGTATTACCTGTTAGAAATTTTATTTGTATTCTTTGGTTTGTTTTGCCTACTTGTTTAATTACTAACAAGTTATTTAACCATATAAATGTTGAAATAAAGACAATACAGTCTCAACCATCTACAGATCTACAGTTGAAAGAAATAGACGAACACACAAGTGACACCGTTTATTTTGGACAAATGTCCCCGGAAAAACCCAACTTGGGAAAACCGGTGCAGCAATTCTGAGGGTTATATTATTCAGTCTTTCTAAGTACAACTGGGTGCGACACTGACTCCCCCGACAGAGAAAATAATTTGGCAATAATACCTCTCTATTCGGAAGCAAATATTTTGAAAGCCTGCCCCACGAAACCCTCTCCAGCACAATTTGAGGCTCTACGTTAGCTTGAAACCCTTTGCGTCAACCCTTTGAGCCTTTGCACAACCTCTCTGGCTCTCCGCATCACTCCTGCAACCTCCGCGTGGATGACGCAGGCTCTTCTGGCCTCTACGCAGTCCCTGCTAGCCTCTGCGTGGCTCCCTCTGGCTCTGCGTCTGCCTCTCTGCCTCTGCGCTGGTCTTCCGACACTATCTCTGCCTCTCTGCCTCATACTCACTGCCCCTCACTACAACTACAATCACTGATTCAATTTGTTTTAGCAAACCTCGCTCTAGAAAATAGAATGACTAATCACTCTGGTGTATTCTCCAACTGACCCTCAAGCCTCCTCTTATACTTTTCTTGTTGGTCCTTCAACGGCCAAGATTACATCTCTAATCTATGACTAAGATTAGATTTGGCTTGATCCATGCCCTTTATGTTGAAGTTTCTAATTTTACTTAGTTGGAAACCCTCCATGCACTTTATCTGATTTATTCCTACCTATTTGTTATTTTACTTAGAAATTTATTTACAATGTAAATACTAAAAATAAACACTAGTACATGTTCAACATATTACAGATCAACAACTAAAAGAAACAGAAACAAACACGCTATATGACACCATTACTTTTGGACTAATGTCCCTGGAAAACCCAATGTGGGAAAACTTGTGCAGCTATCTGAGGGTTTTCTTATTAAGCAATATCAGAGTACAATCTGGGTTTCGAAACTGGCCTACCCAACAGAGAATTTCCTTAGCAGTAATACCTCTCAGTTTCTGACAAATCTTCTGGCTGAAACCCCAGATAATCCTTCCGATAGCTATTCAGCACAAATCTACCCCAGAAACCCCAACGTCAGCCTCGCTCTGGACTGCGTCAGCCCCTCTGCCTCACGCTGGCCCTGCGTCACCCCGGATGGGTCTGCGTCAACCCTTGGAGGCCCTGCGTCAGCAATGCTGGCCTCTTTGAGGCTCTGCGCAACTCCCGGCTGCCTCTGCGTGGCCTTGTGTGAGCCCTGGCTCGCTCTGCGTCACTCTCCTTGGCTACTGCGCTGCTCTTCCGACACTATCTTTGCCTCTCTGTCTCTCTATACTCAAATGCCCCTCAGCCGCATCTCCTGATCACTAATTCTATCTCTCTTAGCAAACCCCGCTCTAGAGAATAGAATGACTGATCACACTGGTGTCTTCTCCAAGTGACCCTCAAGCCTCCTCTTATACTTTTCTTGTTGACATATCAATGGCTGAGATTAAGTTCCTAATCAACGGCTAAGATTAGATCTGGCTTGATCCACGTCTTTTGTACCATTCTAACACAGATTCATATTAATACACATTAATATTTTATTTTCCCTAAGTTTAGACTTAGGGACTCCATTAAAAATATTAATTATTTTAATATATCCTAATTTGTTCAGAATCTGCCCAAACCCTTTTTGGGTATTGGAGATCTCATGTTCCCTAACCTCTCCACCAAATTTCGTGGCTAGAGCACATCTGATGCTACCCCAAATAAACACTCCCTCTTAGCGAGGACTATGCTCTAGAAATACTCCTCACTGAGTATTACTCTGATCATCTGGCATCAGTACCTGTGCTGATGCTAGGCCTTCCTGCCTAGCATCCTTTGCATTGTTGCATCCTGTACTGTTGCCCATGGTTCTGCCATTGCCACTGTTGAATCTGTACGACAGCTCCCTCCGCATTTGTACTGTTGTTGGTCCTTTCTCCCAGCACTGCATCCGCACTGCACCTCCTCTCATCATGTTGCATCGTGCTACCCACTGTTACATTGCAACTCAATCACTGAGAAGTAAGTAACTGATCTCCCAACCAATGTTGCAGGAAACGTCCCCCCCAGATCTAATGCCCAAAGCACGTCTTGTACGGATTCCTATAGGAAACGTCCCCGGAAGCACGACTCCAAAATTCGAAAGCGCGGTTCCGCCTGTTTTGGACACTTCCTGGAAATTCTGGAAGCATCCCTCCAAAGCGCTTCCGAATCTCTGAAGCACGCTTCATACGGCGCTTCGGCCGTACGAAGTGCGGTGCTTCGAAGGGTGAATTGTACGGTTCCGTATACGCTTCCGGAAAAAGCGTCGCGCTGTTTAGAAAATCGATTTTTATTTTTATTTATTTTTTAATTTTAGGTGAGTTTGCATATTGGGGGTGGGTCCACCTTGGGTTAGGGTGAGGAATGAAGGCAAAAAAATATAAATATAGCAGATGCTCCCTTATGGTAATGTTCATAAAGTAAAAGTGACATTCTCCTTTATTTTTTATTTTCATCCTTTTACTTAAATTTTTAACATTACCATGAAATGACTCAGGATGTTTGAGAGTGGTTCTAGCCTCATTGGACTTCATATGGAGAAAATAGAATTTCATATCCTATTCAAAATTCAGCGGACCTAACAGTTTTCAGGAATTCAGGATCAATCGGATTGTGGCATTTCATTAGATTATATCAAGTATGAAGGTATGCGATTAGCATTTAATCAAGAGCACCAAGCCCTATATGTACCCTAGTGTTGGTGGTGTTAATTGTTGAACTCCTTTGTCACGCCCTTAGTAAAAAATTACCTTTCAATCAAGTCAAAATCATCGATCAAGCATGTTAAGCTTTTTCTACCATATTTTAAGTCTTGAATTAGGTAGTTTGTTCAAAATTGGGCAATGTTGACTAATATCCCTAGACAATCGAGGTAGAGGCAAAGGCTAGACAAGAGGAGAAGAATCTAGATTCTAGATGGTTGATGCATCTAAATGGTTGATGCTCGAATAATTTATCATTAATGTACAATGGATGCTATATCCATCTTGATTTATGCAAAAATATTCATGTTTTCATGTCTTCTACAACTAATTTGGTATTTGGGGTGTTTGTTTTGAGTATAAATGCAAAAAAATATAATATATATATATATAGCAGACGCTTCCGCAGATGCTTTGCTTCCTAGATTTTTGGAAAATGACGCTTCTGCGTCCCCGCTTCCAAAAAACGTCCCCGTTTCGTCCCCGCTTAGTGCAACATTGCTCCCAACTGACCTCTCTGTTGGGCTAGAGACACCCATTGATGCTGAAGCTCCCTTTGGCGCTGACAAGTGCTCCCTCTCTGACCTCTATGCTGTTGCAACAACTCCCTACATCTCACACTGTTGCACACCTCTTTGTGCCATCCTGCACTGGTGCAACACTCATGTGCCTCTCACACTGCTAGAGCCTGCTAGCCTCGCTATCTCGGGACTCCTACATTGTAGCTGTCTCTGCCACTTCATCTGCATCCGTCTCTACTCGACTTAGCCAGTGCTGCTACTCCTCTTCGGGGCTCCCGTGGCAAGGTCTAATCCAAGAGGCTGGGTACCTCGAGGATCTTGTCCCTCATCGCCTGCAGTCCATCTGACTACGGCTCGATGTCTCCCCACTTCCGCTCAAGTGGTGCGTGTGCACTCATGGCACAATCATCGTCTGTCAAAACTTCCTTCTCTGCCCGTGTTGGCGTTGCCTTAGTCTCGGAAGACTCTCCCTTACTCTTATTCCTTGGACATTAGGTCGCATGATGACCCAGATCCCCACAATGGAAGCACTTGATCTTGGAGAGATCTTTCTTCTTCCGCTTCTCCTACTTTCCTTGAGATGCTAGGGCCACATCTTCCTCCTCCTGTTTGACTTTGACCCCCTTACTGCTGCTACCCGTCTTCGACTGTCGTCTGATTTCTTCCTGGCGAAGAGCTGTCCACATCTCCTCCCAAGGTGGAAGTGTCCCTCTTCCCAGTATACTCTGGACAAATACCTCCCAGTCTTCTGAGACAAAATTCAG
Organism: Pinus tabuliformis; assembly: GCA_031772625.1. Lineage (NCBI taxonomy): Eukaryota > Viridiplantae > Streptophyta > Pinopsida > Pinales > Pinaceae > Pinus > Pinus tabuliformis. The sequence continues at coordinate 975,955,530 of CM062816.1, read as the reverse complement.
GGTTGTCCTCACCATCAGCTACTGATCCGGTGTCGCCCCTATAGCAGTCAAGTGATCTCGGATCTCATTCAGTCCTCTGAGGAAGGTGTCAATCGATTCTCCCTTCTTCGTCTGATACAACCTCAACTGATTCTCAAGCAAATTTCTTCTCTACACAGAAGTATGCTGGTACAACTTCTTGAGAGCCTCCCACATCTCAAATGTAGTTTCCTTTTCGGCTATGTGTAGTACTACATGATCCTTGACCTTGTCAAGGATGATGCTCTTGGCCTTCGCCATTGCCTCCTCGTACTTGTCATTATCATAGGGGTTGACTGGGATAGCTATTACCTGCACGATGAAGTTCTTGACACGATTTCTGTCATGTACGGATAAGATTTTGGCCTTCCAGACTGCGAAGTTCGACGCTCCGTCCAGTCTATCTTGGTCTCTTACTTAGTGTAGTGCCATGATGCTCCTCTACTTCCCTCCTGGAAGTACTCTGATCGACTCTTCTGAGTCTCTACTTCCCGTCTAGAAGTTCTCTTTTGGACTCCCTCTGAATCCTAATTTCCCTCCTGGAAATCCTTTTGCCGCTATCGAGATACCCCCTACTCTGATCATCTTGTGCAACCGCACTACTGATCTGGGTTCCTCGGCTAGAATCCCTAAGTAGCAACTCCTCTGGCCTTGCTCTTTCAAGTACTTTTCTGACTATAGTACCTCACCAGCTCCACTTTGCAATGTTCCCACAGCCTTCTAAACCCCAGCGACCTGAAGGTGAGATCTCCTAGGCTCTGCGCAATAGCAGCGCCAGCAACCCAGCCTCCTCAGCCAATTGCGTCAGCCATCCCAACTACTACATGGCTCTGCGTGAGGCTCCTTTTGCCTTCCTTAGCCTCTGCGCTACCTCTTCCCGACTCACCCTCGATGACAGAGGCACTGCGTTACCCTTCCTTGTTGCTACCCTGCTAGAAACAACTTTTGTCACCTCGAGACAATTGTTTTCTACTGCTATTGCTCCACTTCGCTGATGTCCTTTAGTCCTCCTGTGATCTACAATCACGCTCTGATACCATGTTGGAATTTCTAAGTCTGACACATTAGAAACCCTCCATGCACTTTACTGATTTATTCCTACCTACTTGTTTCGTTACTTAACAAGTTATTTACAATGTAAATACTGAAAATAAACACTAGTGCATGCTCAACATATTACAGATCATCAACTGAAGGAAACAGAAACAAGCACACAAAATGACACCGTTATTTTTGGACCAATGTCCCCGGAAAAACCCAATGTGGGAAAACCGGTGCAGCTATCTAAGGGTTTTCTTATTAAGCAATTTCAGAGTACAATCTGGGTGCCAAATCTGGCTTACCCAACAGAGAATGCCCTTGGCAGTAGTACCTCTCAGTCTGAGACAAACCTTCTAGCTGAGACCCTGGATAATCCTTCTGTCAGCTACTCAACACAAATATACCCTAGAAACCCTAGTGTCAGCCTCTCTCTACACTGCGTCAGCCCCTCTCTGCCTCACGCTGGCCTTACGTCACCCCAGATGGGTCTGCGTCAGCCCTGGGAGGCCCTGCGTCAACCTTTTGGGCCTCTGCGTCAGATACGCTGGCCTCTCTGGTGCTTTGCGCAACACCTGGCTGCCTCTGCGTGGCCCTGCATGAGCTCTTGTTGGCTCTGCGTCACTCCCCTTGTTGTTGCGTTACTCTCCCGACACAATCTCTGCCTTCTCTGTTTCTCTGTACTCAATGCCCCTCAGCTGCTCTCTCAATCACTAATTCTATATCGCTTAGCAAACCCCGCTCTAGAGAATAGAATCACTGATCATCTAGTGCGTTCTCCAAGTGACCCTCAAGCCTCCTCTTATACTTTTCCTGTTGACATCTCAATGGCCGAGATTAAGTCCCTAATCAACGGCTAAGATTAGATTTGGCTTGATCCATGTCTTTTGAACCACTCTAACACAGATTCATATTAATACACATTAATATTTTATTTTCTTTAAGTTTAGACTTAGGGACTCCATTAAAAATATTAATTATTTTAATATCTCCTGATCTGTTTAGAATCTGCCCAAACTCTTTATGGGTATTGGAGATCTCATATGCCCCAACCTCTCCACCAAATTTCGTGGCTAGAGCATATCCGATGCTACCCCAAATCAACACTTTAGAACCTTCTAACCCAATTTTATATTGATACCCATTAATATTTTATTTTTCCTAAGTTTAGACTTAGGAACTCCATTAAAAATATTAATTATTTTAATATTTCCTTAACCGGGTAGAATCTGCCCAAACCATTTCTGGGTCTTGGAGATCTCATGTGCTTTAGCCTCTCCACCAATTTTCATGGCTAGAGCACATTTGATGCTACCCAAAATCAACATATTACAATGGTATTAGAGCCATAATCTTAACTCAGCCTATGGGAAACCCTTTGTTTTATGAAAAATCCAGAATAAAAATCTAAGAAATCATGGGATCCACAGAAAGATTAGAGTCAAACAACATGGCAGTAACCTTGAATGAGGTGATTAGGATGCAACAACTAATGATTGATGTGGGGGAGAAGTTGATTCATTCCGCAATTGGGAATCAGAACCATTTTCAATTATTCAACAAATCCATTATGCCCAAAATTATGGGTAATGCATCAAGATGGCAAGACATGATTATAATTGATGTGGAGTTATTGGAAGAAAAATGGAGGGCATACCAATCATTGGGTCGTGGCATTCAGGCATTGTTAAGTTATGGTATGTTCTATGCTTATAACAGTTTACTTCTTTTTCTTATTATATTCCACAGATTAGCAATCACATGTACATAAAGTAAAGTGCAGATAGAACATTAAACAATCGACAGAAAACAAGTCAAGACAAGAGACACAAGATGTGGCGACTAGCCAGGGACAAACCCCACAATGTGTGGGGAAACCCTTTGATCAAATCTTCTTTTATCTTCAATAATTCAGCAAAGATAAATAGTACAATAAATCTGATTTATATCAGCAGTAGCAAAGCCTAGATCAGCAGCATCAACATTAGCGGCTTCATCATCAAACTAGGGCAGACGATATCTCATAAACCGATCGTCGGATCGGCTTGATTGCACCACCAAAAGTTGCGGATTCTAGAGGAGGTTCAGATGAACCTATAGCGCAGTTCAGATGAGGAGATCTTCTAGTCAGCGCAGGTCAAACTTTACTTCTGCTGTTGCAGCTTCAGTTTTAGCAGCTTCCGATTTCAAACTGGGGCAGTCGATATCTTGCAAACCGTCCGTCGGATTAACTTGATTCCACCACCAAAAGTTGCGGCTTTCAGAGGAGGTTCAGATGAACCTACAGTGCAGTTCAGATGTGGAGATCTTTTAGTCCACGCAGGTCAAACTTTACTTCTGCAATTGCAGCTTCAGTTTCAACAGCTTCCGGCTTCAAACTAGGGCAGTCGATATCTTGCAAACTGTTCGTCGGCTTGACTTGATTCCACCACCAAAAGTTGCGGCTTCCAGAGGAGGTTCAGATGAACCTACAACGTAGTTCAGATGAGGAGATCTTCTAGTCCATGCAGGTCAAACTTTACTTCTGCAGTTGCAGCGTCAGTTTCAGCAGCTTCCAGCTTCACATGTGTGAGCGAGAGACCCTTTTCTACGCAGTAGAGAAGAGACTCTTTTCTGTGCAGTAGAGAGAGAGAGGTGTGATGAGATGAGTCCAAATGAGGAAAAGTCCTGTATGTATACACAACGTTGGTGTTTGAATAGATGCGACTGTTGGGCTTCTGAGCCTACATGAGTTGTAGGTCAATGTGATAATAATTCCATAATCAAAATAAATTCATATCTCCATGAATACTTATCAGAATTGGATGATTTTTATATCAATCCTACACCTCTCGACGAGAGGAATCTAATAAGAATATTATCAACCATGAATAAGATGACCCACATGAAGTTTGGCCCTAGTTGCCAATTTTAACACTCCCTCTCAACTAGGGAGAACTTCATTTGCAATCTGTCTGTCGGTCGCTACTATTCATCCATCAAATGCTCTACCCTGTACATCCTGACCCTTGCCCTGCTCTGCTCTATTTTGATTGTTCTGCTTTGCCTTGTTCTGCCCTGTACTGATCTGTATTGATCTACTCTGCTATGCTCTGCTCTTGCATTGTTCTGTTCTTCTCTGCTCTTGCATTGTTCTGTTTTGCTCTGCTTTTGTTCGAATTATGAAGAAGAAGAAATGATCGAGGATGTATCATACTCACTCAAAGTCAATCTCAGAGTATGTACCACTGGTCCCAGACCAGTCTCAACCAACCCGAAGTCAGCGTCATAGTATGGTACAACTCCACTGGTCCCAGACCAGTATCATCCTCCACTGACTCAAAGTCAGTCTGAGAGTGCGTACCACTAGTCCCAAACCAGTCTCAACCGACCCGAAGTCAGCTTCATAGTAGGTACCACTCCTACCACTGGTCCCAGACCAGTATCACAATCTTAGAGAGTGTACCACTGGTCCCAGACCAGTCTCAACTGACCCGAAGTCAGCGTCATAGTATGTACCACTCTCACTGGTCCCAAACCAGTACTGCACTGACACAAAATCATTCTCAGAGTATGTACCACTAGTCCTAGACCAATCTCAACCGATCTGAAGTCAGTGTCATAGTATGGTACAACTCCTACCACTGGTCCCAGACCAGTATCATTGATCCCAGATCAATGGAGGTCATCCTAGTGTAGGGAGTACGGTAGATACAATGATACGTCCATCGGTTATACTATGGTCCCTAACTTCATTTCCTTGCTCATTGATCAGATGAGAGGTACTTCCCATGAGTCCCAGACTGCATGGGTAGATGCCTTGACAGGAGAACTAATCAATCCTATCCGCATAGGGGAACACATCAATCTTGCTACAATCGCCATGGAGAACACATCAATCTAGGCCTCACAGGAGAACACATCAATCCTGCTACAATCGCCATGGAGAACACATCAATCCAGGCCTCACAGGAGAACACATCAAACCTGCTACAATCGCCATGGAGAACACATCAATCCAGGCCTCACGGGAGAACTAATCATCCTGCTACACAAGAGAGCGAATCGTCCTGTTCCACAAGAGATCGAATCATCTTGTCTCACAAGAGAGCGAATCATCTTGTTCTAGTGAGCACCACCAGGGGAGGGTGGGTCACCCTGTGGTCGTATGTTGCTCCAGTAAGAACCGCAAGCCCTCAGAGCTCCCAGAGCTCAATGTATGCAACATGTAGGACCCTTATACAAGGGTTTCTTGACGACTCCAAGTCGTTTGGGAAAATCACTGATTAGATTTTTCCTCGGGACTTTGACAAGGTGTATCGACCTGTACATCATCTTAATGTGATGGAGCCTCCTTGCTCATCAACTTACCATATCCCAGATGATGTCTATCTGCTGGAGCAATTGACGAATACGAGATTCCTCAATAATCGAATCCCACCTCTGGTTGTTAAAAAGAATCACAGTGGTATGTGTTCAAACAACTCACTGAAGAGCTTCCCCAACCAGGCAGCTTCAAACGAGATCATACTCATAGATATGTATCCGGTCTCGGCAGTGCTTACGACAATCGACTTCTGCTTCCTGCTCATTCATTATATCGAAGCAGAATCCAAAGAGAAACAACACTAAAAAGTGCTCCAGTGATCCTCCATACTACCCGCTTAATCAACATTCGAATAATCATGCAGTTTCACATTTCCGGCAGTGTATTTCAATCCATGAGAGATTGTGTCCTGAAGACATCTCAGAAGATTCTTGACACCAATCTAGTGAGGCTCAACCAAATATGAGCTCACAATGCTAACTGCAAAACATATGTTCGGACAGAGGTTCACCAAGAACATCAACGTGAATGAGTTTTTGAGACTCAAAGGCATTTCCCAAATCTGGTCCGACATCACTACCATATAACTTCTGAAAGTTAAGATCCTCGAGGTAGTCACAGGCTTGTAGTCCACCATACCAAATCTTTCCAGAATCTTCACCACATATTTTCTTTGAGATAGGAAAATTTCCCTTGGCTTTTGTCACACTTCAAGTCCTTGGTCCTTCATTTCAAATTCAAAAGCCAACTCCCTCTTACATTTTTGAATGAGAGGGTGTGCACCTGTTAGAAAGAGGTCATTTACATACAACACCAGTATGAGAGGCTTGTCATCTTCGACCTTAAAGTAAAGGTTAGGCTTCACTCCTAGTGAATCCTAGCTTCATCAAGTAGCTATTGATCCTCTCATACCGTGCTCGGGGTGCTTGCTTCAACCCATAGGGAGCCTTCTTCAACCTGCATACATGAGATTTTCAATCATAAATCTCAAATCCTTTTGGTTGCTCCACATAGACCTCTTCTTTGAGCAAACCGTGCAAGAACGCAGTCTTGACATCCATCTGATGTAGGTTCCATCTTTGTGAAGCCACAAGGGCTATGATCAAGCGGATGGTCGTATATCTGTCAACAGGTGCAAATATCACATCATAGTCTATACCTTCCTTCTCGGAGAAATAAACAAGCCTTATACTATTCCGTACTTCCATTTGGTGCAGCTTTATCTTGTAAAGCCATTTTGAAGTAACAATTGTCTTGTCCTGGGGTCTAGGAACTACTTCCCAGACATCATTCTCCATAATCGTCATAGCATCCTTCCATACTTGATGCTTGATGGCATCTGAGAATGATGAAGGCTCATTTTGTATAATCGTGCTCATGATGGTCAGGTATCCCTGATACCTGTTAGGTTTCTTACTTTCACGAAAGGTTCCTCGGGGTGCAGCATGTCCTTCAACATCATCAAGTATCCCCCTAAGCCATGGAGGCCTCTTCATAGAAGAGGGAGGCTCAGGTGGATAAATAGGATCCATGGGTACCTTCACATCAGGCATTGTTACATCATCTACCCATAGAGACAGCTTCCACAATCGTACGGTTCTTCCTTTCCGCCACACCATTCTACTAGGAATTACATTATAGTTCAGAAGAGTAGTCCTGAACACATACCATTTGGATGGTAATCCTCCAAGAGTCGTGAGTGCCATTTCCCTGTTAGTAATAGTCTCCCCAATAGATAGGAGATCGTTCTTGATCTCGGTGATTCTTAAGAAGTATGCTTGCATACTCTCATCTTTACCCTTCTTGATTTTCCTCAGCTTATTTCTAAGAAACAAAACTTGATTTGCATCATTAACTTTAAATAAACTCACCAGTCTATCGTAGATTTCCTTGGAGGTGTCTAGTTCAGAGATGTTGGCCACCAAGCGCTTGTCGATAGTCCCGGATGATCTTCTTCGCTTTAATTTCTCCGCTCTTCCATTTGTTCCTGGCAGCAGGAGGTGCATTTGATGGAGGCTCAACAATATTGCCTCTCACATGATCCAACACTCCTTGATCCTCAAGGGTTAGATCGATAAACATCTTCCATCCGTGACAGTCAGCGTTCTCACGGAGCTTGTATTTAGCAGGAAAGGGTGTTGAGAACCCCATTGTTCTTTTAGGATAGCCTTGCCAATCTTCTCTTCGGTGATTGCTCTTGCTCTTGCTCGGGCTTTGTCTTCACCTCAGCTCTGATACCATGTTAAGTTATGGTATGTTCTATGCTTATAACAGTTTACTTCTTTTTCTTATTATATTCCACAGATTAGCAATCACATGTACATAAAGTAAAGTGCAGATAGAACATTAAACGATCGACAGAAAACAAGCCAAGACAAGAGACACAAGATGTGGCAGCTAGTCAGGGACAAACCCCACAATGTGTGGGGAAACCCTTTGATCAAATCTTATTTTATCTTCAATAATTTAGCAGAGAGAAATAGTACAATAAATTTGATTTATATCAGCAGTAGCAAACCCTAGATCAGCAGCATCAGCATTAGCGCTTCATCATCAAACTAGGCCAGACGATATCTCACAAACCGACTGTCGGATCGGCTTGATTCCACCACCAAAAGTTGCGGCTTCTAGAGGAGGTTCAGATGAACCTATAGTGCAGTTCAGATGAGGAGATCTTCTAGTCCACATAGGTCAAACTTTACTTCTGCAGTTGCAACTTCAGTTTCAGCAGCTTCTGGCTTCAAACTAGGGCAGTCGATATATTGCAAACCGTCCATCAGATTGACTTGATTCTACCACCAAAAGTTGCAGCTTTCAAAGGAGATTCAGATGAACCTACAGCGCAGTTCAGATGAGAAGATCTTCTAGTCCATGCAGGTCAAACTTTACTTCTGCAATTGCAGCTTCAGTTTTAGCAGCTTCCGGCTTCAAACTAGAGCAGTCGATATCTTGGAAATCGTTCGTCGGATTGACTTGATTCCACCACCAAAAGTTGCGGCTTTTAGAGGAGGTTCAGATGAACCTACAACACAGTTCAGACGAGGAGATCTTCTAGTCCATGTAGGTCAAACTTTACTTCTGCAGTTGCAGCTTCAGTTTTAGCAACTTCTGGCTTCACATATGTGAGGGAGAGACCCTTTTTTGCGCAGTAGAGAAGAGACTCTTTTCTGTGCAGTAGAGAGAGAGATGTGATGAGATGAGTCCAAATGAGGAAAAGTCCTCATGTATTTATACACAACATTGGTGTTTGAATAGATACCATTGTTGGGCTTCTGAGCCTACATGAGTTGTAGGTCGGCTTGATAATAATTCCATAATCAAAATAAATTCATATCTCCATGAATACTTATCGGAATCAGATGATCTTTATATCAATCCTACACCTCTCGACGAGAGGAATCTAATAAAAATATTATCATCCATGAATAAGATGACCCACATGAAGTTTAGCCCTAGTTTCCAATTTTAATAGTCCCTCTCTTTTTGGGAGTTCTATGAACTAAGAGGCATGCAAAAACCAATGGGGATTCAATGGAATTTTGCTGGGATGATGGGGAGGATTAAGGAAGAAATGAGAGAGTGGTTTAAGGGGCCATGGTTGGCAAGGAGACAGTTGAGCATACACTCATTGATGAGATGCCATCCGAGGTATCCATTGATGAGGTATCCCGGGTTGTGGCTAAGTTCTCAGGTGATAGTAGTGCACCACAAGTTGATGAGGTGTCAATAGGCATCTCCATTGTTAATGAGGAGCCAATAGGTACAGAGGCATCCAAATCTATCACAGAGTTGCTGGACGACAGTCACCTATAGTTGACTGGTGAGCATGTCTTGCATGTTGGGTTATCTATGGAGGAGTATGTACAACCATCTTTTGGGCTAGTCGTTGATGAGGGTAACATAGAGACCATATGTTGGGATTCCTGCATAGTTCGCTTTAGAGGCGCACTAACAGGATCTACAACGTTATCAACCCATCCCTACACATTGGATTGAGAAAGGTGGAGTTGTCTAGGCATACCAGAGGGGATGACCAAGTTACCAGCACTATTTGGTCACCTTTGCCCAGTGGAGGGAGGGAGACAGAGCTACCTAGTCAGATCTCATGTGTTAACCCGGATAGCGGGATGTGACGATCGGAGTTGCACAAGGTACATGGGGGCATGGCATTGAACATTGGTATAGTGGGATTCCCTATGGTACATGGGGCCATGGCATTGAGCGTTGGTATCAAGCGGTGCATGGAGTTGTACCACAGAGTTTAGTGCTATGCAGAGGAGTGTACGGATACATACTTGTGTGTAGCCAAGCAAGATGATGCACAACAATTTGTCAGTGTTGCCGCCAGTGAGGTATCCTGACGAGGGCATTCGACACACCATTGGGTTTGGCACACTCATATTTGGAGAGTGAGTTGATCACAGGGCCGACCGTGAGCTTCCATTTATCACTCTCCAGCATTGCACACTGACACAGGGGACTTGGATATCATCTCTTGATGCTCTCATCACGAACAACAAGACTCATGAGGTTCATCTGGGACAGTTGGATGGGACACAGTGCATTGGGAGAGAGGATTTCCAGTTGTGGCATATGTTCAGAACGCGAGTTGGTGGATGCAGGGTTGGGGGTAGTCCAATCTCAAGTAGAGGTATCAATTGCACCACCCTTGAGTCCACACTCAGGTTAATACATGATCCCCTTTTGGTGAGACATTCCGAGGTGTCTCTAGAGCTTCTATAGTGGTTGGTGGACCTTGCTTACAGGTGGATGTTTAGACTCCGGGAAGCATTGGGGAGCACTTTTAGGAGGTAGGACGACAGATCCCATTGTGTGGTATGGTTGGCGTAGGGTTGTGTTGCACGCAACAGATTGGTTCATGATGTATGGAGTTCATATATTGATTGCACACAGGGACCTGTGACATGGTGCAGGTTGGTTCCATCAGAGGTCTACGCTGCAGTCGTTCTGGCTGTGGGATTCAGGGGTTTGGTTGGTCGATTGGACACTTTGTGTAATGTTCCTAAGTAGGAATATGAGTGATATTTTAAACAAATGAACAGTGCAACGACATAAAATTAAAAACATGCATTATACATCCATAAAACACTATAAATCTGGAATTGCTGAGCCATATATTATAAAATCTGAGAGCATAGGTACATTATAAATGAGATGGTGCACCCAGGTTTGTCTCAAGGACAAGCTGGACCAAGCCCAAGCGATGGAATCGCTGAGCTAAAGGCTACCCGGTTGCTGCACCACTCTGCACTGTGTTGTCCCAGTAAAACTGGTGTCCTGTTGAACTTCGACCTGCTGGAATGTGCCCAAATGCTGCCCAGAAAATTACATCCTTTCATCCTTAGACTCCTTGGACAAACTTCAGAAAACCCAGAAGGAAATTTTTGTGGTTTTGACTTCGGATTTTGGATTTTCGGCCTCCTTGGAGCCTCTCCCCAGCTGCTACTGCCAAATTCGACTTACAGGAAATAAACTGCAAATCCCTCTGAAAATACCCTTAGAATGTCGGGTTCACCTGTATTGATTAATTCCTTGCTCCCTGTTGACCACTACGTGTCAACTACCCATAGCAGTACACCCACTTTTTTCGCAAAAGGGATAGCACTTGATCGATGTGTCCGTGCCATTCGACTATCATCATCAGCCTGATCATGTTATTTTGTAAACCTAGTCTGCATGTGTAAATTGTAAATAATCCTAGCAGATCTGTGTCATGTATGTAATTGTATAGGTAAACCTAATTTTCTAGTGATGATCTACGTTCCGAAAGGTTTTTTATCTCAACGATCCATGATCGGCAGAGTTTTCCTTCAGCCTAACCCCAAAGCCGGAATGGATTTTGTCATTAAAATCTTAGGGGAGTCCTAGTGTGCTAAATCGAGTCTACGTAAAAGTGATTTGGGAATAATCCTAACTATTTGGTTAGGTTATTTTATTACAAATTGCTTGATCTGCTAGATTATATTTATGTCGCAAGACTGGGTAGTCTATGAGGGTCTATGTCAAATGGGTTTTCCCTTGAGATGTAAAATTGTAAAAGTCATGATGTAAAGTGTCTTGAGGGTTAGAAAATAATTATTCCCCTCATAGGTCCTAGGTCCTCGGTAAAATTCCCAAAGGCTATGTTCGAGGGTCCAAAAATAAAATAATAAATAATATAATAATAAATAATAATAAGTCAAAGTTTTGAGGAAATAAATGCAAAATTTTAATTTTTTAGTATATTAAAATGCATTTAAAATTTCGATGGATGAGATTAAAAGAGATTTTGATCCTCATCGACGGTCGAGATCACTTTGACATGGATCACTCGAACTAGCCATTGGGAAATTTATCTTTAAATAGAGTGTCAGAGGTCATTTGAGATCATTGGATCTGTGAGTCTTGTGCTAAAGAAAGCTCTCTTGTAATTGTTTTTTCATGTGCAATAAAGAAATACTTTGGGGTTGAAATCTTGTTGGTGTTACTCTTCTGAAAATGTTGTAAGATGTTTTATTTCTGTGCATGATTTTAATTTCAGCCATTGATGATAGCTTTATGAAGAGTGGTTTTAAACACAGGTATCTTGTTTAGTCGCTAGCGTTTGAATGGTAGTTAAATTTCTGAATATGATCGCAGGTATCTCCATTAGATCTGGATTTTAGTATCGTTTTCTCCCTCGTTGTTAATGGTTGAAGTAAGCTGTGCAGGAAAATCTTGATTTCGAAGATTACCGGGCGTTTGGGGAAGTTCTTGGTTGAACCAACCAACTCTCGAGAAAACATTTTCTAAAGAGCCCAGCCAGTTTTGATCCCGGGCTTATCATTTGAATTTTTCTTGTGAATGCATGAAGGGTTTTCTGAAGCATCTCATGTTAAATTTAAAATTCTGAAAATATTTCTGTGGCATACTGCCAAATCTGGCTGTTTACAGCCTTTAAACTGTGAATACTGTAATTATTTCGCTGGTTTTAGGGTTTTTAGTTCTGTTGCTTACATATTTTGTTTTTGGGTGTTTGTTTTTGTCATTACAGGTTGCAGATCTGAAGGTGAGCTTCAACCTCGAAGCCAGATCTAGGCCCTGGAGGGTAAGATCTGGCCTCAGAACCACTTTTTTGTGGGTGTACGTTTCTGTTGTTCAAGGGTTTGAAAATCTAGAAAAATTTTATAAGGGTTCAATTGATTCAAAATTTTTTAAGGTTTCTGAAGGAAGTTGAGGGTTTTCCAGGCCATCTATCTGCTGCTGCCTGGGGTTTTATCTTCACAGAAAATTTTTGAATTTTTTTTAGGAAGAATAACCATTGTTGGGACAAGGTTTTTCATCAGCGTTTTGCAGAAAATCTTCCACGCTATCCATTGAGCTCTCAATCCTCTCTCTGCTATCCCTCTGCCAGCATTCCTTTCAACACTGCCTTTCCTTATCTTGCAAAGCCTGCCTTCACTCTCACGCAGTCACCCTCCTTTCACCCTTCTCGGCCTGCATTGCTGCCTATTTCCCTGCGTCCAGTTACCATTCAAAACTTGCGTCCTACCATTTCTCATGTCCCTCTCCACGTCATTTCTCTAGTTGTCGTTGCCTACATCTTCACGATGTCTCCTTTCCATAAATCCGCAGTCCTCCTTTCTCTGCTAGCTGCCCATTTCCATCCCCTCACTCCGCAGTCTTCTCAACCTGCATGCTGTCACGCAGTCCCTCATCGCCCAAATGTGGTTTCCTATCCATCCTACCCTCATCTTGCGACCCTCCACTGCCATTCCATCGCTCCTTGACTTCCAAAACTCCTCAAGCTTCCGCATTTCTCCCGTTGTCCATTCTCCACATGCAAACGATGGCCTCATAAACTTCATCCTTGTCACGCCATTCCATCGCCCCTCTAGCTCTGTGTTTCATCCCTATCGCTGCCAGACCCGCTCACCTCCTCGACCTGTCATCCTTCCTCGCGTCCCTGCAACAAGCATCTCCATGTATTCTCCCTTCAGCTGCTCATTCAGCAAACCCGTCGAGCTGCTATTCCGCAGTCGCTCCTTCTGCCATCGACCTGTAAATTGCCAAATCCAGACATTCGATATTCTTTTTTTTTTATTTTGTATAGTTAGGGTCAGCATAGTTAGATTTCATGTGATTTCTTAGGTTAGCGTATCTTCTTTTTTTTATATGGTTTCGTTTTAGTTAGAATTATAATTTTTGTTTTAGCTTTTAGATTTATTTATTTCATTTCAATTTTGTTTTATTTAAATTTTTGATTTAACAAAAAAAAAATCATTTGATTTAGATTAGATTTTGGCTAGGTTCTGGTTTTAGATATTTTAGATTTTAGTTTTGTTATATTTTAATTTTAAATTTAGAACCTTATAGCATAAAAAATAATAAAAAATTAAAAAATCATAAAAAGTTTTAGGTTTTGGTTTGGTCTCATTTTAGATTTTAGTTTTTATTTTATGATTTTGATTTTAATCATCAAAAAAAAAAAATTTCTTGAAATATTTTTGTCGCATTTAGTCTTAGCGTATTTTGTCACGTTTCTAATTTTGGTATATTTTGTGCTAAGGCTAAGCTTTGAAAAAAAACATTTATATATATAAAAAAATAAAAGTAAAAAATAAAAAATAAAAAATAAAAAAAATTTTGGAGTTTAACTATTGGAAAACGATAAATTTTTCTGTCTGGAATTTCAAACATAATCATTTTTTGTGGATTCTTAGCTTTTAAATTTCGTAATTGTTTCAAGCATATAAACTTTAGAAATTTAATTGCTAGAACATTGTTAAAGCATTGTGCATTTATTGAATATCTTGCATCTGGTGAAATTAATCATTGCTTGGATTATTTGATGATAAATGATTGTTAGTCGTGGAATTACAAATTTCATATTTTTGCAGCAGTTGATAAGCAATTATTTAATCATTAACTCCATAAGGAACTGATCTTAAGCATTCAAAAGAAAATTAATTTTTAAGTGACGCTAAGCTTCAATGAAGCGCTTCACTGCCCTGCTGTGTCTCCCAAACCAGTTGCTTCCCAGTTGATTTTCCTTTATCCCATAGGGTCTACCCCCCTTAGCCTAGGGAGACGACTTAAACAGAGAGATCGGAGATCAGGGTGACAGCCCCCAGTTTGAGCGTTGTTGCGGTGCTTAGACACTCTGCGCGGCAACATTTTTTGGCGCCATTGCCAGGGATAGAGTTTTTTCCGTCCTTTGTTTATTCGACATTCATCTCGTTTCTTTCCTCTTGTCCTTTCCTGTCCTTAGCTCCTTCCTTTCGAGTCTTTCCGTGTCATACTTTTTGTCTAGGTAGCGAATCCACTTCATCTATCTTCTGCAAGAGTGTATGCTAGAAGACATCCAAGCAGTTTGTTTAATCCTGCTCCTGATCCTGAAAGGGCTCTCATAGTGCGATTACACAAACTATCTTCTCGTGCACTTCTTGTTAACCTCGGACAAGAAGCCCTATCTGATATCCATTTCCTTTTTACTAGCCCGGTCGAGCACGACATCATGGATGTTTTTGCCCCTTGCAATTTTTCTAACATTCAGGGTTATCCCAATGATATTCCAAAGCATGGAATGGATAAATTGTCTTTCTTTCTGGGAAATAATGCAATTAGTGCCAATTCACATATGAAAGCTTTTAGTTTATTGATGGGTAAGTATGCAAGGGCTGTTGATTTTAATCATGAAGATGTTAGAATAACTCTTTTTGTTCTGACCTTGGAGGGCGATGCTCACGAATGGTTTGCAAAAAAGCCTCCGAATTCTTTTGATTCCTTGTAATCGATCGTTAGTGCCTTTAAGGAAAAGTATGGAGATAAGAGAGAAGAAAGACACCTCGTGAAAGCTATTAGCATAATAGAAAAGAGAGAGAATGAAACTGCTGAAGAATTTAACAAAAAGTTTAATGATATTATTAAGGAATTACCTCAAGATTATAAACCTACCGACAAATTTCTGCGAGATTTTTATATTGATGCCTTTAGCCTTGAGCCTTCTTATGAGTTGAGACGTGCTAAACTTCCTGATTATGGGGACTGCCAAGCCTTAGCCGTAGAGCTTGAAAAGGATAAGGCAGTGTCTGGGAAGTCTGAAATCCCAGGTTTTGATAGGCATTCAACTAAATTGAAAGAACCTAAAGGAAAAGAGGTTCAAGAGCCTGATAGCGAAATTAATCAAGCGAAATTAACATCTAACCATGCTAAGGAGATAGTTACTTTGCAGAATAGACTGGTCCAAATAGAAAGAGCGCAAACGCAAAATTTCTAGCGCAGAAATAATAATCATAATAGAAATAATAATTAGCAAAAGAAGGGTCAATCTAGTGAGCAGAGACCTCCTAATCCGTTTACTAATTTGGTCGATGATGCTCCGCCTTACTATCGGGTTTGTGATGCTCTTCATGAGGAGGCTACTTGTCCCATCATTAGAAGAATTTTGGATAATGGAATGTTGGGGGAGGGTGATCAAATAAATGTAGTGGGTAATGAGTTTCCTTTGTCTATGAACGATTGGATGGAGGTTAAGGAAAATAGTCGAGACGTTATGCATCCCTCATCACCTTTTGGTATAAATAATCTTGAAAATGAAAATGATATTTTGGCTAAGCTATATGGCGAAAAACCCTCTCCAGAGCAAGTCATGGAAATTGCTAGAGACAAAGATTTGACTTATCAGAGAAGAGATAAAGATCAGAGCGGGAATCCCATTCCCCCTTGAACCTTTAATCCAATTTTGAACTCTGGATTAGATGTTGATTTGGGAAGTTGGTTTAACAATGCGAAAATCTGGATTCCTGTCTCTGAGATTGCAAAAATCCCTTCCCAAAGAGATAAGTTACTAAAAGCTATTCAAGGTCCTCAGGTAAATATTTCTCAACAGAGGACCCCGAAAGTTGATTATCACGATGCTACCATATATTTGCAAAGTTTAGATTCGGATAACAAAGATCACCAGCCTTTCTTTATCACCTTGTTGGTTAATGGATATAAATTGAATAATTGCATGTTGGATTCTGGTGCATTAGCTTGTGTCATGACTAAGAGGGTCATGGAACAACTTAATTTAAGAGTTTCTAGACCCTACTACAATATATGTGCCATGGATTCTAAGAAGATTGAAGTTCATGGTTTGATCAAAGATTTACAAATTCATTTATCAGTTTACCCAGACATTATGATTGTTATGGACATTGTTGTTGTTGATGTGCCTGATGCTTGGGGTATGCTTTTATCTAGAAAATGGGCCTCTGATCTAGGAGGAAGTATTCAAATGAATTGGTCATATGCTATGATTCCTTCTCCTAAAGGTGATGGTTTTGTGAGACTTAATAGAGAGCCCGAGAGAAAATTTCATGTTGAAGATCCTAAGAGACCTCATAATGAGATAACTAAAGAACAATCCAACATTGGGAATTATGCTATCATGTCTAATTTCATAATTCCTCCTGATGATAAGGTTGATAAAAAGATTAGGGGTCTCAATGATAAAGTTTGATACATGTATTTTGATGGTGCATCATTTAGGCATGGTAAAGGTGCAAGAATAGTATTAAAATCTCCCCTTGGTCATATTTTCAAGTTTGCCTATCAATTGGAGTTCGAAGCAACCAACAATGTCGCTGAATATGAGGCTTTATTGTTGGGTCTTGAATTGGCAAAATATTTAAGAATTAAGTTGCTTAGCATTAAGGGGGATTCTGACTTAATTATCATGTAGCTTAAGAATAAATTTACATGTAGAAATCAAAGATTAAGGAATTATCAAAATGCTGTATGGGATACTATGGAATACTTTGATGCCTTTGACCTTGAAGCTATCTGAAGAGAGCATAATAGATTGGCAGATGAACTTGTCGTCACTGCTTCTACTTTGCAATTGTCTGATGGGCTTGTTGACCACTACCGGTCAACTACCCATGCAGTACACCCCCTCTTTTCTTGGCAGAAAGGGGTAGCACCTGAACGACGTGTCCGTGCCAGCCTAAAGTCATCCGCAGCTTGATCAGTTTAATTGTAAACCCAGTCTGCATGTATGAAATGTAAATAATCTTAGCAGATCAGAGTCATGTATGTAAAATTGCCTAGGTGGACCTAACTTTCTAATGATAATCTACGTCCCGGAAGGTTTTTCGTCTCACCGATCTACGATCGGCAGAGTTTTCCTTCAGCCTGACCCCAAAGCCGGGATGCATTTTGTTATTAGAACTTTAGGAGAATCCTAGTGTGTTAATCTGCTAGATTATAGTTGTGTCGCAGAACTGGGTGGTTTATGAGGGTCTATGTTAAGTGGGTTTGTCCCCTTAAGATGTAAATTGTAAAAGTCATGATGTAATGTGTCTTGAGGGTTGAAAAATGTTTTAAATCCCCTCATGAGTCCTAAGTCCTAGGTCCTAGGTGATGTTTCCGAAGGCTTAGTTCGATGATCCATTTGAGAAAATAAATAAAAATAATAAAACAACAAAATAAATAAAAATTAAAAATTAAAAAATTAAAAAAAAAAAATTAAAAATGAAATAAATAAAAAATAACAAAAAATTGAAAAATAGAGCAAAAACCCTAAATAATAAAATAATAATATTTTAAGTGAATGCATGCAAAATATCATTTTAAACAATTTCGACGGATGAGATTAAGAGATGTCTTGATCCTCATCGACGGTCGAGATCATTTCGACATGGATCACTCGAACTAGCCGTTGGGATCATTTCCTTTAAATAGGGTGCTAGGGGTCATTTCAGATCAATTGGATCTGTGAGTCTGGTACTGAAGAAGCTCTCTTGTAAATCTGTTTCTGGTTAATAAAAGAAGACTTTGGGGTCCAAATCTCGCTGGTGTTACTCTCTGGAAATGTTGTGAGATTGTTTAATTTTCTGCATATTTTATTTTTCAGCCATTAATAATAGGTTATTGTAGAGTATTGTGAGCACATGTATCTTGTTCACTTGCTAGGGTTTGAGTGGTGTTACGGTTTCTGAAGTAATGGTAGGTATCTCCATTACTTTTTGAGATCTAGCAGCATTTTTGCCCTCTTTACTGATGGTTGAAGTGAGCCGTGCAAGAAAACTCTTACTGAAGAAGATTGCTGGGCGTTAGGGGAAGTTCTCGGCTGAACCAGCCAACTCCCGCAAGCATTTTTTGCTGAGCCCAGTTGGATTTGATCTTGGGTCTATCATTCAGTTTATTTTTTCTAATTTGCATGAGAGATTTTCTGAAGTTCTTCACAGTGAAAACCTGAAGTTTTTTTATTCTTTAAAATATTTCTGTTCTTATTGCCGAATCTGGCTGTTAAGGGGCCAAAATCTGTAAATTAATCAAGCTGATCTAGGGTTTCAAATTTTTTGCTTCATGCGGTTCTCATTAGGGTCTTTTTTCCTTGAAATTGCAGGTTTTGAGAAATTCGTAAGGGTTTCCGGAGCTGGAAAGATCAAAAAATTTTCTTTTTTAAAGTTATTGGATTACGGTTACTACTGCGCTCAAAGCAAGCTTCAGTCCTTTCACACAGATGCAGTTTTACTCTCATACAAAAATGCGCAGTTGCAACGACAAAGAGCAACGTTGAGTTCAGTATGCAGTAATGTTCTACAAATAAAAAGAGGGAAGGCAGGAATCAAAACATCAGCGTGCAAACATAAACATTTTAGGCGTCCCTGTCTGAAACTGAATAGCGCATTGAGTTTTTTTGGGCATATCGCTCCATATATCAGCCTGGTAAGGATTAACAGTTTTCTTTGTTGCTCCATTTGCAAACGTTTCAGCGTTCAAGTGAAACAATGGTGGCCATTCTGCGTGGAGGCTTCAGGTAAGTTCCGAACTGGTTCATGTTCATCGCTGTCACACTATTACATTTACACAGCCAGTCATCGAGCTCTGCAGGGTTACGATTCGGTCATTCCAGTCGTCCGCCATCATGTTCATGCTTGCACGTCTTTGAGCTTTTCTGATGGGCGTCAGGGAAATTTCTTGGGTTTCGACTGGCGATTAAATCCCTCCAAGCCGAAGTCTCTGCTGCCTTACGCTACCCTATCTCCTTGCAGCTATCATTTCTCTCTGAATCGTCCATCTCCTCCTCGCAAAACTCTCCCGCAGGCTTCTCGAACCTCTGCCGTCAGTCTCGATCCCATTAAATCGCGTTTTCATCGAGCCTTTTGTTGTTACGCTCATTCAATTATTTCGTAGATATTCATGTGGTTTAGTTTCCGTAGGTTAGAAATAGTTATTAGTTAAAATTCGATTTCATTATAGTTTCAATTTTATTTTTTTTAGATTTTAATTACCTTTTTTTTAAATAGTTTCATTTTGTGAGATATAAACTCATAAAAATAAAATAAAAAATAAGAAAAATAATATTTTTCCTTTATATATATTTTGATAGTTTATTTTTAAGCTTTGTTAGATTTTAGTTATTTAATTTTTTTTTTAAATTTTAATATTTTAGTTTAGGATTTTACTTTGTTTAGATTTTAATTTAATTTCACTCTTAAAAAAAAAAAATAATAATAATAATAAAAAAAATAAAAAAAAATAAAAAAAAATAAAAAAAATTAAATAAAAATTTAGGATTTTCAGGTTTTGCATTTAGTTGGAATTTTTGTTTTAATTCTTTGCCTGAAAATCATATCAAAAAAAAAAAAAAAAATTGTGGAAAAATTTTCCAATTTCAGCCTTGGCTCGGGAAAATTACCTTGGTTTCATCTAGTGTTGATAATATCGGTATCGGGAAAATATCGGCGAGGGTCCGGAAAATATCTTATCGGAAATATCGGCGAAAATATCGGCAAAATATCGGCAAATATCGGCAAGCATAAAAAATGCATAATATATTCATTTTTTTTCAGATTTCTAAACATATAAAGCAATAACAACATGAACTAAACACATTGGCACATAAATATGAAGAAAACACTGATATATATGATGTCAAATAGAAATGATACATCAAACTTCAAAGGCGATACCAAATCCTGCTGATCCCTGATAGTGATAAATTGATAATTGTCCAATCAAGGACTCAAACAAAAATTAAAATAACATCACACATCCTGCTGATCCCTGATAGTGATAATTGTCCAATCAAGGACTCAAACAAAACAACATCACATATATAAAACTTTAAAAGTATTTCATCATCATGAGTTATAAACTTATATGTAGCAAAAGTTGCAAAACAAATAAAACTAGCAGCTATCTATCTGAGACCATTGGCCTCTCCCTAGCAGCTTTCTTTCTGTCTTGTTCAGCAATTGCTTCACGAGCTTTTTGTATAACCTCTGCACTAGAAACCATACAAGGCATGACATCTGCATCATATGCAGAGAGTTTAGCCAGATGGTATTTCAATCATGTAATCCCTCCTGACATCTTGGTCCCACACAAGTTGCATGATATATATGCCTGATTTGCCCCACCAACAGCCTCCCCATACTCCCAAAATGGGTCCAAAGCTTTTGGCATATTTGACATTTGTAGTGAACTAATTCAAACCTAGGGCACAAAAAAAACAAAAAATTGGCATTAAATGAGTATAACTATACAGTGCCCAGCAAACACTCAAGAAACTATTTTAATTTTTAAAGCAACATCTTCATGTTCAGAATTTAAACAACAAAAGCAAGCATAAAAAATGCATAATATATTCATTTTTTTCAGATTTTTAAACATATAAAGCAATAACAACATGAAATAAACACATTGGCACATAAATATGAAGAAAACACTGATATATATGATGTCAAATAGAAATGATATATCAAAGGCGATACCAAATCGTGCTAATCCCTGATAATTGTCCATTCAAGGACTCAAATGTGGAGAACCAATACAAAATAACATCACATATAATAATAAAAGTATCTCATCATCATGAGTTACATGTAGCATAACAAATAAAACTAGCAGCTATCTATCTACTGCCCTCTCCCCCTTTTACGGGAAAACATGATGGGCTGTTTGTCAGGCCTGCCCCTAGTAGTAGAAGGCCCTGACATTGCCTCTGCACCTAATGTCAAATAATGAGTGATAGGCATGGAGCTATGCTCTCCTATATCTATAGCAGATGGTGTTGATGCTGATGCTCCCGCAGTGTCCTCCTCCAGCTCCTCCTGCTCCTCCTCTAAGTGTTGCTGCTCCTCTGACTCCGAGTCCTCCTCTTGCTGCCCCTGCTCTAATGGATCATCTGCCACTGGCTCCTCCAACCATGAAGGTGACTCCTCCAATATGGGCTCCTGAGACTCCACCCTCCACGGAGACAATACATCAATATTGTCTAAGGAAATGGCATCTGGATCCACTGGTGATTCTATTTGCCTCACTCGAAGTCGGATGTTGTAATGCACATACACCAAATCGTTGAGGCGTGCAAACTCCAACCTGTAAGAGTGTCAAAAAAAGTAATGAGTCTTGACTCTTGACTCTTGACACTTGAAGGTCATAAATTAAAAATTAAAAATTACAATAAGTGTAATTGCTCAACTGAAGGCTTGAGTTCAAAGTTATACCTGTTGCGCTTTTTGGCGTGTATTTTCTCAAATACACTCCAATTGCGCTCACACCCTGAAGAGCTACATGTTTGACTCAAGATTCGTATAGCCAAATTTTGCAAATTTGGTACCCTTGCACCATAGCTTCGCCACCAAAGATCTACAACAAAATAATGAAATAAAAAATTCAAAAACTTAAAAGTTAAAAGTTAAAAGTTAAAACATAATTAAATTCAAATTTCTAATTTCTAATGAGTGATGACTTGTCACTTACGTGGCATGAAGAGGTCCCTTCCCTTAATGGCATCATCAAAGCCAAATAGGCCAACACAATCCTGATAACTATGTATCTCGCGGATGATTTTGCGACGAAGCTCAGAATCAGGTACCATCCTCTCAATACAGGAATGGAGCCCTTCCATCACCTCGCCATCAAAACGAAATTTGCATTTGTATGCAAATGCAGGGTTGAGGAAGAGTGCTGCTGCATGAATGGGTCGATGAAGCATCCCTGTCCACCGACTATCGATCACATCCCATAACATCATCTGCCTATTAAGGCCAGCAGAACCCTTGTCTGCATAATAGGAACAAATGGCCTCCTTGGCCCTATCCATGCCCTCATACAAATAAGGCATTGCAGGCTTCTCTCCATCCACCAATCTAAGAACCTTTACTATAGGTTCGCTAACTGCACATGCTTCTTGTACTCCACGCCAAAATGTCTCAGAGTACACCATTTTTTCAATGGCTCTCCCATCAGGTCTCCTGCTGTATCTACAACCACGCCAATCATCAGACACAAACATTTGCTTCAACTCGAACTGACATCGAAGCAAAGACTGGAGAGTAATAAAGGTTGTGGCAAAACGTGTGATGGCAGGACGCCACAACTCCTTGTTTTTAGTGTACCTCCTCATAAGGCTAAGAACAAAAGCATGGTTATAAATAAACTTGGGGATGCTCCTAGCCATATCAACTGCCTCCTTGATGAAGGAGAGTTTCCCCATATCCTCAAGCAACAAATCAAGACAATGCGCTGCACATGGAGTCCAGAACAATGTGGGATGCCTCTCCATAAGCATTCTGCCGGCAGACACATAATTAGCTGCATTGTCTGTTACGACTTGCACCACATTCTGCACACCAATCTCCTGAATGAACCCATCTAACAACTCACATATCGTTGCTGCATCTTTGATATGTTCTGATGCATCCAACGATTTAATAAACATGGTACCTTTAGGACAATGTACCAAGAAATTTAGAAGGGTCCTACCCTTCCTATCTGTCCAACCATCAGACATCACTGTGCATCCAGTGACTTCCCATGTCTGTTTCAACTCCGCCAATCTAGAGTTGATGTCCTGTTTTTCTGCTTGAAGAATTGGCCCCCGCAACTCCTCATATGTGGCACTTTTGTACCCTGGGCCCACAACAGCAATAGCATCACACATTGGTTGCCAAAATGGATTGGTTTTTGTGATGCTGAGAGGTAAGTCGCTCCAAAAAATACACCTCCCCATGACTCTATCTGCTTCTTCCTTCTCCTTTTTTTTATAAAGCGATTTTATGCCAGGTTGTGCTCCAGCTCCTGTTCGTGGAACAAAAAATGATGACCTCGCATTCACACTAGCAGTAGCGCTAGCATGTGATGGTGTGCCAGTTGTGGAACTGGAGCCCCTCCCACTAGGGCCAGTAGGGCCACTACCCTGAACATCAAAATCAGGAGAAGATATCCCAAAAGATCTACCTGCACGTTCAGCTTTGTTTCTTTCCGCCTCTTCCTTCTTTCTGTCCTTTTCTTCAATTGCCTCAAGAGCTTTTCGTATAAGCTCCGGACTAGAAACTTTACAAATGCCAACATCATGTCCAGGGAGTCTAGCAAGATGGTATTTCAGTCATGTAACCCCACCTGTCATCTTGTCCCCACACAATTTGCATGAAAGATATGCACGATTTGTCCCACCATCAGGGATCCCATACTCCCAAAATGGGTCCAAGTTTTTTGGCATATTTGTATTTTGTAGTGGGCTAACTCAAAAGGAAACCT
Organism: Pinus tabuliformis; assembly: GCA_031772625.1. Taxonomy (NCBI): domain Eukaryota; kingdom Viridiplantae; phylum Streptophyta; class Pinopsida; order Pinales; family Pinaceae; genus Pinus; species Pinus tabuliformis. The sequence goes on along the minus strand of CM062816.1, from coordinate 975,931,649 downwards.
ACAGCACCAAAAAAAAATTGGAATTAGTAACTTAATAACTTAATAAGTAATACGAATTTACGAAATTCCATGGGTGCAGGTCTCAATATCAAATCCTCATTCTTCAAAGACAAATGGACTAAACTTTAACAAAGTTCTACAATCTGCAATCTTCACACAAAGGACCCTAGTCAAGCTATGTAGAAAAGAGTCAAAAGACATTAAAATCATAAAATATAAATGTATTCAATAACAGTGTTAGAGGACTGCGATTTGGCTGCTACAGGCAGTGTATACATTGAGGATAATAAAAGCATTTATATTTATGCTTCTAATGTTGGCTTATATGCTATCTTCTGAGGATAAGCAACTGTTGGGAAAGATTTCAATATGGTAGATTGGGAGGGCAACTGTTGTGAAAGATTTCAATATGGTAGAGTGGGAAGGCAACTTTCCTAATCTCAGGGCAAAACATGGGATTATGCTCCATCTATTCTTCTAATATTGGTTCACTAACAATCTTTCTGAGGCTAAATGAGTGTTGAGAGGGGATTTTAATAAGGTAGACAAGTAATTGTAGGAGGTGAAATAAGAGTTGATGTAAAATAAAATCAACACATCAAGTTTTTAATGTGAATTGCAGCCATAAACATCATGATATTGGAGGCTACTTTACATGGTCCAATACAAGAAGGCATCAGGAAAGAGTACTGGCAAAACATGACTTGTTAACTTTTAAGCCCCCAAAAAAGGATTAGTGTTTTCAAGAACTGAGAACAGATTTGTTGATGTTGGGTTGGATGCTACAGGGTTTGACCAAATTCTGTTGGTTACATGCATGTTGAGACTCATGAGTCATGACAGTGTGACAGTAACCTCATAAGGCAGTTACCTTTGACGGTGACTTTGGCGTTGTGTTGGTGACTTGAAGGCATGATTGTGTTCATGGCAAGAGTCCTTGATGAAGGATTATGTCAGTGACCTGTGAACTGGGTAGCAACCTTCTATAACAAGATCTTGATGAAAGTAATTAATGGCAGCATGACAGCAGTAATCTTGACATAGTGACCTGATGACTGTAATGATAGTTGTTGTGACATGACAGTGACCTTGTTATTACCATACAGACAGTGATCTTGCTAACAGTAACCTTGATATGTTTGGAGTCTGGACAGTATAGCAGATATATCTGAATGCAAAGGACCCTTTTACATGTGCAGAGAAACCTTATGGTTGTGTGGTATATAGATAAACCCTATGGCTGTGAGGATTATGGTAGTATTAACTTGAGAGTGCCAGGAATCAGTATCTGCCCTTCCTTTCAAACTTAAGGTATCTCGTCTTTAATCACAAGATTGAATAATGTACATAGTAGATATTAATAATTATATGTCAAAAGTTTATTGTTGTGTGAAAAGATATTGACCAAGGATCTGCTCTCTGTAACCCTTACTAAATTGCTTGTCTTTGCAAGTGTTTGTCACAAGTCTCAGCTTAGCAACAAGAGCTATACCCTTAAATATCTAATGAGCTAGAAGGACTTCGCTAATGGGAGGACCAAATATGACATGAAAAGCCAGTTCTGAACATAGCTTTGTGGAAAAGCATAACGGCAAAGGCTGGAAAAGCTAAGTCACCAGGATTAGGATATCACGTGCAGATTTTTAGAAGACTTTGCATATAACATATATGAATACAGCACATATAATACAAGCCACAAAATATAGATGCGAATCTGCGATGACTGTAGAAGACAAACCATGCGATCACTGTAATAAGTTATAGACTGTGCGTACTGCGTATATAGTCTCGACTCTCCATGGCACATGCATATAGAATGACGTGCATACCTGTAGGCTGGCCGCTGTAAAGTTTAAAGTTTTAAACCCTCCTTCGCAGCCAAAAACTTCAAACCCTCCGCACTGTTCGCACTCGCAGCGTCTCTCTCCAGCTCACGAAAATCAAATCACGGTTTGACGGTAAACAAAAACCTAATTTATAAACTCTGCCGGCGATATTCACCATCGTCGCGCGATTTTTATACAAATATCGCCGAAATCTCGGATTTCTCGCGAGATTTTCGAAATTACAAAATAGCGCGATATTTTCCAGCCGAAATTTCGTTTTCATGAAAATCGCGCGATATTTACGAATATCGCCGAAATATCGGCGATATTATCAACACTGGTTTCATCTTTATGCTGAGGTTGAAAATTTTAACGTGAGAATTTGTGTTTAATCTGATTCAATTTTCATCTGATGATTAATTGCATGAATGTGGTTATTCAAAGCACTTTATTTCTCGAAATCTTAATTTGTTGGAGTATCACTAAGTCATTAAGCATTTTTCTCGCATTCGATAAAAGTCAATTTTCGCTCGGGCTTTGATGATAAATGATTGCTCCTAATGAGATCATTTTCCGCAGCATCTGGTAATTAAACGATTAAACATTTGCTCCACAAGGCACTGGTCCTTAAACTAATAAATCCATTTTAGTGCTTTTCATATTGTGTCTCCCAACCAACTGGTCGACAGTTGGTCTCTTTCACCTCACAGGGTCTACCCCCCTTAGCCGCGGGAGACAGGCTTAAACGGAGGGATCGGGGATCAGAGTGACAGCCCCCGGTCTGAGCGTTGTCGTGTCAATCTGCGCGCCAACATTTTTTGGCGCCGCTGCCGGGGACAGAGTTCCTCTGTTCCTGGAGTTTCAACGAATTTTTATCATTCATCATTCATCTTTCTCATCTCTCATTTTGAGCTGGCAGATTCAACCTTTGGGGTTATCATTTGGATCTTTTATTGCCTTATTTTTCGCCATATCAGTAGCATCTTTTCGGTTTGTTTCTTGTTTGGGTGGCGACTCCACTTTCTCATTTTTCCCAGACAAGAAGCTTTCCTCATATCTGCTTGTGGTTACTTTTTGGATCCTAGAATCAGATTCATTGTTCAAGTGGCGACTCCACTTCTTTCATCTCTTAATCTTCTTGAGCAGAAATCTCTTTCTATCATCCATTTGATCCCTTATTATTCATCATGGATTATTCATTTAAACCATGTCATTTTACTAATAATCTCCATGATCTTCCGAAAGAGGCCATTTCTAAATTATTTAAGTTCTCAGGTGGTGATTCGGTCGCTGTTAGACAGCATTTGAACAGGTTTACTTGTGTAATGATCATATATTGTAGACTTCCTCAATATAATCATGAAGATTTCAAGATGCATCTATTTGCCCATTCTTTAGAAGGTGATGCTTTGAAATGGTTTAACAATTTTCCTAAGGATTCTTTCACTTCTTTACAAGACATTGTCAATGCTTTTAAAGATAGATATGGTGATCCAAACAGCTTGCCTTCTGCCCCTAAAATTGTGCATCAGAACAAAAGTAATTTGATAAAAGGTCCAGCTGTCGGTGAAAGATTCCAAAACGATTCTTCATATCAGAATGTGTCATCCACCGGTACTATTGCAGATCAAGTTCATGATAGTGGAAAATCAGGGATAAGTGACAATGAAAAGGAAGAGCAAAAGCAAATTATACAAGATCTAATGATGCTAGTAAAAAATATGGAAAGCAATCAAACTAATTATGTCAATGATGTCAAAACTTTATGCACCCACCTTGAAAAACGCAATAGGGAGATGGAGATTGTGCAAAATCAGCATGCTAAAGAAATTGAGGCCATGAAAACTAAATATGAAACAGAAATTAGAATCATGCGAAGCAAGATGTCAGGATTAGAGGAAAATATGGTGACCATGAAAGCTGATCATGATAGGGAAATTGATTCTATGCAAAACAAGTTATTAACTATGGATGAAGAAATGACTATCATGACATTCGATCATAATAATCAGTTGGCCACCATGCAAGCAAATCATACAGAAGAAATAAACTCCATGCAGCATTGCTTGATGAACATAAAGGAAGAAAACGATAAAATAATAAAAGATATGGAAGAACACCATGCCAGACAAATCAGTGCTATAAAGGTTGAACACTCTAGTCAGATGGATGCCATTAAAATACAGGTTCAAAAATTTCAACAATGGTCAGAGGATGAGAGAAACCAGGGGACATCAACAGATCAGGAGCCTTCTCATTTGTTGCAACAAGTTCCATCTTATTATGAGGAGGTCATTGATTCGATTGAAAGGTGGTTAATTGAAGGAGATCCAGATAGACTTAAAAACGACAAAGATCAGATGCAAGATAAAAAAAGACATAGCACGCATATCTTACATACTTCATCTGATAGTTTTGAAACAGAAAGTTCCATGTCATCAGTAATTCAACCTGCCAGAAAGAAAAGGCGCAAGAGAAAGAGAATGAGACGAAGATTTGATGCATCAGACGGCGGCGAGCAGCTTGATTTTCGGATAGGAAAAAGTCCTACCTTATGCAAAATTGGACATGGCACATCCGACAAGCAGCCGACAGATTTGCCTGAAAGCAGGCAAATGCTCAGTATACACTATATTGAACACATCTGATGCCATGGGGCATCCTTTGTATCGTATTTCTATCCCTACTCCTTGTTTTTCCGCATTTTCATTTCTATTTTAGGATTAGATTTGCTTTTCTAGATTAGTTAATAAATGAAGAGCTTATATCTTTCCTGTGCTTAATGTTATATGATGATTTTTGGACGGACGCTACTTATATTTTATTGTGTGTTGCGTGGATGCAGATTCTGGATTCTCACATTCCTACAGAGCAGCAACGTGTCCCCAAGTAGAGCCAGATGTTGACCACTACCGGTCAACTACCCATGCAGTACACCCCCTCTTTTCTTGGCAGAAAGGGGTAGCACCTGAACGACGTGTCCGTGCCAGCCTACAGTCATCAGCAGCTTGATCAGTTTAATTGTAAACCCAGTCTGCATGTATGAAATGTAAATAATCTTAGCAGATCAGAGTCATGTATGTAAAATTGCCTAGGTGGACCTAACTTTCTAATGATAATCTACGTCCCGGAAGGTTTTTCGTCTCACCGATCTACGATCGGCAGAGTTTTCCTTCAGCTTGACCCCAAAGCCGGGATGCATTTTGTTATTAGAACTTTAGGAGAATCCTAGTGTGTTAATCTGCTAGATTATAGTTGTGTCGCAGAACTGGGTGGTTTATGAGGGTCTATGTTAAGTGGGTTTGTCCCCTTAAGATGTAAATTGTAAAAGTCATGATGTAATGTGTCTTGAGGGTTGAAAAATGTTTTAAATCCCCTCATGAGTCCTAAGTCCTAGGTCCTAGGTGATGTTTCCGAAGGCTTAGTTCGATGATCCATTTGAGAAAATAAATAAAAATAATAAAACAATAAAATAAATAAAAATTAAAAATTAAAAAATAAAAAAAAAAAATTAAAAATGAAATAAATAAAAAATGACAAAAAATTGAAAAATAGAGCAAAAACCCTAAATAATAAAATAATAATATTTTAAGTGAATGCATGCAAAATATCATTTTAAACAATTTCGACGGATGAGATTAAGAGATGTCTTGATCCTCATCAACGGTCGAGATCATTTCGACATGGATCACTCGAACTAGCCGTTGGGATCATTTCCTTTAAATAGGGTGCTAGGGGTCATTTCAGATCAATTGGATCTGTGAGTCTGGTACTGAAGAAGCTCTCTTGTAAATCTGTTTCTGGTTAATAAAAGAAGACTTTGGGGTCCAAATCTCGCTGGTGTTACTCTCTGGAAATGTTGTGAGATTGTTTAATTTTCTGCATATTTTATTTTTCAGCCATTAATAATAGGTTATTGTAGAGTATTGTGAGCACAGGTATCTTGTTCACTTGCTAGGGTTTGAGTGGTGTTACGGTTCTGAAGTAATGGCAGGTATCTCCATTACTTTTTGAGATCTAGCAGCATTTTTGCCCTCTTTACTGATGGTTGAAGTGAGCTGTGCAGGAAAAATCTTACTGAAGAAGATTGCCGGGCGTTAGGGGAAGTTCTCGGCTGAACCAGCTAACTCCCGCAAGCATTTTTTGCTGAGCCCAGTTGGATTTGATCCTGGGTCTATCATTCAGTTTATTTTTTCTAATTTGCATGAGAGATTTTCTGAAGTTCTTCACAGTGAAAACCTGAAGTTTTTTTATTCTTTAAAATATTTCTGTTCTTATTGCCGAATCTGGCTGTTAAGGGGCCAAAATCTGTAAATTAATCAAGCTGATCTAGGGTTTCAAATTTTTTGCTTCATGCGGTTTTCATTAGGGTCTTTTTTCCTTGAAATTGCAGGTTTTGAGAAATTCGTAAGGGTTTCTGGAGTTGGAAAGATCAAAAAATTTTCTTTTTTAAAGTTATTGGATTACGGTTACTACAGCGCTCAAAGAAAGCTTCAGTCCTTTCACACAGCTGCAGTTTAACTCTCATACAAAACTGCGCAGCTGCAACGACAAAGAGCAACGTTGAGTTCAGTATGCAGTAATGTTCTACAAATAAAAAGAGGGAAGGCAGGAATCAAAACATCAGCGTGCAAACATAAACATTTTAGGCGTCCCTGTCTGAAACTGAATAGCGCATTGAGTTTTTTTTTGGGCATATCGCTCCATATATTAGCCTGGTAAGGATTAACAGTTTTCTTTGTTGCTCTATTTGCAAACGTTTCAACGTTCAAGTGAAACAATGGTGGCCATTCTGCGTGGAGGCTTCAGGTAAGTTCCGAACTGGTTCATGTTCATCGCTGTCACACTATTACATTTACGCAGCCAGTCATCGAGCTCTGTAGGGTTATGATTCGGTCATTCCAGTCGTCCGCCATCATGTTCATGCTTGCACATGTCTTTGAGCTTTTCTGATGGGCGTCAGGGAAATTTCTTGGGTTTCGACTGGCGATTAAATCCCTCCAAGCCGAAGTCTCTACTGCCTTACGCTACCCTATCTCCTTGCAGCTATCGTTTCTCTCTGAATCGTCCATCTCCTCCTCGCAAAACTCTCCCGCAGGCTTCTCGAACCTCTGTCGTCAGTCTTGATCCCATTAAATCGCGTTTTCATCAAGTCTTTTGTTGTTACGCTCATTCAATTATTTCGTAGATATTCATGTGGTTTAGTTTCCGTAGGTTAGAAATAGTTATTAGTTAAAATTCGATTTCATTATAGTTTCAATTTTATTTTTTTAGATTTTAATTACCTTTTTTTTAAATAGTTTCATTTGTGAGATATAAACTCATAAAAAAAAAAAAAATAAGAAAAATAATATTTTTCCTTTATATATATTTTGATAGTTTATTTTTAAGCTTTGTTAGATTTTAGTTATTTAAATTTTTTTTTAAATTTTAATATTTTAGTTTAGGATTTTACTTTGTTTAGATTTTAATTTAATTTCACTCTTAAAAAATAATAATAATAATAAAAATATAAATATAAATAAATTTAAATAAAAATTTAGGATTTTTAGGTTTTGCATTTAGTTGGAATTTTTGTTTTAATTCTTTGCCTGAAAATCATATCAAAAAAAAAAAAAAATGTGGAAAAATTTTGCAATTTCAGCCTTGGCTCGGGAATTACCTTGGTTTCATCTTTATGCTGAGGTTGAAAATTTTAACGTGAGAATTTGTGTTTAATCTGATTCAATTTTCATCTGGTGATTAATTGCATGAATGTGGTTATTCAAAGCACTTTATCTCTCGAAATCTTAATTTGCTGGAGTATCACTAAGTCATTAAGCATTTTTCTCGCATTCGATAAAAGTCAATTTTCGCTCGGGCTTTGATGATAAATGATTGCTCCTAATGAGATCATTTTTCCGCAGCATCTGGTAATTAAACGATTAAACATTTGCTCCACAAGGCACTGGTCCTTAAACTAATAAATCCATTTTAGTGCTTTTCATATTGTGTCTCCCAACCAACTGGTCGACAGTTGGTCTCTTTCACCTCACAGGGTCTACCCCCCTTAGCCGCGGGAGACAGGCTTAAACGGAGGGATCGGGGATCAGAGTGACAGCCCCCGGTCTGAGCGTTGTCGTGTCAATCTGCGCGACAACAGGGCTAATTGAGGTTAAGATTAAAATGGAAGTTATATTTAGGCCTTCTGTTCCAGATAACTCGGAGCATTGGCAGATCTTTAATGATGAAAAGCAAGTGATTCGTTTTCTTGATAATTTGGATGAGTTTGAAAATTTTCGGATAAATTCTGAGGAGGATGGATTTAGTAATCATGAGCATATCATAAATCCTACTCCTAGGAATGTGGTTGCTTTAGAACAACACTTTGATCGGCATGATGCCACAAAGTTGAAAGAGGAAAATAAAATGGACCCAGGTGAATACCTCGAGATAAACATTGGTACTCCTGTGAACCCAAAGATTGTTAAAATTGGTAAAGGTACTAATGATGAAGAAAGAAAAAGGTTAACCAATTTACTTCATGAGTATCAAGATGTTTTAGCATTTTCTTATGATGAATTGAAAGGCTATAGGGAAGATGTCATGGAACATACTATCCCCTTATAAGATGAAAATTCTAAACCCTTTCACCAAAAGCTTAGGCAGATTAATCCTAAGTTAGCCCCTTTGGTTCAAAAAGAGCTTTCAAAGATGCTTGCAGTAGGAATTATCGCTCAAACGAGGCATGCAACATGGTGTTCCAAACTGGTGATTGTTAGGAAAAAGAACAGTACAATAAGGCTTTGTTTCGATTTTCGAAATCTTAATCTAGCGTGTAAGAAAGATAATTACTCTTTGCCAAACATGGAGAGGCTGTTGCAAAGAGTAACCAGTTCTGGAATGATGTCATTGCTTGATGGTTTTTCTGGGTATAATCAGGTATGGGTTAAAAAGAAGATCGTCACAAAACCACATTCACCACACCATGGGGTACTTTCGAATACATTAGAATGCCGTTTGGACTAACCAACGCTGGGGCTACATTTCAAAGGGCTATGGATTATGCCTTCAAGGGTTTAATTGGGAAATTTATTGAAATTTACCAGGATGATCTTACTGTTTTTTCTAAGGATGGTATTAGTCATATAAGTCATCATCGGCAAGTTTTTGATAGATGTAGAGAGTACAGGATTTCTTTAAATCTGTTTTTGGAGTAACCGAAGAGAAATTACTTGGCCATATCATTTCTAAAGATGGAATTAAGATTGATCCTGAAAGAGTTGAGGCTATCCAAAAGATTCCTCTTCCCCATAATCTTAAATCCCTTCAGTCTTTCCTTGGTAAAACAAACTTTCTTAGATGGTTTATTCCAAATTACGCAGAAATAGCTAAGCCTATTTAGAGTCTTCTGAAGAAAGATGTAAGATTTGTTTGGCAAGAAGACGACAAAAGGGCTTTTCAGGAAATCAAAGGTGCTATTGCAAAAGCCCCTGTTTTAGTTAGTCCCGATTACTCTAAGAATTTCATGATTTTCTCTTTCGCTTCTAAAGATACCATCACTGGCGTCTTATTGTAGAAAAATAAACATGGCCACGAGCAGCCTATTGCTTTCATGAGTAGAGCGCTTCAAAATTCTGAATTAAAATACAATACCATGGAAAAGCAAGCCTATGCCTTAGGCAAATCTCTTAAGCATTTCAAGACTTATGTGGGTTATTCCAAAATCATTGCTTTTGTCCCACATTCTACTATTAAAGATATATTAACTCAAACCGATTGCTTAAGGACTCATGCTAGGTGGGTTACTAAAATACAAGAATATGATTTAGAGATTAGACCCACCAAGCTAGTCAAAGGCCAAGGCTTGGCTCAAATGTTGACCGAAGGTAATGAAAAGGCTCTTGGTTTGATTTGTCTAAACGTTCTATCTTTGCCTGAGTTGCAAAGATTAGGAGAGCATGAGTGGTACAAAGATATTATTTATTACTTGTTAAATCTTACATGTCCTAACCATTTAGTTGCTCATAAGAGAAGGGCTCTTATATTAAAAGCCACTAAGTATTGCCTAATGAAGGATGGCCTTGGATGGAGAAATCCTGAGGGCATAGTACATAGATGTGTTGATGAAATTGAGTCCAAGAAGTTAGTTTCTGAGTTTCATTAAGGACTTTGCGGTGGTCGTTATGCTGCTAGAACTACTGCCCACAAAATTCTGGGAGCTGGTTATTATTGGCCTTCAATTTTTTCTGATGTGCATAAGTTTGTTAGAAGTTGTCAAGCTTGTCAACTGTTCACTGGGAAATAGAAGCTAGCTTCCCTGCCCTTGCAACCTGTCGTTGTGGAGGCACCTTTTCAGCATTGGGGTATGGACTTCATCGGGAAGTTTCATGAAAATTCTAGCAATGGCTACTCATGGATTTTGACTGCTACCAATTATTTCACTAAATAGGTTGAAGCCATCCCTGCTAAGAATGCCACTGAAAATGTCATATTGGATTTCATTGAAAATAATATCATTACTAGATTTGGTGTCCCTGCTAAGATCACTACTGATAATGCCAAGGCTTTTAGTTCTTCAGAATTTTCATCTTTTTGTTTTAAGTGTGGCATTGTCTTATCTCATTCATCAAATTACTATCCTCAGGGTAATGGTCTGGTTGAATCAAGAAATAAAAATCTCATAACCATTATCAAGAATATAGTAGGAGATAATAAGAGATCATGGGATAGCAAAATCAAGTATGCTTTATGGGCAGATAGGATCACTAAAAAGAAAGCTACTGGTAAAAGTCCCTTTGAATTGGATTATGGCTTGGATGTAACCTTATCTGTGCACCTGAAATTACCAGGTTATCAACTCCTTCAACATTTTTCCACTAATAAAGATGTTGTTCAAAATAGAATAGATCAGATTGTGGAGTTAGATGAAGCTCGTAGGACAACTTTTGATGCTATATGTGAAAATCAATCTAACATTAAGAAAAGCTTCAATAAGTCCTCTCGATCTAGATCTTTGGAGGGTTGGAGATATGGTACTTCTTTGGGATCGCAAGAATGAAAAACCAGGAAAACATAAGTTCGACAGTTTGTGGCTGGGATCATACATTATTCGAGATATTGTTGGACCAAACTCATTCCACTTGAGCAGATTGGATGGCGAACCACTTGATTTACCTGCAAATGGCCAAATGCTCAAGTTGTTCTTCAAAGATGATATTGATGCCATGGGGCATCCTCTGTATTGTATTTCTAACCTTACTCCTTGTCATTTTAGCATTTTATTTCTGTTTTAGGATTAGATTTACTTTTCATGTTATTAGATAGTTAATAAATGAAGAGCTTATATCTTTCATGTGCTTAATGTTATATGATGATTTTTTGGATGGACGCTACTTATTTTTTGTTGTGTGTTGCGTGGATGCAGATTCTGGATTCTCACATTCCTACATTGCAGCAACGTGTCCCCAAGTAGAGCCAGATGTTGACCACTACGTGTCAACTACCCATAGCAGTACACCCCATTTTTTCGCAAAAGGGATAGCGCTTGATCGACGTGTCCATGCCATTCGACTATCATCATCAGCCTGATCATGTTATTTTGTAAACTCAGTCTGCATGTGTAAATTGTAAATAATCCTAGCAGATCTGTGTCATGTATGTAATTGCCTAGGTAAACCTAATTTTCTAGTGATGATCTACGTTCCAGAAGGTTTTTTGTCTCACCGATCCATGATCAACAGAGTTTTTCTTCAGCCTAACCCCAAAGCCGGAATGGATTTTGTCGTTAGAATCTTAGGGGAGTCCTAGTGTGCTAAATCGAGTCTATGTAAAAGTGATTTGGGAATAATCTTAACTATTTGGTTAGGTTATTTTATTACAAATTGCTTGATTTGCTGGATTATATTTATGTTGCAAGACTGGGTAGTCTATGAGGGTCTATGTCAAATGGGTTTTCCCCCTTGAAATGTAAAACTGTAAAAGTCATGATGTAAAGTGTATTGAGGGTTAGAAAATAATTAATCCCCTCATAGGTCCTAGGTCCTGGGTAAAATTCCCAAAGGCTAAGTTCGAGGGTACAAAAAAAAATAAAAAAAATAAAATAAAATAATATAATATAATAAATAATAATAAATAATAATAATAATAATAAAATAAAAATAATAATAATAAGTCAAAGTTTTGAGAAATAAATGCAAAATTTTAATTTTTTAATATATTAAAATGCATTTAAAATTTGACGGATGAGATTAAAAGAGATTTTGATCCTCATCGACGGTCGAAATCACTTTGACATGGATCACTCGAACTAACCGTTGGGAAATTTATCTTTAAATAGGGCGTCAGGGGTCATTTGAGATCATTGGATCTGTGAGTCTTGTGCTAAAGAAAGTTCTCTTGTAATTGTTTTTTCATGTGCAATAAAGAAAGACTTTGGGGTTGAAATCTTGCTGGTGTTACTCTTCTGAAAATGTTGTAAGATGTTTTATTTATGTGCGTGATTTTAATTTTAGCTATTGATGATAGCTTTATGAAGAGTGATTTTAAACACAGGTATCTTGTTTAGTTGCTAGGGTTTGAATGGTAGTTAAATTTCTGAATATGATAGCAGGTATCTCCATTAGATCTGGATTTTAGTATCATTTTCTCCCTCTTTGTTAATGGTTGAAGTAAGTTGTGCAAGAAAATCTTGATTTCGAAGATTAACGGGCGTTTGGGGAAGTTCTCGGCTGAACCAACCAACTCCCGAGAAAGCATTTTCTAAAGAGCCTAGCCAGTTTTGATCCCGGGCTTATCATTTGAATTTTTCTTGTGAATGCATGAAGGGTTTTCTGAAGCATCTCATGTTAAATTTAAAATTCTGAAAATATTTCTATGGCATACTGACAAATCTGGCTATTTAGAGCCTTTAAACTGTGAATATTGTAATTATTTAGCTGGTTTTAGGGTTTTTAGTTTTATTTCTTGCATATTTTGTTTTTGGGTGTTTGTTTTTGTCATTACAGGTTGCAGATCTGAAGGTGAGCCTCAATCTTGAAGCCAGATCTAGACCTTGGAGGGTAAGATCTGGCCTCAGAACCACTTTTTTGCAGGTGTACGTTTCTGTTGTTCAAGGGTTTGAAAATCTGGAAATTTTTATAAGGGTTCAATTGATTAAATTTTTTTTAAGGTTTCTGAAGGAAGTTGAGGGTTTTCTAGGACATCTAGCTACTGCTGCCTGGGGTTTTATCTTCATAGAAAAATTTCGAAATTTTTTTTAGGAAGAACAACCATTGTTGGGACAGGGTTTTTCATTAGCATTTTGCAGAAAATCTTCCATGCTATCCATTGAGCTCTCAATCCTCTCTCTACTATCCCTCTGCCAGCATTCCCTTCAACACTGCCTTTCCTTATCCCGCAAAACCTGCCTTCACTCTCACGCAATCACCCTCCTTTCACCCTTCTCGGCTTGCATTGCCGCCTATTTCCCTGTGTCCAGTTACCATTCAAAACCTGCGTCCTACAATTTCTCACGTCTCTCTCCTCGTCATTTCTCTGGTTGTCGTTGCCTCCATCTTCACGCTGTCTCCTTTCCATAAATCCGCAGTCCTCCTTTCTCTGCTAGCTGCCCATTTCCATCCCCTCACTCCGCAGTCTTCTCAAACTGTGTGTTGTCACGTAGTCCCTCATCGCCCAAACGTGGTTTCCTATCCATCCTACCCTCATCTTGCGACCCTCCACTGCCATTCCATCGCTCCTCGACTTCCAAAACTCCTCAAGCTTCCGCATTTCTCCTGCTATCCATTCTCCACCTGCAAACGATAGCCTCATAAACTTCATCCTTGTCACGCCATTCCATCGCCTCTCCAGCTTTGTGTTTCATCCCTATTGCTACCAGACCCACGCGCCTCCTCGACCTATCATCCTTCCTCGCGTCCCTACAACAAGCGTCTCCACGTATTCTCCCTTCAGCTGCTCATTCAGCAAACCCATCAAGCTGCCATTCTGCGGTCGCTCCTTCCGCCGTCGACCTGCACAATTGCAAACAGAAAGCAAATCCAGACATTCGATATTCTTTTTATTTTTATTTTGTATACTTAGCGTTAGCATAGTTATATTTCATGTGATTTCGTAGGTTAGCGTATCTTCTTTTTTTTATATAGTTTCGTTTTAGTTAGAATTATAATTTTTGTTTTAGCTTTTAGATTTATTTATTTCATTTCAATTTTGTTTTATTTAAATTTTTTATTAAAAAAAAATCATTTGATTTAGATTAGATTTTGGCTAGGTTGTGGTTTTAGATATATTTTAGATTATAGTTTTGTTATATTTTAATTTTAAATTTAGAACCTTATAGCATAAAAAATAATAAAAAAATATAAAAATCATAAAATCATAAAAAGTTTTAGGTTTTGGTTTGGTCTTATTTTAGATTTTAGTTTTTGTTTTATGGTTTTGATTTTAATCATCAAAAAATAAAAATAAAAAAATAAAAATCTTGAAATATTTTTATCGCATTTAGTCTCAGCGTATTTTGTCACGTTTCTAATTTTGGTATATTTTGTGCTAAGGCAAAGCTTTGAAAGAAAAGATTTTTATTAAAAAAATAAAAAAATAAAATAAAATAAAATAAAATAAATAAATTCTGGAGTTTAACTATTGGAAAACGATAAATTTTTCTAAGTCTGGAATTTCAAGCATAATCATTTTTTGTGGATTCTTAGCTTTTAAATTTCGTAATTGTTTCAAGCATATAAACTTTAGAAATTTAATTGCTGGAACATTGTTAAAGCATTGTGCATTTATTGAATATCTTGCATTTGGTGAAATTAATCATTGCTTGGATTATTTGATGATAAATGATTGTTAGTCGTGGAATTACAAATTTCATATTTCTGCAGCAGTTGATAAACAATTATTTAATCATTAACTCCATAAGGCACTGATCTTAAGCATTCAAAAGCAAATTAATTTTTAAGTGTCGCTAAGCTTCAATCAAGCGCTTCACTGCCTTGCTGTGTCTCCCAAGCCAGCTGCTTCCCAGTTGGTTTTCCTTTATCCCATAGGGTCTACCCCCCTTAGCCTAGGGAGACGGCTTAAACGGAGAGATCGGGGATCAGGGTGACAACCCCTGGTTTGAGCGTTGTCACAGTGCCTAGACACTCTGTGCGACAACACTCCCCAGATGACCCTTGGCCCAAATGACTGCTCTCCCAGCACCACGAGTTTGTTGCTACAGAGGCCTCTGTACAACACCTATGTCCAGAACTTGACTGACTGCTGCGCTGGTCTAGCTGGCTGCTACTCTAGCAAAAATGCCTTTTCTATGCTGCCTCCTCAACTCCCAGCTCTCCCAGCAAGTTGTGAATCCCTTTACTGATCTATTCCCGACTCTCCCAGCAAGTTGTGAATCCCCCTTGTTGATTTCCAACTCCTCCTGCGTGTTCTCTGGCTACCCAGGAATACGCAGTTTCCTCCCTGCGTTGATGGCTGAAGTGTGTGACTGTACCGGACTCCCTGAAAACTCCTGTGTAACAACCTCCCTAGGGCGGGCATGGATGGTCCCCCGAAGAAGAGGTTGAATCTCCCGCGTGAGAGATTCGTGGCTAAACAACCGGTAGACTCGCTAAGCAGTAGAGCGTACAAAAGGGTGTTTGTTTGCAAATGTTCAAGATGAATCCAAAATGAGAGTTGATCTCTCTTTATAACTCCTTGGACCCCCTTAGCCTCATGCGGGCCCCTCCATCCACCCATTCGATTTTCCCTCCAAGCATATCGAATGGCTAATTCGAACACCTATGTGGATGGCTCCCACATTCCACTAGCAGCTAAATAAAGTCAATCTAGCCCCTAAGTCCCTAAGTCGAAAGTGTGGGGCCCTCTTCCTTAGTAAAAAAATGTGCTAAATTGTGTAGCAGCACCCTGTTACTAATGTGTTTGAGAAGGGACATGATAGTCCACCCCTCCCAACTATTGCTTGCCCTCAAGCAACCTCAAAGATGGGTGCTCCAAAATATGTTCACCCTCCGAGGTGGCATCCTCATTTGGCAAGTTCTTCCAATGCACCAAACATCGCTTGTCCTCCAGCGATGCCCGAACAAACACCCTCTTTGACTGTAGACTCCCACTATCACTGCAAACTTCACGAAGGTCCCAAATGTGCCTGCAGAATGTTTTCAAATATAAGTAGTGTATTGCCCTAGTCCCATTAAATTCTTCCCAGTTGTAGCTCCCTGCTATGCTACAGAACAATTCACCATAGTGGAGACCTTCTTTCACAAAGGTTCCTGAATCCCAAGGCCATATCTGGAAACTGGCCATCCCATATGCATTGCTCACTGGATCTTCAAGGCAGCCCCCCAATATAGCAATGCAATTTTGTGTTTTTATCTCTATACCCTCAAATGTTACAGGCTGACCTGAGATTCCAATTGCCTTCTCTTGTATTGGTGGAATGTCAGTGACCCCACTGCTGTAATGTACCCTTGTCGGAAGATAGACAATAGTAACTGGCTCGGGGGGCTTGGTTTTTGCATCAAACTCATTGATCTCTGATTTCCAAGTGTTCTCATCATACAACAAACATATTAGATAACCATCATCCTCTTCATCGTGATATTTCATTGTATTCTGCTTGAATTGGTGGTGGTAGTCGCCATACCAAGTATGTATATGTTCAACAAAAACCTGAGAATAGACTGCCAAGGATACACTCATGGTAACCCCATCAACATGTAAATTAGAGTTGTTTTCCCCAACAGCTGTAATGCCTCTAGTTATCATTCCAGAGTAACTGCTATCTTCAATCTCAAGACAGTACATGTCCTTCCCATGTGTGACAACAATTCCAACTGGTATGGAGTCCTTGTTAATTCTTCCATTTTCCCGTTTATGGTTAATTTGGAAAGTTGGAGCAGCATAACATAGTGAAGCCAATCTCCCTTTGGAGAGACCTTTGTCTTCTAGTTGTTCACACTCACGAATACACACAGCATTCAAAACTGCACCAAATCTAGCATCCTTAAACTCACAATTTGCTAACTTTTCGTTGTAGTTAGGAAATAGATTGCTCGTGAGGTGCCCAATGAAATTTGTTTCAACTTGGCCATTTAAAAAGGTACATTGACCAGCAAGGCCTTGGAGGGATTTAACATTAGCTGGTACACCAGCAATCTGAAACTTTGACAGGCGGTCCTCTAATTTAACCCATGCTGCTGCTCGGTTTCCTTCCCAGGCTGATAGTTTAGTTATCATTGGATCATAAGGTACACTGACTGTATCCCTTTCTTTAATTCCTGTCTCAATTCTAACCTTGGTCGATAAGGGTGAGGGGCAGTATTGATTTAGAGATCTAGCTGCTGGTAGGAAGCTTTTAGGAACATTCTCATCATAAATGCGTGCCACAAAGGTATGGCCTGATTGAGGAATTGGAGACTGATTCAATGGCAAGGTTTCTTCATTTGCAACTTGGATTTTCCACCCTACAAGATCTGCATTATAATGGCCTACCGCCATAGGCTCAAGATCACAACATGGCCTAAGTAACTAAGTATGCTTGACAACTTCTTCCAAGAAACTAGACTTGGTAATGCTTTCTTTCAAGTAATCATGCAGAAATGTATTTGATAGTAGCCTAGCTGTAACATTCTTGATAGATTTATCAGGCTCTTCATTGCTATGTTTTGTATGGATTCTAATGGCGCCTTCACCCAAGCACCATATATCAGAAATAGTTTTTAATAGGGATGTTTCTCCATTTCCACTTAGACCTATCATCAACAAATGATCTCCTCTAGGGACCACCAATGACAGGCCTTCAAATAGAGTCATAGTGGACCGTAGTGTTTGCATTGTCACTTGTTTAATTCTCAATTTTTTTGATAAACAGTATCAGCCCCATTGCATTCTGAAGCAGCCCCATAACACTGTTTAATCTTTAAAAAATGATCTTTGGCCATTTTAGAGGCTGAAATTCGGCTGCACATGTCCAACCTTCTGACTGAGCCTTGCCATCACCTGCATGGAGCGCAGGATTACTATCAGATCTCAGAGTTTCATTACTCTCATCATCACATGGTTGAATGTTGGAGTTGGGATGTTCTTCTATACCGTCATTGCTTTTATCTTCGATTGCAGTCTCATTATTCCCCAAGTCAGAAACTCCCATGCTAGGAATTACTTCTCCTGTGCGAATTGTAGGCCTATATGTACCTCCATTCCGCTGAAGGAACTGTTGGTGTGTCAATGGTGTACCCACCAACTTCACCTCACATTCTTCTTGAGAAAAACCAGCTCCGAGTACACTTTCAACAGCTCTCCTCATGACCTCAAAGCGCTTAGCCTTGAGCTTCTTGTATTCTGCACTTCTACAATCCAATCCATACCACACATCATATGGCTCTGTTCTAGAGGTGTATGTATGAAGTACATGTTTTCCCTTAGGTGCTAAATTTGGACTTACCATACTCGCTATTGAAATGAGCACAACGTTTGGCTGAGCATCCACCCCTGGCTTCCAGTGGTTTATAATAATGTGATATAGTTCTAGGTCCTTTAGGATATCCATTGCGTCAAAACCAAGATGGAGATGCTTGAAAGAGTCACATTGGGGCGATTTTTGCACTTTTTCCCCATGGGTATCTGGCAATGTAGCTGTAGATAGCGATGTCTTACTGAAGTCAGCCTCCTTCATGGAAATCCTACTTGTCAGCTTGACCTATTGATTTGGGGTAGCATCGGATGTGCTCTAGCCACGAAATTTGGCGGAGAGGTTGGGGCACATAACATCTCCAATACCCAGAAAGGGTTTGGGCAGATTCTAAATAGATCAGGAGATATTAAAATAATTAATATTTTTAATGGAGTCCCTAAGTCTAAACTTAGTGAAAATAAAATATTAATGTGTATTAATATGAATCTGTGTTAAAGTGGTCCAAAAGACATGGATCAAGCCAGATCTAATCTTAGTCGTTGATTAGGGACTTAATCTCGGCCATTGAGATGTCAACAGGAAAAATATAAGAAGAGGCTTGAGGGTCACTTGGAGGATACACCAGATGATTAGTCATTTTATTCTCTAGAGCGGGGTTTGCTAAGAGAGATAGAATCAGTGATCGGGAGAGCAGATGAAGGGCATTGAGTATAGAGAAACAGAGAAGGCAGAGATTGTGCCGGGAGAGCAGCGCAACAGCCAAGGAGGGTGACATAGAGCCAACAAGGGCTCATGCAGGGCCACGCAGAGGTAGCTAAGTGCTACGCAAAGCACCAGAGGGGCTAGCGCAGCTGACGCAGAGGCTCCCAGAGCTGACGCAGGGCCTCCTGGGGCTGACACGGGCCTGGAAAGGCTGACGCAGGGCCAGCACGAGACAGAGAGGAGCTGACGCAGTCCAAATTGAGTAGACGCTGGGGTTGCAGGAGCAGTTTGGTGCTGAAGAGCTGCCGAAGGATTTTTCAGGGTTTCAGCGAGGAGATTTCTCTCAAACTGTGAGGTATAGCTTCTAAGGAAATTCTCTATTGGGTAGGCTAGTTTCGGCACCTAGATTGTACTCTGATATTGCTTAATAAGAAAACCCTCAAATAGTTGCATCGCTTTTCCCGCATTGGGTTTTTCCAGGGACATTGGTCCAAAAATAATGGTGTCATGTGGTGTGTTTGTTCTTGATTCTTTTAGTTGCTGATTTGTAATATGTTGAGCATGCACTGGTGTTTATTTTCAGTATTTACTTTGTAAATAACTTGTTAAAGAAAAAATAACAAGTGGGTAGGAATAAATCAGAAAAAGTGCATGAAGGGTTTCTAAACTAAGTAAACTTAGAAACTTCAACATGGTACCAGAGCATGATTGCAGATCACAGGAGGACTAAAAGACATCAGCCGAGCGGAGCAATAGCAGCAGAAGCAGTTGTCCCGAGGTGACAGAAGCCAAGAAGTCTGACGTAGAGCCAACCAGAGCCACACAGAAGAAACCGGGAACTGCGCAGAGCCTTAGAGAGGCTAGCGTTGCTGACGCAGAGGGCCAGAGCGCTGATGCAGGGCATCCCAGGGCTGACGCAGACCCATCTAGGGTGTCGCAGAGCGAGCGTAGGGCAGAGAGGGGCTGACGCAGTTCACAGAGAGGCAGTTGCTGGAGTCTAGAAGGCTGCAGGAATATTGCAGAGTGGAGTTGGTGAGGTACTGTAGTCAGAACAGTACCTGACAGAGCAGGGCTAGAGGAGTTGTTACTGAGGGTTTCTAGCCGAGGAACCTGGATCAGCAGTGTAGTTGCACAAGACGATCAAAGTAGGGGGCATCTCGACAAGCGGCAGAAGGATTTCCAGGAGGGAAATTAGGACTCAGAGGGAGTCCAGAAGAGAACTTCCAGACGGGAAGTAGAGACTCAGAGGAGTCGAACAAAGAACTTCCAGGAGGGAAGTAGAGGAGTGTCATGGCACTACACGGGGTAAGAGACCAAGATAGACTGGACAAAGCATCGAACTTCACAGTTTGGAAGGCCAGAATCTTATCAGTGCTTGACAGGAATCATGTCAAGAACTTCTCCTTAAAGGTAATAGTTGTCCTAGTCGACCCCAATGAAAATGAAAGGTACGAAGAGGCGATGGCGAGGGCCAAGTGCATTATCCTTGACGGGGTCAAGGATCATGTGGTACCACATATAGCCGAGAAGGAAACGACAGTTGAGATGTGGGAGGCTCTCAAGAAACTGTACCAGCATACTTCTGTGCAGAGAAGAATGCTACTCGAGAACCAAATGAGGTCGTATCAGATGAAGAAGGGTCAATCGATTGACACCTTCCTCGGAGGACTGAATGAGATCCGAGACGAGTTGACTGCTATAGGAGCAACACCGGATCAGGAGCTTATGGTGAGGACAACCCTAAATGTTGTGTCAAAATATTGGGAAGTGTTTGTCCAGAGTATCCTGGGCAGAGGGACTCTCCTACCTTGGGACCAGATGTGGGCAACTCTTCGCCAAGAAGAGATCAGATGACAGTCGAAGACAGGTAGCAGCAGCAAAGGGATCAAGGTTCAGCAAGAGGAGGAGGATGTGGCCCTAGCATCTGAGGGAAAGCAGGAGAAGCAGAAGAAGAAAGCTATCTCCAAGATCAAGTGCTTCCACTGTGGGTAGATGGGTCATTATGCGACCCAGTGCCCAAGGAAGAAGAGTAAGGGAGAGTCTTCCGAAACTAAGGCAGCGCCAGCACGGACAGAGAAGGAAGTTTTGACAGACGATGATTGTGCCATGAGTGCACACATGCCACTTGAGAAGAAGTGCGGAGACATCGAGTTGGAGGAGCAAGATCCTTGAGGTACCCAGCCTCTTTGATTAGACCTTGTTACGGGAGCCCCGATGAGGAGTAGCAGGATTGACTGAGTGGGTAGAGACGGATGTGGGTGGAGCGACAAAGAGAGCTACAGTGCAGAAGTCCCCAGACAGCGTAGAGCTAGCAGGCTGCAGTAGTGCGAGAGGCACAGGAGTGTTGCACCAGTCCAGGATGGCACAGAGAGGTGTGCAACGATGTGAGATGCAGAGAGTTGTTGTAGCATTGCAGAGGTCAAAGAGAGGGAGCACTTGTTAGTGGCAGAGGGAGCTTTAGCATCAGTGGGTGTTTCTAGCCCAACAGGGAGGTCAGTTGGGAGATCAGTTACTTACTTCTTAGTAACTGAGTTGCAATGCAGCAGTGGGCAACGCGATGCAACATGATGAGAGGAGGTGCAGTGCAGATGCAGTGCTGGGAGGAAGGACCAACAACAACACGGATGCAGAGGGAGTTGTCATACAGATGCAGCAGTGGCAGTGGCAGAACCATGGGCAACAGTACAGGAGGCAGCAGTGCAGAGGATGTTGGGCAGGAAGGCCTAGCATCAGCACAGGTACCAATGCCGGATGATCAGAGTAATACTCAGTGAGGGGTATTGCTAGAGCACAATCCTCGCTAAGAGGGAGTGTTGATTTGGGGTAGCATCAGATGTGCTCTAGCCACGAAATTTGGTGGAGAGGTTGGGGCACATAAGATCTCCAATACCCAGAAAGGGTTTGGGAAGATTCTAAACAGATCAGGAGATATCAAAATAATTAATAGTTTTAATGGAGTCCCTAAGTCTAAACTAAGGGAAAATAAAATATTAATGTGTATTAATATGAATCTGTGTTAGAGTGGTCCAAAAGACATGGATCAAGCGAGATCTAATATTATCTGTTGATTAGGGACTTAATCTCGACCGTTGAGATGTCAACAGGAAAAATATAAGAGGAGGCTTGAGGGTCACTTGGAGGATACACCAGATGATCAATCATTCTATTCTCTAGAGCGGGGTTTGCTAAGAGAGATAGAATCAATGATCGAGAGAGCAGCTGAGGGGCATTGAGTACAGAGAAATAGAGAAGGCAAAGATTGTGCCAGGAGAGCAGCACAACAACCAAGGAGGGTGACGCAGAGTCAGGAAGGGCTCACGCAAGGCCACGCGGAGGCAGCCAAGTGTTATGCAGAGCACCAGAGGGGCCAGCGCATCTGACGTAGAGGCTCCCAGAGTTAACACAGGGCCTTCTAGGGCTGACGTAGGCCTAGAAAGGCTGACACAGGGCCAGCGTGAGACAGAGAGGGGCTGACGCAGTCCAAATTAGGCAGATGCTGGGTTTGCAGGAGCAGTTTTGTGCTAAAGAGTTGCCGGGAGGATTTTCCGGGGTTTCAACGAGGAGATTTCTGTCAAACTGTGAGGTATAGATGCTAAGGAAATTCTCTGTTGGGTAGTCTAGTTTCGGCACCCAGATTGTACTCTGATATTGCTTAATAAGAAAACCCTCAGATAGCTGCACCAGTTTTCCCGCATTGGGTTTTTTCTGGGGACATTGGTCCAAAAATAATGGTTTCATGTGGTGTGTTTGTTCTTGTTTCTTTTAGTTGTTGATCTATAATATGTTGAGCATGCACTGGTGTTTATTTTCAGTATTTACTTTGTAAATAACTTGTTAAAGAAAGAATAACAAGTAGGTAGAAATAAATCAGAAAAAGCGCATGAAGGGTTTCTAAACTAAGTAAACTTAGAAACTTTAACAACACCAACAGCTCGACCACCTGTTTTATACCATTCTGCAAACATATATACAATTTCTTTTGCTAGTGTACCATCGGCTTTGAATCCTGAAGGCAGAAAACAAAGTAGATCCAAACAGCTACATATAAATGGATCTTTCAAATCCAAGGAGTCATAAGAAACACATGGAAAAGACTCGCCCAAAGTATCCAAAACCTGAGAAAGAAGATTGGCGTGAGGTCTAGTAGATGGGAAGCCAGAAAATAGAGATGGCCCTGAGTCGAATTTATAGCCATTGATTACACGTGAATGTACTGCTCCTCTAGATAAGTCATGACTTTCTGAAACCCAAACATCTTGCCCATATCTAGCCTTGAGGCTCGCAGCACAAGGTCCTCCAATTCCTCTTCCAAGTACCACAAAATCTGCCTTGGTCTTCCCTTCATCAAACATGCAATTCTGGCACCTTAGGTTCATTTTCCCAGGCAGGGATATTCTCAGGTAGGTATGCATTGAGTCAATAAGCATATCTGATACAGTTGCTCTTTTCCCTAGTGATTCTGTGACAGACTTTGCAGCAAAGGTTGCCAATGACCTTTTGTCTAGCACTGGCCTCACTCCTTTCAGAAATGGATATGAGAAGGAATATTCCATAGAATTGGCAGGTACTGAATAGGATCATAATGATTGCATCTCGTCATCATTACAAACTTCTGGTGGCCTTATGCAGGATCCAGTGAACTGAACCATATTTTTATGTCGAAATTTACTTATATTGAACACTTCTTGAGTGGAGTCTTGTCCCCTGCAAATAGGAATGATACCATCAAGACGCTTCTGGCCATCTTCACAAGTTTTGTGTCCATATTTTGTTGAACCTTTGACATGGAAAGCACCTCCTATCATGTCATCACCAGACTTAGTGGCCAACTGACCCTTTTTGTGAGGCAAACTTCTCACAGCCTTGCCAACTAGGACTTCATTTGAAAAAGGTCCATACGTTTCTCCTAAGACTGGTTTGGAAACCTCTGCACCTGCAACATAAATTGATACCTTTTTCCTACCACCATCTGAATTATCACTTACCCTTTGGCTCCCTTCAGATGTATTTCTCAAAGAATCCACTGTATCTGGTTCCTCTACTAGTGTTGTTTCAGCTGCTTCCAAGTCTTCAGATTTGTAACTGTTTTCCTTTTTCTTTGCCATCTTCAATGATACCCACATTTCCAATTGTTTTAACATGTTTGCGAAATATTCGTTGTAATCTTCAAATTTCTGACTTGAAAGCATTTTACCTTCAGCCTTCAGTTTTGGCCCCGAATTCTCATCTTTGATACCACCCACAGCTGAGCCAAGATGTGGGCTCTGATACCACTGTAATGTTCCTAAGTAGGAATATGAGTGATATTTTAAACAAATGAATAGTGCAGTGGCATAAAATTAAAAACATGCATTATACATCATAAAACATTGTAAATATGGAATTGATGAGCCATATATTATAAAATCTGAGAGCATAGGTACAATATAAATGAGATGGTGCACCTGGGTTTGTCTCAAAGACAAGTTGGACCAAACCCAAGTGATGGAATAGCTGAGCTGACGACTGCCCAGTTGCTGCACCACTTTGCATTGCACTGTCTCATTAAAACCACTGTCCTATTGAACTTCGACCTGCTAGAATGTGCCCAAAAGCCACCCAGAAAATTATATCCTTTCAGCCTTACACTCCTTGAACAAAACCCAGAAAAACCCAGAAGGGAATTTCTCTGGTTTTGAATTTGGATTTTCGGCCTCCTTGGAGCCTCTCCCCAGCTGCTCTGCCAAATTCGACTTGCAGGAAACAAATTGCAAATCCCTCTAAAAATACCCTTAGAATGTTGGGTTCACCTATATTGACTAACTCCTTGCTCCGCAATGACCCTTGGCCCGAATGACTGCTATCCTAGCACCACGAGTTTGCTGCTATAGAGGCCTCTGTACAACACCTCTGTCCAGAACTTCGACTGACTGCTGCGCTGGTCTAGCTGGCTGCTACTCTAGCAAAAATGCCTTTTCTATGCTGCCTCCTCAACTCCCATCTCTCACAGCAAGTTGTGAATCCCTTTATTGATTTATTCCTGACTCTCCAAGCAAGCTTTGAATCCCCCTTGCTGATTTCCAACTCCTCCTGCGTGTTCTCTGGCTGCCCAGGAATATGCAATTTCCTCCCTGCGCTGATGGCTGAAGTGTGTGACTGTGCCAGAATCCCTGAAAATTCCTATGTAACAACCTCCCTAGGGCGGGCACGAATGGTCCCCCGAAGAAGAGTTTGAATCTCCCGCGTGAGAGATTCATGGCTAAACAACCGATAGACTCGCTAAGCAGCAGAGCGTACAAAAGGGTGTTTGTTTGCAAATGTTCAAGATGAATCCAAAATGAGAGTCAATCTCTCTTTATAACTCCTTGGGCCCCCTTAGCCTCATGTGAGCCCCTCCATCCACCCATTTGATTTTCCCTCCAAGCATATCGAGTGGCTAATTCGAACTCCTATGTGGGTGGCCCCCACATTCCACTAGTAGCTAAATAAAGTCGATTTGGCCCCCAAGTCCCTAAGTCGAAAGTGTGGGACCCTCTTAGTAAAAAATGTGCAAAATTGTGTAGCAGCACCTTGTTACTAATGTGTTTGTGAACAGACATGACACTATATGCTTCGTGGTGAGTGGGATCAAGACAGGGGATTACCCAGCCCATCCTGGGTTTGACATGTGGAGGAGCATTGAGGCCTTGATCACATGGCAAGGTTGGTTTTCCTTCTTGTCGTTATGGATCAAGGTGAGCGTTGGATGGGTAGGAGATGACATCATGGAGGTGCTTGGTCCAGATGCGTTGGGACTCCATAGATGTTTTCCCATCACGTCCCAGGAGAGGTGGATACAACCTAAGCATGAGGGGAAGACTGTCATGATCAGAGTTGTGCAGCGATAGCATAATGGCACCCTTTTTAGACTAGGGCGGGATTCAGGCATCATAGATGATAGGACTTGGCAGTACAACTACCCTTGGGGATGAGTTGATTTCTATAGGGGAAGATCATTCAGATCTTCCATTGGGCTTTAGTGACTCGTTGATGGCGTGGGGACTTCACTAGCATGGCAGGTGGGCCAACAAGATGATATCAGGAGAAGCTCACGTGCGTGAGACGCTATCTTTGCAGCAATTAGGTGGTATCTTCGAGAGTATACTCCTGGAGTGCATGGGATAACCTACGTGGTAGGACAACTTCACGAGGAGTTGGGCATGTTGCCACATTATCATGATCCCCTACTCATTCATGGTATACAGGGGACTTTTGATACTCATACCAGGCAAGATAGTGAGTGGAGTGAGGCGAGCTTCAGGTGGGATATGATGGCTTGGGATCCTGGTATTGAGGGATTCTTTCATGTCAGGACACTGAAGAGGTCAGGGAGGAATTAATGGCGCATCTGGGACCCTGGAAGATTTTTGCAGTGACAATGGGGAGCAACAACTAGGGAAAGCATTTGTGGCAGTTGCTTGAGTACAAACAATGTTTTGGCGAGGAGGACTATGATAGTCCCACTTAGCAATATTGCTAAGGGAAATATCAATCTTGCTTAATTTTGTCTTATTTCATGTTTGCACTTAGGAGATGTGGGTTCAAAGGTCCCACATGGATTTTGGGATTAAGTGGGGGCCCAAACATTAGGAAGGAAGGGAAATATTGCGACTCTAGTGGAGCATGGGGGCCACCCCATGGAGAATTACGACCCACATGTGGAAGACACTCTCATTGGAGAGAAAGTCGAGCTAGGCCTGCATGGGCATCTTGGAGGCACTTTGATAAATAGATCAAGAGGCACTCATTTTGGGCATTCTGTAATATCCCATATCAGGAATATACCCCAAACACAAGCAAACTCCAACCAGAGATGGACTGGGAGGGCATTTACCAGATATGTCGCCTCTAAAAAAGAGGACGAGATCCGGAGGCTACCTGGCACTTTCCAGACTCTGTCTAAGAGTAAAATAGAAACACACAAGTGGTATAATAGCCGAGAATACTCACAGAGATACAAGTAACAATGATACTATATATATCAAATAAACTATAAACAGATACACAAGAAATGCAGAGAGAATGCTAAGCCATTTTATTATACTGAGTAATAAAATGAGTACAGGAGGTGATCAGGAAGATGGCACCTCTACTTGCACAAGGCAAGTGAAGAAATACACTCAGAATAGCAAAGGAATGGCCCCTCTCTGATCTACGTCCACGTTGCTGGGAAAACTGTTGTGCTGCTGCTGCTGCTAGAAATCAAACGAGGATTTGGGACTGCTCCCCTCTTCAGAAAAAGCTGAAACTCTGGAATCAGACTCTACTCAAGAAACCCAAAAAAACCCAGAAAGCTTTCCTGGAATGGCCGACCCCCGAAAATCACCCCCTTGGGGTTCTGCGCAGTTCCTCACTGCTTTGTGCTACCACTGGATAGAACCCTCCGAAACTCAGCCCAGAACTCTGCCAAACTCCTCTAATATGCAAGAGTAGATCTCTTGCTCAATCCCTTGGTTCAAATCCTCCACAAACCCTCAATCCAGACTGCTCCCAAAAAGAACTACGTCCCTCTCCCAGTGCTGCGTAGTCCTCCAGAACACCGATAAAACCACTACTGAAATGCTAAAGATACTGCTGCTGAAATGCCAATGAAAATACCTTGCTCGAGCAGGCACTCGAAGTCCCCCGGAGCTAAGGATGAGATCTTCGAACGGAGACACTCAATGCACTAAACAGTGCTGCAGACTAGCTAAACAGCCAGCGTGCTCTAAGCCAAAATGACTATCACAAATGCACATAACCCAATGATCAAAATGAGGGGGCTCCTCTCTCTTTTATAGCTTCTGCCTCTCTCAATCCCAATGCTCACCTTCTCCTGCGTGATTCCCCTTTTGCCACGTGTTCCTCCCTTCCTGCGCAGTCCCTCCATGTGTCTGCGTGAGCTCCATTTTTGCGTCCCCCTTTTGACCCCCTTGGCTCTCCCTTTAAGTCACAACGTTGTGCTACTAGGAAATGACTTTTATTCTAAAAGTGAGTTATGTCCCCCTTTCTCACTTTTTTATTTACAAAATAACTATAGAAGGCAAAATTTGGCAAAATCGAATATTCCAATTAGTTGGGCTAATTAGGAATATTACACATTCATTCATCTATTCAGAAATTGTGTCTTTAACATAACATGCTTGAGCTGAAGCCAAGTCTGCAGTGTTGTTTAGCACACGAGTGTCTCTGAGTAGAGATCTCAACCCTTGCTTCGGTGGACTTCGAGTGCCAGCCCAAAGAGGGAGTCCTACCTGTTGACCACTACGGGTCAACTACCCATAGCAGTACACCCCCTTTTTTCACAAAAGAGATAGCGCTTGTGTTAAGTTATGGTATGTTCTATGCTTATAACAGTTTACTTCTTTTTCTTATTATATTCCACAGATTAGCAATCACATATACATAAAGTAAAGTGCAGATAGAACATTAAACGATCGACAGAAAACAAGCCAAGACAAGAGACACAAGATGTGGCGGCTAGCCAGGGACAAACCCCACAATGTGTGGGGAAACCCTTTGATCAAATCTTCTTTTATCTTCAATAATTCAGCAGAGAGAAATAGTACAATAAATCTGATTCATATCAGCAGTAGCAAACCCTAGATCAATAGCATCAGCATTAGCGGCTTCATTATCAAACTAGGGCAGACGATATCTTGCAAACCGTTCGTCGGATTGACTTCATTCCACCACCAAAAGTTGTGGCTTTCAGAGGAGGTTCAGATGAACCTACAGCGCAGTTCCAAAGAGGAGATATTCTAGGCCACGTAGGTCAATCTTTACTTCTGCAGTTGCAGCTTCAGTTTCAGCAGTTTTCGGCTTCAAACTAGGGCAGTCGATATCTTGCAAACCGTTCATCGGATTGACTTCATTCCACCACTAAAAGTTGCGGCTTTCAGAGGAGGTTCAGATGAACCTACATCACAGTTCCAAAGAGGATATCTTCTAGGCCACGCAATTCAATCTTTACTTCTGCAGTTGCAGCTTCAAATTCAACAGCTTCCGGCTTCACATGTGTGAGAGAGAGACCCATTTCAGCGCAGTAGAGAAGAGACTCATTTCTGCGTAGAAGAGAGAGAGAGAGATGTGATGAGATGAGTGAGTCCAAATGAGGAAAAGTCCTCTTATATTTATACACAACGTTGGTGGGTGAATAGATGCGACTATTGGGCTTCTGAGCCTACATGAGTTGTAGGTCTGCTTGATAATAATTCCATAATTAAAATAAATTCATATCTCCATGAATACTTATCGGAATCGGATGATCTTTATATCAATCCTACACCTCTCGACGAGACGAATCTAATAAAAATATTATCAGCCATGAATAAGATGACCCACATGAAGTTTTGCCCTGGTTGCCAATTTTAACACTCCCTCTCAACCATGGAGAACTTCATCTGCAATCTGTCTATCGGTCGTTACTATTCATCCATCAAATGCACTGCCCTGTACAGCCTGACCCTTGCCCCGCTCTGCTCTATTCTGCCTGTTCTGCTTTGTCTTGTTCTGCCCTGCACTGATCTGTACTGTTTTGCTCTGTTCTGCTCTGCTCTTGCATTGTTCTGTTCTGCTCTGCTTTTGTCCAAATTATGAAGAAGAAGAAATGATCGAGGATGTATCATACTGACTCAAATTCAGTCTCAGAGTATGTACCACTGGTCCCAGACCAGTCTCAACCAACCCGAAGTCAGCGTCATAGTGAGTACAACTCCAGTGGTCCTAGACCAATATCATCCTCCACTGACTCAAAGTCAGTCTCAGAGTGCGTACCACTGGGCCCAGACCAGTCTCAGCCGACCCGAAGTCAGCTTCATTGTAAGTACCACTCCTACCACTGGTCCCAGACCAGTATCGCAGTCTCAGAGAGTGTACCACTGGTACCAAACCAGTCTCAACCGACCCGAAGTCAGCGTCATAGTATGTACCACTCTCACTGGTCCCAGACCAATACTGCACTGACACGAAGTCAACCTCGGAGTATGTACCACTGGTCCCAGACCAGTCTCAACCGACCCGAAGTCAGCGTCATAGTATGTACCACTCTCACTGGTCCCAGACCAGTACTGCACTGACACGAAGTCAGTCTCGGAGTATGTACCACTGGCCCCAGACCAGTCTCAACCGACCCGAAGTCAGCGTCATAGTATGGTACAACTCCTACCACTAGTCCCAGACCAGTATCGCAATCTCAGAGAGTGTACCATTGGTCCCAGACCAGTCTCAACCGACCCGAAGTCAGCGTCATAGTATGTACCACTCTCACTGGTCCCAGACCAGTATCGCAGTCTTAGAGAGTGTACCACTGGTCCCAGACCAGTCTCAACCGACCTGAAGTCAGCGTCATAGTATGTACCACTCTCACTGGTCCCAGACCAGTACTGCACTGACACGAAGTCAGTCTCGGAGTATGTACCACTGGTCCCAGACCAGTCTCAACTGACCCGAAGTCAGCGTCATAGTATGGTACAACTCCTACCACTGGTCCCAGACCAGTATCATTGATCCTAGATCAATGGAGGTCATCCTAGCGTAGGGAGTACGGTAGATACAACGATGCGTCCATCGGTACTACTATGGTCCCTAACTTCATTTCCCTGCTCATTGATCAGATGAGAGGTACTTCCCATGAGTCCCAGACTACATGGGTAGGATGCCTCGACAGGAGAACTAATCAATCCTGTCCTCACAGGAGAACACATCAATCCTACTACAATCGCCGTGGAGAACACATCAATCCAGGCTGCCATGGAGAACACATCAATCTAGGCCTCACAGGAGAACTAATCATCCTGCTACACAGGAGAGCGAATCATCCTGTTCCACAAGAGAGCGAATCATCTTGTCCCACAAGAGAGCGAATCATCTTGTTCCAGTGTGCACCACCAGGGGAGGGTGAGTCACCCTGTGGTCATATGTTGCTCCAATAGGAACCGCAAGCCCTCAGAGCTCCCAGAGCTCAATGTATGCAACATGCAGGACCCTTGTACAAGGGTCCAAGTCATTTGGTAAAATCACAGATTAGATCTTTCCTCGGGGCTTTGACAAGGTGTATCAACCTGTACATCATCTTAATGTGATGGAGCTTCCTTGCTCATCGACTTACCATATCCCAGATGATGTCTATCTGCTGGAGCAATTGACGAATACGGGATTCCTCAATAATCGAATGTAACGACCCATCCTTAAAAACACATATTATATGCTCCTGTATAAAAAATAAATAAATATATATATATATATATATATAATAATAATAATAAATAAATAAAATGATATTTATAAAATAGAACAAAAATCAAGTATTAATATCAATATTAATTAACCTAAAATTCTAAAGTTTATATTAAAAAGAAATCAAACATAAATGAAGTTTATGGTAAAGTACTCAATATTATAAAATTAGAAATGGGTGAAAGTTATAAAGAGAAATTCTAAAGTTATAAATCTAAATTCTTCCTATAATCACCTGTACGGGAGGATGACTCACGGCTGGAGGAAGCTGTCACCGCGGGAGTAAGCGGTGGAGTCGTAGGTGTACAGGGCGGCCACCGCTTAGCCCTGGCTATAAAACCGCCGAGATGGGGCTGAGACCAGGGGGGGAGAAAACCGAGAGTGGAGGGCAGGAGAACACCAGGAGCAGGAAATCAGGAGTACAAACCAGAGGAATAAGATTGACCATTGGAAGAGCTTTACTCGGTCTGAGGTTCTGGGCACGGGGGCAGTGAGCTCCTGCGAGAAGCTTACTGGATTGAGCAGCCAGGCTCTGCTCAATCTGGCTGGGAGGAATTGGTTTCCCGGTAATCGGATCAAAATAGCCACGACATCATCAACGACACCAGTTCAGTAGCAGAATCAGCAGCAGGCAGAATCAACAGCAGTTAAGGTAAGTACAAACTTAAATTCTTTACGCTTCCTGTATTTCAGATTCTGGTTATTGCGTATGGTCATTACAGATGGTATCAGAGCTAGTGTTCAAACCCTTTCGACCTTATAGGCCCCGTCTGCGAATCATCTTCAAGGCAAAATCTCGGTGCCCTAGCGTTCCGCAAGATTCCAGGTGCCAGATTTGATGCCCGAAACCCTTATCTGCAAGATATTCCAAGTCTCCGTTAGAAGCTCTGGAAATAATGACGAAATCAGGTTCTGGTTTCTTGGTTGCGATTTTTAGAGGGAAAAGCTCGTTAGACGTCTGAGAAAATTAGTTGAAGGAATATCTGAATAAGTAAATGCGTTTAATTGCTCATAAATTTGGAACAGTTTGGAGTGCGGGCTTAAGCGGCATGTTTTATTGTAGATTCTGTCGAACACCTTGCCGATTTACCAAAATTCGTTAGAACCAAGACGCCTGATAGAGATTTCTGCCATAGTTCTTTAAAAATGTCTATGAAATCGATAAAAACCTCTAGAATTGGCGGGTAGTAACGGCGGTCATAGTAAATTGGGGGATATTTTGTCAGCAGGTACGTCGGATAGCCGGGAAATTTGTGGAATTAATTTTTCCGTTGGTAACTTCTGTCAAATTACTCAATTTAACAGCATCATCGAGGGCATCCAAAATGCTTTTGAAAACCTAATAATGTCCTGTTTCAACCGTGATTATCCCTGCTTGTCAAATAAGAATCGAGTCAATGCTAAGGGGGAAAGAAATCCGACGTTTAGACTACGCCCCGAGACATCAGAAGGAAATTATGGCATTGACCTCTGTTTCCAAAATGACGGAAAAGAAAAAAAAAACCGAAAAATCACTTTATACGGGTCTGCCCTTAGCTTGGTGATATTTTGTCTGTAGTGCGATAATATTGCTAGATTTAAGATAATATCACGATATTTTTGTCTGTAGTGCGATAATATTGCGAGATTTAAGATAATATCATGATGTTTTCACCAAGGTAAATATCATGAAATGCTAGCTGAGAATTTCGTTTCAAAAATATAGTGAGATATCTTGATATTGACTATATTCTTGCGATATTGGCAACAGTGGCGTTGACAATCTCAGAGCGGCTGAAAAATTCGCCGATAAGCATTATCACATATATTGTTCAGTTTGTCAAGACTTACATGTTATAATAAGAAATTGTCACTTCCGTTTGTCAAGACCTACAGACTCTGTAGATTCTGTTATTTGGAGTGCAATATAAAAACAGTTTATCGTTTATATGAACTACTTAAAATTAAGGATGTCCACCTGCAAACTGTTGTAGAACCCATCGAGTATATTGGTTCTCATAAATTCTATCTTTCCTAGAGATACAGATTAAGTGAGATATTTCATTTTAACAGGTAGCTCTTACTACAGGTTTGACAAGTTGCAAAATAAATACCGAGAAAAAAATTGTGAAGTGCTCACGTAGTGAGTCAATTACTTGATATGATTCCATATTGTTCTATCTTTCCATCTATTTATGGGTCTAGAAGTTTCACTTTAACGAAAATCTTCTATTTTGTGAAGTACTTGCATATCATGTCAATTACTTGATCTCTGTTATTATTAGAAATTATTGGTTATTGTTAGATGTCTTGGAAGTTTATGTCTTGCATCGCAAAGAACATGGAAGCCTCTAAAAGGTGTTTAATAGGGCTTCTAAACTGGCCAGTGTTGCTTTGACTTAAAACTGAAGATTGGTGTATAGAAGCAGTTTCATGATCTTCTATATCATGGCATGCCTGGTGCTTCTTTTAGACTGCTAAGAGCAAAGAGATATGGTAAGGCATTGTTCAAAACATACAAAAACTAAACTCAAGATTCTAAGCATAAATATGTACCATGAGAAGACTATAGGAAAACAAGGGAAGTTAATACATTTTAAAATAGTAACTTCCAAACTTCAAAACTACTGTTAAACAAACTCTCTCTTTGCACAACTGTAACTTTTGCTGATCCTAAAGTAAAGCTTGAATGTGCATTCGTGGCATTTGTGGCATTCGTTGCTTTCAATGTTGATTCAAAATTTCGTGGAAGTGAAGAGGGTTCCTCATATATCTTGCGCTGCATGATCCAAGGGGTTGTTTTAGGATGTCAAATGTTCCAGTTTCTGCTCTACTTGCTTGGGTCCAGCTCTGTGCTATTGCCTTTTTCAAAGATTGTTATTGCATAAGACAGCTATTTACCTGCACCCATGAGTGGATGGTGGTGGGAGATAAGCATCCGTATCCTTGCTATTGTAGTGTTGCCAATAGTGTATCCTGCTGGAACTAAGAAGGAGGTTAGCGAGGAGGCTCTATATATGTAGATCTTCCCTTGTTAGCAAGGAGGCTAGTGATGAGTATCTAGTAAGGTATATGCGGTTATAAGAAAAGTGTCTTTCCTGTAGAAATCTTGGGCTGAAATTTGTCTCACCTTGGTCCGGGACTAGACAACAAGGTAGTATATGGTTAGCACATGGCTTTTTCATTGTTCTCCCAGGGGATTATGGACATAAAATTTTTGGAGGTTTTGAGAGTTGCTCCTATGCATATGACTTCTTTGTCATATCATTACCCCAGCTTGGGATGGTATTCAAGTAGTAATGCCAATGGTTCAGTGGCAAATCTGTCCCTTGGCAATAGTTTTCACAGGTCACCCTTGTTAAGAGATAGGTATCGAAGAGTGAGATTTTCTCTCAGATTTCAAGGAATGAATTGTACTTAGCTAATCTTAAAATACTAGCTTTTATGTGTTAAAATGTTACTGGTTTGCTCATCTTTGCATCGATTTAAAATGGAATTATAATATTATTCAATCTGCTATAAATCTCTGAGTTATAAATCTGTTTGTGCTCATACAAATTCTCTTGAGTGGTATCATAGTTGAGAGAAAATTTCACCACCCCTGCTATCTTGCAATACTGGACACACTATGTGGTGGTACAGTTTAAATGTTGTAGCCTTGGGTTAAAATTTCATACTTACTGTCAAAATGCATCAGATACATCAGATTTTGGCTCTATGGCTGTTGGAAACACTAAGGCTCTTCTTAGGTAGAGCATCGACTTTGGGAACCACTTTATTTCTGAGCTGTGTCAGAGTGGAACAATGTTCAGACACAATGGCCTAATAGGAAATCGAATGATGAAAAGAGTTTGGGCACACGTTGCCTGTTGGAATAAGACAATGAGCATGGCCTCAGTTTTGAAGAAACTATATTGCTTTGTACTTAGAAGTCCTTGCAGGATATTGTCAAAAGCTATGTTACCAGAAATGTGACTTAATTCCAGCCCAGGCAGTAGTCAAGGAGGCCTAAAATCCATGATGTCAAAATCTGAGCACAAGTTAAACTTTATCCTCTGAATTTCACTGACCTAACTGCTTTTGTTGATTTTGTCATCCGAATAAATTAAACCTCTGCAACCACCATAGCCTCACCAGTGCCCTTGGCATAGGGTTTTGGATTAGAAGGACTTCTTCTATAATAAAAAAAAATATATATATATATCTATATATATATATATATATAAAATCTGGAGCTTGTTATATATTTTATAAAATTGTGTACCAAGCTCTTGGAGTTTGTTTTAAATGTAAAAAGCTTTATTTTTGCATACCAAGTTTTCCTTACATGCAGCCTAGAATCCCTATGGCTGATGCATAAACATTTCGTCTTCTACATTACCATTGAGGGGTGCATTTTTACGTTCCAGCCAATGAAGGCTGTAGTAACTGTAACTTGGGACAGATCTAATTGTAACTAAGCGTCCTTGCACCCATTGGTGCATTTTAGATGATATTCTCATCTATTCCTAGAATAAGAAAGAGCATGAAGATTTTCTTTAACAAATATCTCATTAGAACCACTGTCAATGGTATGACCTACTAGAGAGATGGACAACTCTAAATTTGATCTTAGACAACATCCTGCAACACCAAAATGATACTTCAACATATTGTGTCCAACATAATATTTCTAACATTATTTGCTCTATCTAGATTCGCTTTTAATTCAACAGTTTGATACAGAGTATATTTAGTTGAATTTATTTGGTATTCAACCGAAGGCTTGTGGGACTAAATGCATACAGTGGAACATCAGATCTGTAATTCTACATATTGTGTAGAAAGGCTCAATCATATTGTGCAAAGCCTAGGATATTAAATGCCCTTGACAATATTTAATGGTGCTGAGATAGACAAGCACCCTTTCTAAATAAAGACTAGGTGGGGAAAACTGAATGGAGGGTTTTCTGGCCAAACCTTTGGCCAAGAATGTTATAAGAAAGACTAGTAATCAATGAACAAATTTTCTTACAACCTACATTTATGGTATACTGCTAAACTGTATTTCTTCTAGATTTTAATCATGACATGTCTATGGTAAATTTTCCGGCTAAAGGTAAATCTGATATGGAACCAAAGCAATCCTTCATTTATATATATTATAGGTTTAATCCCTATCTAAGTAATATATTCAAAAATATAAATATGTATGCCCTTCTTTAAAGGTAATAGCTAGATTGAGGTATGACGGGTATGTTGCCGATGTTCATTGTAACGAGGCATTTTACCATTTTCATTTTGCGGATTTTATTTAGTAATAAACTTTAGATAGAATACCCTACATTAGGACAAGGAGGTCGCGAGACCACCCTCCTTGACCTCGGTACCAGTAAGATCCGCCTAGCGGATAAAAATAGCAAAACTATACCTATTTATGAATGTGAAGTTGCAAAAGAAAATTATATGTTAAATTCGATTGTCTACCTCAAAATTTTTATAGAATTTTATTATGTATTCAGGAACCATTACAATGGTAAGGACTTATGAGCGACGACGACGTGATCGGGTAGCATCACCACCATTAATGCCGCCACCGTCGCCATCATCATCCCCATCACCATCGTCACCACCAAGACCATTATCAACATCAAACACCCCAGCGCCAGAGTTGACTGTGATAATGAACTCCTTGGAAGCCTTATTGGAGACATTAAAAGAATCAACTAAGGCTAAAACCAAAGAGGAATTTCAGCATGTAGCCACCAGTTCAGCGGAACCAAACAATTTTGAGCCCAGAAGATCGAAAGAAGACATTTCTAGGGAGCTTCAGAAAATTAGACTCCCAGAATTCTCAGGAGGTCGAGCAGGTGAACGCGTTGAAGCATGGTTGGAAGGAATGAACAGATGCTTTAGGTTAAGAGAATATTCTTCCTCGGCAAAAACAAAAATTGCCGTGTTTCAACTAAAGGAAAGTGCCTTGATTTGGTGGGGAAATCTGGAAAAGCAGTTGCATCTTACATCGGATAATGTTCCTTGGGAACTATTTGAGGAAAGGTTCCGCGCGAAGTATTTACCTCCATACTTTCAACAACAGCAAGCCCGAGCCTTTCATACATTAATTCAAGGAAATAAAACTGTGGAAGAATACGAAATAAGATTTATGGAACTTGTAAAATACATTCACTACTTAGATTCTGATGAACGTCAAGCTGAACGCTTCATATTTGGGTTAAATCCTCGCATCAGAGCCTTGGTAAGCATGTGGAAACCATCATCAGTAGCCGAGGCGGTTGAATGTGGTCGTTATGCAGAAGAGCACCTAGGGATCAAAAAGGATATGGGGACAACATAACCTTTACAATCAAGATTTCTAGGAAAGAATCCTCGAAAATTCTTCAACGGAGGTAGCTCGAGGCCACCTTACGATAACAGGTTTACCCCGAGAAATATAGGGACAAGAGCTCCCATGGCAGTAAACACTATAGCCGCAAAATCATCAAACACCAGTCCATGGACATCTCGAGGGACTGCCAGTAGAGGAAGAAATTCGAGAGGAATCAACATGAGAGGACGAAACTCGTTCTCTAGAAATTCACGTTCTGATTCAGGGGGATCAATGCAACTTAATTGTTGGGGATGTGGGGGACCGCATTTTCAACGTGACTGCCCAGAAGCTTCGTCGAATATATTGCATAGGACTGGAGAGGGACCAATATCAACCAATCAAGGTAATCATAGAATTCATGCAGTAATCAGCAACGACCAAGCAACGCATCAACCCACTATAGCAGGATCTTCAGGTTTGGGACAAGGGAATCGTAACGGTCGAACCGTTACGTATATGGGAGCGTAGGGTTCGACAGTTGAGGAACCGCCTGGTGGACCAAGTTAAGGTCCAATGGGACAAGTATAGTCCTGGATCAGCAACTTGGGAAAATACAGAGGACATACGTCAAAGATACCCTAATCTATGTCAATTTTGAAGAACTTTAAACTATGTTTAGTATATATTTTACTCCACTGCAATCGGAGACCCAGAAACATTTTGAATGATTATAGATAAACGTGAAATTTTGTGACATAATATATGTTTAACTTCTGTTGGTACATGGATACCAAAACAATATATGTGGTTCATTTTATTAAATTATAGTTGTCAAAGGAAAGTTAAGACAGTTAAAGGATTTTACTTCTTAATAGAAATTAAGATATTGTAAATCTGTTTTATTTTTACATATCAATATGATCAATGGAATAGAAATCAGGAAGTGAATACATTTGAGATGGAAGTCAAAAGACATGCATAGAAAATGATAAAAATATGTTATACTGTAGTATCATATGTGAATAATACATGAGTTATTTTGAATATGCTGATGCACATTTTATGAATGCATGAGTGAGTGTATGATTGCAGATTCACGTATCCAATTACCGGGTTGACCACGTGATGACAGAACCTCAGAACAATTAAAGCTCCAAGTGATTCTATGATAGGGTGTTAACCCTAAGTTCTATTGGGAGGGGTGGAGGTGTTGCCCACCGTTTATCCTCCGAACCCTGGAGTCATGGGAGGACTGTGCGAGTCACGCTCCCCTAGACGTGTGATGATGACTGCCGGATGCCTATTAGGAATCAGGTCAGTATAGCCGACGCTGTCACCTTAGAGTTTATGAATGGTTAGGTCAGTAAAACTGACGCCATGGCATACTCCAGTAGAGGATGGATAGGATGGGAGCAGAAGAGATTAGGAAGGATAGGATGATTTTAGAATAGCTTGGGAACCTGAATAGGGAAAGTCATGCCCATTAAAACCTTAAATCTAAACTCTAACTTCGGGACGAAGTTTTCTGAAGGGGGAGTGTATGTAACGACCCATCCTTAAAAACACATATTATATGCTCCTGTATAAAATATATATATATATATATATATATATATATATATATAATAATAAATAAATAAAATGATATTTATAAAATAGAACAAAAATCAAGTATTAATATCAATATTAATTAACCTAAAATTCTAAAGTTTATATTAAAAAGAAATCAAACATAAATGAAGTTATGGTAAAGTACTCAATATTATAAAATTAGAAATGGGCGAAAGTTATAAAGAGAAATTCTAAAGTTATAAATCTAAATTCTTCCTATAATCACCTGTACGAGAGGATGACTCACGGCTGGAGGAAGATGTCACCGCGGGAGTAAGCGGTGGAGTTGTAGGTGTACAGGGCGGCCACCGCTTAGCCCTGGCTATAAAACCGCCGAGATGGGGCTGAGACCAGGGGGGAGAAAACCGAGTGGAGGGCAGGAGAACACCAGGAGCAGGAAATCAGGAGTACAAACCAGAGGAATAAGATTGACCATTGGAAGAGCTTTACTCGGTCTGAGGTTCTGGGCACGGGCGCAGTGAGCTCCTGCGAGAAGCTTACTGGATTGAGCAGCCAGGCTCTGCTCAATCTGGCTGGGAGGAATTGGTTTCCCGGTAACCGGATCAAAATAGCCACGACATCATCAATGACACCAGTTCAGTAGCAGAATTAGCAGCAGTTAAGGTAAGTACAAACTTAAATTCTTTACGCTTCCTGTATTTCAGATTCTGGTTATTGCGTATGGTCATTACATCGAATCCCACCTCTGGTTGTTACAGAGAATCACAGTGGTATCCAGTGTAAATCCAAACAGCTCACTGAAGAGCTTTCGCCACCAGACTGCCTCACACGAGGTTATGCTAGCAACAATATATCCTGCTTCGGCG
The DNA here is from genome assembly GCA_031772625.1 of Pinus tabuliformis. Classification (NCBI taxonomy): domain Eukaryota; kingdom Viridiplantae; phylum Streptophyta; class Pinopsida; order Pinales; family Pinaceae; genus Pinus; species Pinus tabuliformis. The sequence goes on along the minus strand of CM062816.1, from coordinate 975,891,773 downwards.
GTGCTCAAAGCCACCGACTTCTGCTTCCTGCTCATCCAGGATATCGAAGAAGATCACAAGGTGAAACAGTACCCGGAAGTGCTCTTACTGTCCACCACACTGCCTGCCCAATCAACATCAGTATATCCAAGTAGTCTCACATCTCCGACAGTGTATCTTAATCCATGAGAGATTGTGTCCTGAAGACATCTCAGAAGATTCCTGGCATCAATCCAGTGAGGCTCAACCAAATATGAGCTCACAATGCTAACTGCAAAACATATGTTCGGACGGAGGTTCACCAAGAACATCAATGCGAATGAGTTTTTGAAACTCGGAGGCATTTCCCAAGTCTGGTCCGACATCACTACCATATAACTTCTAAAAGTTAAGATCCTCGAGGTAGTCACAGGCTTGCAGTCCATCATACCGAATCTTTCCAATATCTTTACCACATATTTTCCTTGAGATAGGAAAATTTCCCTTGGCTTCTGCCACACTTCAAGTCTTTGGTCCTTCATTTCAAATTCAGAAGCCATCTCCCTCTTACATTTGTGAATGAGAGGGTTTGCACCTGTTAGAAAGAGCTCATCCACATACAACACCAGTATGAGAGGCTTGTCATCTTCAACCTTAAAGTAAAGGTTAGGATCAGCTTCACTCCTAGTGAATCCCAACTTCATCAAGTAGCTATCGATCCTCTCATACCATGCTCGGGGTGCTTATTTCAGCCCATAGAGAGCCTTCTTCAACTTGCATACATGAGATTTTCAATCATAAATCTCAAATCCTTCAGGTTGCTCCACATAGATCTCTTCTTTGATAGAACCATGCAAGAACGCCGTCTTAACATCCATCTGATGTAGGTTCCATCCTTGTGAAGCCACAAGGGCTATGATCAAGCGGATGGTCGTATATTTGGCAACAGGTGCAAATATCATAGTCTATACCTCCCTTCTGGGATAAACCACGAGCAACAAAATGAACCTTATACTTTTCCATACTCCATTTGCTGCATGCTTTATCTTGTAAAGCCATTTTGAAGTAACAATTGTCTTGTCCAGGGTCTGGGAACTACTTCCCAGACATCATTCTCCATAATAGACTAATATTCTATGGTCATAGCATCCTTCCATAGTTAATGCTTGATGACATCTGAGAATGATGAAGGTTCATTTTGTATGATCGTGCTCATGATGGTCAGGTATCCCTGATACCTGTTAAGTTTCTTACTTTGATGGAAGGTTCCTCAGGGTGCAGCATGTCCTTCAGCATCATCAAGTATCCCCCTAAGCCATGAAGGCCTCTTCCTAGAAGAGGAAGGCTCATGTGGATGAGGATCAATCGGATCCATGGGTTCTTCTACATCAGGCATTGATTCATCATCCTTTTCTTTCGGTTCCCTGGTGTCGGCTTCTTGAGAGCTACTCAAAGTCAGAAGATTGTCCACCTTGCTGAGAGCCATATCTTTGTCAAAGGTGACATCATGACTAATCACAACTTCCCTTTGACCGGTGGTGAACATTTCTTCAGGAGTTTAGGAACCCAATGCTTGATGAGGGCATCTATTTTGTACATATACGGCGGTGATTGTAGTTTCAGCCCATAGAAACTTTGGAAGTCTTTGATCATGTAGCATGGCCCGGACAGCTTCCATCATCGTGTGGTTCTTCCTTCCCACCACACCATTCTGCTCAGGAGTATGTGGTGTAGTAGTCTCCCTCTTAATGCCAACCTCAGGTATGCCTGAGTAAACCAATTGTAATATATCGGAGGTCTTGCTTTGGCTTGAGGGGAATGGTCCCCTTTTGAGCTTTCCTTTGGCACATCCCGGACATACACCTTCTTTCTCTACTTGGAATTCGGGCATCCCTGTTACCATCTGTCTTACATCGGGTAGAGCTTTGTAATGAAGGTGGGCAAACCTCTGATGCCAAAGTTCGGACTAAAGAGTTGTGTCACAAGACATGACACCTAGCGGACTTCCATCGACCTGATATAATGAATCAACACTAAACCCAAGAGTAAAGGCATCTTTAACATTATTTTTCCATATACATACCTTGCCATTGCTGAAGGTTACCTTGTAGCCTCTGTCTTCCATTGCCAAGATGGACACTAGGTTCCTTTTGAGGTCAGGTGCATTTAATACATCCTAGAATTTCTAGCCTTCTTGAATGCTTGTCCTCTTCCTTGATTCCCAGCTCTCCTCTTACCTTTGCTATTGAATTTGTCATTCCTTTGATTGCCATCAGAGGGATTTCGAGTTGCACCACTGCATACTGTACCATGCTTCTCTAATCATGATTATCATCATGTTGCCCATGTCCATGATTTTATCCATCATAATGCTGCTCAAACTAGTGTGCATCATCATCATGCTATCCTATATGTCCATGATCTCATTCATCATGATGCTCATGATCTCATACATAGTGACTTGCTTTATCGCAAATGTAACATCGTCATTTTCTTCTAGCCTTAGGTCCAGCCTTTCCTTTTGATTTAGTCCCGGAATTATTTCTTTTCTTTGCATGAGAAGAAAAGGCAGCAGGAGGACCTTTAGGCATGGGCATTTCTTGCACTTCTTCCCTTGTTTCTTCTTGAATGCATCTAGCCATTAATTCCTCGAAACCAGGAATTACATTATAGTTCAGAAGAGTAGTCTTGAACACGTACCATTCGGATGGTAATCCTCCAAGAGTTGTGAGTGCCATTTCTCTGTCAGTAATAGTTTCCCCAATAGATAGGAGATCGTTCTTGATCTCGATGATTCTTAAGAAGTATGCTTGCATACTTTCATCCTTACTCTTCTTGATTTAGCTCAGCTTATTTCTAAGAAACAAAACTTGATTTGCATCATTAACTTTAAATAAACTCACCAGTCTATTGTAGATTTCCTTGGAGGTGTCCAGTTCAGAGATGTAGGCCACCAAGTGCTTGTCGATAGAGTCCCGGATGATCTTCTATTGTTTTGACTTCTCCATTTTTTCATTTGTTCCAGGCAGCAGCGGATGCATTTGATGGAGGCTCAACAATATTGCCTCTCACATGATCCAACACTCCTTAATTCTCAAGGGTTAGATCGATAGACATCTTCCATCCGTGATAGTCAACTTTCTCACGGAGGTTGTCTTCAGCAGGAAAGAGTGTTGAGGACCCCATAGTTCTTTTAGGATAGCCTTGCCAATCTTCTCTTCGATGATTGCTCTTGCTCTTGCTCGGGCTTTGTCTTCACCTCAGCTCTAATACCATGTTAAGTTATGGTATGTTCTATGCTTATAACAGTTTACTTCTTTTTCTTATTATATTCCACAGATTAGCAATCACATATACATAAAGTAAAGTGCAGATAGAACATTAAACGATCGACAAAAAACAAGCCAAGACAAGAGACACAAGATGTGGCGGCTAGCCAGGGACAAACCCCACAATGTGTGGGGAAACCCTTTGATCAAATCTTATTTTATCTTCAATAATTCAGCAGAGAGAAATAGTACAATAAATCTGATTCATATCAGCAGTAGAAAACCCTAGATCAATAGCATCAGCATTAGCGGCTTCATTATCAAACTAGGGCAGACGATATCTTGCAAAACGTTCGTCGGATTGACTTCATTCCACCACCAAAAGTTGCGGCTTTCAGAGGAGGTTCAGATGAACCTATAGCGCAGTTCCAAAGAGGAGATCTTCTAGGCCACGCAGGTCAATCTTTACTTCTGCAGTTGTAGCTTCAGTTTCAGCAGTTTCCGGCTTCAAACTAGGGCAGTCGATATCTTGCAAACCGTTCATCGGATTGACTTCATTCCACCACCAAAAGTTGCGGCTTTCAGAGGAGGTTCAGATGAACCTACAACACAGTTCCAAAGAGGAGATCTTCTAGGCCACACAAGTCAATCTTTACTTCTGCAGTTGCAGCTTCAAATTCAACAGCTTCCGGCTTCACATGTGTGAGAGAGACCCATTTCAGCGCAGTAGAGAAGAGACTCATTTCTGCGTAGAAGAGAGAGAGAGATGTGATCAGATGAGTGAGTCCAAATGAGGAAAATTCCTCTTATATTTATACACAACGTTGGTGGGTGAATAGATGTGACTGTTGGGCTTCTGAGCCTACATGAGTTGTAGGTCGGTTTGATAATAATTCCATAATTAAAATAAATTCATATCTCCATGAATACTTATCGGAATCAGATGATCTTTATATCAATCCTACACCTCTCGACGAGAGGAATCTAATAAAAATATTATCAGCCATGAATAAGATGACCCACATGAAGTTTTTCCCTGGTTGCCAATTTTAACAACTTGATCGATATGTCCATGCCATTCGACTGTTGTCATCAACCTAATCGTGTTATGTTGTAAACCCAGTCTGCATGTGTAAATTGTAAATAGTCTTAGCAGATCTGAGTCATGTATGTAAATTGCCTAGGTGGACCTAAGTTTCTAGTGATAATCTACGTTCCGGAAGGTTTTTCGTCTCACCGATCCATGATCGGCAGAGTTTTCCTTCAGCCTAACCTGTAATATTCCTAATTAGCTATTGCTAATTGGAATATTCGATTTTGTTCGATTTTTGCCTTCTATAGTTATTTGTGAATAAAAAGTGAGGGAGAGGGACATAACTCATTTTAGTATAAAAAGTCACTTCCTAGGTAGTGTTGACCACTACTGGTCAACTTCCCATGCAGTACACCCTCTTTTCTTGGCAGAAAGGGGTAGCACCTGAACGACGTGTCCGTGCCAGCCTACAGTCATCAGCAGCTTGATCATTTCAATTGTAAACCCAGTCTGCATGTATGAATTGTAAATAATCTAAGCAGATCAGAGTCATGTATGTAAAATTGCCTAGGTGGACCTAACTTTCTATGATAATCTATGTCCCGGAAGGTTTTTCGTCTCACCGATCCATGGATCGGCAGAGTTTTCCTTCAAACCTGGCCCCAAAGCCGGGATGGATTTTGTCATTAGAACTTTAGGAGAATCCTAGTGTGTTAATCTGCTAGATTATAGTTGTGTCGCAGAACTGGGTGATTTATGAGGGTCTGTGTTAAGTGGGCTTGTCCCCTTGAGATGTAAGTTGTAAAAGTCATGATGTAATGTGTCTTGAGGGTCGAAAAAAGTTTTAAATCCCCTCGTGAATCCTAAGTCCTAGGTCCTAGGTGATGTTTCCAAAGGTTTAGTTCGATGATCCATTTAAAAAATGAAATAAAATAATAAAATAAATAAAAACTAAGAAATTTTAAAATTAAAAAAAAAATAAAAAAAAAAATGAAATAAAATAATAAATAATAAAAAATTTAAAAATTTGAAAATTTAAAAAAATGAAATAAATAAAAAAAATAAGAAATTTAAAAAATTTAAAAATTTAAAAAATAATAATAAAATAATAAATAATAAGAAATTTAAAAAATTTAAAAAATAATAATAAAAAATTAATTGAATAAATCGACGGATGAGATCAAGAGATGTCTTGATCTTCATCAACGGTCGAGATCATTTCTACATGGATCATTCGAACTAGCCGTTGGGATCATTTCCTTTATATAGAGTCTTAGGTGGTCATTTCAGATTCATTCGATCTGCGAGTCTGTGCTGAAAAAGCTCTCTTGTAAACTGATTTCTGGTTAATAAAAGAAGACTTTGGGGTCCAAATCTTGCTGGTGTTACTCTCTGGAATTGCTGTGAGATGCTTATTTTTCTGCATATTTCAGTTTTCAGCCATTAATAATAGCTTGTTTCAGAGTATTGTGAGCACAGGTATCTTGTTCACCTGCTAGGGTCTGAGTGTTGTTAGGGTTTCTGAAATAATGGCAGGTATCTCCATTATTTCCTGAGATCTAGCAGCATTCTCGCCCTCTTTATTGATGGTTGCTTGAGATGTGCAGGAAATCTTTAGGTGAAGGATATTGGTGGGCGTTTGGGGAAGTTCTAGGCTGAACCAGCCGACTCACACAGGCTCTTCTTTGCAGAGCCCAGCTGATTTTGCCCTGGGTCAATCATTTAAAATTTCTTTTCTGGTTTACATGAGAGATTTCTGAAACTCATCTGATATTCTGAAAGCACTCTGGGTTTGATTGCGAAATCTGGCTATTAAGAGGGGCCAAAATCGCAATTTTTGCTTAACTGATTCAGGGTTTTGAAAAAACCACGTGGCTACAATCTTCATTTGAATCAGGATATGCGAAAGTGTGTATAAAGAGATACCCGAGGTCTGGGCCAACACAGCGAAACATTTACGTATCAATCTGCTCCCAGCGTTCGAGTAAATAAATGGTGGTGTGTCTGCATTAACTCAGAAACGATATACGTCGCCGCCATTGACTGCGTCCTTTTGAGAGGTTTATTTGTTGTTTATGAACCCTTGATAACACCACCGGGGCAGAGGAAACGCGCTATCGAAATTTTATGGTTAAAATCTCCATTCGTCAGTTGTCATAAGTCTGCGTTGAAGGCGTGGTTACAATCCGCCTGACATCCTCATTACTGTGCCATTGTCTGCATGTTACATGGTGAGTGAATCGTTTCCGGAAAATGCCCATCCTGTGCCTAAAAACCTTCCGAATCGATCATTTCTTCTGCCGTCGACAGGTTCTCTGCATAACCGAAGGCAGAAGGTAATATCCTAAAATCGTACGCTGATCCTTCTAAAACTCGCGTGGGCATCAAAGCATCGGACCAGGTAAGCTATTGTAGAGGTAAAAAATCTTAGACAGTCTCAGTTTCCTTTCATTTTTTGCGGAAAGCCGAAGCGAATCAATCTATTCATCAGAGCTCTCTCGGCCCGTGTTTCCTTCAGAACTCACACACAGGTATTTTTTACTGTTTCGGTTTTACGTCTTGGTATAGTCACGCTGGGTTCGTTTGAACGCAGAAGTTTCGTTTTATTAATGTGTATACAGTTACGTTTCATGCTGTAGATTAGGGTTTCATTTAATTTCGTTTTTCTCATTATCGTATATGCATTCGCGTAATTTTTTTTTCTTAGGTTTAAATTTAATATAGTTCCATTTGTAACTATAGCTGTATTTTAATTTTAGTTTGTGCTAGGTTATAATTTAGATTTTAAGTTTTATTTTTAGATCTCATTTAAAATGTTTTTATATTAGTTTAGGTTTTGTTTTATTTTTTATGTATTTTAGTTTTGATGTAATTTAGTTTTAGAATAGATTTTAAATTTTAATTTTTTGATTTTAAATTTTCATTTTATAAAAAAATAAAAAAATTGAGAAAAGATTTAAAAAATTTTGAAAAAATATTAAAATTTTGTGGAAAATTGGTTTTGCCAGTTTCAGTGGTTTCTCATGTTATATCTGTCATGCTAAACTTTCAAGTCGAGATACGAATACGATATCTGGTTAATGATTCTTGTGGTGGTTTTAAAGTAATCATCTTTTAAGGCACTGGTCTGCTAAATAAATCAAATCTTTTAGGTGCTTATCTTAATCGTATCTCGTGTCTCCCAACCAACTGGTCGACAGTTGGCCTCGTCATCTCACAGGGACTACCCCCCTTAGCCGCGGGAGACAGGCTTAAACGGAGGGATCGGGGATCAGAGTGACAGCCCCCGGTCTGAGCGTTGTCGTGTCAATCTGCGCGACAACATTTTTTGGCGCCGTTGCCGGGGATAGAGTTTTTCTGTCCTTGGTTCTTACATTTCAAGCTTTTCTGTGTCTAACTTCTTGTTCAAGTGACGACTCCACTTCCTATATTATCTGCAAGAGTGTACACTAGAAGACATCCAAGCAGTCTGTGCAACCCCACTCCTGATCCTGAAAAGGTTTACAGGGTGCGATCACACAAACTTGCTTCTCGTACACTCCTTGCAAATCTTGGACAAGAAGCCCTTTCCGATATTCATTTGCTCTTTAAAGGTCAAGTTAGGCGCAGCACCATGAGTCTGTATGCCCCTTGTGATTTTTCTAACATTCCTGGATCCCCCAATGCTATTCCATCTGTTGGGTTAGACAAATTGCCTAATTTTCAAGGAGATAATGCCATTACTGTTAATTCCCACTTGCGAGATTTCAATATATGGATGGCTAAGTATGCTAGATCTCCTGATTTTGATCATGAAGATGTCAGGATGTCTCTTTTTATCTTGACTCTAGCAGGTGATGCTTATGACTGGTTTACAGAAAAACCTCCAAATTCATTTAACTCTTTACAATCAATCATTAATTCATTTAGAGAAAAATATGGAGATAAGAGAGAGGGAAGACATCTTGTAAGAGCTCTTACTCTGATAAAAAAGAGAGAGGATGAAACTGTTGAAGAATTTAATAGAAGGTTTAATGGTATTATCAGAGAATTACCTCAAGACTATAAACCTACAGATAAAACTCTCCAAGATTTTTACATTGATGCCTTTGGTCCTGAACCATCTTATGAGTTAAGGCGTGCTAAACTTACTGATTATCGAGATTGCCAAGCCTTAGCTGTAGAACTTGAAAAGGACAAGGCAGCTTCTGGGAAGTCTGAAATCCCAGGTTTTGATAGGGCTGCTACGAAACTAAAGGAACCTAAGGGAAAAGCAGTCCAAGAGCCAGAAAGTGAGCTTGTTCTTAAATTGCTTCAAAAAATTGAAACTATGGAAATTAATCATAATAAGGAGATGAACACTTTGCAGAATAGATTGATCCAGATGGAAAGAACGCAATCGCAAAATTTTCAGCCTCGAAATAATAATAACAAAAATAATAATTGGCAAAGAAGGGGTCAATCTAGTGAGCAGAGACCCCCTAACCCGCTTACTAATCTGGTAGATGATGCTCCTCCTTACTGTCGTGCTTGCGATGCTTTTCACGAAGAGTCCTCTTGTCTCATTATCAGAAGACTCTTGGATAATCGAATGCTTGGGACAGGTGAGCAAATAAACGTAGTAGGGAGCAAGTTTCCTGTGCCCATGAATGATTGGATAGAGATTAAGGAAAGGAGCTATGATGTTATGGATCCTTCATCTGCTTTTAGTATTAATAACCTTGAAAATGAAGATGACATTTTGGCTAGGTTATATGGTGAGAAATCCTCTCCTGAGAAAATCTTAGAAATTGCTAGAGATAGGGGTTTGACATACCAAAGAAGGGATAAAGATCAGAGCGGAAATCAAATTCCCCCTCGAACTTTAAACCCTGGCATAAGCTCTGGAATAGATGTTGATTTGGGAAGTTGGTTTAACAATGCAAAAATCTGGGTTCCTGTATCTGAGATCGCTAAGATCCCTTCCCAAAAAGACAAGTTACTAAAGGCAATTCAGGGTCCTCAAGTCAACACTTCTCAGCAGAAGATTCGCGAGGTTGACTATCATGATGCTCCTATTTATCTGCAAAGTGTAGATGCTGATAACAAAGATCATCAGCCCTTCTTTATCACCTTATTAGTCAACGGGTATAAATTGAATAACTGCATGTTGGATTCTGGCGCATCTGCTTGCGTTATGACTAAAAGGGTCATGGAACAGCTTAACTTAAGAGTTTCTAGACCCTACTATAATATATGTGCTATGGATTCTAAGAAAATCGAAGTACATGGTTTAATCAAGGATTTACAAGTTCACCTTTCAGTTTACCCGGACATCATGGTTGTTATGGATATCGTTGTCGTTGATGTACCTGATGCTTGGGGTATGCTGTTATCCAGAAAGTGGGCCTCTGATCTAGGAGGAAGCATTCAGATGAATTGGTCATATGCTATGATTCCTTCTCCTAGCGGTGATGGTTTTGTTAGGCTAAATAGAGAGCCCGAGAGGAAATTTCATGTTGAAAATCCTAAGAAGCCTCATAACGAAATAATTAGAGAACAATCTGACATCGGGAATTACTCTATCATGTCCAATTTCATAATTCCTCCCGATGATGAGATTAAGGATCTTAAGGATAACGTCTGGTATATGTACTTTGATGGTGCGTCCTCTAGTCATGGTAAAGGTGCGGGAGTAGTGCTTAAATCTCCCCTTGGTCATATATTCAAGTTTGCCTATCGTTTAGAATTTGAAGCAACCAACAATGTCACTGAATACGAAGCTATATTATTGGGTCTTGAATTGGCCAAAGCTTTGAGGATTAAATTGCTTAGCATCAAGGGGGATTCCGATCTGGTTATCATGCAACTTAAAAACAAATTCACATGTAGAAATCAGAGATTAAGAAACTATCGAAATGCTGTGTGGGATACTATGGAGCACTTCGATGCCCTTAACCTTGAAGCAATCCCTCGTGAACAAAATAGTTTGGCGGACGAACTTGCTGTAGCTGCCACAACTTTCCAGTTATCTGATGAATTAATTAACGATAAAATCAAAATGGAAGTAATATTTAGACCATCTGTCCCAGATAACTCGGAGCATTGGCAAGTTTTTAACGACGAAAAGCAAGTCATTCGTTTTCTCAACAGTTTGGATGAGTTTGAGGATTTTCGGATAATTTCTCAGGAGAATGGATCTTTAAATCATGAACATATCATAAATCCTACTCCTAGAAATGTGGTTGCCTTAGAGCAACATTTTGATCGGCATGATGCCACGAAGCTTAGAGAAGAAAACAAGATGGACCCAGGCGAGTACCTCGAAATCAACATTGGTACTTCTGAAAATCCGAAAATAGTTAAAATTGGTAAAGGTACTAGTTTGGAGGAAAGGAAAAAGTTAGCTGATTTTGTAACAACCCGGCTAAATTAATCCATTTATAAAGTTTCAAACTTATAAATAAAACCAATTGTGAGGAAATTTAATCTATAAGTATGTTAAGCTAATAAATACAAATTAAAGTTAACCATATATAAGTTAAAAGTAAAAAAAAAAAAAAAAAAAAAAAGATATTTAGACTTTATATATATATATATATATATTAAATTTACATAATATAATTGAATTATATATATATATATATATATTATATGGGACTTTATAAAATAGAAATATTATAAAGTATGTATGGGACTTTATAAAAATAGAAATCTTATAAAGTATGTATGGGACTTTATAAAATAGAAATATTATAAAGGATGAATGGAACTTTATAAAATAGAATTATTATAAAGTATATAAAATTAAAACCTTTCAGATTATATAAACGTCCATATGCTATAAACTAAATAATTGGACTCATGAGGACGTGTGCGATAACCCACCTGAACCATCTCTGAAACATTAAACGCTGTCGCGCCCAACCAACTTAGAAGTAATTAGCAGAGCGGTGCTGCCAGGACGAGTTATGAGCCAATTGAATTGCATGCAGTGCGGTGTCAAGGGGGAGATGAGCGGTGGCCGGAAGCAGGAGGGAGGCCACCGCCAAGCTCTGCCTATTTATATCGCTATTTTGGACCGATGCAGGGGGAAAAAACCGGAGAAAAGGGCAGAGGAGGAGAGGCATAATTTCACCAGAGTAAGTTGGGAGAAGCGGGACTATCCTTTGAAGAGCTTTGAGTGGTCTGAGGCTTTGGGCACGGAGGGACAGAGAGCTTCTGTGGAGAAGCTTTCTGGATTGAGCAGCTAGGTTTGCTCCGTCCGGTTGGGAGGTATTGGCCTCTCGAAAATTGAATCAAATTAACCACAGCATCACCAGCAGCAGATTCACCAGACAGAAGCAGGATCAGCAGCAGTTAAGGTATGTACCGATTTAATGTTCAGGCTTCTGTATTTCAGATTTTAGTTCTGCGTTTGAATGTTTATTACACATGGTATCGGAGCCTGCGTTCAAAACCTTCGGGACCTCACAGGCCCTACGCAGCGGGAACTTCGTATAAACCCCTGTCTGTCCGAAAATATTTATTTCCTTTCACATATTTATTTCCTTTCACAGGCTGGTCAAGTTCCGGAAACCCTATATTAAGTCCTTCCCAATACAAGAACTTCGGTACATAAAACATACAGTCTGCGGTTGCAAAAGATTCGGGCCTACATCATAAACACGCGAGTGCAGACAAAAGAATTTACAGAAACGTCATAAACTATAGTAATATTCCGTAGCATATTATAATACGATTCTGTCGCTGCTCGTCTCCTTTTGTTCTTTCGATTCGCGGTGCATAGTTGCTTGTGTTTGTGGTTCCGTAAGATAATTGTGTCCGAGAAGATAAATTTTGCCTGATTATATAGTTTCAGTCAGCATGTAAAAGAAATGTTACTTTAAAGGGTATGCGTTACTCTGAGAAATCAAGAGCCACCTGTATCTCTATGTACCATTTGTAAATTGATTAATATATTTTGTTGTATGCGTACATCCCAGCGGGTTGGCGCATTCACCGAAAGTCCAAACGTTATAGGTGGAAGTCGCCAGAGGTCATAGGATCAATCCCTGGGTTCGCCCCTCATGTAAAATCAATGTATGCATTGAATTGCGCATAACAAGGCTGTCATTACTCTACTGACCTGTACCATCTATAAATTAATATCAGTCCCGCTCTTGTAACTTTCTGTTGAAAGGAATTCGACAGGAGTGTCTTTGAAATAAATAAATATATATATATATATATATATATATATATATATAAAGATGCAAAGAATATATATATGCTCAGTAAATTGGGCATAAAGTGTTGGAATGACATGATTGTGAAGGGTAGAATTCTCACCTTTCCAATAGTTAAAAAAAATTTCCATTGGGTTTTGCCTGGAACATGTCGAACGAACCGGTGCCGAATATGACATTGAGTGGATTAGAAACTATTTGCATTGTGAGTACTGTATATTACGTCTGTTTTTTCCCTTTAAATGTGCACAAGATTCAGGAAAACTAGGGAATTGTCCTTATATAGAGCTTTTCAATCGAATTTGGTTGAGTTTGTTACCAAGAAATTGAAATGAAAATATATGCAGAACTTTGATACCAGAATAGGGGGCAGGGAATGGTTTGAGCAACAGTTTTGAACAAATTCGAAGGCCTTCCCTGCCATCCAATCATTGGGATGCGTAGAAATATCTGTAGCACAGTGATGTTTGGATGGGAAGTACGACACCACCTTGGCTGGGTTCCATGTAGCGTTCAATTTTGGTCTTATTTTCATGGGCAGGGTTCCATGGGAATTTCAAATTTGATTTCAAACATGTAAGTAACCTTTTGATTCGGACTGTTGATATGGAAGTTGGAAATCGATTTATCATTCTGTGGAGTTTCTTTACTTTAACTAATAAGAAATTCGTGCATGGAATTGCATGAGCTGATTAAATAAATGGTCGTTAATAATAAACTCTATCATACGTAGAGATACTTGAGGAAAAATGGCATAGAAACATAATTTATTTAGGAAATGCCTTGCAATTACAACTATGATTTTCTCTGGACAACTTGAGGTGACAAACTGGAGATTTCCTTCAGAACTTAGAACATCTTCAACTATGATCGTAACAGGATAACTTTATGTTGATAGGGCTATAAGACAGTTTTGTCCTGCAGACCTTGATTCACACATCTCTGCTTAACAAATCCTAAATGCTGAAATTATAATTTAAAGTATGTTGTCCACTGTCCATCATTTCACCATAGATGTCAGATCATTTGAATATCAATATAATTTTGATCTCTTCTGTAATGAAGAGCTGCATATAAATTTACTGATAGGCTGCTATTACACAAGCGATGCTGGAGGAGAATCTTTGAATCGAACTTCCAGATTCTAGCAAAGTTGATTCAGATTTGACTCTTCTTTAGGGCCACAACTTATATGCTGGAAGTTTTAATCATAATGAAACACACCTGTACTAATCTCTGTCCTTGATTGCTTAGGATTGTGATGAAGGAGGGTTCAAACAGAAGCAATATATCAAAGGTGATTGCATCTTGAGTATCCAGATTGCTTCAAAACTTTAGTCTCATTGTGATATAGCCTTGATATGATCACAACAGTCTCAGGACCGAACTAAATTTGGCAGACTAAAGTTTATGTTGGGTATTCACGATAATCTGTATTTTAACGATAAAACATCTAGTACTAAAACATTTTCATTTAAAAATGGATTCAGTTGCCTGCAAAAGTTGATAGTAGTAAATCCAATTTTCTCAATTCCACGGGATTGCAGACTTTAAAAAATATCTCTATATCTTAAAAAGCGATAAAGCTCCAGTAGTTGTTTAACTTCACTGCTATCTATATATTTTAAAATATACCACTTACATAGAAAATGTACTAATTAAACAATGCTATAAACAAAATGTTAAAAGTATATGACCAAAACTTATTGATAATAATCCATTCTTAAAAATGGTTGATAATATACTGGTATTAATCAGTGGTAAATGGCCGTCCTCAAGCAGGAGGGAGGTTAAAGGACCATAAAATCCAAACCAATACTCAGTCTCATCGTAACACAGGTTGCGCGGGGGACTTGTATTGGGCCATTCAACCATATAGACCTATTCTACATAGTAAGAGATTTTCCAAATTCTGTCTGTGGAAAATGTACATTATTCATAATTATATAACAAATTTTATTAAGTATTTCTACACAATAGACTATGCAGAGATATCAGTGAATTCTAGATCAGAATAAGAAGGCGAAAATTCTGCGTTTGTCATAATGAAACATGGACCTTACTGAACACATCATTTTCCTTCCTAGGTTTTAGGCTAGTATGGAAAGGAAACAATCCTTCTTTTATGGATTAAATCCTCATCCCAGTAATATATTCGGGACATAAATATATATGACCCCTTAAATGTAATAGTCAGGTTGAGGTATGACGGGTATGTTACCGATGTACCTTGTGATCGAGACATCTAACATTTTCATTTTGTGGATGTTGTTAGGTAAATAAACCTTAGATGTCTTACCTTTGGAGCTGATAAACTTCTGCATTATTCATATTAGGATAGAATACCCTGCATTAGGACAAGGAGGTCGCGAGACCATCCTCCTTGACCTCGGTACCAGTAAGATCCGCCTAGCGGGTAAAAATAGCAAAACTATACCCGTTTTTAAATGTGAAATTGCAAAGAAAATCGTGTGTTAGAATTCGGTTATCCGCCTCAAAATTTTTATTTATATAAATTTTATGTTTGTGTTCAGGGACCATTACTATGGTAAAGACGTATGAGCGACGACGACGTGACCAGGCAACATCATCACCATTAATGCCGCCACCGTCGCCATCGCCATCCCCATCACCCTCGTCACCACCAAGGCAACCGTCAACATCAAACGCTCCAACGCCAGAGTTGACTGTGATAATGAACTCTTTGGAAGCCTTATTGGAGACACTAAAGGAATCAGCTAAGGCTAAAAACAAAGAGGAATTTCAGCATGTAGCCACCAGTTCAGCGGAACCAGATAATTTGGAGCCCAGAAGATCGAGAGAAGACATCTCTAGGGAGCTTCAGAAAATTAGACTCCCAAAATTTTCGGGAGGTCGAGCTGGTGAACGCGCTGAGGCATGGTTGGAAGGGATGAATCGGTGCTTTAGGTTAAGAGAATATTCGCCTTCAACAAAAACAAAAATTGCCGTGTTTCAACTAAAGGAAAGTGCCTTGATTTGGTGGGGAAATCTGGAAAAGCAGTTGCACCTTACATCAGATAACGTTCCTTGGGATCTGTTTGAGGAAAGGTTCCGTGCGAAGTATTTACCTCCATACTTTCAACAACAGCAAGCCAGAGCCTTTCATACACTAATCCAGGGAAGTAAAATGGTGGAAGAGTACGAAATAAGGTTTATGGAGCTGGTAAAATACATTCCCTACTTAGACTCCGATGAACGTCAAGCTGAACGCTTCATATTTGGGTTAAACCCTCGCATCAGAGCCTTGGTAAGTATGTGGAAACCATCATCTGTGGCTGAGGCAGTCGAATGTAGCCGTTATGCAGAGGAGCACCTTGGAATCAAAAAGGATATGGGGCCAGCAGGGCCTTTTCAATCAGGATTTCCAGGGAAGGCTCCCCGGAACGTTTTCAGAGGAGGTAGCTCGAGGCCACCTTACGGTAACAGGTTTACCCCAAGTATGGGGACAAGAGTTCCCATGACTGTAAATACTATAGCTGCGGAATCATCCAACACCAGACCATGGGCATCGCGAGGGACTACCGGTAGAGGAAGGAGTGCGAGAGGAACCAACATGGGAGGACGCGGCTCGTTCTCTAGAAATTCACACCTTGACTCAAGAGGATCAGCGCAGCTCAATTGTTGGGGATGCGGGGGGCCGCATTTCTAGCGTAACTGCCCAGAAGCGTCATCAAATATATTGCAAAGGACTGGGAAGGAGCCGATATCAGCCAATCGAAGTAATCATAGAATTCACGTAGTAGTCAACCACGACCAGGCAGCCCATCAATCCACTGTAGTGGAATCTTCAGGTATTATCAATGGCGTAAAACTCAAGATCTTATTTGATACTGGTGCCACAGATAGTTTCATTTTGTCATATGCATTAAACAAATGTGGGTTGGCAGCTCGTAGACAAAATGATTTCCAACAAGTGGAAATGGCCTCAGGAGAACTCCAAACCGTGGGCTTGAGTGTGGATCAATGCAAAATTGACCTAGGGGTCTGTTCGACTAAACTAAAAGTCTATGTCACAGCCTTAGGGACGTATGACCTTATCATCGGTATGGATTGGCTGGAAGCTCACCAAGCTTGGGTGGACTGTTATGGAAAAAGGATCTTAGGCGTAAATGATGAAGGCGAAGTAATCCAAATTCAAGGAATCAAGAGGGAAGTTTCCTTACGCTACATTTCGGCAATGCAGGTGAAGCGCTGTTTAAGAAAGGGTTGTCAGGCTTATGCAATTCACGAAGTAAGCCAGGAAAAGGGGCCATCCTTAGAACAATATCCGGTGTTAGCCGAGTTCCCGGATGTATTTCCAAAGGAACTGCCTGGATTACCCCCGGTAAGAGAACTGGATCTCACTATCGAATTAAAGCCAGGTACCCAACCGATCTCAAAGACGCCTTATAGAATGACAGCTCCAGAACTTCAGGAATTGCAAATCCAGTTGAAGGAACTACTCGATATAGGGCTTATTCGGCCCAGTACCTCACCTTGGGGCGCTCCTGTAATTTTTGTGAAGAAGAAAGATGGATCCTTAAGATTATGCATAGACTATCGGGACTTGAATCGAGCTACAGTAAAGAATCAATACCCTATGCCGCGAATCGATGATCTTTTCGATCAAATGAAAGGAGCTTCTGTCTTTTCAAAAATTGACCTTCGATCAGGGTATCATCAGCTAAGGATTTCTGAAAATGATATCTCTAAGACTGCATTCCGGACACGATTTGGGCACTATGAATTTACTGTGGTACCATTTGGGTTAACAAATGCGCCAGCCGTATTCATGAATCTTATGAACAGCGTTTTCCGTCAGTATCTTGATAAATTTGTACAAGTCTTTTTAGATGATATTCTCATCTATTCCAAGAATGAAGAAGAGCATAAAGAGCATTTGCGGCTAGTATTGTCCTGCCTTAGAGAACGTCAGTTATATGGAAAACTGTCCAAGTGTTCCTTCTTTCAGGAAAAGATTCATTATTTGGGTCACATCATATCAGGTGAAGGGATTTCGGTAGATCCTGAGAAGGTAAAAGCGATCATGGAATGGCCAATACCGAGAAATGCACATGAGATAAGAAGCTTTATGGGTTTAGCAGGTTATTACCGGAGATTTGTGGAGGGATTCTCCAAAATCGCGAAGCCAATCACAACCCTTCAGCGTAAAGGTGTTAAGTATGAGTGGACTGAGGAATGTAATAAAGCATTCTCTGAACTCAAAAGACTACTCACCAGTGCACCAATCCTAAGAGTCCCTGATATGGGCAAGGACTTTACAGTATGTACTGATGCATCCAAGCAAGGGCTGGGTGCGGTGTTGATGCAAGATAAGGGAGTGATAGCTTATGCTTCCAGAAAGCTAAAACCTCATGAAGAAATCTATGCTACTCACGATTTAGAACTAGCCGCTATAATGCTAGCTTTAAAGATCTGGAGGCACTATCTGGTGGGACGAAATTTTACGCTTAAAAGCGACCATCAAAGTCTACAATATTTGTTCACCCTAAGAGACTTAAATGCCAGGCAAAGGTGATGGAGTGAATTCCTAAGTGAATATGACTTCGGAATATCGTATATTAGGGGAAAAGAAAATGTAGTAGCCGATGCTTTAAGCAGAAGACCCCGGATATTTTCTCTCATACCCATTAAAGTGGACTTAAGACAACGAGTACTGGATCGCCTTATAAAAGACAGCTGGTATTTAAAGGTGAGGGCAAGTCTTGAGGGAATTAAAGCAAAAGAATCTAACTTTGAGGGTTATGAATTAGAAAGCGATGGGATCTTACGATTCCATGGAAGGATGTACATTCCTGATGATAAAGATCTTCGAGATACCATCCTTAGGGAAGCTCACAAAGCAGTATATTGTGCTCATCCTAGAGTAGGGAAAATGTATGCGGATACCAAGAAACTCTTCTTTTGGGCAGGCATGAAGCGTGATATCACTCAATTGGTTGCAAAATGTATGGAATTTCAGCAAGTAAAGGCAGATCATTGTCACCCAGCGGGCCTCTTACAACCCCACGACATTCCTATGTCTAAATGGGAGACCATTTCTATGGATTTCATCACTGGACTACCTCTTGCATCCCAAAAAGGAAGCACACGCAACATGCCAAGGACATGGCAAACAAATGGGCAAACCTGCCGAGCCACAACACACCAAGGCCACTCCCCGCCCCGCACCGATGCCACCTAGGAGTCCATTCTGGTAGTGGTGGATAAATTAACAAAAAGCGCCCATTTTATTCCGGTAAGAGATACTTATGATGTTGCTGACGTGGCTCGAGTATTCATAAATGAAATTATCAGATTTCATGGAGTACCTAAGAAGATTATATCCGATAGAGATTCGCGATTCACTTCCAGATTCTGGACGTGCATGCAGACAGCCTTAGGTACTCAGCTAAATTTAAGCACTGCTTACCATCCTGAGACTGATGGGCAAACTGAAAGAGTAAATCAAGTACTTGAAGACATGTTGCGAATGTATGTAATGGATCAGCAATCACACTGGGAAAAGTATTTACCCTTGGTTGAATTCGCATACAACAACAGTTACCACAGTTCGATTGGGATGCCTCCATTTGAAGCTTTATATGGCAGACCGTGCAGAACACCGTTAAGTTGGGACAGGTTAGAAGATCGAGTGATAATAGGACCAGAATTAATCCATGAAATGGAAGCGCAGGTCAGCCAGATTAGACAGCGATTAAAGGAAGCACAGGATAGACAAAAGAGTTATGCTGATGCTCACCGATCTGATAGAAATTATGAGGTAGGGGACCAGGTCTTCGTCCGCATCAAACCAAACAAAAGTACTATTCGATTCGGGAAAGGGACAAAGTTGTCACCCCGATTTATAGGACCGTTTAAAGTCGTGGAAAGAGTTGGACCTGTTGCCTATCGTCTTGCCCTGCCACCCCACCTGCATAGAATTCATAATGTATTTCATGTTTCTGTATTAAGACATTATATAGCTGATCCATCTCATAACCTCCAGTGGAAAGAATTGCAGGTATCGGACGAGGGAGTCATAACGGTCGAACCGTTACGTATACTGGAACGTAGAGTCCGACAGCTGAGGAACCGTCTGGTGGACCAAGTTAAGGTCCAATGGGACAAGTATAGTCCTGGATCAGCAACTTGGGAAGATACAGAGGACATATGTCATAGATACCCTAATTTATGTCCATTTTGAAGAACTTTACACTATGTTTAGTATATATTTACTTCACTACTGTCAGGGACCCAAAAACATTTGAATAATTAGTGATAAACATGAAACTTTGTGGCATAATATATGTTTAAATTCCTGCTGGTACATGGATACCAAAATAATATGAGTTTAATTCCTGCTGGTACATGGATACCAAAACAATATATGTGATTATTTTACTAGATCATAAATGCTGAAGTAAAGTTAAGACCGTTAAATGATTTTACTTCTAGTAGAAATTAAAACAATATAAATTTGTTTTATTTATGCATGTCCAAAATGAGCAACTGAAATGGAAGACATGAAGTGAGTACATCCTAAAGAAAAGTCAGAATACATGCATAGAAAATGACAAAATTATGTTGTGCTCTAGTATCATATGTAAATAATACCTAAGTTATTTCGAATATGCTGATGCACATTTTACAAATGCATGGGTAAGTGTAAGATTGCAGGTAAACTTGCAGATAAACTATGATTGCAGATAAAGGATCCAATTTTCGAGATGGCCACGTGATGACAAAGCCTCAGATCAGTTAAAGCTCAAAGTGATTCTATGATAAGGTATCAGCCAAATTTTACTGGGAGGGGTGGAGGTGTTACCCACCGTTTATCCTTCGAAACCTGGGGTCATGGGAGGACTGTGCGAGCCACGCTCCCCTAGACGTGTGATGATGACTGCCGGATGCCTACCGAGAATCAGGTCGGTATAACCGACGCTGTCTCCTTAGAGTTATGAATGGTTAGATCAGTGAAACTGACGCCACGGCATACTCCAGTAGAGGACGGATAGGATGGGAGTGGAAGAGATTAGGAAGGATAGGATGATTTTGAATAGCTTGGGGACCAGGATAGAAAAGGTCATGTCCATCTAAAACCTTGAACCTAAAACTCTAAACTTCGGGACGAAGTTCTCTGAAGGGGGGAACTATGTAACAACCCGGCTAAATTAATCCATTTATAAAGTTTCAAACTTATAAATAAAACCAATTGTGAGGAAATTTAATCTATAAGTATGTTAAGCTAATAAATACAAATTAAATTTAACCATATATAAGTTAAAAGTAAAAAAAAAAAAAAAAAAAGATATTTAGACTTTATATATATATATATATATTAAATTTACATAATATAATTGAATTATATATATATATATATATATTATATGGGACTTTATAAAATAGAAATATTATAAAGTATGTATGGGACTTTATAAAAATAGAAATCTTATAAAGTATATGGGACTTTATAAAATAGAAATATTATAAAGGATGAATGGAACTTTATAAAATAGAATTATTATAAAGTATATAAAATTAAAACCTTTCAGATTATATAAACGTCCATATGCTATAAACTAAATAATTGGACTCATGAGGACGTGTGCGATAACCTACCTGAACCATCTCTGAAACATTAAACGCTGCCGCGCCCAACCAACTTAGAAGTAATTAGCAGAGCGGCGCTGCCAGGACGAGTTATGAGCGAATTGAATTGCATGCAGTGCGGTGTCAAGGGGGAGATGAGCGGTGGCCGGAAGCAGGAGGGAGGCCACCGCCAAGCTCTGCCTATTTATATCGCTATTTTGGACCGATGCAGGGGGAAAAAACCGGAGAAAAGGGCAGAGGAGGAGAGGCATAATTTCACCAGAGTAAGTTGGGAGAAGCGGGACTATCCATTGAAGAGCTTTGAGTGGTCTGAGGCTTTGGGCACGGAGGGACAGAGAGCTTCTGTGGAGAAGCTTTCTGGATTGAGCAGCCAGGTTTGCTCGGTCCGGTTGGGAGGTATTGGCCTCTCGAAAATTGAATCAAATTAACCACAGCATCACCAGCAGCAGATTCACCAGACAGAAGCAGGATCAGCAGCAGTTAAGGTATGTACCGATTTAATGTTCAGGCTTCCGTATTTCAGGTTATAGTTCTGTGTCTGTATTTCAGATTTTAGTTCTGCGTTTGAATGTTTATTACAGATTTACTTCATGAATATAGAGATGTTTTAGCTTTTTCCTATGATGAATTAAAAGGCTATAGGGAAGATGTTATGGATCATACTATTCCTTTAAAGGACGAGAATGCTAAACCCTTTCGGCAGAAACTTAGGCAAATTAATCCGAAATTAGCCCCCTTGGTCCAGAAAGAGCTTGCTAAGATGCTTTCAGCAGGGATCATCGCTCAAACTAGGCATTCGACATGGTGTTCGAATTTGGTGATTGTTAGGAAAAAGAACGGTTCAATAAGACTTTGTGTCGATTTTAGAAACCTTAATCTGGCATGCAAAAAGGATAATTACCCTTTGCCAAACATGGAAACTTTGTTGCAAAGGGTAACTGGGTCTGGAATGATGTCATTGCTAGATGGCTTTTCTGGGTACAATCAAGTTTGGGTTAAAAAGGAAGATCGACACAAGACCACATTCACAACACCATGGGGCACTTTTGAATACATTAGAATGCCATTTGGGTTGACAAACGCTGGGGCTACTTTCTAGAGGGCCATGGATTATGCCTTCAAAGGGTTGATCGGGAAAATTATCGAAATTTACCAAGACGATCTTACCGTTTTCTCTAAAGATGGTATCAGTCATATAGATCTTCTTAGGAAAGTTTTCGATAGATGTAGAGAATATGGAATTTCTTTGAATCTGGCTAAATCTATTTTTGGGGTAACAGAAGGGAAATTACTCGGTCATATCATTTCTAAGGAAGGAATCAAGATCGATCCCGAACAAGTTGAAGCGATTCAAAAGATTCCTCTCCCTCATAATCTTAAATCCCTTCAGTCTTTCCTTGGAAAGATAAATTTTATTAGAAGATTCATCCCGAATTACGCAGAAATAGCTAAGCCCATTCAAAGTCTTCTGAAGAAAGATGCAAAATTTGTCTGGCAAGAAGAGGGCAAAAAGGCTTTCCAAGAAATCAAGTCCGCTATTGCAAAAGCTCCTGTCCTGGTTAGTCCTAATTACTCCAAGGATTTCATGATTTTTTCTTTCGCTTCTGAAGATACCATTGCCAGTGTCTTGCTTCAAAAGAATCGAGATGGTCACGAGCAGCCTATTGCTTTCATGAGTAGAGCACTTCAAAACTCCGAATTGAAGTACAATACCATGGAAAAGCAGGCTTATGCCCTGGTCAAGTCTCTTAAGCATTTTAAAACTTATGTGGGTTATTCTAAGATCATTGCTTTCGTCCCACATTCTGCTGTTAAAGACATATTAACTCAAACCGATTGCTTAGGGACTCGTGCTAGGTGGGTTACTAAGATACAGGAGTATGATTTGGAAATCAGACCCACCAAGCTAATCAAAGGCCAAGGATTAGCTCAAATGTTAACTGAAAGTAATGAAAAGACTCTTGGTTTGTTTTGCCTTGACGAGCTATCTTCGCCAGAGTTGAGAAGATTAGCAGAGCATGAATGGTATAAGGACATAGTCTACTATTTGACAAATCTTGCATGTCCTAACCATTTAGTCGCTCATAAGAGAAGGGCTCTTAGACTAAAAGCCACTAAGTACTGCCTTATGAAGGATGGCCTTGGATGGAGAAATCCTGAGGGCATAGTGCTTAGGTGTGTTGACGATGTTGAGTCCAAAAGATTAATCTCCGAATTTCATTCAGGATTTTGTGGTGGTCATTATGCCGCTAGAACTACCGCCCACAAAATCCTGAGAGTTGGCTATTATTGGCCTTCGATTTTTTCTGATGTGCACAAGTATGTTAGAACGTGTCAAGCCTGTCAACTGTTCACTGGGAAGCAGAAGCTTGCTGCCCTTCCTCTACAACCTGTTATCGTAGAGGCACCTTTTCAGCATTGGGGTCTGGACTTCATAGGGAAGTTCCATGAAAATTCTAGCAATGGCTACTCATGGATTTTAACTGCTACAGATTATTTCACTAAATGGGTCGAAGCCATTCCTGCTAAGAATGCCACTGAAAAGGTTATTATGGATTTCATTGAAAATAACATCATTACTAGATTTGGTGTCCCCGCTAAGATCACTACGGACAATGCCAAGGCTTTTAGTTCTTCAGAGTTTACCTCTTTTTGTTTCAAATATGGCATTGTCTTATCTCATTCGTCGAATTACTATCCTCAGGGTAATGGTTTGGCTGAGTCAAGTAATAAAAATCTCATAACCATTATCAAGAAGATAGTAGGAGATAACAAGAAGTCTTGGGACAGCAAAATCAAGTATGCTTTGTGGGCAGACAGAATTACTAAGAAGAAGTCTACTGGTAAATCTCCCTTTGAATTAGTTTATGGCTTGGATGTTACCTTACCTGTGCACCTAAAATTGCCAGCCTATCAGCTTCTCCAAAATTTTTCCACTAATAAAGATGTTGTTCAGAATAGGATAGATCAGATTGTGGAATTAGATGAGGCTCATCGGACAGCTTTTGAGGCTATATGTAAAAATCAATCTAATATTAAGAAAAGCTTTGATAAATGCTCTCGATCTAGATCTTTGCAGGTTGGAGATATGGTTTTACTCTGGGATCGCAAAAATGAAAAGCCGGGAAAACATAAGAAGTTTGATAGTTTGTGGCTGGGACCATACATCATTAGAGATATAGCCGGGCCAAACTCATTCTACTTGAGCAGATTGGATGGCGAACCACTTGATCTACCAGTGAACGGCCAAATGCTCAAGTTGTTCTTCAGAGATGATATCTGATGCCATGGGGCATCTTCTGTATTGTATTTCTATCTCTACTCCTTGTCTTTTCAGCATTTCATTTCTGTTTTTAAGATTAGATTTACTTTTCATGTTATTAGTTAGTTAATAAATGAAGAGCTTTTATCTTTCCTGTGCTTAATGTATATGATGATTTTGGACGGACGCTACTTATATTTTGTTGTGTGTTGCATGGATGCAGATTCTGGATTCTCACATTCCTACAGAGCAGCAACGTGTCCCCAAGTAGAGCCAGATGTTGACCACTACTGGTCAACTTCCCATGCAGTACACCCTCTTTTCTTGGCAGAAAGGGGTAGCACCTGAACGACGTGTCCGTGCCAGCCTACAGTCATCAGCAGCTTGATCATTTCAATTGTAAACCCAGTCTGCATGTATGAATTGTAAATAATCTAAGCAGATCAGAGTCATGTATGTAAAATTGCCTAGGTGGACCTAACTTTCTATGATAATCTATGTCCCGGAAGGTTTTTCGTCTCACCGATCCATGGATCGGCAGAGTTTTCCTTCAAACCTGACCCCAAAGCCGGGATGGATTTTGTCATTAGAACTTTAGGAGAATCCTAGTGTGTTAATCTGCTAGATTATAGTTGTGTCGCAGAACTGGGTGATTTATGAGGGTCTGTGTTAAGTGGGCTTGTCCCCTTGAGATGTAAGTTGTAAAAGTCATGATGTAATGTGTCTTGAGGGTCGAAAAAAGTTTTAAATCCCCTCGTGAGTCCTAAGTCCTAGGTCCTAGGTGATGTTTCCAAAGGTTTAGTTCGATGATCCATTTAAAAAATGAAATAAAATAATAAAATAAATAAAAACTAAGAAATTTAAAAATTTAAAAAAAAAAAAAAAAAAAAAAAAAAAAATAATAAATAATAAAAAATTTAAAAATTTAAAAATTTAAAAAAATAAAAAAAATAAGAAATTTAAAAAATTTAAAAATTTAAAAAATAATAATAAAATAATAAATAATAAGAAATTTAAAAAATTTAAAAAATAATAATAAAAAATTAATTGAATAAATCGACGGATGAGATCAAGAGATGTCTTGATCTTCATCAACGGTCGAGATCATTTCTACATGGATCATTCGAACTAGCCGTTGGGATCATTTCCTTTATATAGAGTCTTAGGTGGTCATTTCAGATTCATTCGATCTGCGAGTCTGTGCTGAAAAAGCTCTCTTGTAAACTGATTTCTGGTTAATAAAAGAAGACTTTGGGGTCCAAATCTTGTTGGTGTTACTCTCTGGAATTGCTGTGAGATGCTTATTTTTCTGCATATTTCAGTTTTCAGCCATTAATAATAGCTTGTTTCAGAGTATTGTGAGCACAGGTATCTTGTTCACCTGCTAGGGTCTGAGTGTTGTTAGGGTTTCTGAAATAATGGCAGGTATCTCCATTATTTCCTGAGATCTAGCAGCATTCTCGCCCTCTTTATTGATGGTTGCTTGAGATGTGCAGGAAATCTTTAGGTGAAGGATATTGGTGGGCGTTTGGGGAAGTTCTAGGCTGAACCAGCCGACTCCCACAGGCTCTTCTTTGCAGAGCCCAGCTGATTTTGCCCTGGGTCAATCATTTAAAATTTCTTTTCTGGTTTACATGAGAGATTTTTGAAACTCATCTGATATTCTGAAAGCACTCTGGGTTTGATTGCGAAATCTGGCTATTAAGAGGGGCCAAAATCACAATTTTTGCTTAATTGATTCAGGGTTTTGAAAAAACCACGTGGCTACAATCTTCATTCGAATCAGGATATGCGAAAGTGTGTATAAAGAGATACCCGAGGTCTGGGCCAACACAGCGAAACATTTACGTATCAATCTGCTCCCAGCGTTCGAGTAAATAAATGGTGGTGTGTCTGCGTTAACTCAGAAACGATATACGTCGCCGCCATTGACTGCGTCCTTTTGAGAGGTTTATTTGTTGTTTATGAACCCTTGATAACACCACCGGGGCAGAGGAAACGCGCTATCGAAATTTTATGGTTAAAATCTCCATTCGTCAGTTGTCATAAGTCTGCGTTGAAGGCGTGGTTACAATCCGCCTGGCATCCTCATTACTGTGCCATTGTCTGCGTGTTACATGGTGAGTGAATCGTTTCCGGAAAACGCCCATCCCGTGCCTAAAAACCTTCCGAATCGATCATTTCTTCTGCCGCCGACGGGTTCTCTGCATAACCGAAGGCAGAAGGTAATATCCTGAAATCGTATGCTGATCCTTCTAAAACTCGCGTGGGCATCAAAGCATCGGACCAGGTAAGCTATTGTAGAGGTAAAAAATCTTAGACAGTCTCAGTTTCCTTTCATTTTCCGCGGAAAGCCGAAGCGAATCAATCTATTCATCAGAGCTCTCTCGGCCCGTGTTTCCTTCAGAACTCACGCACAGGTATTTTTTACTGTTTCGGTTTTACGTCTTGGTATAGTCACGCTGGGTTCGTTTGAACGCAGAAGTTTCGTTTTATTAATGTGTATACAGTTATGTTTCATGCTGTAGATTAGGGTTTCATTTAATTTCGTTTTTCTCATTATCGTATATGCATTCGCGTAATTTTTTTTTCTTAGGTTTAATTTTAAGATAGTTCCATTTGTAACTATAGCCGTATTTTAATTTTAGTTTGTGCTAGGTTATAATTTAGATTTTAAGTTTTATTTCTAGATCTCATTTAAAATGTTTTTATATTAGTTTAGGTTTTGTTTTATTTTTTATATATTTTAGTTTTGATGTAATTTAGTTTTAGAATAGATTTTAAATTTCAATTTTTTGATTTTAAATTTTCATTTTATAAAAAAATAAAAAAATTGAGAAAAGATTTAAAAAATTTTGAAAAAATATTAAAATTTTGTGGAAAATTGGTTTTGCCAGTTTCAGTGGTTTCTCATGTTATATCTGTCATGCTAAACTTTCAAGTCGAGATACGAATACGATATCTGGTTAATGATTCTTGTGGTGGTTTTAAAGTAATCATCTTTTAAGGCACTGGTCTGCTAAATAAATCAAATCTTTTAGGTGCTTATCCTAATCGTATCTCGTGTCTCCCAACCAACTGGTCGACAGTTGGCCTCGTCATCTCACAGGGACTACCCCCCTTAGCCGCGGGAGACAGGCTTAAACGGAGGGATCGGGGATCAGAGTGACAGCCCCCGGTCTGAGCGTTGTCGTGTCAATCTGCGCGACAACAGGTAGCACAATGTTGTGACTTAAAGGGGAGCCAAGGGGGCCAAAGGGGGACGCAGAAATGGAGCCCATGCAGACACATGGAGGGACTGCACAGGAGGGAAGAACACATGGCAAGAGGGGAATCACGCAGGAAGAGGTGAGCCTAGGGATTGTGAGAGGCAAAGGCTATAAAATAGAGAGGAGCCCCTCATTTTGGATCATTCAGTTATGTGCATTTTGAGCTAGTCATTTCGACTTTTGAGCACGTTGGCTGTTTAGCTAGTCTGCAACACTGTTTAGTGCATTAAGTGTCTCCGTTCGGAGATTTCACCCTTAGCCCTGGGGGACTTCGAGTGCCTGCTCGGGCAAGGTATTTCCATCGGTATTTCAGCAGTAGTTTTATCAGCATTTCAATAGTAGTTTCATCACCATTTTGGAGGACTGCGCAGCACTTGGAGAGGGACGCAATTCTTTTTGGTTGTAGTGCTAGATTGGAGTTATGCTGGGAGATTGAGCAGGGGTCCAGCTCTTGTCTCATTGGAGGATTTTTTGGCAGGGTTTCACGCAGTGTTTCAAGCAGAGTTTAGAGGGGTTTTCTTCAGTGGTAGCGCAGGGCTTTGAGGAACTGAATAGAACCCCAAGAGGGTGTTTTTCGGGGTTCGGCCATTCCAGGAAAGCTTTCTGGGTTTTTTTGGGTTTCTTGAGTAGAGCCCGAATCCAGAGTTTTAGCTTTTTCCGAGGAGGGGAGCAGCCCCAAATCATCATTTTTTTCCCAGAAGCAACAGCAGCATCCACGCAGAGAGGCCATTCTTGTCATTTTGAGAGTATTTCTTTACTTGCCTTGTGCAAGTCGAGGTGCCATTTGTCTAATCACCTCTTGTACCCATTTTATTGCTCAGTATAATAAAATGTCTTAGCATTTCTTGTGTATCTGCTTATATTTCCGGTTTACATTATTATATGTTGTTCCACTGTTATTTTATCACTTCTGGGTTATTATATCATTTGCACATATTTGGTTGGAGTTTTTGCTGGGATTTGAGGAATATTCTGGGCTAGGAATATTACAGGATACCTTGGTTGGAGTTTTTGCTAGGATTTGAGGAATATTCTAGGTTAGGAATATTACAGTGGTATCAAAGCATAGATCTGGCTCAGCCTGTGGAGCTAGCAATCTATGGCACCAGGGGAAAGACCCTACATTTGTTACAGAGGTAGGAGGTACAGAGACACTGGACGTAGGTTGGAGAATACCTACGGGGAGGGAGACTGTGTTCCTGTGGTGGACGCAAAACAGGTGGAGCCTATGGTAGACGTAGAATAGAGAGAGCCAGTAGTGGACGCAGAACAGATGGCCGATGAGGACAAGAAGAGATTTGCGGATTTGAGGTAATGGGGCAGAGATTCACGACAGTAGAGGCCAGACAGCGTGAGAGCCCACGAGTTTTTCAGATTGGTGAAGGATCAGGTGCATCCCATCACTTGCCAGAGCAGCATGATACTGCGCAGCAGGTGGCCTCACATGCCCCTACACGCTCTACCATGCCCACTTTCTTAGGAGCAGACACGGGGGCCATAGCCCAGCAGGAGGCAGAGCCCGGACATATGGGCGATTATTTTGCAGAGTACCAGGCCTATGAGCAAGAGTTCGGGGAAGCCCTTCCATTCAAAAATTTTGTTCAGCTCCAGCGGGTAGCAGATCCCGCGACCATCACAGAGGGTACCGCATTACCGTGATGGTGATACCCACTGTGCAGCAAGTAGATTCCACTTGCCTACGTTTGATGGCTCATCAAATAGTTCGGCAAAGTCTTGGGTGGAGAAGCTAGACATTTATTTCCAACTTAACCAGATGTTAGAGGCAGAGGCCATCAAGGTGGCAACATTGCATTTGGATGGCGAGGCCCAGGATTGGTGGTTTCATGGGATGGTTACATTGGGGCACTCCACAGTGACGACATATGTCGAGTTTGCCAGGAGACTGATGAAGCGATTTGATCGGAGGGATCCAGAGCAGCATTTCGTTGAGTTGACGAGGCTCAAACAGACAGGGAGCCCAGAGACCTACATTATAGATTTCTTGAGGGTCCCGTGATGGTGCCAGACCTATCCACGACACGGAGGGTCTATATGTATGTTAAGGGGTTAGCAGAGCCACTTCAGGGTTTAGTCCGATCCACTAAACCAGCCACACTCCAGGACGCTATCAGCAGGACCCGGGACTTACAGGATATCTTACCCAGGACCCGGGACTTACGGGATATCTTACCTGGGACCCGGACACCTTACCCCCAGAGACAGACTTTTCAGTCTAAGGGGAAGGATGTGAGGATTCCTCCTCCAAAGGGGAATCCAGGACAAGTACAGCTTGAGGACGATGCCAGGAGGGAGCTGAAGAAGAAGCGGTTTTGTTTCACTTGTCAAGAGCCATGGGCACCAGGACATAGATGTGCTGCTGGCAAAGCACATTTTATTGAGGTCTTCTCCGAGAGCAGTGGAGAAGAGGATGATGAGGAGGATGTGGGGGCAGGAGATAGCCATGCCATACAGGGACCTTTGCCACCTCCACCACCACCAGCAGGTGGTGCATCTTTTGCACCCACTGGAGGAGCCCTTGCAGCGTTGCGAGGAGTTCCCAAGTATCTAACGCTACGCATACAAGGGATAGTACGTGGCCAGCGTGTATCAGTTTTGGTAGACAGTGGGGCAACCCACAACTTCATCGATGCACAGATGGTTGAGCGAAGAGGTATTCAGACAGAGAGCTTCGATGGGTTTTCAGTATTGGTCCCAGGAGATCAGACCATACGTGTGCTCATTATGTCCTAGAGCTTTCAGTGATGATGGGCACCTACACATTGACTGACCACTTTTTCGTGGTCGATATTCCGGACACCAACATGATACTGGGTGTTCAGTGGCTTATTACTCTAGGGAAGGTCATGACGGATTGGAAGACCCTAGAGATGGAGTGGGATGATGAGGAGACAGGAAGGCATGAGAAGATACGGGGACAGCACACATATCCGCCTCAGACTGTGTCGGCTCATCGGATGGAGGCAGTCTTCCAAAAGGGAGACAGAGTGGGCAGTGGAGCTGCGTGCATCAGAGGTAGGGACTACAGGGCAGACGGTACATCCAAAGATCCAGTCCATCCTTGATCGGTATGCCATAGCGTTTGGAGAGATTCCACCAGGATAGCCACCGGATCGGGGGTTTGAGCACACTATCGAGCTTGAGCAGGGCATCCAGGCAGTGATCACCACCCCCTATAGGCACCCAAAGGCCTATCGGAACGAGATTGAGCGGGCTATCCATGAGTTGCTGACTCTTGGGCACATTCAACCGAGCACGAGTCCTTTTGCTTCTTCTATGGTGTTGGTGAAGAAGAAGGATGGTACATTAAGGATGTGCATTGACTACAGGGCCCTGAACAAGAAGACCCTGAAGAACAGGTACCCCATACCCAGGATCGATGAGTTGATGGACAAGTTGAGGGGAGCACGATTCTTCTCAAAGATTGATTTGAGATCTGGATACCATCAGATTCGCGTGAGGGAGCAAGACATTCCCAAGACCACCTTCAGGTGTCACTATGGGCACTTTGAGTTCTTGGTGATGCCTTTTGGGCTAACCAACGCCCCAGCTACATTTCAGTCTTGTATGAATCACATCTTCCGTAGTCACTTGAGGAAGTTTGTGTTGGTATTCTTCGATGACATTCTCATTTACAGTAGGACATGGGAGGAGCATCTCCAGCACATTGAGATAGTATTGCATATCTTACAGGAGCAGCAGTTCTATGCCAAACTCTCCAAGTGTGAGTTTGGGTTGACGAAAATGTTGTATCTGGGACACATCATAGGGGTGGACGGAGTGAGGGTCCACGAGGAGAAGATCAGGGCCATCAAAGAATGGCCGGAGCCGAGGAATGTGACGAAACTTCGAGGATTCATTGGCATTTGTACTTACTACAAGAAGTTCGTCAAAGGTTTCTCGCAGCTTGCTGCACCCCTAACAGATTTGACGAGGAAGGGGGCATTCAGTTGGTCAGATACAGCGCAGCGAGCCTTTTACATGCTCAAGGAGGTTATGAGCAGCTGCCTGGTGCTTGTGTTGCTAGATTTTACGCAGCCTTTTGTTTTGGAGTATTATGCGTTGAGAGAGGGGATCAGCGCGGTGTTGATGCAGGGAGGTCACCTTATAGCCTTTGAGAGCCGGAAGCTCTTTCCGCACGAGAGGTTGTATTCAATATACGACAAGGAGATGCTAGCCATCATGCATGCATTGGCTAAGTACAGGCAGTATCTGGTGGGTAACAGGTTCAGGGTGAGGACTGATCACAAGAGCCTCAAGTTCTTTTTGGAGCAGAAGTAGCTACAGGAGAGGCAGCAGAAGTGGATCAGCAAGATCCAAGCATATGACTTTGACATTGAGTATGTCAAGGGTAAGAACAATGTGGTAGCAGATGCCCTTTCACATAGACCAGCAACGCTGTCTCTTATGAGCTTGGATACAGACTGGAGGGCTCGACTCTTAGTAGAGTACTCCAAGGACAGGTTTGCATGTGAGGTTCTGGATGGGCAGGTGGCAGATGACAGGTACAGGGTGGTCGATGAGATCATCTATTTCAGGGACCGGATCTTGACTGAGGGGTCTCAGCTCAAGAAGAAGATACTCCAGGCATCACATAATTCACCGATGGCAGGACATCAAGGGTTTACCAAAACCTACAGGGCCATTAGGGAGAGGTTCTCATGGAAGTGCCTCAAGGAGGACGTACTCCATCACATCTGGGAGTGCGATGTTTGCTAGAGGAACAAGGGAGAGATGAGCCATCCCGCAGGATTATTGCAGCCTCTTCCCCTTTCGGAGGGGAAATGGGAGAGTATTTCGATGGACTTCATCACAAGGTTGCCCATGGTACAGGGCAAGGATTGCATCTTTGTCGTAGTTGACCAATTGACAAAGTACGCACACTTTTTTGCCATATCTGCACACTATACAGCAGCACAGGTGGCCGAGATGTTCTTTAGAGAGATCTTCAGGCTACATGTTCTTCTTAAGACCATCGTCAGTGATAGGGAC
This sequence comes from Pinus tabuliformis, assembly GCA_031772625.1. NCBI lineage: Eukaryota > Viridiplantae > Streptophyta > Pinopsida > Pinales > Pinaceae > Pinus > Pinus tabuliformis. The sequence goes on along the minus strand of CM062816.1, from coordinate 975,859,173 downwards.
AATCGCTTCATGGGCGAGTTTTGGCAGGAGCTTTTCCGGTTGGTGGGGATGGAGTTGACACCGAGTACCAGTTATCACCCACAGAAGGATGGGCAGACAGAGATAGTTAACAAGTGGCTAGAGGGCTAATTGCGTAACTATGTCAGTGGGCAGCAACGAGCATGGTTGAGGTGGTTGCATCTAGGGGAGTATTGCTACAATACTTCACATCACATGTCCATTGGTATGTCACCATTCTATGTTTTATATGGGTATCATCATTTATCTTTTGCTGACGTGATGTTTGGTGATAGCAAGGCTCCCAGAGCCAAGATATGGATCCAAGAGAGTCAGGATATTCTCCGAGCTCTCAAGGATAACATGGCTACAGCATAGAACTAGCAGAAGTTGTATGCCAACAGGGGTCGGGTGGAGAGATAGTTCGAGGTAGGGGACATGGTCTACCTATGGTTACAACCATACCGACAGTCGTCACTAAACAGAAGGGGGCTGAGAAGCTTAAGCCCCGCTTTTATGGGCCGTACAGGGTGATACGCAGGGTTGGACAGGTTGCATATGAGTTGGAGCTGCCCCAAGGCAACAAGATTCATAACGTTTTCCATGTATCATGCCTGAAAAAGGCATTGGGGCAGCAAGTGACAATAACAGATGAGTACCACCCATGGATGACGAGGGGCATTTGGTATTGCAGCCGGAGGCTATCATTGATACCAGGGAGAGGCAGCTGCGGAGCAGGATTGTCCGGGAATTCTTGGTGAGGTGGAAGAATTTGCCGGATGAGGATGCCACTTGGGAGAGTGAGAAGATCTTACAGCATCCATCACTTCAGTTGCTTGAGAACAAGCAACATTTTGCCAGGGGAGATTGTAATATTCCTAATTAGCCATGGCTAATTGGAATATTCGATTTTGTTTGATTTTTTCCTTCTATAGTTATTTGTGAATAAAAAGTGAGGGAGAGGGACATAACTCACTTTAGAATAAAAAGTCACTTCCTAGGTAGCACAATGTTGTGACTTAAAGGGGAGCCAAGGGGGCCAAAGGGGGACGCAAAAATGGAGCCCACGTAGACACATGGAGGGACTGCGCAGGAGGGAAGAACACATGGCAAGAGGGGAATCACGCAAGAAGAGGCAGAGGCTATAAAATAGAGAGGAGCCCCTCATTTTGGATCATTCAGTTATGTGCATTTTGAGCTAGTCGTTTCGACTTCTGAGCACACTCGCTATTTAGCTGGTCTGCAGCACTGTTTAGTGCATTGAGTGTCTCCGTTCAAAGATCTCACCCTTAGCCCCGAGGGACTTCGAGTGCCTGCTCGGGCAAGGTATTTCCATCGGTATTTCAGCAGTAGTTTTATCAGCATTTCAGTAGCAGTTTCATCAGCATTTTGGAGGACTGCGCAGCACTTGGAGAGGGACCCAGTTCTTTTTGGTTGTAGTGCTAGATTGGAGTTATGCTGGGAGATTGAGCAGGGGTCCAGCTCTTGTCTCGTTGGAGGATTTTTTGGCAACGTTTCAGTTATTGTTTCAGGCAGAGTTTAGAGGGGTTTTCTTCAGTGGCAGCGCAGAGCATTGAAGAACTGCGCAAAACCCCAAGAGGGTGTTTTTCGGGGGTCAGCCATTCCAGGAAAGCTTTCTGGGTTTTTCTGGGTTTCTTGAGTAGAGCCCGAATCCAGAGTTTTAGCTTTTTCCGAGGAGGGGAGCAGCCCCAAATCATCATTTGTTTTCTAGCAGCAGCAGCAGCATCCACGCAGAGAGGCCATTCTTGTCATTCTGAGAGTATTTCTTCACTTGCCTTGTGCAAGTCGAGGTGCCATCTGTCTAATCACCTCTTGTACTCATTTTATTGCTCAGTATAATAAAATGGCTTAGCATTTCTCGCTGCATTTCTTGTGTATATGCTTATATTTCTGGTTTACATTATTATATGACGTTCCACTGTTATTTTATCACTTCTGGGTTATTATATCATTTGCACATATTTGGTTGGAGTTTTTGCTAGGATTTGAGGAATATTCTGGGGTAGGAATATTACAGGATACCTTGCTTGGAGTTTTTGCTGGGATGTGAGGAATATTTTGGGTTAGGAATATTACATAACCCCAAAGCCGGAATGAATTTTGTCATTAGAATCTTAGGAGAATCCTAGTGCGTTGATCTGCTAGATTATATTTGGTTGCAGAACTGGGTGGTCTATGAGGGTCTATGTCAAATGGGTTTTCCCCCTTGAGATGTAAAATTGTAAAAGTCACGATGTAAAGTGTCTTGAGGGTTAGAAGATGTTTTAATCCCCTCATAAGTCCTAGGTAATTTTTCCAAAGGCTAAGTTCGAGGATTCAAAAAAATAAAAATTTAAAATTTAAAAAAATTTAAAAAATAAATAAATAAAAATTTAAGGAAAAAATAAAATAATAAAATAATAATAAGTCAAATTTTTGAGTAAATAAATGTAGAATTTTAATTTTTTATATTAAAACGCATTTAAAAATTCGACAGATGAGATTAAAAGAAATCTTGATCCTCATCGACGGTCGAGATTAGTTTGACATGGATCACTCGAACTAGCCGTTGGGAATTTTTCCTTTAAATAGGGTGCTAGGGGTCATTTGAGGTCATTCGATCTGTGAGTCTTGTGCTGAAGAAAGCTCTCTTGTAAACCTTTTCTTGTGCAATAAAGAAAGATTTTGGGGTTGAAATCTTGCTAGTGTTACTCTCCTGAAGTGCTATAAGCTGATTTATTTTCTGCATAATTTTATTTTCAGACATTAGTAATAGCTTGGCGAAGAGTGATGTTGAACACAGGTATCTTGTTTACTCACTAGGGTTTAAATGGTAATAAACTTTCTGAAAATAATGGCAGGTATCTCCATTAGACTTGGATTTTACTACTGTTTTTTCCCTCTTTATTGATGGTTGAATTGAGTTGTGCAGGAAAATCTAGATTGTAAGGATCAACAAGCGTTTGGGGAAGTTCTCGGCTGAACCAGCCAATTCCCAAAAAGCATTCTCTTGTAGAGCCCAGCCAGTTTCGATTTTGGGTCTATCATTTAAGTTTATTTTTGAATGCATGAGAGATTTTCTAAAGTATCTCATAGTAAATCTAAAATTCTGAAAATATTACAGTGGATTATTGACAAATCTCGCTGTTTAAGAGTCGAAAAGTCTGTGAATATTGTAATTATTTAGTTAAATTTTGAGTTATTTCCTTGCATATTTTGCCTCTGGTTTTTTTGTTTTTTTTGCAGGTTACAGGAAGAGTTTCTTGTTGGAAGCCAGATCTAGGCCCTGGAGGGTAAGATCTGGCCTCACAACCAGTTTTTACAGGAGCACTGTTCGGCTGTCCAAGGGTTTCAACTTCTGTTACTTTCAAATCAGGAAGTCTTTGAGAGGGTTTCATTGATAAATCTGAGCCAGAAGTATAACATCTTAAATAGAAAATTCTGGGAAATCTTTAAGGGTTTTTTGGGCTTCCGTTCAATTTTTTGTTTACTGCCTGGATCTCAAATTTTTCTGCTGCCTAAAAAAAAAAATTTTTTTTAAAGAACCGCAGCCATTCTTCACATCCTCGCTCCACCTCCGCAGCTCATCTTGATCCACTGCATTTCCTTAGCTCCTCTCTGCGCAACCTTTTCTCTCCCTCACGCAACTCTATTCTGCTCTCCATACTTCTCAGCCTTCACGCTGCTCATTCCTCTGCTCCTCACGCTATCCTTGCACCTGCAGACAACGCTTCATTCCCTTGCTTTCACTCTGCCTGATCCGCATCTCCATTTGCGTTCCACGCAGTTCCTTCCTCCTCTGTTTGCCCCCGTTTCTCATCAAAATCGGACATCCGTTTGCTGTCATCTCCTTGCCAGCCCCTCTTTCCTGCGCGCTGTTCTTCCAGCTTCTCTTGATGCCATCCAGCCGCGTGTTTTGCTACCCTTCACGCATTTTTCCCTTCATCCATCTGTTGCCTGTTGTGAGCCTTTCCTTCTCCTTCTCTGTGCTTTCTTCTCCAACGTCCAAGCCTACAAAAGCCTTCATGCAGTTATTCCAACCTTTACATCCATCTCCACGCCTTCTGCCTTTCACTTCCACGCAAACGCTGCACCCCACGTTGTCGTCCTCCGTCGAACAGATTTCAGCTCCTAACACGTACTTGAAAACACAACAAAACTCAAAACATTCATTGTTAAATATTTTGTTTCGCATCATTTAGATTTCATTTAACCATTGTATAGTTAGGATTTAGATTAAATTTAGATTTTCATTACTTGTTTAGAATTTTTCCTCCTTAGGGTTAGCATCGTTAGATTTTATGAATTAGCGTATATTATTTTTTATATATCTTCATTTTAATCAACAACGTAAATTTGGCTTTAGCTTTTAGATTTTTCTCATGTCATTTTGTTTTATTTAAATTTTTTGATAATAATTAGAAATGCGATTTTTCATTCAGTTTCATGTTTTAATAAATCTTGATTAGAGTTAGACTTTTTCTGTAGTTCAATTTTAGAATTAGATTTATTTTATTTAATAAACAATATGAAAATCATAAAAATTATAAAATTATAAAAAAACGCAAAGAGTTTTTTTTGTTTAGATTTTAATTTTATTTAGTTTTAGATTTATTTAGATTTTAGTTTTTTTATTTTCATTTCAAGCTTAGAAAATCATAAAATATATATATATATATATATATATATATATATATATGAAAGTTTCTTTATGGTTCTAGATTAGATTTTTATTTAGGATCTTAGTTTTTTTTTTAGACTTAAAATATATATTATAAAATCATAAAAAGTTGTTTTTCCTAAAATATTTTTGCGTCACCTTTAGTCTTAGCATATTTTGTCACGTTTCCAAATTTTGGTGTATTTCGCTAAGGCTAATAGATTTTTGATGTGGGATTAATATTTATCATTTTCATGTGGTTAAACATGCTTAAATGATCATTTAAAGATTAGCTATATGAATGTGATCTCTGGTTAGCATTTAAAATTACGTGGTTATTTAAAGCATTTAATCTTTCAAATTTTAATTGTTGGAATATTGTTAAGCCATTGAGCATTTATCGATTATCTCGCATCTGATAAAAGTTAATCTTTGTTTGAGTTATTTGATGGTAAATGATTGTTAATGAGTTCATATTTTTGCAGCATTTGATAAATAATCATTAACTCCATAAGGCACTGGTCTATTAATTTCTAAAATCAATCAAGTGCTTGTTTCCCCTTGTTGTGTCTCCCAACCCAACTGGTCAATAGTTGGTTATCCATTGTTCCATAGGGTCTACCCCCCTTAGCCGCGGGAGACAGCTTAAACGGAGAGATCGGGGATTAGGGTGACAGCCCCGGTCTGAGCGTTGTCATGAAAATCTGTGCGACAACATTTTTTGGCGCCACTGCCAAGGATAGAGTTTTTCTGTCCTTGGTCCTTTCCTTTCGAGCTTTTCCGTGTTTCAGTTCCTATCTGGGTGGCGACTCCACTTCATATATCATCTGCAAGAGTGTATACTAGAAGACATCCAAGTAGTCTATGCAATCCTGCTCCTGATCCTGAAAGGGATCTCAAGGTATGATTACACAAACTCTCTTCTCGTACACTTCTTGTTAACCTCGGACAAGAAGCCCTCTCTGATATCCATTTGCTTTTTGCTAGTCTAGTTGGGCACAACATCATGGATATATATGCCCCTTGCGATTTTTCTAACATTCAAAGGTATCCCAATGATCTTCCATCACTTGGGATAGATAAGTTGCCGAGCTTTCAGGGAGATAACGCGATTAGTGATAATTCACATCTGAGAGATTTTAGTATATGGATGGCTAAGTACGCAAGATCTGCTGATTTCAATCATGAGGATGTTAGAATGACTCTTTTTATTTTAACCTTGGGGGGCGATGCTCATGATTGGTTTGCAGAAAAGCCTCAGAATTCATTTAATTCCTTACAATCGATCATTGATGCCTTTAAGGAAAAATATGGAGATAAGAGAGAAGGAAGACACCTCATGAAAGCTATTAGCCTAATAAAAAAGAGAGAGAATGAAATCGTTGAAGAGTTTAACAAAAGGTTTAATGACATTATTAAAGAATTACCTCAAGATAATAAATCTACCGACAAATCTCTTCGAGATTTTTACATCGATGCCTTTGGTCCTGAGCCCTCTTATGAATTAAGGCATGCTAAACTTAATGATTATAGGGATTGCCAAGTCTTAGCAATAGAGCTTGAAAAGGACAAGGCGGTATTTGGGAAGTCTAAGATCCCAGGTTTCGATAGGGTTACTACAAAACTAAAAGAACCTAAAGGAAAGGCAGTTCAAGAGCCTGAGAGCGAGCTTGTTCAGAAATTACTCCAAAAGATCGAAAGCATGGAAATTAATCATAACAAGGAGATAGCTACTTTGCAGAATAGGCTGGTCCAAATGGAAAGAGCGCAAACGCAAAATTTCCAACCTAGAAATAATAATAACAGAAATAACAACTGGCAAAAGAAGGGTCAATCTAGTGAGCAAAGACCTCCTAATCCGCTTACTAATTTGGTCGATAATACTCCACCTTACTATCGGGTTTGTGATGCTCTTCATGAAGAGGCTGCTTGTCCCATTGTTAGAAGAATTTTAGATAATGGAATGTTTGGGGCAGGTGATCAAATAAATGTAGTAGGTAACAAGTTTCCTTTGTCTATGGATAATTGGATTGAGGTCAAGGAAAATAGTCGTGACGTTATGAATCCTTCATCAGCTTTTAGTATAAATAACCTTGAAAATGAAGATGACATTTTGGCCAAGTTATATGGTGAAAAACCCTCTCCAGAACAAATCATGGAAATTGCTAGAGATAAAGGTTTAACCTATCAAAGAAGGGATAAAGATCAGAGTGGGAATCAAATTCCCCCTCGAAATTTTAACCCTGGTTTAAACTCTGGATTGGATGTCGATTTGGGAAGTTGGTTTAACAATGCGAAAATCTGGGTTCCTGTCTCCAAGATTGCTAAAATCCCTTCCCAAAGAGATAAGTTACTAAAAGCTATTCAGGGTCCTCAAGTAAATATTTCTCAAAAGAAGACCTAGGAAGTTGACTATCACGATGGTCCCATATATTTGCAAAGCTTAGATGCGGATAACAAAGATCACCAGCCTTTCTTTATCACCTTGTTAGTTAATGGATATAAATTGAATAATTGCATGTTGGATTCTGGTGCATCAGCTTGTGTCATGACTAAAAGGGTTATGGAACAGCTTAACTTAAGAGTTTCTAGACCCTACTATAATATATGTGCCATGGATTCTAAGAAAATTGAAGTGCATGGTTTGATCAAAGATTTACAAGTTCATCTATCAGTTTACCCAGACATCATGATTATTATGGATATTGTTGTTGTTGATGTGCCTGATGCCTGGGGTATGCTTTTATCCAGAAAGTGGGCCTCTGATCTAGGAGGAAGTATTCAAATGAATTGGTCATATGCTATGATTCCTTCTCCTAGAGGTGATGGTTTTGTAAGACTTAATAGAGAGCCCGAAAGAAAATTCCATGTTGAATATCCTAAGAGACCTCACAACGAGATAATTAAAGAGCAATCTGACATTGGGAATTACGTTATCATGTCTAATTTCATAATTCCTCCTGATGATAAGATTAAGGATCTCAATGATAGAATTTGGTACATGTACTTTGATGGTGCATCGTCTAGGCATGGTAAAGGTGTTGGAATAATGCTTAAGTCTCCCCTTGATCACATTTTCAAGTTCGTCTATCGATTAGAATTTGAAGCAACCAACAATGTCGCTGAATATGAGGCTTTATTGTTGGGTCTTGAATTGGCGAAGTCTTTGAAAATTAAGTTGCTTAGCATTAAGGGGGATTCTGATTTAATTATCATGTAACTTAAAAATAAATTCACATGCAAAAATCAAAGATTAAGGAATTATCAAAATGCTGTGTGGGATACTATGGAACACTTTGATGCCTTTGACCTCGAAGCTATCCCAAGAGAGAAAAATAGTTTGGTGGATGAACTTGCCATAGCTGCTACTACCTTCCAGTTATCTAATGAGCTAATTGAGGATAAGATCAAAATGGAAGTAATATTTAGACCATCTATTCCAGATAACTCAGAGCATTGGCAAGTCTTTAATGATGAAAAGCAAGTCATTCGTTTTCTTAATAGTTTGGATGAGTTTGAGGATTTCCGGATAGATTCTGAGGAGGATGGATCTTTAAATCATGAGCATATCATAAATCCTACTCCTAGGAATGTGGTTGCCTTAGAGCAACACTTTGATCATCATGATGCCACGAAGTTGAAAGAAGAAAATAAAATGGACCCAGGTGAATATCTCGAGATAAACGTTGGTACTCCTGAGAACCCAAAGATTGTTAAAATTGCTAAAGGTACTAGTGTGGAGGAAAGGAAAAAGTTAACTAGTTTACTTTGCGAATATCGAGATGTTTTGGCTTTTTCTTATGATCAATTAAAGGGCTATAGGGAAGATGACATGGAACATACTATCCCCTTAAAAGATGAAAATGCTAAACCCTTTCGCCAGAAGCTTACGCAGATTAATCCTAAGTTAGCCCCTTTGGTTCAGAAAGAGCTTGCGAAAATGCTCGCGGCAGGAATTATCACTCAAACAAGGCATTCAACATGGCGTTCAAATCTTGTGATTGTTAGGAAAAAGAATGGTACGATAATGCTTTGTGTCGGTTTTCGAAATCTTAATCTAGCATGCAAGAAAGATAATTACCCTTTGCCAAACATGGAGACTTTGCTGCAAAGAGTAACCAGTTCTGGAATGATGTTGTTGCTAGATGGTTTTTCTGGGTATAATCAGGTATGGGTTAAAAAGGAAGATCGTCATAAAACCACATTCACCACACCATGGGGTACTTTTGAATACATTAGAATGCCGTTTGGATTAACCAACGCTGGGGCTACATTTCAAAGGGCTATGGATTATGCCTTCAAGGGGTTAATCGGGAAATTTATTGAGATTTACCAAGATGATCTTACTGTATTTTCTAAAGATGGTATCAGTCATATAAATCATCTTAGGCAGGTTTTCGATAGATGTAGAGAATACGGGATTTCTTTGAATCCAGCTAAGTCTGTTTTTGGAGTAACCGAAGGGAAATTACTTGGCCATATCATTTCTAAGGATGGAATCAAGATTGATCCTGAAAGAATTGAAGCAATCCAAAAGATTCCTCTTCCTCATAATCTTAAATCCCTTCAGTCTTTCCTTGGAAAGACAAATTTTCTTAGAAGGTTTATTCCAAATTACGCAGAAATAGCTAAGCCTATTCAAAGTCTTCTGAAGAAAGATGTAAAATTTGTTTGGCAAGAAGACGGCAAAAAGGCTTTTCAAGAAATCAAATGCGCTATTGCAAGAGCTCCTGTCTTAGTTAGTCCCGATTATTCCAAGGATTTCATGATTTTTTCTTTCGCTTCCGAAGATACCATTGTTGGTGTCCTGTTACAAAAGAATAAAGATGGTCACGAGTAGCCTATTGCTTTCATGAGTAGAGCGCTTCAAAATTCTGAATTAAAGTACAATACCATGGAAAAGCAAGCTTATGCCTTGGTCAAGTCTCTTAAGCACTTCAAAACTTATGTGGGTTATTCTAAAATCATAGCTTCCGTCCCACATTCTGCTGTTAAAGATATATTAACTCAAACTGATTGCTTAGGGACTCGCGCTAGGTGGGTTACTAAAATACAAGAATATGATTTAGAGATTAGACCCACCAAGCTAGTCAGAGGCCAAGGTTTGACTCAAATGTTGACTGAAGGCAACGAAAAGACTCTTGGTTTGTTTTGTCTTAGCGATCTATCTTCGCCTGAGTTGCAAAGATTAGGAGAGCATGAGTGGTACAAGGACATCGTTTATTACTTGATGAATCTTACATGTCCTAATCATTTAGCTGCTCATAAGAGAAGGGCTCTTAGACTAAAAGCCACTAAGTATTGCCTTATGAAGGATGGCCTTGGATGGAGAAATCCTGAGGGCATAGTACTTAGGTGTGTTGATAAAATTGAGTCCAAGAAATTAATCTCTGAGTTTCATTTAGGATTTTGTGGTGGGCACTATGCTGCTAGAACTACTGCCTACAAAATTCTGAGAGCTGGTTATTATTGGCCTTCAATTTTTTCTGATGTGCATAAGTTTGTTAGAATTTGTCAAGTCTGTCAGCTGTTCACTGGGAAACAGAAGCTTGTTGCCCTGCCCCTGCAACCTGTCATTGTAGAGGCACCTTTTCAGTATTGGGGTCTGGACTTCATCGGGAAGTTCCATGAAAATTCTAGCAATGGCTACTCATGGATTTTGACTGCTACTGATTATTTCACTGAATGGGTTGAAGCCATTCCTGCTAAGAATGCCGCTGAAAAGGTTATTATAGATTTCATTGAAAATAATATCATTACTAGATTTGGTGTCCCTGCTAAGATCACTACTGATAATGCCAAGGCTTTTAGTTCTTCAGAGTTTTCATCTTTCTGTTTCAAATATGGCATTATCTTATCTCATTCATCAAATTACTATCCTCGGGGTAATGGTCTGGCTGAATCAAGTAACAAGAATCTCATAACCATTATCAAGAAGATAGTAGGAGATAATAAGAGATCATGGGATAGAAAAATCAAGTATGCTTTATGGGCATATAGGATCACTAAGAAGAAAGCTACTGGTAAATATCCCTTTGAATTAGTTTATGGCTTGGATGTAACCTTATCTATGCGCCTGAAATTGCCAGCTTATCAGCTCCTTTAGCGTTTTTCTACTAATAAAGATGTTGTTCAGAATAGAATAGATCAGATTGTGGTGTTAGATGAAGCTCGTAGGACAACTTTTGATGCTATATGTAAAAATCAATCTAACATTAAGAAAAGCTTTGGTAAATTCTCTCGATCTAGATCTTTCCAGGTGGGAGATATGGTACTTTGGGATCGCAAGAATGAAAAATCAGGAAAAAATAAGAAGTTCGACAGTTTGTGGCTAGGGCTGTACATCATTTGAGATATAGCTGGACCAAACTCATTCCACTTGAGCAGATTGGATGGCGAACCACTTGATCTACCTGCAAATGGCCAAATGCTCAAGTTGTTCTTCAAAGATGATATCTGATACCATGGGGCATCCTTTGTATTGTATTTCTAACCCTACTCCTTGTCATTTCAGCGTTTTATTTCTGTTTTAGGATTAGATTTACTTTCCTTGTTACTAGATAGTTAATAAATGAAGAGCTTATATCTTTCATGTGCTTAATGTTAAATGATGATTTTTGGATGGACGCTACTTATGTTTTGTTGTGCATTGCGTGGATGAAGATTCTGGATTCTCACATTCCTACAGTGCAGCAACGTGTCCCCAAGTAGAGCCATATGTTGACCACTACGGATCAACTACCCATAGCAGTACACCCCCATTTTTCGCAAAAGGGATAGCGCTTGATTGATATATCCGTGCCATTCGACTGTCTTCATCAACTTGATCGTGTTATGTTGTAAACCCAGTCTGCATGTGTAAATTGTAAATAATCTTAGCAGATCTGAGTCATGTATGTAAATTGCCTAGGTGGACCTAAGTTTCTAGTGACAATCTACGTTCCGGAAGGTCTTTCGTCTCACCGATCCATGATCAGCAGAGTTTTCCTTCAGCGTAACCCCAAAGCCGGAATGAATTTTGTCATTAGAATCTTAGGAGAATCATAGTGTGTTGATCTGCTAGATTATATTTGGTCGCAGAACTAGGTGGTCTATGAGGGTTTATGTCAAATGGGTTTTCCCCCTTGAGATGTAAAATTGTAAAAGTCATGATGTAAAGTATCTTAAGGGTTAGAAGATGTTTTAATCCCCTCATAAGTCCTAAGTCCTAGGTCCTAGGTAATTTTTGCAAAGGCTAAGTTCGAGGATCCAAAAAAATAAAAATTTAAAATAATAAAATAAAATAGAACTTAAAAAAATAATAATAATAATAATAAAATAATAATAAGTCAAGTTTTTGAGTAAATAAATGCATAATTTTAATTTTTTATATTAAAACGCATTTAAAAAGCCGACGGATGAGATTAAAAGAAATCTTGACCCTCATCGACAGTCGAGATTAGTTTGACATGGATCACTCGAACTAGCTGTTGGGAATTTTTCCTTTAAATAGGGTGCTAGGGGTCATTTGAGGTCATTCGATCTGTGAGTCTTGTGCTAAAGAAAGCTCTCTTTTAAACTTTTTCTTGTGCAATAAAGAAAGACTTTGGGGTTGAAATCTTGCTGGTGTTACTCTCCTGAAATGCTGTAAGCTGCTTTATTTTCTGCATAATTTTATTTTCAGCCATTAGTAATAGCTTGGTGAAGAGTGATGTTGAACACAGGTATCTTGTTTACTCACTAGGGTTTGAATGGTAATAAACTTTCTAAAAATAATGGCAGGTATCTCCATTAGACCTGGATTTTACTACTGTTTTTTCCCTCTTTATTGATGGTTGAAGTGAGCTGTGCAGGAAAATCTAGATTGTAAGGATCAACAAGCGTTTGGGGAAGTTCTCGGCTGAACCAGCCAATTCCCAAAAAGCATTCTCTTGTAGAGCCCAGCTAGTTTCGATTTTGGGTCTATCATTTAAGTTTATTTTTGAATGCATGAGAGGCTTTCTAAATTATCTCATAGTAAATCTAAAATTCTGAAAATATCACTGTGGATTATTGACAAATCTGGCTGTTTAAGAGTCGAAAATCTGTGCATACTATAATAATTTAGTTAAATTTTGAGTTATTTCCTTGCATATTTTGCCTCTGGTCTTTTTTTTGTTTTTTTTGCAGGTTACAGGAAGAGTTTCTTGTTGGAAGCTAGATCTAGGCCCTTTTGAGGGTAAGATTTGACCTCACAACCAGTTTTTACAGGAGCACTGTTCGGTTGTCCAAGGGTTTCAACTTCTGTAACTTTCAGATCAGGAAGTCTTTGAGAGGGTTTCATTGATAAATCTGAGCCAGAAGTATAACATCTTAAATAGAAATTTCTGGGAAATCTTTAAGGGTTTTTTGGGCTTCTGTTCAATTTTTTGTTTACTGCCTGGATCTCAAATTTTTTTGCTGCCTAAAAAATTTATTTTTTTTTAAAAGAGCTGCAGCCATTCTTCACATCCTCGCTCCACCTCTGCAGCTCATCTTGATTCGCTGCATTTCCTTAGCTCCTCTCTGCGCAGCCTTTTCTCTCCCTCACGTAGCTCTATTCTGCTCTCCATACTTCTCAGCCTTCACACTGCTCATTCCTCTGCTCCTCACACTATCCTCGCACCTGCAAACAACGCTTCATTCCCTTGCTTTCACTCTCCCTGATCCGCATCTCCATTTGCATTCCACGCAGTTCCTTCCTCCTCCGTTTACCCCCATCTCTCATCAAAACCGCAAATCTGTCTTCTATCATCTCGTCGCCAGCCCCTCTTTCCTGCATGTTGTTCTTCCAGCTTCTCTTGCTGCCATCCAGCCGCGTGTTTTGCCACCCTTCATGCGTTTTTCCCTTCATCCATCTGCTGCCTGTCGTGAGCCTTTCCTTCTCCTTCTCTGCACTTTCTTCTCCATCGTCTAGGCCTACAAAAGCCTTCACGCAGTTATTCCAGCCTTTACATCCATCTCCACGCCTTCTGCCTTTCACTTCCACGCAAACACTGCACCCCACGTTGTTGTCCTCTGTCGAACAGATTTCAGCTCCTCACGCGTACCTAAAAACATAACAAAACTCAAAACATTCGTTGTTAAATATTTTTTTTGGCATCATTTAGATTTCATTTAACCATTGTATAGTTAGGATTTAGATTAAATTTAGATTTTCATTACTAGTTTAGAATTTTTCCTCCTTAGGGTTAGCATCGTTAGATTTTATGAATTAGCGTATCTTCTTTTTTATATATCTTCATTTTAGTCAGCAACGTAAATTTGGCTTTAGCTTTTAGATTTGTCTCATGTCATTTTGTTTTATTTAAATTTTTTGATAATAATTAGAAATGCGATTTTTCATTCAATTTAGTTCGGATTTATGTTTTAATAAATCTTGATTAGAGTTAGACTTTTTATGTAGTTCAATTTTAGAATTAGATTTATTTTATTTAATAAACAATATCAAAATCATAAAAATTATAAAAAAACGCAAAGAGTTTTTTTGTTTAGATTTTAATTTTATTTAGTTTTAGATTTATTTAGATTTTAGTTTTTTTTATTTTCATTTCAAGCTTAGAAAATCATAAATATATATATATATATATATATAATCATAAAAAGTTGTTTTTCCTGAAATATTTTTGTGTCACATTTAGTCTTAGCATATTTTGTCACATTTCCAAATTTTGGTGTATTTCACTAAGGCTAATAGATTTTTGATGTGGGATTAATATTTATCATTTTCATGTGGTTAAACATGCTTAAATGATCATTTAAAGATTAGCCATATGAATGTGATCTCTGGTTAGCATTTAAAATTACGTGGTTATTTAAAGCATTTAATCTTTCGAATTTTAATTGTTGGAATATTGTTAAGCCATTGAGCATTTATCGATTATCTCGCATCTAGTAAAAGTTAATCTTTGTTTGAGTTATTTGATGGTAAATTATTGTTAATGAGTTTATATTTCTGCAGCATTTGATAAATAATCATTTAATCATTAACTCCATAAGGCACTGGTCTATTAATTTCTAAAATCAATCAAGTGCTTGTTTCCCCTTGTTGTGTCTCCCAACCCAACTGGTCAATAGTTGGTTATCCATTGTCCCATAGGGTCTACCCCCCTTAGCCGCGGGAGACGACTTAAATGGAGAGATCAAGGATTAGGGTAACAGCCCCCGGTCTGAGCGTTGTCGTGACAATCTGTGCGACAACACTACCTATACCAGTTTGTACCAGTAGGAGGGAGTGCGAGTTTGTGGAGAGGATTGGCAGCAACAGTACATGGACTGCACAACTCTTGGAGAAGGCACGCTTGGATGTTGTGGAGTGGAGTTAAGGGCTGAAACTTAAGGTGGAGGCTAGGGAATTGTTGTGGGGGATTTTCCAGCATTTTGGCTAAGCAGCAAACACAACATTTGTTTCAGGGTACATTTTCTGCTTGTGGAGGAGGGCCAAGCATTTGGAGGTCAATTTTGGAGCTTCAATACTAGGACAAACCCTTTGTGGGTTTTTCTAGATTTATCGAGAAGAGGCCAAGATTAATTTGGCATAATTTTGTGGGCATAATTGAGCGGTCAAACAAGGGCCCCAATTCAACCAACAGCTAGAGGAGCTAGGGGATAATTGGGACAAAATTCCATGGTCAACATTTGGCCAATTCCTTTGTGGGTTTTTGTGGGTTATTGGTGAAGACCTTGGGGTTAATTTCCCGGATTTTTTTAGCATCTGAGGAGGCCCTAGCTGTAGTTCTTTGCAGCCAACAACATATTTTCTGAGTAGTTTCAGCGCAGAGCTGAGAGAGAGCAACAACAGAGTTGAGAACGACTTCTTATTGTTAATTTGGGCTTAGCTTGCCTTGAGAAAGTCCAAGTGTGCTCTTTCCAACACCACATTGTACCATCTTATTATAATAAAACGACTTAGCAATGCAGATTTTGGTGAAATTTCATGGTCTGACTCATGTGTTTGATTTTCGTGGTTTTATGCCTATGTTTTCTTTGTTATTCACTATAAAAATTCCCTAGGAATATTACAGACAAGGGCAAGATGGAGAGAGAGTGAGGGAGAGAGGAGAGGAGGGAAGAGAGAGAAGACGAGGGGAGAGAAAGGAAAGAGAGAGAGAGGGAAGCACAAAGATGGAGGGGAGAGGGAGAGGGAAGCACAAAGATGGAGGGGAGAGGGAGAGAGAGAGAAAGAGATGGGGGAGGTGCAAAAGGAGGTTTGCACCTCGAGAGATTGGATCTCTCTCGGCACTTGATAGATCCGGGTTAAGATGGATCTAGGCTGGTAAGCAACCAATGAAGAGAGCACTCAATGATTATTAACATAGATTGTGAGAAGGCTGTCCATGCATGCACATAGCCCAGAAAAAATGCCTTGGAAGGTGTGGTCCACACCTCAGGATATGTGAGCTGCCTCGATAAGTGAACTTCCTTGAAAAATGTGAAAATGCCTGGAAATCAGAATGAGGATAACTGCTCAAGAAATATGATGCCATGTCATCAAAATCTTCCTTCTCATTCATATTGATGAATGCAGATAGACACCCCTGTTGTCAAAGTTCATATTCAAAGACTAGTGAAGAAGTTCAGTAGTAGTACCCCAGTCAATATGTGGGATAACAGGTTCAGATATCAAATCTTATAACACAATACTAGTATAACAAGCAAGGTAAAGGTGAACTCCAACCTTCTACACATTGTAAAGAGAAAACACCATCACAATTAAATTTCCTTTCTCCACAATTAATTTTCTTTCAATATGGTCACTTGTGAGTTTCCTATTTTCCCATCAATGTCTCCTATAATTACAGCTTAAGTGAGACATCATTCTTTGGAAGAAATGTTTTTACTGGTGGCCTTTTGCATATTTAGAAGCATGATTTTTTCAGTTCAAATATCTTACTGCAAGAAATTTTTCTTTTCCTTTATTATATCCAGCAATAAATATTGCTTTCATGTTTATAGCTTGACCAAATTTATAGCTTTGTCTTTTCGTGAAACACTTTCATATGGATTTCATTGTCAATGAAGGTTGGTGATGCCAGTGGAATACAGTCTCCTGTATCTTTTGGTGGATTTGGAAGCATTTCACGACACCTTGGCAGATTATCAACTGGTATTGTACTGTCTGGAAGCTTTTTATTAAATTATTTTTAAAGATCAATCTCATTTTATGATCTTGGATTGCATTAGTCAACATTTTTGCATTCAAATCACATGCTCTTCTATAGCTGCATTGAGGACAATTTTATGAATTTAACAATTGCTCAAAATTCCAGATAAGAGAAATCAGACAGTACATAGTGAACATCAGCATACTCTGTGTAACTCAATAAGATGACACAATGAAAAACTTAGAAAATGAGCTTGTCAAATCACATTATGATGTAGATTTGTGTATTTATGGCATAGTGAGATGGATTATAAGAAATAGTTCTCCAATGGTGTGTCATATTTGCAGGATAATGTATAAATTGCACAAGAGAAGGCAAGTAATAGTGGCTGAAATTTAATACCCCAATACAGGAAGAAAATTTCCCTTCGTTTGGGATCAGATCTATCATCCTAGAAGATGTGGGAGGGCAGTCATGGAAGCTGAATGGAGGAATTTTTGTCCACTTCCTTGACATCAGCTGAGGGCACAAAGAAATGCTCAACCGATGAACACTTAGGTTGATCTTCTTGTTCACATGGCAGTGCACATGGAAATTGTCATGTCCCTTCCCAAATAAATTTGTAACAGGTTTTGGTCTCTCCACAATTTTGCATAAATTTTGATGAGTAAAGGAACCCAAGCATTTTTGGCTTGGGAACTTAGGAGAAAAGAAGGTTGAATTAGATTGCTAGTGGAAGGTGGGGACCACCGACACGGGGAAAACACACTTGGGCACTTGGGCAATTCGAATTACCTTTGGAGGGGAATCGAATGGCTTGGAGAGGGGCCCACATGGGGAAAGGAAGGCCCATGAAGATATAAGGAGGAATAACTCCCCATTTGAGGGTATTCATTTTGCACATCGAATTCACTTGTGTTGCTCGAGCTACTTAGCCGAGTTACTTGGTTGTTTAGCATCGAGTTTCTCAGGCGGGAGACTCAAACTTTCCTTTGTGAAATTTCCTACTCCTCAAGGAACCTCTACTGCAACAAATCTGAATCTATTTCACCTATTTGATTTTAATATACATTATCAAGTTATTCTCTAAATACTGAAGCAAAGTACTTCTGCAGCCTACACTACTTTAAATTCTATTACATGAAACAAAAAACTGAGCAAAGAACAAGATACATAGGACAATTGTTTTTGGACACAATAGTCCCCAGAAAAACCCAATGCGGGAAACCGGTGAAGCAGCTCTGAGGGTTATATTATTATGCAGTAGCAAAATCTGAATACATCACTGAATACCTCATAGGGTAATTCAGTTATAGAGAGAAATATTGGCAGAAGCTTTGTGAGTTACCTCACACAATCACTGAGAAAAAGTTCTGGCTGTTCCGGCTACTGGATGAGATGCCCCTGGCAGGCACTGCGCTAGCTCTGCACTGCCTCTACATTGTCCCAGTGTCAACCCTTGCAGGCACTACGTCACCTAGCTGGGAATTTGATCAGAAGTTCAGAGTCATTGCTCTCAGCGTCCTCGTCTCACACCCCGGCTTCCGGCTGCTGAAATTGACCCTCTACTCTGACTTTCAACTTTCTCTCTCTGCCTTTGCGTTACTTCTGTGTGGCCCTTCTGGCCCTGCGTTAGCCTCTACATCAAGGCCTCTGGATCACTTATTGCCTCTCTTTGCTGATGTATCTCTGGCTAAGAATCACTCTCTCTAAAAGCTACTATCCCTGCCCCTCAACTGCAAGATCTACCCAATCGATTTTCCTCCTAAGAACTTCTCACCTCGGAAAATCGATTTCCTCAATCTCTCTGTGTGTCTCTAAATGAACCCCAAGCCTTCCTTTTATACTTTTCATGTTGAGACTTCAACGGCCAAGATTAAGTCTTTAATGTGAAAATTCCTAAATCTAACACATCAATAACCCCTACTGCATTTTTTGGTTTACCATCTCCTACTTGTTCTTTGCATTAACAAGTTATTTAAGTGCATAAATATCGAAGTAAACACAAATGGAACCTTTACAAATATACAGATCAACAACTGAAATAAACTGAGACAACAAAAGGGACATCGTTATTTTTGGACAATCGTCCCCAGAAAAACCCAATGTGGGAAAACCGGTGCAACATATATGAGAGTTTTATTATTAAGTAGATTCTGAATACAACTAGGGTGCCAGAAATGGCTCAACCTTTAGAGAATATCCTTGGCAGCAATACCTCTATCCAAAGATAGATATTCCGGTTGATCAGCAACCGAATGAACAATCCCACAGTGACTCTGGTTGTTCCTTGTGCTGGACAGTGAAAGCTGCTCCACGCACTCCTCTGGAACTGCGTCACCCTCTTAGGAACTGCATCACCCTCTTTGGCTCTGTGTTAGCGAATCAGCTCTCAGTCTGTCCCACTAAATCACCTCAACGTAGCCTCTTCCTCCCAGCGTCAGCCTTTGCGCTGCCGCTTCTGGCACTCTGTGCTTCTCTGATATGTATCCTTCAACTTTGGATCGAAATACCTTGCTGAACTGCCCCTCACTACAACTGATCACTAACTCAATTTCCTCAGCAAACCTTTCCCCAGAAAATCAAATTCTTGATCTCTCTTGGTGTTTCTCCCACTGACCCTCAAACCTCCTCTTATACTTTTCCTGTTGACGATTCAACGATTGAGATTAAGTCCCTAATCAACGACTAAGATTAGATCTGGCTTGATCTTCGTTATTTAGAACTTTCTCACCCATATTATATTAATACACATTAATATTTTACTTTTCTTAAGTTTAGACTTAAGGTCTCATTAAAAATATTAATTATTTTAATATCTCTTCATCTTGGAATTTCTCCAAACGATTTCTGGGTCTTCGATATCTCATGTGTCTTAGCCTCTCCACCAAATGTCATGGCTAGAGCACATCTGACGCTACCAAAAATCAACACTCCCTCTTAGCGAGGAATGTGCTCTAGTAATGCCTCACCATAGAAGCATCACACTGATCCTCTGCATCGGTACCTATGCTGATGCTTGGCTTGTTGCCTCAGTTCCCCTGCACTGCTGCCCATGACACTGCCACATCTGTACTACATGTCCCTCTCAACATGCTGCATCATGTTGCCCATAGCACTGCCACTGCTAACTGTTGCACTGCAACTCAGTTACCGAGAAGTGAGTAATTGAATTTACCCAAACACTGACATCCTGGTCAGTCTGGAAGCCTCGTGATGCTGAAGCTACCTCTGCTGCTAACCTGTGCTCCCCCTAGCCTCAGCATCGATCCTTCCTGGCTGAGAAAGATGATCGGGCACTACATAGGCCTGATCTGCCCCCCTTTGCCTCTATGCTAGCTTGGACTGCTGATGCAGCTACTGCGTGGGCTCCTCCCAGCTACTGTGTCTTCCCCTCCTGGCTTAGAAGGCTGACGCAGGCTCTACGTGAGCCTCTGCGTCACCCTCTTTGCACTACGTCACTCCTCCTCTTGCCTCTTCAACTCTAGAACAACATTGTCTCTTGGGAGAGTTGCTTCTCTGTTGCAAATCCTCAGATTTCTTCTGCTGGTGTCTTCAGTCCTCCTTGATCTGCAACCGCTCTAATACCGTGTGAAAATTCTTGAATCTAACACATCAGAAACCCCTACTGCATTTTTTGGTTTACTATCTCCTACTTGTTCTTTGCACTAACAAGTTATTTAAATGCATAAATATTGAAGTAAACACAAATGCAGTCTTCACAAATATACAGATCAACGATTGAAATAAACTGAGACAACACAAGGGACACTGTTATTTTTGGAGAATCGTCCCCGAAAAAACCCAATGTGGGAAAACCGATGCAACATATATGAGGGTTTTATTATTAAGCATATTTTGAATACAACTAGGGTGTTAGAAATGGCTCACCCTTCAGAGAATATCCTTGGCAGTAATACCTCTATTCGGAGACAGATACTCCGGCTGATCAACAACTAGATGAACAATCCCACAGTGACTCCGAGTGTTCCTTGTGCTAGACAGTGAAAGCTGCTCCACGCACTCCTTTGGAACTGCGTCACCCTCTCTAGCTCTGCGTTAGCCAATCAACTCTCAGTCTACCCCACTAAATGACCTCAGCGCAACCTCTTCAACCCAGCGTCAGCCTCTACAACCTCTGCGTTGCCTCTTCCGACACTCTACTACCTCTATGATATGTATCCTTCAGCATTTGATCGAAATCCCTAGCTGAACTGCCCCTCGCTGCAATTGATCACTCACTCGATTTCCTCAGCAAACCCTGCCCCAGAAAATCGAATTCTTGACCTCTCTTGGTGTGTCTCCAACTGAGCCTCATGCCTCCTCTTATACTTTCTTGTTGACGATTCAATGGCCGAGATTAAGTCCCTTATCAACTACTAAGATTAGATCTGGCTTGATCCTTGTTATTTAGAACTTTCTCACCCATATTATATTAATACACATTAATATTTTAATTTTCCTAAGTTTAGACTTAGGTTCTCATTAAAAATATTAATTATTTTAATATCTCTTCATTCAGGTGGAATTTCTCCAAATGATTTTTGGGTCTTGGAGATCTCATGTGCCTTAGCCTTTCCACCAAATTTCATGGCTAGAGCACATCCGACGCTACCAAAAATCAACATTTATCAACGACTAAGATTAAAACATCACTTGATCCGCCTTCTAGATTATTCTCACCCATATTTTGATTAATACCCATTAATATTTTGATTTTCCTAAGTTTAGACTTAGGAACCCCTTTAAAAATATTAATTATTTTAATAAAATACAATTTGGGTGGATTTTCACCAAATAATTTCTGGATTCTTTAGAACTCATGTGCCTTAGCCTCTCTACCAATTTTCATGGCTAGAGCACATCCGATGCTACCAAAAACTAACACTTCCTCTTAGGGAGGAAAATACTCTAGCAACAATGTCCAACTGCATGTTGCTCTGTTTCTAAAGCACCTCCTTTCTACCAGTGTTTTATGAAACGGCCGAACCGAAACGGAAACGGCCGTTTCTAACCGTTTCATTGCCCATTTAAGTGACCCGGCCCATGACCCGGCTCGGCTGACCGAGTCATAGCTGACTCGGTCAACCCGGCCGGGTCCGTATTGACTCGGCCGAGTCATGGAAAGGACGGCTGGGCAACGTTTTTTTTTAAAAAAAATCAATTTTTTGCTGATCTTTGGTAAAGTTAGTTAGGGTTTGTGGATTCTAAATGGTTATTGTAATTTGTTAAATGCTTTTGGGGTCCATTTCCCCCTCCCAAACTCTATTTAAGACAGCCAAATGCTCTCATTTCACTCACAGCAGTCTTATGCATTTGAGTGAGAGTCTTCTTTGAGAGTTAGTGAGCAGTTCTTGAGCTTGTTTTGGAGCAGCAGTGAGGAGTCTTGGAGGAGCATTGTAGCTGGAGTGAGGAGCTTCTTGGGCAGCCATTTGGAGCAGCATTGAGGAGCTGATTTTTGGAGCAAGCTTGAGGAGGCAGTTTGTGCCTGGAGGTATTTTTTTCCACCTCTATAAATCTATTTTTACTTAGTAAATTTTAGGTGCATATCAAGATAGCTTAGAGAGTGTTTTTAGTCAAATAAATGAACATTGAATCAATTTTTTTTTTTTTTTTTCATTTTCAGATTGTTTTCCTAGTCAAAAAATGGCACCTAGAGCAAAAGATCCTGCTTGGGCATATGTTGAAATGGTTGATAGTGAGATGTGTTGCAAGTTTTGCCATAGGAAAATTAAGTCAGGTCCTGGGGGGATTAATAGGCTGAAACAACACTTGGCAGGGATTAAAGGCAATATTACTGCATGTAAATCTGAGGAAATTGGGGAGATTAGAAAGAATTTGTTGGAAAGCTTTGAAAAATTTAATGCAGAAAAGACTAGGCAAAAAGAGATACAGGCTGAAATTGGGAGGAAGAGGGAGATACAAAGAATGATGGCTGCCAACCCCCACTATGAGTTTGAGGGTTCTTCCTCTATCCCTCAAACTGATGCATCAAACCCTTTCCGTTATGTTCCTCCCTCTTTTGCTTCTGTTCAAGATAAGGGAAAGGGTAGAATGAAGGGTGATGGGACTATCAAAAGTTTTTTCACTCACTCAGGCTCCTCTCCATCAGATGCACATGGTCCTGAAGTTGGTATTAGTAAAGGTCTTGCTCAGCCCACTTTAGATGACCATTGGAAGAAAGAATTGAGGGAGACTGCTTGTGACTACATAGCTAGATGGTGGTATGATGCTGATATCCCCTTTAATGCTGCTCGTTCACCATATTATGAGCCTATGTTTGAGGCCATACATGCTGCTGGAAAAGGCTTCAAAGGCCCTACTATGCAAGAGCTAAGGGGGTTTCGTTTGCAGAAAGAAATTCAATCAATTAATGAGTATTTGCAAGATTTCAAGGAATCATGGGCAAGAACAGGGTGTACCATCATGTCAGATGGATGGACTGATCAAAGAAACCGTACCATCATAAACTTTCTTGCCTTCTGCCCACAGGGAACCATGTTTTTAAAATCAGTTGATGCATCTGATAAGGTAAAAGATGGCCACTTGTTGTTTCAGCTATTGGATGAGGTTATTCAGGATGTGGGGGTGGCTAATGTTGTTCAAATCATCACAGACAATGCCTCTAACTATGTTCTTGCTGGTAGACTGTTAGAGGAAAAACACAAGACCATCTTTTGGACCCCATGCGTTGCACATTGCATAGACCTCATGCTTGAGGATATTGGAAAATTAGATTGGGTCAGAAACACTGTAGATAATGCCAAAAGCATAACAAAATTTATCTACAATCATACACTGGTTTTGAGTCTCATGAGGAAACACACTGGAGGCAAGGATATCATTAGGCCTGCCATCACTAGATTTGCTACACATTTTTTGACATTGCAATCTATGCTTTCCCAACATAGAAACTTGCAAAAGATGTTTTCCAGTGACGAATGGAATCAAAGCTGTTGGTCTAACAAACCAGAAGGCAGAGAATTGAAAAGGAAAGTCCATGATGAAACTTTTTGGAGAAAGGCAGCAGAGATTGTGAAGCTTGCTGAGCCACTAGTTAAGGTGTTGCGGTTGGTGGATGGGGAAAGGTTGGCTATGGGCTTCATTTATGAGGCTATGGATCAAGCAAAGGAGCAAATAAAGACAGCATACAAGGATAGAGTGGCAAAGTATGGGCCCATTTGGGCAATCATTGATGAAAGATGGAACAATCAACTCCATCGCCCTATACATGCAGCTGGGTATTTTTTGAACCCACGGTATCATTATAAAGCTAAGGAGTCAGGAGCTTTGAGGGGGGAGGTCAGAGATGGACTGGTTGATTGCATTGAGCGCATGGTCCCATCGGAGTCTGATCAGCTGCTGATACATCAGCAGGTCACATCCTTCAGCAATGCAACAGGTACCTTTGGGAAGAACCTAGCAAAGATTGCAAGAGAAGCAGATGAGCCAGGTAAACAAAAATTTCAATTTTCAATTTCTTAATGGTTTTACTTTTTTTATTAAAGTTTGTTAAATCATTTATAATTTGAAAGTTAGATATAATTTGTAATTTTGTTGAGCTTCAGCCTTCATCTAACTCATAATTCATTACACTCCTATGTTTTTTGCAGCACAATGGTGGGAGGCCTTTGGTGGCCAGTGCCCTGAATTGCAAAGGTTTGCAATTCGTATTTTGAGTCAAACTTGCAGTGCATCTGGGTGTAAGCGCAATTGGTCTGTATTTGAGAGGATTCACACAAAGAAGAGAAACCGTTTGGAGCAAAAACGGTTGAATGATCTAGTTTTTGTCCAATACAACCTTCGGCTCAGACGGAACCAATTGCTGAACAAAAGACCTGATTCAGATCCCATTGTGTTGGAAGACATTGACCCAACATCAGATTGGGTAGTGGAGAGTCGTCTACCAGAGTTTGATCCTGATGAGGATCTTGAATCACTTGATGTTGGAGATCCACTGCAGCATGTTCAGTTGAATGCAGATCCCAATCCACCAGCCTCAGTCTCACAGCCAGCTAGTAGGACTCCAGTTGTAGGTGCTTCCTCTGCTCAGCCACGACAGAAGCGCAGCCGCATTTGTACTCTATCTCAGCTTGCATCTGCTGCACAGCCTAGTGGTACTGGCACCACTTCTACAGTTGCAGTTGGAGACGATGATGATGAGGAGGAGCCATGGGGCCCCTTGTCTGACTCTGATGATGATGATCCAGAGATTGGTCGAGATGATCTTGGCTCCTTTGGCAGTAGCTACTAGCCTCCTTGGTTATTTGTATTTTGTTTTGACTCTTGAGTCTTTGATCATGTATGACAGACTACAGTTGACTATGTATTTAGTTTTACTATTGCCATTGGGTACATCGTACCATTTTGATATAATGGATTGGTTCATGAGCCTACTTTGATCATATGTTGTCTTCCATGTATATTATAATGTTGTGTGTTTGGAAACTTGAATGAAAATCTTTAAAATTATGTTTAAAATATTTAAAATTATGTTTTTTTATAAAAAAAATAAATATTTAATGTATTTTTTACAACGACCGAGTCATTGAAATCGAGCCGGCCGAGTCATTACCGAGTCCGAGTCCGAGTCCGAGTCGATCCTCGGCCGAGTCCGAGTCCGAGTCCGAGTTGTAAAACATTGCTTTCTACATTGTTGCTGCCACCAACACTGTGTTGTTGCTGCAACTGTACTACTACCCATGACATTGCCACTGTCGTTGCTGCATCTGTACTACAACTCCCTCCTAAATGTTGCATCTGCTATGCTCCTAGCACTGCCACTGCTAACACTGCATTCGTACTGCAACTCAATTGTTGAGAGACGTAACTGAAAAACATCCAAATTTAACTGAACTTAACTGTGTTCAGCATAATACCATGAATGTTGGAATTTGATTGCTACTAGTCTCTAACCCTATGAATCTTCTGCGTTGTTGCTAACTTCTGCACTGTAGCAACTGCACTGTTGCCAACCTTGCTCTGCGCTGATCAGTCTCTGGTCTCAGGCTACTACATCTGTCTCTCCAAACAATCCACTGCATCCTCTGACACTAAGTCCATCTTGCTACTACTGATTCTCATCCTTACCCTTATCCTTTTTCTTCAAAGGACATTGGGATGCAAAGTGGCCCAACTCGCCACATCTGAAATATTTCACCTTCGAAATGTCCTTCCGCTTCTGCTTCTGCTGTCCCTTTGATGCTAGAGCTGCGTTCTCCTCCTCCTCCATGGTCTTTGTGCCACTCCCACTGCTGCCATTAAGGTTGACCTTTACCAAGTCCCTCCTTAATTCCTCCTATTGAAGGGCTGCCCACATCTCCTCCCATGAAGGTAGTCTTTCCCTGTCCAATATACTTTGGTCGAAGACTTGCCATTCATTTGAGACTCCAATCAGGGTTATCCTTACCATCGCGGTAGCCTGAGGAGTGGACCCCACTGCAGCAAGCTGGTCTCTGGTGTCCTGAAGACGTTGAAGATAGGAGTTGACTCCTTTTCTTTTGCATCAATGTCCATTGCAACTTCTGTTCTAGGTACATCTTCCACTATTCGGAAGAGCCTTCATACAGAGAAGACAAGGTCTCCCACATCTCTCGAGCTGTATCCTTGCCCTGCAAATGTGAGACCACATGATCTCAAACTCCATTGAGAATGAGCCTCTTTGCCTTCCCCTGCTTGGCCTTGTACTTCTTCCTTTGATCATTGTCAACAGGGACAAACACAACACTTTTGATGTAGGCTTCAAGATCATACTCCTGAACAGCTAAGATTTTGGTCTTCCATATGATATAGTTGGAAGCTCCTTCCAACCTGTCCTGATCTTTGAGCCCATGCGATGCCATCTCACCCAAATGTCGAACTGACTCCTCTAGTCACTGCTCAGCTTCTCAGCAAGTAAGAAATTCAAACTTTTTGGCAAAATGTTCTCTCAAGAGAAAATTCCCCTTCTATTTGTCTTCGCTCTTTTCCGACGGATTTCTGCCCCGGCAAAAACTGTGCCCTTCAAGCACTGCATTGAGGATTTGTGTCACTCCCTCTGCCTTTGCAAGCTCAAGATTCAGAAATCATACCTCTTTGTCGACTCTCTCAGAGAGAGATTTCCTCGCAATTTCTGCTTCCCGGCAAGGACTGCACAATCCCTTCAAGGGGATTCAAATTGCTGCCAAGTGCAACTTTTGGCCTCTCTTCTCTGTGTTGGATCTGCTCTTCTTGTTTCAAAATCAATGCTCTGATACCGTGTGAATATTCCTACTCCTCAAGTGTTAATTTTAGGTATGTTCTATGCTTAGAGCAATTTATTTCAATTTTCACAGTTAGCTCAATATCTTTTCCAGGTTAGCAATCACATCAACATTAAAGTAAACTGCAGATAGAACATAAACATAAATCGCAGAAGACAAGCCAAGACAAGAGGACATAAGATGTGGCTTTAGCCAGGGACAAACCCCAATGTGGAGAAACCCTTGATCAATTCTTCTTATATGTTCTTCAATAGTTCAGCACAGAGAGAGAGATAGTACATTTACAATAGAAGTCAACACTTTGACTTATCTAGATAAGAGAATAAATCATCTCTAAGAAGATGATACATGAGATCAGTTGAAGACATGCTGCTTCAACTGATTCTCCAAGGTGACTCTTTCACCTATCATTGTGCTGTGTCTCGTCATCATGCTGCACCTCACTGTGATGCACCATGCAGCACCCATCATTACAATACTGGACCTCATGTTGTACACATCATACTGCTGCACCTTATGCTGCACTACTGTCCCATGTGCCACATTGTTGACCCACTGTTATGCTCCAACAAGCATCATAGCCAAGTCGCTGCAATGTGTTAGCAGCACCATGCTTGCCACCATGTACTTGTTGTTGTTGTTGTCCTATTGTGCCACTGTTGCAGAATGTCATAGTTGTCCTAATCATTGTGTTGTCCCAACATGCCGCTGTCCTAACATGTTGTTGTCCCAATACGCTGTTGTCCCATCATTGTGCTATCCAATGAGTTTGCAGCACCATGTACTTTTGTTGCCATGTCACAGCTGATGTCTCATCATTGTGTTGTCCAATGAGTTTGCAGCACCATGTACCTTTGCTGCCATGTCACAGCTGTTGTCCCATCATTGTGCTGTCCAATGAGTTTGCAGCACCATGTACCTTTGTTGCCATGTCACAGCTGTTGTCCCATCATTGTGTTGTCCAATGAGTTTGCAGCACCATGTACCTTTGCTGCCATGTCACAGCTGTTGTCCCATCACAGCTTGTTATGCTTGCCATGCTGTCCAGCCATGCTTGCCAAGCTGTACATGCTTACACTGATTCTTCTAGCAACACTCTCATCATCAAATTATCCTCATACTTATACTTGAATGTTGGTGCACTGTTGTAGTTCAGCAACTCTGGTTAGGGCATCAATAGTACCCTAACAACCACCTCTAAACTCTGCAACAATCCTAGAAAAGAGTGTGGCTTACCTCCCTTGAGAAGTTGCTGTCCATACAACCCTTCACGCTGTCTAGGGCAGCCTCCACGCTGTCCCTTTGACCCTTTATACGGCAACTAAGACCTTGCTGTCCGCACAACCCTTCACATTGTCTAGGGCAGCCTACACACTGTCCCTTTGACCCTTCATGTTGCGGCTAAGACTCTCTTGTTTGACTGCGGTTAGGGCTGAATTAGACCAGCCTTTAGGGCAGACTTTAGGTCTTAGTTAGGGCAGCCTTTAGTCTGTCTAGGGCTGCCTTCCATCTGTGTCTAGGGCTTCCACTCCTAGATTTCTCTTCCACTAAAACCCAAGACAAGTGGAGGGAAATCAAGATAGAAGTGTGTGTGAAATGACTCTCAAGTCATCTCCTTTTATACTAAAATGTTGAGCACATGTGGGGTTTATTTGGTTGTTGGCCAACCTTAACGAATTGTCTTACAAAACAAATAAATTCATAACTCCATGAATACTTATCAGAATCAGATGATCTTTAGATCAATCCTACACCTCTTGATGAGAGGGATCCAAAAAAAATATCAGTTGCCATAAATAAGATGACCCACATGGAGTTTGGCCCTAGTTGCCAATTCTAACACTCCCACTCAACTAGGGAGAACTCCATCCACTGATCCATCTGTCTGACTGTACTATCTCTTCCATTAGTGCCCTACACTGCTCTGCTTTGCTGAACCATGAAGAAGAAGAATTGATCGAGAATGTCTCATACCATTCTCTACTGACCCGAAGTCAGTTCCATATGAAGAGAGTGTGTCATACCACTCTTACTGATCCCAGATCAGTTCCAAGAGAGTGAGCCATATCACTCTTACTGACCCGAAGTCAGTTTTATTGATCCCAAATCAATATCACAAGAGAGTGTCTCAAACCACTCATACTGATCCCAGATCAGTTTCATTAATCCCTGATCAATGGAGGTCATCCTAACATAGGGAGTACAATAGATACAACGATGCATCCATCGATAGTACTACTATGGTCCCTAACTCCATTTCCCTGCTCATTGGCCAGATGAGAGGTACTTCCCATGAGTCCCAGACTGCATGGGTAGGATGCCTTGACAGGAGAACCATTCATCTTGTCCCTAAGTCGCCTCGGGGTATCACAGGGGAAGGTTGAGCCATTCACCCTGTACACAACGCACCATTAGGGGAGGGTGAGTCGCCCTATGGTCGCGTGTTGCTCCAGTAGTACCCCAAGCCCCTCGGAGCTCCAGAGCTCAATGCATGCATCATGCAGGACCCTTATTAGAAGGTCTCTCAACGACTCCAAGTCGTTTGGGAAAGTCACAAATTTGACATTTCCCCGGGGCTTAGACAAAATGTCTGCGACCTGTACATCAGTCTCAATGCGATGGAGCCTCCTTGCTCATTGACGTACCATATCCCAGATAAGGTAGTATCTGATGTCTATATGCTGGAGCAATTATAGAATATGGGATTCCTCAACAATCGAAGCCCCCCCTGGTTGACATAGAGGATTACGGTGGTATCCATCATGTGTATGAACAACTCGCTGAAGAGCTTCCACAACCAAGCAACTTCACACGAGATCATACTCGTAGCTATGTATTTGGTCTCAGCAATGCTTATAGCAATCGACTTTTGCTTCCTGCTCATCCAGGATATCGAAGCAGAACCTAAAGTGAACCAGCGCTCAGAAGTGCTCTTGCGATCCTCTACACTGCCTGCCCAGTTAGTATCATCGTGCAGCTTCACATTTCCGACAGTGTATCTCAATCCATGAGGGATTGTGCCCTGAAGATATCTCAGAAGATTCTTGGCACCAATTCAGTGAGGCTCAACCATATATGAGCTCATCATGCTAACTGCAAAACATATTTCCGGACGGAAGTTCACTAAGAACATCAATGCTAGTATGAGTTTGTGAAACTTAGAGGCATTTCCCAAATCTGGTCTGGCATCACTACCATATAACTTCTGAAATTTAAGATCCTCGAGGTAGTCACAGGCTTGTAGTTTATCATTCCACATACGGAATCCAACTCCCTCTTACTTCTACAAATGAGAGGGTCTGCACCTGTCAGAAATAGGTCATCCTCATAAGGTGTTGGCATGAGAGGTCTATCATCCACAGCCTTCGGGCAATGGTGTGGATCGGTTTCACTCCTAGTGAATCTCAGCTTCATTAGACAACTATCAATCCTCTCATACTACGCCTGGGGTGTTTTCTTCAAGCCATTGAGGGCTTTCTTCCACCTGTATACATGAGATTCCCGATCATGAATCTCAAACCCCTCGGGTTGTTCCAATCCTGTGGACCTGCTACATGAGGGGAATGGTCCCCTTGTAAGATTTTTCTTCGGTGCATCTCAGACATGTACCTTCATGCTCTTTTCGAATTCAGGCATCCCAGTCACCGTCTGACTCACATTGGGTAGGGACCGACCTCCAGTGCTATAGATGAGATGTGACAACTGACATGGTCCCCGATGGACCATCTTGCAACTTAATACAAATTGCCAATCCTGAATCCATGAGTAAAAGCATCTTTGAAAATTCTATTTTCAAACACGTACCTTTCCATCGATGAATGCCACCCTATAACCTTTGACTTCCATTGTCGAAATAGACACTAGGTTCTTCTTGTGATCAGGTACATAAAAGAGACTCTATAAATGAATCGAGTTACCCTCGTTCAATTGAGGGGTAACATTCCCTACACTCTTTCCGGGATAGATGGCATCGGCTTCAAGTATAATCCCATGATTGTTTCCATCTCTACCAAATTAGAAAGAGCGCCCTTCTATCCGATGGATTGCCTTGAAGCACTACAACTAATAAGCCAAATTCCCAAAGAATCTGAAGAAGAGTGCCAATACAAGATAATGCTTCTTTATCTTATCAGAAACAACATTTGATTCTTCATACCTAGGGTTCCTTGTTTTCTTGAAGAGTCAGTCATTTTCTTGATGAATCGCATTAACTGTCATTCCTTCGATCATTGAAGATGTCCCTAGAATGATTGTTATCTTCATCAAGTGATGCGTCCCTACCATTTGGACACTCCTTCGCATAATGGACGGACTTATTACAACTAAGGCATCTGTCTTTCCTTCCACCCTTACATCCAGACTTCCCATTGAAGTGATCTTTAGGTGGGCCATCAAAAACTTCCGTTGCGCCATTTTGATAATATTCTCTGCTTCGATTTCACCCTTGGCAAATTTGAAGAGGGATGAGGAATCCATTGATCCTTTTGTCCTTTCCCAACTGTCTTCAGTGATTGCTCTTTCACTCTTGCTTGGGCTTTGTCTTCACCTCAACTCTGATACCATGTTAATTTTAGGTATGTTCTATGCTTAGATAAGATAAGATAAGATAAGATAATTTTATTAATGTCCAACGAATGACCACAAAGTAGGTCAATGGGACTGCCGGTTACATAAGGGGCCGTGCCCAGCAGGATAACCAATCGGTCTCCTCAGAAAGACAAATGCTGAAAGGAAGATAGAAACTAAAAACGAGGCGGGTTGGGAAGAGCGTATGGAGCTCCGATCCCGGTCACGCCTGTTGATCTCTAGACTGCGTCGTAGTATCACTGGTGAAGAAGATCCTGGGGACGCGGATGTGTGAGTCCGCTACTCCTAACATCCGAGGCCGAGAGAAAAGAACTGTGGGTAGTTCAGTAGGGTTTGCTGGTTTGAAGCGGTGGGCGCTGGTTGTCTCCCATTGTGTTGTCTCCGTGATCTAATGATTCTGGACCGCCTCTCGGGGAGATGCCTGGAACGGTTCTGCTGCTGGGTCCTCGTAAGCAAGGGGCCTCTCCTCTTAACTGAACGAGGGTCTGTCGATCTGTGTGAGCCGGATTGATCGGTACTCGGACTGGTTGATCTCTTAACTCCTCGGGCTGAGGGGAGTATGCTGAAGAAAGAGGTGATCTGACGAGTAGTGTTGGGTCGGATGGGAGGCTGGAGGATATGCTCCCGATGCTTTAGAGTTTCCTGGATGTATAGTGCGACGCATCTCTGGTCCGTGTAGTTGAAGAAGCTGGATAGGTTCTGTGGTCCTCTAAACAGACAACGGAAGCGACCTCTGATCTCATAATATATCGGACAACCAAAGATGAAGTGCCATTCGGTTTCCACCTCCTGTGTATGGCATAGCCGGCAAGTCCTGTCAACTCTCTCTATCTGGTGGTCTGTCTCTACCCGAAGCCTATGTGATCCAACTCTGAACTGCCCGAGGGGGATCCGAAGAGCATGCATCCAATGTCGAAGCGTGTACTGGGGGCGAACTATAAGCCCGTCTCTGATACTCAAGAAGTGCTCTGCATAGAACGCCATCTTTGGACGCAGGCCCCCCGGGGGGTTAATCCATGTGACCTGGATAAACTGCCTGTAGATGTCTTCCTTGATGATCTTATTTAGTTCCTGCCTGGGGGGGAGTCCTCTGGGGGCGTTCAGGGAATACCGAAAGGGGGGGAGATGATCTATATGGAGACCCACTGACTCGAGGAACTTCGAGACTCCTGTATACCAACATTTGGCTTTTCCTGGTTGGGTGCGGTCGATGGCCTCGGAAGAGCAGTAGGCTAGATAAGGGTACCTTTCGCGTCCTTTCAATGTATCTACGAAGCTCCGGGCTCGGTGAAGAAAGGAGACCAGTCTGAAGGTTGTCTCAAGGCGGAAGGGCTGTGCACCAAATTCGGCCAGTATGATTTGTTGTGGGATAGTATGCTTGCAGCAGATAATACGTCAGAGGAGAAGGGTTTGGACTCTCTCAACTGCTGCCCAATCTGACTCAAGCAAGGAGGGGCCCCAAATTTCTGATCCGTACAGGACCGTGGGTCGGATCAGGGTGTCCATAAGGCTCAACTTTGATGAGATATCCTGGAAGTGATGGCAGAAACATTGTCTCTCTAAAATGGCTAGAGAGCCATACCCCTTATTGATCCAAGGTTGCAGAGCTGGCCGCATACTGAACCGGGGGCCCGAAAACTGTACTCCCAAGTACGTGTAGCTATTGGTAATCTCCACTCTCTCTCCCTTGAAGAGAAATCGGAGATCCTGAGACTTCTTCGTCCCGTTGAAGACTATTACCTTTGTCTTGCTCAGGTTCACTGTCAATTTCCGGAGATCACAGAATAGGGCTAATGCATCCAGCTGCCTCTGGAGACCTTCTGGTGATGAGGATAAGAGTGCAATGTCATCTGCAAAGAGTAAGATATAGATCAAAACCTGATGAAGATAGCAACCGTCAGACTCCTGTATGTGTTCCCGCAGAAAGGCTTCAAGCTCATCAATATATATCCCAAATAGGGTGGGGGAGAGTGGGCACCCCTGCTTAACTCCAATCGTGCTCCGGATGAACTCAGATAGTCCCCCCACAGTGCGAAGACGACCCAGGACAGACTCGTAAAGACGCATAACAGCAGTCAGCCAGGAGTTTGAGATATTGGTGTCTTTGAGTCGCTGTAGAAGATCCTCTCTCGGGACTGAATCAAAAGCCTTCCGGAAGTCCACAAAACAACAGTACACCTTCGAGGACCGGTGGCGTGCTTCCTCGATCACAGCACGGAGTGTAAAGATGTGGTCAATGGTCTGATGATCCGGCCTGAAACCAGCTTGGCCTCTGGCCCTGAGATCTCTTTCTTCAAAATCGCTAGAAAGCTTTCTATGAAGGATAGTGGCATAGAGTTTTGAGAATGTATGACCCACCATAATTGTCCTGTAGTTGTTGGGGTCCGAGGTATCCCCTGACTTATGGATGGGATACATAATATGGTGGGACCATATGGGGGGGAACCCTTCTCGGACCACATGGTTGAAGAGATCTGCCAGGTATCCGACTAAGGGTCGGAGGCCTTGTTTGAAGAATTCGGCTTGGAATCCTTCCTCGTCCGCTGCTTTGCTACTATTCGTCGCCCATATGGCTTCTATTAGTGTCAGTCTTTCCAGCCTTCCTCCAGTGATCAAATATGCTCTTACAAAGTGGTCTCAGAGTGTCAAGGTCATATTTTGTCATTTCAAAGAGTCTTCAAGCAAAATTTGGTCACTAGGCATTAGGTCTAGGGTTTGCTTTCACTCGTTCTAAAGTTGTCCAAATGTCGGCCCATGTCATCATTCTGCTGAGTCTATCATCATTCATAGGGTTGTCATTATCATGTCAGTGTCTAATGAGTCATTTTACACCTTGTTCATGCTTCAGTTGCACCTAGGCAAGGTCATTTCCCTCTCCTAGGGTTTTGAAAGCTAATTTCTCTTGGATGGTCAAATCATTAGCAAAACTTGTATCCAGATGTTCATACACCTTCCCCTATATTTCATGTAACTTATCAAACACTTCCCATCACTGAGATCCCCCAAATTCCTCATTTTCGCACAAACCCTAGTTTCTTGCTACAACTTGGCAATTTTCTAGGTTGGGCCTGTGTTTTGCCCTTTTGGACCCCTTCCCCTCACTCGATCTCTGAGATTCCACTTTCCCCTACTTCCTAACATCCCTCCCTACTTCCAAAAATTTCCCCAAGAATTTAGAAGCCCCTTATCCCCTTCATTTCGCTTCATTTCGACAAAATCCCTTGTTTCACACATCGGGATAGGTTTCACTCAAAAGATGTTTCAGAGCAATCAAAGATGAATTTGGGAAAACTGAGAGAGGTTTTTGTCCACAACAGGCCAAAGAAGAAAAACCTCCTTCACTTTTTACACAGGTGTCATGGTTTTAGAGAAATGTCAAAAATACCGTTGCCTCAGGAGAATCGAATGCACCTCTGAAGTGACCTTGGACAAATCCAGTTTTCTCCTAGCTTGGTTGGCCAAATGACTTTCTTGATGATTTAAATGATAACTAGACACAAATATCTTTCCAATGAGCTATCATGGGCTCAATTTGGAGTTGAGGAAGGCATTCCAAAGTTGACTGCAACAGCACTCTGCCTTGAGGCAGCCTCATTTGGCACATTTTGACTAGTCTTGGGAAATTTGATTTTTGACAAGGCAAATGAACTCCAAATTGAAAAATTCCAGTTGGGTTGGAAAGTAGACTCAAAGTCATTTCCAACGAGCTATCCTGCGCCCGATTTCGACACCGGGAAGGCCTCCAAAAGCCTCCTGCAAAATGCACTATGTAGCTGGGTTCGCGCTACGCATCAGGATTTTTTGCACATTTTGCACCTTCCAACTCAGGAATTCGCCCAGCTTTGACCAGTTTTGACTTGTAATGGGATTTTTCACCCTCCTTGATGTAATTGATGTAATTTTATGTTGACTTGACACTTATTTACCTATTCTAGATGATTCATTCATAAAATAGCAAACATTTAATGAATGAATTGGTTTCCTAGCTTATAGAGGCAAGTTGTTTTGACTGCCTAGATTATAGTACTTTGTTTAAAATTGGTTGAAACAGCTCCTAGGATGATGAGCTCGACCCCTAGAGGCAAGGGAATGTGTTAACTTGCCTATATTATGTATTTTCTTAGTCATTTTCATGGTTGGACTCTTGAGGGATAAGCTTAGACTGTATTACACATTGTATCTCTGCAATTTTGGCAAAGGAAAGACCAGGGTTTTGCAGCACTATTTGGGATTCTTGTAGTTATTTGTGTTGATGGTGTGTTTCTCTCATGTACTTGTAAGTTTGTTATGTGTATCATTTTCCTACTATTCTCTTCTGCAAATTAAACAAATGAAGTGTTGAGGTAGAATTTATAATCTTGTATGCTCTGCCTTTAAGTTTGTTTAATATCTATGTTTTCATCTGTTTAAGGAGAACTCCTGAAAGTTTCTCGCTCTCCTTAGCTCCTCACCAGTCATATCTATCCATTCAATTCCTTTAAAGACATCAAGACGATTGCCTACCTTGCCCCAAAAAGACCTCTGCAAAAACTGTGTCACATCCCCGCACCCAAAATTGCCTTTCCCTGTTTTCCAACAAAACCCTAAAAATCTTAAATCAAACTATCTTTATCAATTTACTAGCCTAAAATCAGTATTCATATCCGTCATCTCAGCCACTTTGAAGATCTTTTGCCGAGATAGACCCGGAGAGAGCCCTCTCCTGTCCTCGTAGGGCTAGCTACGAGGCTGAGCTTGGTTTGATGTTGCCTTGAGTTTCGCCTTCCTCAGCCTGAGGCAAATTCGAGCCCTAACATAGTGGCAACCATACTGGGGAAGAACATGGTTTTCTTGTTGATGTCATTTGTTTTATAAGCTACAGACGGAGCCTGAAGTTATGCCAGGTAGCCTTCGAAACGCTTTTGCTTTGCATTAGCGAAAGTAGATAAACGCTGCTTCAGTCAATCTCCGGTCTAGCTTGTAATCGTGACATCTAACTTGTTAATTGCCCCAGTACATGTATCAAGTTCAGATCTGATTGTTGATGGTGGACAACGATCAGACACTGGCAAGGCTGAAATCATTCACCTGGCGACTCTAAATCATTTTCGAGATCAGATCCAAAGACTCCACTGGAGGATGATCCCGACCAGCAAAAACATGAAAGGACAACATGGACAGATCAGGTATTCAAGTTGGAATTTCATCCAAGACATTTTGTTCTTTGTCATAAATTATTTCTTCTCTTTTCCCAAGAATGTCAAGAAGGCTTTGCAAAGTATATTGTATTTGAGAAGAGATCCTCGGCCTGCAGTTGATTCTTTCCCTTTGAAGATTGTGAATACCAAAGATTTGCATACCTTTGAGCTTGATCAAGACCTTTCTTCTAAATTTTGTGATGACCATCTTCAGATTGATGAACCTCAAAAGACCAAGACCGATTCTATACCTGCTGTACATACCCCTACACCTTGTAAAATTCCAGATCGGTATAAACCTCTTGTTTTACCTTCTGTTCTCCATGCTTTCCCCAAAAACTATGATCTATACTTGCCGAGGTTTGATGGTGAAAGTAAGAATGTCAACGCTGAGCAACATGTGCAGAATTTTGAATCTTTTCTAGTCCTTTTTGAAGTTGATAGTGAAGATGTTAGTATAAGGCTTTTTGCTCTTTCTTTGCAAGCCAAAGTGAAGAGTTGGTTCAAAACCCTGCCTGATGCAAGCATTTCAGATTTCCAGCAGTTTTTCAAAGTTTTTCTCGATAGGTGGATGATCGGGCAGAACCTTTTCTTGATTGTAGAAGAGTACAACCAGCTGAAAAGACTACCAGGGGAGACAGTACAACAATTTTCTGCCAGATTTAATCAAGTTTATTATTCGATGCTAGTTGATATAAGACCTACTCCTAGATCGGCTCTCTTGCACTATCCGGGTGCCTTTGATCCGGAGATGGAGTTTCAGCTGAGAGAAAGGGATATTGCAACACTTCACGAGATGCAAAACAGTGCAGTAAATGTAGAGGCTCATCTGCTGATCCGAAGGGCAAGGTTGAAAGAAGAAGAGATGAAAAACATAGATCCAGCCGAATCAACATCTCTAGAGGTGAAGCTTGACATTTTGGTAAGTGCAGTGGAAAAGATGATGGACAAGATCAACGCAAGGAATGATTATGATGTTCAAGTTCAAGGCTCGCTGATTGAAAAGGAACAAGTTGCTGATCCAAAACATCTTCTTTCTTATCCCAGTTGTCATAGATCTGATAATGATTGTCTTATAGATCATCTTGGAGAAGAGAGATCTGTTGATATGATGTGTATGTTTGATGATGATTTGCCTCAGTTTGATCAGTATGATGATGATTATGTTCTCCAAACAGAAGCTAATCTTGCAATCAAACCAGCAGCTAGTTTGTGGGAGGAAGAAGTTCATTTTCAGCAGCTTGAATACAATGTTCAGCCCTCACATACCAGCTATGACAGTGACGAGGAAAGTGCAGCAAATTTTGAAATAAGTGAAGGATCTTTGCCTTTTTGTTTTGATTCATGTCAGTTCATTAGAGACAACTTCCATGCAATCAGAAATCAGTTGTCAACAAGTTTTGATTTGGACCATCTTGAGAGCAATGAAAATTTTGTTCAAGACTTCTCATATTCAGATTTGCAACCCCCGAAAGCCATTGATTGTCAAGTTGCAGCTGAAGACTTGGATGTGCACACACATGATTCAATGATTCAAGGTGACTCCGTACCATTCTGTTTTGAATCATTTCAGTTTTTGAAGGGTAGATTGCATAGTGAATCTTCAAATGAACAGCCTATAACAAATCAACAATTTCTCAGTGTTAATGTTGAGGATGAGACAGATAACAAAATTCTTGAGCAGCCTGTAGCATCAGATTTGCAGCCACCAAATGAAATTGAAGGCCAGATTACAGATGACGCTGTGGAAGATGAAATACATGATTTGATGATGCAGGAAGATTCTATACCCTTTTGTTTCGAAGCATTTCAGTTTATAAGGCAGAATCTTCGTAAAATCTCTCAAGAAAAAGATGAATAGCTAGAAGGATGTCATACATTTTCAATGGATACATTACAGCAGTCTTTTCAAGTTTTTCATGATCCAATAGCTGATGTTTTGGATGAGGTTTGCAGTCAAAGTCTTTCTCCATTGACTACATGTGAGCTTGAAACATGTGCTGACATGAACTTGATCCGGCAGCCGGTTTCTTTGTCATTTTTAGCAGAGGTCTCATCACAAGGCTCAGATCAAAGTTTGCATTCATGGTATGAGGAGAAGAGAAGTAATCCATTGGATGAGCTAAGTCCCAGTGTGCATGAACTTCAAGATCCTTATGCAGTGTTTTTGGAGGCGGATAGAGAATTCATATCATTCAACGGATCTGTTTCCAAGTTGTCATGGGAGTTGCCTTTCAGTAGTTCTCTCTTGTTGTCCATAAGTGAGCACTTGCGGAAAATTCGAACAGCAGATGGAATACTTACTTGGTTGCATTGGTTGTTTCATTTCACTTGATCAGGTGATGAATGAAACTGTTAGAGTAGGTTGTGATGAATAAGCTCCCCTTTGAGCAACATTTCTAGTTTTTCGGTTGTGTTTAAGTATTGAGTCAGTTTTTAGTTGAGTGAGAGTCAATTTGTCTCATCCGAGTCATGCATTTTAGTTTGAGTTTTTGACTCCATTGCCCAATGGATAAGGCGCTGATCTGCTCTCCCATAGATCTGTCGTTCTTGGCACCTCCAAGGAGCTACCATCCCCATTGGAGCCAATGTTAGTGTCAGTCTTTCCAACCTTCCTCCAGTGATCAAATATGCTCTTACAAAGTGGTCCCAGAATGTCAAGGTCAAATTTTGTCATTTCAAAGAGTCTTCAAGCAAAATTTGGTCACTAGGCATTAGGTCTAGGGTTTGCTTTCACTCCTTCTAAAGTTGTCCAAATGTCGGTCCATGTCATCATTCTGCTGAGTCTATCATCATTCATAGGGTTGTCATTATCATGTCAATGTCTAATGAGTCATTTTACACCTTGTTCATGCTTCAGTTGCACCTAGGCAAGGTCATTTCCCTCTCCTAGGGTTTTGAAAGCTAATTTCTCTTGGATGGTCAAATCATTAGCAAAACTTGTATCCAGATGTTCATACACCTTCCCCTATCTTTCATGTACCTTATCAAACACTTCCCATCACTGAGATCCCCCAAATTCCTCATTTTCGCACAAACCCTAGTTTCTTGCTACAACTTGGCAATTTTCTAGGTTGGGCCTGTGTTTTGCCCTTTTGGACCCCTTCCCCTCACTTGATCTCTGAGATTCCACTTTCACCTACTTCCTAACACCCCTCCCTACTTCCAAAAATTTCCCCAATAATTTAGAAGCCCCTTATCCCCTTCATTTCGCTTCATTTCGACAAAATCCCTTGTTTCACACATCGGGATAGGTTTCACTCAAAAGATGTTTCAGAGCAATCAAAGATGAATTTGGGAAAACTGAGAGAGGTTTTTGTCCACAACAGGCCAAGGAAGAAAAAAATCCTTCATTTTTTACACAGGTGTCATGGTTTTAGAGAAATGTCAAAAATACCGTTGCCTCAAGAGAATCGAATGCACCTCTGAAGTGACCTTGGGAAAATCAAGTTTTCTCCTAGCTTGGTTGGCCAAATGACTTTCTTGATGAATTAAATCATAACTAGACACAAATATCTTTCCAATGAGCTATCATGGGCTCAATTTGGAGTTGAGGAAGGCATTCAAAAGTTGACTGCAACAGCACTCTGCCTTGAGGCAGCCTCATTTGGCACATTTTGACTAGTCTTGGGAAATTTGATTTTTGACAAGGCAAATGAACTCCAAATTGAAAAATTCCAGTTGGGTTGCAAAGTAGACTCAAAAACCTTTCCAACGAGCTATCCTGCGCCCGATTTCGACACCGGGAAGGCCTCCAAAATCCTCCTGTAAAATGCACTATGTAGTTGGGTGCGCGCTACGCATCAGGATTTTTTGCACATTTTGCACCTTCCAGCTCAGGAATTCGCCCAGCTTTGACCAGTTTTGACTTGTGATGGGATTTTTCACCCTCCTTGATGTAATTGATGTAATTTTATGTTGACTTGACACTTATTTACCTATTCTAGATGATTCATTCATAAAATAGCAAACATTTAATGAATGAATTGGTTTCCTAGCTTATAGAGGCAAGTTGTTTTGACTGCCTAGATTATAGTACTTTGTTTAGAATTGGTTGAAACAGCTCCTAGGATGATGAGCTCGACCCCTAGAGGCAAGGGAATGTGTTAGCTTGCCTATATTATGTATTTTCTTAGTCATTTTCATGGTTGGACTCTTGAGGGATAAGCTTAGACTGTATTACACATTGTATCTCTGCAATTTTGGCAAAGGAAAGACCAGGGTTTTGTAGCACTATTTGGGATTCCTGTGGTTATTTGTGTTGATGGTGTGTTTCTCTCATGTACTTGTAAGTTTGTTATGTGTATCATTTTCCTACTATTCTCTTCTGCAAATTAAACAAATGAAGTGTTGAGGTAGAATTCATAATCTTGTATGCTCTGCCTTTAAGTTTGTTTAATATCTATGTTTTCATCTGTTTAAGGAGAACTCCTGAAAGTTTCTCACTCTCCTTAGCTCCTCACCAGTCATATCTATCCATTCAATTCCTTTAAAGACATCAGGACGATTGCCTACCTTGCCCCAAAAAGACCTCTGCAAAAACTGTGTCACATCCCCGCACCCAAAATTGTCTTTCCCTGTTTTCCAACAAAACCCTAAAAATCTTAAATCAAACTATCTTTATCAATTTACTAGCCTAAAATCAGTATTCATATCGGTCATCTCAGCCCCTTTGAAGATCTTTTGCCGAGATAGACCCGGAGAGAGCCCTCTCCTGTCCTCGTAGGGCTAGCTACGAGGCTGAGCTTGGTTTGATGTTGCCTTGAGTTTCGCCTTCCTCAGCCTGAGGCAAATTTGAGCACTAACAACTTCCCTGACATCTTTATCGGTGAACAGGTGGCAGGAGAGGGGAGGAGATGTGACTTGGATCTGGGACTGTCCGGGAATGTCGTAAAGGCGGGAGGTGTGTGAGAACATGGAGACTGGGTCGAGATCAGCGGGAGGAGGAGAGCGTCGGGGGAGGATCTTGCCCCAGAATTGCTTGGGGGAATGGGTAAGGAGGGCGGAAAGCTCCCGTCTTTGTTGGGAGATGAACTGTCGTTTTTTGTGACGGAGGAGACGACGGTAATGCTTTTGGATGGTAGAGTAGGAGGGAAGGGACTGACGGAAGGCTTGGCGGAGATCCTGGTGGAGGAGTTTACAATCTGTATCGTACCATTTGTTCATAGGGGAAGTTCCTGTCTTGCGGGAGGTCGAGGTGGTCCGAATGGAGTGTGGAAAGGATTTAAGCGCCGACTCCCAGATTGCCGAGGAGAGACAGTGGTACTTATCCGAAACAGTCTCGAGACGGGAGAAGTCATCCGTGTCGGGGAGGATTTGTCTGAGTGAGGAGGAGAAAATGTCGGGGTCGCCCTCATCAAAACGGAAGATGGTTCTACCCGGGGATCGGGGTGGGGGGTGGGTTGGTCGGGGGGGATCAAACTGAAGAGAAAGTGAAAGCAGTGCGTGGTCGGCTAGAGGGATGGGTGATACGGAGAGATTCCGGATAAAAGGGAGCAGTGTTCGACCGGTTAAGGCGTAATCCACCACACTAGCCCCTCCTCCATGAGGCCTACACGTGAAGAAGTGGGATTCCGGGAAGCGCGAGAGGCCGTTCAAAATTATCAGCTCATGTGATTCGCCCAATTGCAAAAGATGCCTACCGTAGGCTGTGATGGGGCCTAAAGCGTCCTCCGAGATCCTCTGCAAGTCTACTGAATCCAGGTCAACACCCCTAGTGCAGAACACATCCTCGGACCGGTCATGGAGTGGGACCTGATGATCCTTGGTACGGGCATTGAAGTCCCCCATAATGATAATTTCTCCATCAGCTGAGTATTTAGTGATGTCTGGATATATGTTGGTGAAGGGGTCCCTTTCTACACCGTCGTGGATGGCAAACGGAGATGTGGTTGGGGGGAAGTAACAAACTGCAATAAAGATATCCTTCAGGGGTGGGGCTCCAGTTCTGATTCGGATCCACATGTATCTGGCGTACTCATCTGTATTTGCCACTGTGACTCTGTCTCTGAGCTCGTCTTTGACTAGGCACGCTACTCCCCCTGACCCTCTGACCCCCCTGAACTCCTTGTTTCCTGTCTACATACTGAATGCCATTGGTACCCTGTTATGTCTAGGAGAGGTCGAACTGGGCTCTCGTGGGTCTCTGTTACTAGAAGGATATCTGCTGACTCAAGGGTGGCGTAAAGTAGCCCAGGTGAAGACCAAAAAGACCCATTTTCGTTCCAGCAGTGAATTGAAATCCCTATTGTTCGACACCTCCCTAGGCGGACCCGTCATTTGGAACTGTCTGATCGAGGTGTCCATCCTGGGGGGAAGGAGTCTCGAATGACCGCACGAAGGTTCCTTATGATTGCCCATTTTCCCGCTTGTCTTGCTGCAGCCACTTGTTCCCTAGCCTGTTTGAGTTCAGCCACCTGTGCCCGAGTGAGATCCTCATCAAGGAATATCCTGTGTGGAAGGTCAAATAGCTTCCGTTTAGCTCGAAGAGCATATAGACGATCTGTGGTATTATGGAATCGGATAAATAAGGTGGAATCTTGTCCTAGCCAAGTTCTGTCTAATCTTATATCGTATATGTCGAGGGTGTCTCTCAAGAACCCAGTGGCCACCTCCATTGGATCTGCTGAAGAAAAAGGGAGAGGGAGACCTCTCACTTTGAGGTTTAGCTCTCTCGCTCTACGGGATCGTTCTTCCACGAGTTTGGCCTGTACAACTTCCTCTACTGCTGTGATAGGAGGGGATTTGTCTTTCCCCCGAACCACCTGTGCCCATGAGCTGAAGTGTGTTTCTGTTTCCTGTCTGAGGGAGACCTGTTGTGATATAATCTCCTCCTGCTTGTTCCTGATCTCCTGGATTTCTGCATGCAAAGTTGTCTCTGTGGGGTCTTCCTGCACTGATTTCCGAAGGGACAAGTTTTCCCCTTCCACAAAGGAAACTCTGTCATTGAGTGTGTTTATTTCGGCCCGGAGCTTGTCATTCTCGTTTTCAAGGGAATCTACCCGACGTAGCAATTGTTTGATTTGAGATGTCCAGAAGGCGAAGTCTGACTCCATGGCAATGTCTCTGGGGCTATAGGTCTCTTCCGGTTGGTTAAGGCACTGGCGGAGGTAACGGGAAGGTCCTCTGTTGTTGAAGGGGTTACTGAGGTGGGTCTCGTGCTCTGGTTCCGTGTGTGTCTGCGGGGAACCCATATTTAACCTGTCATTTTAATCGAAAGGAGATGGAATAGAGGGGCCGTCGTTAGGACGCGGGAGCAGACGAGGGACGACGTGAGCACGGGCCGACGCCGTGAGCTGGGACGCTGCGAGCAGATCGACGCAAACAGATAGGGGCCGGCGTGAGCTAACGGGAGCAGAGACAGGTCGAGCAGAGACGGGCCGAGCAGATCGACGCCGTGCGGGCTGAGCAGGCCGACGCGAAGAGAAGGGGCCGACGTGCAG
Organism: Pinus tabuliformis; assembly: GCA_031772625.1. Classification (NCBI taxonomy): domain Eukaryota; kingdom Viridiplantae; phylum Streptophyta; class Pinopsida; order Pinales; family Pinaceae; genus Pinus; species Pinus tabuliformis. The sequence continues at coordinate 975,814,968 of CM062816.1, read as the reverse complement.
AGAGACAGGCCGACGCGCAGAGAGAGACGGGCCGATCTTGGAGAGAGACAGGCCGACGCGCAGAGAGAGACGGGCCAATCTTGCAGTTTAATTGGCAATTCTTGCAGAGAGAGACGCGAGCAAATCGACGTGATCAAAGAGGGACGCCGTGCGGGCCGAACAGATCGACGCAGTGCAGGTCGAGAAAGATGTAAAAACCTAATGTCAACGTCATGGTAACATCATGCTTGACGTGCCAATGACCTAGGTTCCATTCACTATGCTTAGAGTAATTTATTTCAATTTTCACAATTAGCTCAATATCTTTTCCAGATTAGCAATCACGTCAACATTAAAGTAAACCGCAGATAGAACATAAACGTAAATTCAGAAGACAAGCCAAGACAAGAGGACACAAGATGTGGCGCTAGCCAGGGACAAACCCCAATGTGGAGAAACCCTTGATCAATTCTTCTTATATGTTCTTCAATAGTTCAATAGAGAGAGAGGGAGATAGTACATTTACAACAGAAGTCAACACTTTGACTTATCTAGATAAGAGCATAGATCATCTCTAAGAAGATGATACATGAGATCAGTTGAAGACATGCTGCTTCAACTGATTGTCCTAGGTGACTCCACCTATCATTGTGTTGCATCTCATCGTCATGCTACACGTCACCGCGTTGCACCATGTTGCACCCATCATTACAATGTTGGACCTCATGTTGTGCACATCATACTGCTGCATTGCTGTCCCATGTGCCATACTGCTGCCCCACTGTTATGCTCCAACAAGCATCATAGCCAAGCTGTCCCAATGTGTTAGCACACCATGCTTGCCACCATGTACTTGTTGTTGTTGTTGTCCTATTGTGCCACTGCTGCACAATGTCATAGCTGTCCTAATCATTGTGTTGTCCCAACATGTTGTTGTCCTAACATGTTGTTGTCCCAACATGCTGCTGTCTCATCATTGTGTTGTCCAATGAGTTTGGAGCAACATATACTTTTGCTGCCATGTCACTGCTGATGTCCCATCATTGTGTTGTCGAATGAGTTTGCAACACCATGTACCTTTTCTGCCATGTGACAGTTGTTGTCCCATCATTGTGTTGTCCAATGAGTTTGCAACACCATGTACCTTTGCTGCCATGTCACAGTTGCTGTCCTATCATTGTGTTGTCCAATGAGTTTGCAGCACCATGTACCTTTACTACCATGTCACAGTCGTTGTCCCATCACAGCTTGTTATGCTTGCCATGTTGTCCAACCATGCTTGCGAAGCTGTACATGCTTACACTAATTCTTCTAGCAACACTCCCATCATCAAATTATCCTCATACTTATACTTGAATGTTGGTGCACTGTTGTAGTTCAGCAACTCTGGTTAGGGCATCAATAGTACCCTAACAACCACCTCTAAACTCTGCAACAGTCCTTGAAAAGAGTGTGGCTTACCTCCCTTGAGAAGTTGCTGTCCATACAACCCTTCACATTGTCTAGAGCAGCCTCCATGCCATCCCTTTATACGGCGGCTAAGACCTTGCTGTCCACACAGCTCTTCATGTTGTCTAGGGCAGCCTACACGTTGTCCCTTTGACCCTTCATGCTGCGACTAAGACTCTCTTGTTTGACTGCGGTTAGGGTTGAGTTAGACCAGCGTTTAGGGCAACCTTTAGGTTTGTGTTAGGGCAGTGTTTAATCTGCGTCTAGGGCTGCCTTCCATCTGCATCTACAGCTTCCACTCCTAGATTTCTCTTCCACTAAAACCCAAGACAAGTGGAGAGAAATCAAGATAGAAATGTGTGTGAAGTGACTCTCAAGTCATCTCCTTTTATACTAAAACATTGAGCACATGTGTGGTTTATTTGGCTGTTGGCATACGAATTGTCTTACAACACAAATAAATTCATAACTCCATGAATACTTATCAGAATCGGATGATCTTTAGATCAATCCTACACCTCTCGATGAGAGGGATCCAAGAAAAATATCAGGTGCCATAAATAAGATGACCCACATGGAGTTTGTCCCTAGTTGCTAATTTTAACATCAAGGAACCCCTACTGCAGCAAAGCTGAATCTACTTCACCTACTTGATTTTAATATACATTATCAAGTTATTCTCTAAATACTGAAGCAAATTACTTCTGCAGCCTACACTACTTTAAATTCGATTACATGAAACAAAAAACTGAGAAAAGAACAAGATACATAGGACACAGTTATTTTTGGACACAATAGTCCCCTAAAAAACCCAATGCGGGAAAAAAGGTGCAACAACTCTGATGGTTTTATTATTATGCAGTAGCAAACATCACTAAATACCACATAGGGTAATTCAGTTACAAATAGAAATAATGTCAGAAGCTTTGTGAGTTACCTCACACAATCACTGAGAAAAGCTTATGGTTGTTCTGGCTGTTGGATGAGATGCTTCTGGCGGCACTGCACTAGCTCTGCGCTGCCTCTATGCTGTCCCAAGGTCAATCCTTGCAGGCACTACATCACCTAGCTAGGAATTCGATCAGAAGCCCAGAGTCACTGCTCTCGGCCTCTTGGTCTCACACCTTGGCTTTCGGCTATTGAAACTGACACTCTGATTTGACTTTCGACTCTCTCTTTGCCTCTGTGTCACTTCTACGTGGCCCTTCTAGCCCTGCATTAGCCTTTGCATCAAGGCCTCTGGATCGCTTACTGCCTCTCTTTGCTAATGTATCTTCAATTGAAAATCACTCTCTCCGGAAACTGCTATTCCAGCCCCTCAACTGCAAGATCTTCCCAATCGATTTTCCTCCTGAGAATTTCTCACCTCAGAAGATCAATTTCCTCAATCTCTCTGTGTGTCTCTAAATGAACTCCAAGCCTCATTCTTATACTTTCCCTGTTGAGACTTCAATGGCCGAGATTAAGTCTTTAATCAACGACTAAGATTAAATCATGACTTGATCTGCTTTCTAGATCATTCTCACCCATATTTTGATTAATACCCATTAATATTTTAATTTTCCTAAGTTTAGACATAGGAACCCAAAAATATTAATTATTTTCATAAAATATAATCCGGATGGAATTTCACCAAACGGTTTCTGGGATCTTTAGAACTCATGTTTCGTAGCCTCTCCACCAATTTTCATGGCTAAAGCACATCCAATGCTACCAAAAACCAACATCCTTCGGAGGTACTTCGAGTGCCACCCTGGGAAGGCATTTCACACTACCTTGGAGGAGAACCGGAGGAAATTTGTGGCCACACCACTCAGACATCGAACCAGTAGAGCATATTTTTGGAACATGCAGAGGTGATTGGGAGTTCATTCAGGCAACACATGCCGCAAAAGTTTGGGGAGTTGGAGTATAGCAGAGTATCAGCCTTTGGGAGGAGTTTGGGAGCAAGAGGTTGTTGCGTTTGGGAAACTCGACGTACAACTTTTGTGGAGTGTGCAGAGGGCCATTCTGGGGCTCACGTGGGAGTCGGTGGAGAGAGATACGAAGCTGGAGTCATATGGGAAAATGGAGGAATGTGAAAATTTCTGAATCTACACATCATAAATCCTACTGCAGTCACTAGTTTATCATCTCCTACTTTTTTTACATTCAACAAGTTATTTAATTATTAAACAACAATGAAAACACTATTGCAGATTATGCATACATACAAATTATGAAATGAAAATAGAACAAGACAAATACACAAGGGACACCGTTATTTTTGGACAAACATCCCGAAAAAACACAATGTCGGAAAGTCGATGCAACAACTCTGAGGGTTTTCTATTATTAAGCAGTAGTTCTAAATACAAATCTGGATTCCCTCTTAGCAATCCAGTTACAGAGATAAAAATATACTGGTAGAAACCTAAGTGAGGTTATCTCACTTCATCCGACAAAATCTCTCCATTTCGGCAACTAGACTGGCTCTCCCCAGCTACAACTGCGCCGCCCCTTCGCAGTAGCTGCGTGGGTCTGCGTGGAGCACACTGGGACACTGCATCAGCACTGCGCTGCCTCCTCTGCCTCCTTCAGCTCTAACGTCAGCCTTCTCAGCTGATCCTGCTGCTCCCCGACTGAATTCGGATTTCTGCTAGAGGGTGGCTCTCCCCCAACGCTGGAAATGTGTGGGCCCTTCTTGGCCCAATGCCAATCTCCCTGGGTGTGCGTTGCCTCCTCTGGCGTCTCTTTGCCTCTCTTTATTGTGTATTCGAGGTCCTAGAGAAGATCCTCCAACCTCAACTATCCCTGCCCCTCTGTTGCAACAGATCACTTGTTCAATTTTCTAAGTAAACCTCACCCCATAGAAATCGAACTCACTGATCTCTCATGTGTATCTCCAACAGACCCTCAAGCCTCCGCTTATACTTTTCCTGTTGATGAATCAACGACCGAGATTAAGTCCCTAATCAATGGCTAAGGTTAAAACAGGCTTGATCCTCATCACTTAGAAGTTTCTCACCCATATTCTTATTAATACCTATTAATATTTTTATTTTCCTCAGTTTAGACTTAGGAACCCATTAAAAATATTAATTAATTTAATAACTCCTCATCTGGGTGGAATTTCTCCAAAAGATTTCTTGGTTTTGGAGATCTCATGTGTTCTAGCCCCTTCACAAAATTTCGGAGCTAGATCCGATGCTACCCAAAATAAATACTCCCTCTTAGCGAGGAATGTGCTCTAGTAACACTTCTCAACAAAAGTACTACAATGATCCATTGCATCGGTCCTCTTTGTTGCTGATGCTTGGCCTCATGCCCTTCATCCACTGCACTGTTGCTTCCTGTACTGCTTCCCATGACTCTGCCACTGCCACTGCTACATCTGTACTACAACTCCCTCTCAAAATGCTACATCATGCTGCGCATAGCACTAACTACTGCACTGCAACTCAGTTACTGAGAAGTAAGCAACTAAAACTTCACCCAAACACTGACATGATGGTCAGTCTGGATGCCTCGTGATGTTGAAGTTACCTCTGCTGCTAATTTGTGTTGACCCTCTGTTGCTACTACGTTGTTGCAAACTACTCTGTGCCTCTCGCACTGCTACAACAGCCACTGCACTGCCTCATACTTTTTCACTCTAGCTTTGGCACTGTCACTCCATCACACCTCGCTTCAACTGGCATCAGTCATTTTGCTACTGTCGTTAAGGGCTCCCGTAGCCGTATGTGATCCAAAAGTTTGGGCACTTCAAGGATCCTGGCCTGACATGTAGTCCTCTTGACTACAACTCCATGTCACCCCACCTCTTCTCCAAAGGCGCATGAGCACTCATGGCACAATCGTCATCCTCGCCTTCCCTGTCAGCTTTTACTGGAGCAATCTTCGCTTCAAAAGCCTCCTCCTTGCCCTTCTTTCGGGGGCACTGAGTGATGAAATGTCCAAGTTCCCCACTTGAAGCATCTGACCTTGGAAATATCCTTCTTTCTCTTTTGTTTCCCTTGCTGTCCCGCTAATGCGAGAGCTACATCCTCCTCCTCCTCCTTCTTGAGTCAGGCTCCTTTGCCACTACTCCCTGCCTTGGTCAACCTCCTGATCTCTTCTTGTCGAAGAGCTGCCCACATCTCCTCTCAACTGGGGAGAGTCGCTCTGCCCAAGATACTTTGGACAAATGTTTCCCAATCCTCGAGGACTGTATTCAAAGCAGTCCTGACCATGAACTCGGGATATGGTGTAGACCCCACGGAAGTCAATTGGTCACGAATCCCTTGCAACCTGAGGAGGAAGAGATCAATCTCTTCTCCCTTCTACATCTGGTATTGTCTCAACTGATTTTCTAATAGCATCTTTCGCTGGATGGAAGTGTCTTAGTACAAGGTAGTCAACGTCTCCCACATCTCCCTTGTTGTTTCTTTCTCAGCAATGTGTGGTACTACATGATCTTTGACCCTGTTCAGGATCATGCACTTGGCCTTCGCCTGGGCCTCCTCGTACTTCTTTAATAGATCAGCATCGACTGGAACAACAACTACTTTCAAGGCATAGTCCTTGATGTGATTTTTGTCCAAGACTACTAGGATCTTCGCCTTCCAGATGACAAAATTGGAAGCTTCATCCAATCTGTCCTGATCCCTCAGTCCAGTGACTACCATATCTGCTCAACAAATATAAGACCAGTTCTCTTCTCCCTCTCCTGTTGTTAATCCAACAAGACTTAGATCTGGATTTCTTTGGCGCAAGAAACCCTCTAAGGAACAAGCTCCTCTAGACTCCCTATGGGTCCTGATTTCCTTCACGGAAATCCTCCGACCAAATGTCGAATCACTCCTCTCCAATCCTCCCTTGTTGTTGCAACCTGTATCTAGATTTCTTTGGCTAGAAATCTATCAAGGCAGTGACTCCTACCTTGGCTCTGTCTCTACAGACACTGTTCTGCACCAATAACAACAATGTCCCACCAACTCCACTGATCGAATGTGCATTGCTTCTCCAGCTTCGGCAATTGACTGATTTGAGCCTCTCAGGCTCTGCACTGGCCCAGAGAGTTAACGAAGTCACTGCATGAACTCGTCTCGGGTACAGCATCACCCTCTACAGGCTCAGAATGTTGACGCAGGCACTGCGTGAGCCTCTATGTCACTCCTGCAGCTACTCCTCTATCTCTGAAACAACACTGTCACTCGGGACAGTTGGTTCTCTACAGAAAATTCTCTGGATCTCTCGGCTGGTGTCTTTAGTCTCCTATGATCTGCAATGCTCTGATACCAAGTGAAAATTTCTGAATCTACACATCAGAAATCCTACTACAATCACTGGTTTATCATCTCCTACTTGTTTTTACATTCAACAAAGTTTTTAATTATTAAACAACAATGAAAACACTATTGCAGACTACACATACATACAGATCATGAACTGAAAATAAAACGAGACAAATACACAAGGGACACAACTATTTTTTGACAAACGTCCCCGGAAAAACCCAATGCTAGAAAACCAATGCAGCAACTCTGATGGTTTTCTATTATTAAGCAATTGTTCTGAATACAACTCTGGATGCCCTCTCAGCCATAGTTTTAAAACTCCGACTCCGACTCCGACTCGGCCGAGGATCGACTCCGACTCCGACTCCGAAACGGTAATGACTCGGCCGACTCGATTTCAATGACTCGGTCGTTGTAAAAAATACATTAAATATTTATTTTTTTTATAAAAAAACATAATTTTAAAGATTTTAAACATAATTTTAAAGATTTTCATTCATGTTCCCAAACACACAGCATTATAATATAGATGGAAGACAACATATGATCAAAGTAGGCTCATGAACCAATCCATTATATCAAAATGGTACCCAATGGCAATACATAGTCAACTGTCATACATGATCAAAGACTCAAAACAAAAAACACATAACCAAGGAGGCTAGAAATGGCCTCTACAACTAAAGTAAACTATGACCAGACTCCAGTACTAGTACTATAGCTACTGGCTAGTAGCTACTACCAGAGGAGCCAAGATCATGTCGATCAATCTCTGGATCATCATCAGAGTCAGACAGGGGGCCCCATGGCTCCTGCTCCTCATCATCATCTCCAACTACAGCTGTAGAAGTGGTACCACTAGCAGGCTGTGCAACTGCAGCAGATGCAAGCTGAGATAGAGTAGATATGTGGCTGCGCTTCTGTCGTGGCTGAGCAAAGGAAGCACCTACAACTGGAGTCCTTGCTGGCTGTAAGACTGAGGCTGGTGGATTGGGATCTGCATTCAACTGAACAGCATGTTCAAGTTCAACTAATGTCTCAATATCTAAATCTAAATCAAGATCCTCATCAGGATCAAACTCTGCTGGACGACTCTCCACTACCCAATCTGATGTTGGATCAATGTCTTCCAACACAATGGGATCTGAATCAGGTCTTTTGTTCAGCAAATGGTTTCATCTGAGCCGGAGGTTGTATTGGACATAAACTAGATCATTTAACCGTTTTTGATCCAAACGGTTTCTCTTCTTTGTGTTACTTCGGAGCAGGAGCGAAAACGGGAGCGGGAGCGAGAGCGACATTTTCAGAAGCTCTTGGTTTGGGAGCGAATCCCAGAGGAGTTCGACAACCAATGTCACTAACTTCAAGGTACATAGAGGGATTGGTGCTCTTGATTAAATACGAGTTCCATACCCTAAAACATGACAAAATTCAATGGAAACATTGCAATCCTCCAATCCTGAAATCCTGAAAAACTGATAAGTCTACTGGATTTTGAATGAAATCTAAAATTCCACTTTCTCCATATGAAATCCAATGAGGCCGAAACCACTCTCAAACATCCTGAGTCATTTCATGGTAATGTTAAAAATTTAAGTAGAAGGATGAAAATGAAGATTAAGGAGAATGTCACTTTTACTTTAAGAATTTAACATTACCATGAAATTTGAATAGCATATCAATAGTAGAGAGCATTTGAGTGTGTTAAATAGGGTTTGGGAGGAGGAAATTGTTAAAATTGGCAACCAGGGCAAAACTTCATGTGGGTCATCTTATTCATGGCTAATAATATTTTTATTAGATTCCCCTCGTCGAGAGGTGTAGGATTGATATAAACATCATCCAATTCTGATAAGTATTCATGGAGATATGAATTTATTTTGATTATGGAATTATTATCAAGCCGACCTACAACTCAGGTAGGCTCAGAAGCCCAACAGTCGCATCTATTCACCCACCAACGTTGTGTATAAATATAAGAGGACTTTTCCTCATTTGGACTCACTCATCTCATCACATCTCTCTCTCTCTACTGCGCAGATATGAGTCTCTTCTCTACTGCGCTGAAATGGGTCTCTCTCTCTCACACATGTGAAGTCGGTCGCTGTTGAATTTGAAGCTGCAACTGCAGAAGTAAAGATTGACTTGCATGGCCTAGAAGATCTCCTCTTTGGAACTGCGTTGTAGGTTCATCTGAACCTTCTTTGAAAGCCGCAACTTTTGGTGGTGGAATGAAGTCAATCCGACGAACAGTTTGCAAGATATCGACTGCCCTAGTTTGAAGCCGGAAACTGCTGAAACTGAAGCTGCAACTGCAGAAGTAAAGATTGACTTGCGTGGCCTAGAAGATCTCCTCTTTGGAACTGTGATGTAGGTTCATCTGAACCTCCTTTGAAAGCCGCAACTTTTGGTGGTGGAATGAAGTCAATCCGACGAACGGTTTGCAAGATAACGACTGCCCTAGTTTGAAGCCAGAAACTGCTGAAACTAAAGCTGCAACTGCAGAAGTAAAGATTGACTTGCGTGGCCTAGAAGATCTCCTCATCTGAACTGCGTTGTAGGTTCATCTGAACCTCCTCTGGAAGCCGAAACTTTTGGTGGTGGAATGAAGTCAATCTGACTGTCGGTTTGTGAGATATGGTCTGCCCTAGTTTGATAATGAAGCCGCTAATGCTGATGCTACTGATCTAGGGTTTGCTACTGCTGATATGAATCAGATTTATTGTACTATTTCTCTCTGCTGAATTATTGAAGATAAAAGAAGATTTGATCAAAGGGTTTCCCCACACATTGTGGGGTTTGTCCCTGGCTAGCCGCCACATCTTGTGTCTCTTGTCTTGGCTTGTTTTCTGTCGATCGTTTAATGTTCTATCTGCACTTTACTTTATGTACATGTGATTGCTAATCGGTGGAATATAATAAGAAAAAGAAGTAAATTGTTATAAGCATAGAACATACCATAACTTAACAGAAATGGACCCCAAATAACATTTAACTAATTCATAAAACACATTGGAGTTCAAACCAATCAGCAAACACTTCAAAATTTCATTAAAAAAATGTCAAATCGCTGTTTTGATGGGATTACAGGCCACTGGTTATAACTCGGCCGAGTCAATACAGAAACGGCCGAGTTGGTTGAGTCAGCCATGACTCGGCCGGGTCATTGAATGACTCGGCTGAGTCATGGCTGACTCGGCCTCCTGAACCGTTTCCTCCACCGAGTCACATTTTTGGGCAATGAAACGGATCAACTCTGTTTATGTAGAAACCTAAGTGATATTACCTCACTTCATTGGGAAAAATCTCTTCGTTCTGACAACTAGACTGGATCTCCTCGGCTACAATTGCGCTGCCTCTTCGCAGTAGCTGCGTGGGCCTGCATTGAGCACACTGGGACACTACATCAGCGCTGCGTTGCCTCCTTTGCCTCCTGGAGCTCTGACGTCAGCCTTCTCGATTGATCTTGGTTCTCCTCGACTGAATTCGAATTTATACTAGAGGGTTTCCCTAGGTCTACGTTGCCTCCTCGGCGTCTCTCTGCCTCTCTCTATTGTGTATTCGAGGTCCTGGAGAAGATGTTGGAAATACTAAGGGGGGGGGTGAATAGGTATTCCTTAGCAATTAGCACTTTTAAATCTTTTCAGAGCATTAGTTAATCTTCAATTATTATTAATGTTTATGCAGTAAAAACAGTAAATAAAAGAACACAGTAGACACAAGAATTTTAGGTGGAAAACCCTCTCCGGCTCAAAAACCACCGAACGCTTTTTTAATAAATTCTTTAATCTTCAGCCCCAACTACAATGAAAGCAACAAATTCCTAGAATTCTAGAAAAAGCATTCTTCTCTAGCTCCCACTGGAAGGACGCCCCAATGCTTTGGTTTCTTTAGTACTTCAACTGAATGGATGCCCCAACATCCTAGACCAACCTACCACCTTGAAGTGTTCACAAGCTCCAACCTGTAGGCGACTTCATACACCAGCCTAGCTCCTCCCTGGCACCCTATAATGACTGAAATGAGACAAGAGTGTGGATTCCCATACCAGGGACAACGAACCACGATACAATATGATTTACAATGATTTTGAGCGAACACCCAATCACACTATGACCTGAACAGAGACTCCTATACCTCCCAATAATGCCTTTTCGATTCTAGGCAGATTGACTTTTTTTACAATAATGACTCTTCCAATGATGACACTTTTACAAATGACTCTTTTACAACTTTACAATGATGACTCTTGGCCTTCACACTTCTTCACAATATACGGATGGTTGCCATGTCTTCAAAGGATGTCCTGCTGCAATGCTTCCTTTGATTTGATACTTCTGCTCTTGAATTCTTGCTTGAAGTTGTATTTAAATCTTCTTCTACCTACATTCAAAATTTGCCCGGCGAGACCAATCCCAAAACAAAACAAAATACCCTTCAACTTACCTTTGCCTACAAAAAGCATGTAAGTGCATAATAATGAATAAATACAAATTAAAATTACAATGCATACCTGAAGTGTGCTTGTCACTTTTGTTGTTGACTTGTTGCAGCAGTAGACAAAGACTCTCACTCTTGATATAGTCCTGGACTCTATGCAAGACTATATCCAAAACTGACCTAAGGATATATACAATAAAAACTGATGATGGACCCTAGACTTGTGATGGACCAAGTTCTAAGTACAACAACAAAGACCATTCTATCAACTATTACAAGACAAGTAACATGAACTTACAACATCATATGGATTTAGCAAACTTGGTGTAGCATCAAGAATATGTAACATAAAATGTGTAGTATCAAGAATAGGATATCCAAAAAACTAATTGTGACATATAGAGACAGAGATATAACCGAGACACTGTATATACTTACATTGTCCTGCAAAAGCATATGTTAGAGATGATACTCAAAACACTCATCATACATACCTTGTTGTAGGAGACTTACCCTTCACTGTTAATGTGTGGTCCTTACTGCAGTGATCCTTGAATGCATGCTTTTTCTTGCCTTCTAGGAGCTCTATATTGAATCTATTGTATCTATGTAATTTCGGATCTCCAAGGTTTGAAATGTCGTCTTGTGGTAGCCCTCTTAATCCTCTTTCCAACCCCACATGTCTGATCAAGATTGGATTCTTCAAGCAAGAGTTATGCCCAATCGCCCACGATGACCTGATTATAGACCATTCAGTAGAGCGAACTTGTATGAAGTGCCACGTGTCACTGTTGCGACCTTCGGCCCTTAAAACGCTACTCAACAAACTATAGTCCATCCTCTTTCTGTTACTATTTACGAAATTTGAATCCAATGCTCAGAGAGAAAGTGATGACGATTTTCCCAACGTCACTTTTGACATGGAATTCGAGAGCCTGCAAAAACCCTAACTTCCTTAGATCATATCTCCGAAAATATAGCGAACCAAGATCTGAAATTCGGTCGCGAGGTTCATGAAGATTTCGGCTCAAATGGGTTTTAATTTCAGCTTTGGAAGCTTCGAAGAAAAAAAGTTATAGCGCAAATTCTACGATGACCTGTTTGAAGCCACAAAATCCCTACTAGAGGAGGATATGAGGGTCATTCTTTATATGAATGTCTTGAGTTGAGAGGGTTCTCAACAAGTGAACGTTCGAGGGAATTTAGGAGCAAAAAAATATTATTAATTATTGACTATTCAATGACCACAACCAATTATTAGTGCCATGCCACAACCCCATAGGGTTTTAGCCCACTAACTGGGGTTACTAACTTCAAACACGAATATCTCTCAAACCGTGAAAAATTGCATGGCGTACCATATATCAAGGGAAACATCTCAATGAGTAGAAACCATCTAGAAGGTCCTTGACTCATAATAGAGTAAGTTGTCAAGTTAAAATGCCCATGCAAGATCGGGGTAGCCCCTGGTGCTACTTGGGTTGACATCGATAACAACCATTGATCAACAAAAGATCTTCCAACCTCAACTATCCCTGCCCCTCTGTTGCAACAGATCACTTGTTTGATTTTCTCAGCAAACCTCGCCCTAGAAAAATCGAACTGACTGATATCTCCAGTGAATCTCCAACTGACCCTCAAGCCTCCTCTTATACTTTTCCTATTGATAAATCAACGGCTGAGATTAAGTCCCTAATCAACGGCTAAGAATAAAACAGACTTGATCCTCATCTCTTAGAAGTTTCTCACCCATATTCTTATTAATACCCATTAATATTTTCGTAAGTTTAGACTTAGGAACCCATTAAAAATAATAATTATTTTAGCAACTCATCATCTAGGTCGAATTTCTCCAAACAATTTCTGGGTTTGGAGATCTCATGTGTTCTAGCCCCTCCACAAAATTTCGGAGCTAGAGCACATCTGATGCAACCCAAAATCAACAAGGAAAGCCATATGGGATAGCATCTCAATATTTGGGGCTGATTTGGAGGGCCTTCCCATCCATTTCTAGACACGTCGAGATTGTCAATGTAAGGAGGAGAACGTGGTCCTTGGAGGTCGATTTTCAGAGGTGTGAACTAGGCCAAACCCTTTCTGGGTTTTGGTGGGTTTTTATTGAGGACCGGAGAACTGAAGTTGCAGAATTTTCTGAGCATAGGAAGCATGGTTTCCAGCACATCCTTTCCAGTAGGTAGTGTAGATTTCTGGGCAACATAGATCACCTTTGGAGTAGCAGTTGGGAAGCACTAGGATCATTATTTGCTCATCTAGGTTTTGTCATGCTTGTCCTTGGCGACAAGCCCAGGTGCACCATTCCATCACTATTGTATTTTCCCTAGAAAGATTTAATAAAATAACTCAGATGTTCTCTATTTCTAGTGCTTTCATGGGTGTTTATTGATTGTATCTCATTTTTAGATGTTGATTTGTCTATTTTCTTTGTGTATCACTGAATTTCCTAGTTAGGAACATTACAGTGGTATCAGAGCCCAGATCTTGGCTCAACCATGGGGAGTTTCTCCTATGAGTGAAGGGGACCGACAAAATATTACATATAGGAGGTAGTGGTACCGAAGCAGAGAAAGAGAGCTGGAGATCACTCCAGACACATAGGATAGGGGAAAGAAAACAGTAGTAGAGGACATGGGAGAGCCCAAGAGCAGGGAAGAGATGGTCTTTGATATCCTCTTGAAGGCTTTGAATGATTTAGCAAAGGGTCAAAAGGAATTGCTAGAGGAGATCAAAACACAGAATCGGGAGAGAAACACTCCTAGGGGTTTCTATTTGGAGAGACTTCGGGGTCCTCTCAGCAATTCGACCATCCTTCATCGATGACAAAGACCCCATCAGCGAGTGGCCCAACTCCAGCTACACTGCCCTCTTTCATGCCTTTGGCACAGAATGAACCAGCAGGGGTCGAAGATCCTTCACAGATGGGAGAGAACTTCAAGGAATGGTAGTGCATGGGAGAAGACTTCAGAGAGCCACTCTCTTTCAGATATTTGTGCAAGCTCAAGCAGAATGAGAAGAGCAAGGGCTATGGAGGACAGGGCACGCAAGGCTATGAGTTGCAGTGGACTATAGGGAGAATGTAGTTCCCCACATACTATTGATTTCTGGTAGCATCGGATGTGCTCTAAGTCTAAAATTTTGCAGGGCGGCTTGGGCACATGTATTCCAAAGAACTCAGAAAGCGTTTTGGGAAATTCCACCTAGAAATAGTTTTATTAAAATAATTAATTATTTTTAGTGGGACCCTAAGTCTAAACATAGGAAAATAAAATAATTAATGGGTATTAATCTAACTGTAGGTGTAACTTCTAGAAGAAGATGAAGATCAAGCAGAAATGATCTTAGCCATTGATTATCTTCTAATCTGGGTCGTTGAATGTCAACAAGGAAATTATTTAAGGAGGCTTGAGGGTCATTTGGAAAGACACACAGAGAGATCAGAAGTTCGATTTTTTGAAACAAAGCAGCAGTGGAGAGAATTTTGATAGTGAGATGTTGCAGTGAGGGGCAGGGATAATTTGGTTGGAGAGTCTTCTCCTGACCCAGGATACATAGCAAAGAGGTAGAGAGACACCAGAAGGAGGCAGCGCAATACCCAGGAGGGGTTAATGCTGAGCCAGAAGGGCTCGCGCAGAGGTAGCGCAGTCCTCGAAACAGAAGTCTGAAAATGTTTTGGGGTTTGACGTTCTGAGCGGGGAAGGTTGACGTTAGAACTCCGAGAGAGAAAATTGATCCAACACTCCCCCACAGGGGCAGCGCAGAAATAGCTGGGGACACATTGGTTCAGCTGCCGAATCAGTCGGGACTTGCTAGGTAGACTGAGGTAATCTCACAAATTTCTTCTGTTAGTCATATTTCTCTATAATTGGATTGCCGGAAGGGCATCCAGAAGTTGTATTCAGAAAACTACTACATAATAATAAAACCCTCAGATCTGCTGCATCGATTTTCCCGCATTAGGTTTTTCCAGACATGTTTGTCCAAAAAATAGCTGTCACTTGTGTGTATATTTCTCTATTGTTCAGTTTCTTGTTTCGGCGTATTATTTAAATGGTGTAAGCTATAGAGTATGTACTTTGATGTTTGCCGTAGGAAACTGCAAATAACTTTTTCATGTAAATCTAACAAGTAGAAGAATATCATTAGTGCTGCAGTAGGAATTCTCGGGTTTAAGGAATTTTCACATGGTATCAGAGCGAGTGCAGGTGAAGCAAGAAGAGCAGTGCTAGAGAACCCAACACTGAGCATAAAAAGAGGTCACAAAAGCTACAGGAGGCAACAATTCGGATTCCAAGAGGGGTTTGCGTAGTCCAAGCTAGGCGGGCACAATTTCGAGGCAGTCTCTCTTTGTTTGAGTCGACAGAGAGAAGGGCTTCCAGATTGAGATCTCGTTATGGAAGAGGGAGTAGCACAAAAGCCTCAGCTTGAGGAAGAGCTAGTGGGACGTAGTTTTTCTGTAGGTCGTTTTGCTGAGCAGAAAGACATCAGAAGAGAAGAGAAGCATTGTAAGGGAACTTTTTCCTCAGAAGACTTCCCGCCAAGAAGTCTGTTTTTTATTGGCTAAGTAGCAGCAGTAAGAAGCAGAGCAGAGGAGTTCAACGGTTTTCGTGGTAGAGATGGTAACTAGTGGATTGAGGGATCGGGATAAACTGGATGGAGCATCCAACTATGTCATCCGGAAGGCAATGATGTCATTCCTTCTAGATGAGCATGCTCTCAAGACATTTGTCGATGGCGTGGTGGTTGTTCCAGCAGATGCAGATCCGCTGAAGAAGTACAAGGCAGAAATGGCGAAGGCAAGGAGATTGATCCTCGACGGAGTGAAGGATCGTGTAGTCTGTCACATCGCTAGCAGAGGAATTGCTAAGGCAATGTGGGATGTGTTTCCTCTGCTAAGGCGATGTGGGATGCATTGTCTACACTATATCAAGGATCTTCCAAGCAGCGAAAGATGTACTTAGAGCAAAAGCTGAGATCTGCTCAGATGCAGATGGGGGAGCGCGTAGATTTGTTCCTCACGAAGCTTCAGAAGACCCGAGATGAGTTATCAGCTGTGGGGTTTACACCTCAAGATTCTAAGTTGGTTAGACTGGCCCTCAATTATGTCTCAGATGAGTGGCGAGTCTTTGTCCAGAGTATCCTGGGCAAGGTGACTTTGCCAATTTGGGATGAGATGTGAGCAACTCTCAAGCAAGAGGAGCTGAGGAGAGACTTGGTCAAGTGTAAGCTTGACGGAAGCAGCAACAGTGAGTTGAAGCAAAAGGAGGAGGATGAGAATGCAACCTGTTGTCGCACAAAGTGTCTAGGCACCGCAACAACGCTCAGAGTAAGGGTTGTCACTCTAATCCTTACTCTGTTTAGACTCTCTCCTAGACAAGTCAAGGGGGTAGTCCCTAAGGTGAATGGATAAAGATAGTCTGTGGAACATAGGCTCTAGGAGATTTTAAGGATGAACAACTTGATGAATTTAGAATAAGTCTTGGTCAATAAGACACAACCATAAGATAGAGTTGGTTCTAGACCAGTGCCTTTAATTTGAATTAACCATAGATTAAATAAAAACAAGTTATCCAGAGCAAAATTATAAATGTGGCAAAGCGACGATCATGAACAATTAAATGTAAAATGCTCAAAATTTTAGCATGCAGGATAATCTAACAAAATTTATCTTTCTCCAACAGTCAATATGATTTAAAACATTTATCGCTCTTGACAATAGAGAAATCACAAAAATTGCATTTAATCACCAAAAACACCAAGGAACTTTAAATTAGAATTTTAATTATTCCTTAGGCAATAACTTTAATGTGGTAAATGAAGAAATCAAACTAAATCAAAGGGTTAATAAATTAAATTTTTAATGGGCCATAGGCCACATTAAAAATATTTAATGTGAAAGCGCAAATCCACCTTTAATTTATTTCATTCTTAATTTTAAAGTCACTAATTTTTATTTTTATTTTAGATTTTTTAAAGTTTTTAAATTTTTTTAAATTTTAGAAATTTTTATGTTTTTTAAATGATTAAAAAAAATCAAAATCATAAGTTAAAAAATGAAAAAAATGTAAAACTAAAAAAAAGAAAAATCAATTAGATATTATTTTGGGATTCAACTGCGTTAAGTAAGTCATTCACGTATGACCATTTCCATGAGAGGTAGTTGTAACTAACGAATTTCTCATGATTTTTGAATAGTTCACTTAGCATTCATTGCATCAAGTGATGCTCACAGGGGTGAAGAAGTGGGATTGAAACTAGTGAAATGAATCACATAGCGTCAATCATCACTTTTGGGGCTTGCACCCGGTAACCAGGACTTCCTGGGAGGTCACCCATCCCAGATCACCTTTGGCTCAAGTGTGCTTAACTGTGGAGTTTTCCCCACAATACTTGCTAATGCTTTGCAAATGGGGTAGCGTAGTCCTGGTTACCGGGTGAAAGCCCCAGAAGTGATGATTGACGCTGTGTGATTCATTTCACTAGTTTCAATCCCACTTCTTCACCCCTGTGAGCATCAATGCAATGAGTGCTAAGTGGACTATTCAAAAATCATGAGAAATTAGTCAGTTACGACTACCTCTCATGGAAATGGTCATACGTGAATGACTTACTTAACGCAGTTGAATCCCAAAATAATATTTAATATAATGCACTGCGTAAACCCCCTAATACTTAAAGAAAAATCAAATGAAAATGGATTAAAAAAAAGGGAAAAAAGAAAATCTAATAACCAAAACAAACAAATCGAAATCTAAACTAAGAAGAATTAAATTTCTAAAAAAAAACGAATGTCACAAAGATTAAAAAGGCTTTTTTATTTTTTCTAATTTTTCTAAGAAAATGAAACATAAAATAAAATTTGAAACAATGAATGAAACCTAAAAAAAATCGAAATTGTTAGAAACCTAACCCTAATGAAACATTAAAAAAATCAAATCTAAAACCTAACCTACCTCATGCATATACAAGTGAAGTAAAAATAAATAAAAAAAGGGTCGAAGCGTTTTGGGTTTGTGTAGGCTTAACGACAGACAACGTATGGAGAGGAGAGAACGCAACTTCGAGGAGGGGACGAAGGAGCAGGGAGCGAGGTATGGAGCTCAAGGAAGGAGATCTGAGGACAACGGAAAGGTTGCAGGTTAAGGGACGCGGAGTAGAGGGGCAGCTCAACGATGGGCAATGGAGTCCAGCGAGAGCAGCAAGGAAAAGGAGCATTGAGGAGGGAGAATGCTGCGGGCTGTGGAGAGCAGAAGAAAGGGACGTAGAGCAGAGGAGCAGCTCGATGGTGCAACGGTGGGAGGATCCGTTGGATCTTCTTTGCAACAGGTGTATGGCAGCAAATAGGAGATAGAGGCTTTCCCAAAAAATATTTCAAAATTTTCTACAGCACAAAAGCAAACAACCCCAAGCAGCAGACAGGAGAAAAATGGTAGCCAAAGAACCCAAGAAAAATTTCCAAAAATCTTTGATTAAAATGTTATACTTCTGCTTCAAATTTATCAGTGAAACCCTTATAAAAAATTTCCAGATTAAAAAAAAATTCAAACCCTTGGACTGCAAAAAATTGGATAATATCCCTGCAAAAATGATTTTGAGGCCAGATCTTATCCTTCAAGGCTTAGATCTGTCTTCAAATCAAACTTCTCTTTTAGATTTGCAACCTATACCTGAAAACAAAAACACCCAGAACCTAGATATACAAAAAGAATAAATAAAACCCCAGAAAGCTAAGTTAGAAGACCAAAAAAATTACAGATATATCCACAAGAATGGTAGATATATCAGATCTGAGGGGTATGAGTCCAACTCCACTCCCAGATCTGATAATCTAAGGCTCTCAATAGCCCGATATATCAATTTCCCACACAAAAAATAAATTTTAAAATTTTAAAGGAGGTGCTTAGCTCAAAACCCTTTGTATATTACACATAAAATCTTATGATAAGCCCAGAGCTAATTTCGCTGGGCTCTTCAGAAAACACAGATCGAGAATTGGCTAGTCCAACTAAAAACTTCCCCTAACACTCGAGGCTCTAAAAATCAAGATTTTCTTGCAAAACTCAATCCAACCATTAAAATAGAGCGAGAAAATGATAATAAAATTCAGACAAATAGAGATACCTAACCAGAAAAGTAGCTTTACCTAGGCCATTACATACATGACACGGTTCTACTGAGATTATTTACATCATATACATGTAGAATGGGTTTACATTATAACATGATGATCAGGCTGATGATGATAGCTGGACGACACAGACTCATCGATCAAGCGCTATCCCTTTTGCAAACAAATGGGGGTGTAGTGTTATGGGTCGTTGACACATAGTGGTCAACACAGCTTGTGTATCAAAGGGGCAGCAGGAGCAGCAGAGGCAGAAGAAGGACGTCTCGAAGATAAAGTGCTTCAGGTGTGGTGAGATGGGTCACTATGCAACACAATGTCCTCTCAGAAAGAAGGACAAAGATGAGAAGCACAATCTGAAGGCTGCACCCATGAAGATCGAGGAGGAGGAGTTCGCCATGACAACTGAGATACCTCCAGGAGGGAGGTGGGTTGATTTAGAGTTGTAATTCGAAAGAGCTACAATTGGGAAGGATCCTTGAGGAACCCACCTCTCGGATCAATTCCTTGCTACGAAAGCCCAGATCAGAAGTAATAGGATGGACTAGTATCGGATGGTGCCAAGGAGTGTCAGAGAAACAATTGCAATGGCTAGGAGCGCCAGAGACTCAACAACGCAGAAGATTCAGAGGGTCAGTGTAGAGACTAGCAGCAGTCAGTCTCCAGCATTTACATGCTATCATACTGAACATGGTTAGTTCAGTAATTTGGGATGTTTTTCCGTCATTGATGCAGTAGCAGCAGCAGTTTGTAGTGTGGCGTAGTTGGGAGTGGTAGTGCCAACAACAGCATGGATCCAGAAACTCAAAGGGAGTTGCAGTACAGATGCAGTGTCGACAGTGGCAGGGTCAACAACAATACAGATGCAACATTTGCGCATTGGTTGGTGGACAACGTGTCAAACATCAACAGCGTAGAGGGAGATGTTACATAACAGCGTGATGCTTCAGCAGGTTGCATTACTAGAGTACATTCCTCGCTAAGAGGGAGTGTTGATTTTTGGTAGCATCGGATGTGCTCTAAGTCTCAAGTTTTGCAGGGAGGCTTGGGCACATGTATTCCAAAGAACCCAGAAAGCGTTTTGGGAAATTCCACCCAGAAACAATTTTATTAAAATAATTAATTATTTTTAATGGGACCCTAAGTCTAAACTTAGGAAAATAAAATAATTAATGGGTATTAATCTAACTGTGGGTGTAGCTTCTAAATGAAAACGAGGATCAAGCAGAAATGATCTTAGCCATTAATTAGCTTCTAATCTAGGTCGTTGAATGCCAACGAGGAGATTATTTAAGGAAGCTTGAGGGTCATTTGGAAAGACACACAAAGAGTTCATAAGATTGATTTTCTGAAACAAAGCAACTGCCAAGAGAATTTCGATAGTGAGTTGTTGCAGTGAGGGGCAAGGATAGTTTGGTTAGAGAGTCTTCTCCTGAGCTAGGATACACAACAGAGAGGTAGAGAGACTCTAGAAGGAGGCAGAGCGATACCCAGGAGGGGTTGACGTTGAGCTAGAAGGGCTCACGCAGAGGCAACACAGTCCTCCAAGCAAAAGTCCGAAAATTTGTTGGGGTTTGACGTTCTGAGCCGGGAGGGTTGACATTAGAACTTCGGGAGAGCAAATCGATCCAGCGTTGGGGTGACACAGTGCCTTAGAGGCTGACAAAGGGTCCCCACAGGGGCAGTGCAAAAATAGTCGGGGACACGTTGGTTCAGCGGTCGGATCAACTGAGACTTGCTAGGTAGAGTGAAGTAATCTCACAAATTTATTTTGCCAGTCATATTTCTCTGTTACTAGATTGTTGGAAGGGCATCCAAAAGTTGTATTCAGAAAACTATTGCATAATAATAAAACCCTCAGATCTGTTGCACCGGTTTTCCCACATTGGGTTTTTATGGGGACGTTTGTCCAAAAAACAACTGTCACTGGTGTGTATCTCTCTATTGTTCAGTTTCTTGTTTCGGCATATTATTTAAATGGTGTAGGCTGCAGTGTATGTATTTCGATGTTTGCTATATGAAACTGCAAATAACTTGTTCATGTAAATCGAACAAGTAGAAGAAATATCATCAGGGTTGCAGTATGAATTCCTAGGTTTAAGGAATTTTCACACATACGATGGCACTGCCAATTGCACCGCTCGGGCTTGGGTTGAGAAGATGGACACTTTTTTCCAGCTCAACCGAATGACGGCGCTGAAGGCCATCAAGATGGCCACACTGCACTTGGAAGAGGAAGCCCGCAACTAGTAGTTTTATGGCTTGGCTACTTTGGGGCATGCCAATGTGACTTCATATGAGGATTTCACCAAGAGGGTGGTGGAGCTTTTGATCAGAGGGATTCGAAGGTTCACTTCAGGGAGCTAACCCAACTCCGACAAACAGGGAACCCAGAGCAGTACATATCGGATTTCTTGAGAGTCTCAATGATGGTGCCAGACCTATTAGATGGTCAGAGGGTGTACACTTTCATAGAGGGCCTACTCGAGCCCCTGCATTGACTGGTGAAGTCACGTAGACCCTCCATGCTACAGGAAGCAGTGACATGTGCTAGAGATTTACAAGGGGTCATCCCCAAGTCACGAATACCCTTACCTGCACGTACTCCCTACCACAAGAAGGAGAGTGATACTAGACCATCACCACAGAGAGCAGCGCAAGGGCGGGGGCAGCTAGATGATGAGACGCAGAGGGACCTCAGGAGGAGGAAGTTGTGCTTTACTTATTGGGAGCCCTCGACATTAGGCCATCAGTGCACAGTTGGCAAAGGCCACTACATCGAAGTCTTCTCAGATAGTGATTAGGAGGATGAGGTGGAGTTGGAGTGTGGTTTGGGAGATGGTGAGAGTCCAACAGAGAGGGGACCACCACCACCACCTCCACAGGGAGGGGCATCCTTTGCTCCATCCGAGGGAGTCCTTGCTTCTTTATGCAAGGTCCCCAGATTTCTGAAATTGAGGATTAGAGGTACGATACAGGGGAAGCGGGTCTCACTCTTAGTTGACAGTGGGGCTACCCACAACTTCATAGATGCACAGTTGGTTCAGAGGAGGGGCCTTACCACGACTGAGTTTGAGGGCTTTTCAGTCCTAGTGCCGGGTGACCGGACCATGCAGTGCACTCTGTATGTGCCTGCCTTAATGGTGACCATGGAAAACTACTCCATGACAGACAATTTCTTTGTGGTTGATGTGGCATACACCAACGTGGTGATTGGTGTCCAGTGGTTGTACTCCCTTGGGCGAGTTACCACTGATTGGAAGAAGCTGGATATGGAGTTCACCTGCACGGATGGCAAGCTGGTGGTCCTTAGAGGCATGCATTCATACCCACCACAGACAATCTCAACACATAGGATGGAGGCAGATTTGCGACATGGAGACATAGCGTGGGCAGTAGAGTTGAGGGTTTCAGAGGTTGGGGGACAAGCCCAGTCACCACCTCTAGACATACAGGCTTTGTTGGATAGATACTCAGTAGTATTTGGAGATATTCCACTAGGGCAGCCACTAGACAGGGGATTCGAGCACACCATTAAGTTGGAGCCGGGTGTGCAAGCAGTGATTACCACCCCTTATAGGCACCCCAAGGCCTATAAGGACGAGATTGAGCAGGCCATCAAAGAGTTGTTGGCGTTGGGCCACATCAGGCCGAGTTCCAGTCCCTTTGCTTCTTCAGTAGTGCTGGTGAAGAAGAAGGATGGAACCTTGTGCATGTGCATTGACTACTGGGCACTCAACAGGAAGACATTGAAGAACTGGTACCCCATTCCTTGCATCGATGAGTTGATGGATGAGCTTAGAGGAGCCAAGTACTTCTCTAAGATAGATCTGTGTTTGGAGTACCATCAGATGAAGGTGAGGGATCAGGGCATCCCCAAGACAACCTTCCGATGCCATTATGGGCGCTTCGAGTTTTTGGTCATGCCCTTTGGGTTGACCAATGCCTTGATTACCTTCCAGTCATGTATGAACCATGTGTTCCAGAGGTAGTTGAGGAGGTTTGTATTGGTGTTTTTTGATGACATACTGATATACAACAGAACTTGAGAGCAGCATTTCCAACACCTAGAGGAGGTGTTGCGTATTTTGGAGGAACGATAGTTCTATGCAGAGCTGTCCAAGTGTGAGTTTGGCCTGACCGAGATGCTTTACTTGGGGCACATTATTGGCGCGGATGGGGTGAAGGTAAATGAGGAGAAAATGTGAGCTATCTGTGATTGGCTGGTACCCAAAGATGTGACAGCGCTGAGGGGCTTCTTGGGCATCTGCACGTATTAGCGGAAGTTTGTCAAGGGGTTTTCGCAGTTGGTAGCTCCTCTCACGGATTTGACTAAGAAAGGGGTTTTCTCATAGATAGATGGGGCACAGTTAGATTTTGACCACCTCAAGGAGGTGATGAGCAATTGTCCAATATTGGCACTCCCAGACTTCCCCCAGCCCTTCACCGTGGAGTGTGATGCATTCGGAAAAGGAATCGGGACAATATTATATCAGGATGGGAACCCCATTTCTTTCGAGAGTCGGAAACTCTTACGCCATGAGAGGTCATATTTTATATATGACAAGGAGATGTTGACCATCATGCATGCCTTGGCCAAATTTCGGCAGTTTTTTGGTGGGTAACAGATTCCGAGTGAACATTGATCACAACAGTCTTCGTCACTTCATGGGGCAGCAGGGCCTCAACGAAAGACATTAGAGATGGGTCAACAAGGTGCAGGCCTATGATTTTGACATAGAGTATGTGCGGGGGAAACACAATGTAGTGGCTGATGCCCTATCCAGGAGACCCGCAGGCCTCTCACTCATGAGCATTTGCCATGATTGGAAGGCCTAGTTGTTGGTAGAGTATTCCAAAGACAGGAGGGCATGTGAGATTCTGGAGGGGACCCACGCAGATGAGCGCTACCAGGTGATGGACGAGGTCATCTACTACAAGGGGCACATATTTTTGGTTCCTAGCTTGCAATTGAGGGAGAGAGTGCTCCAGATAGCATATGACTCTCCATTGTCAGGGAGTCAGGGGTTAAGAAAAACATACATGGCAGTCAGGGAGCGTTTTACATGGAAGGGCCTCAAGGGGGACGTGTTGAGGCACGTATAGGAGTGTGAGGCATGTCAGAGGAACAAAGGGGAACTGATTCACCCCGTCGAGTTATTGCAGCTACTCCCCATCCCTGAGGGGAAATGGGAGAGTATCTCCATGGATTTCATCACTGGGCTCCCCATAGTACAGGGCAAGGATTGCATCTATGTAGTAGTTGATCAGTTGACTAAGTATGCCCACTTTTTCGCCATCCTGACTCAGTATTCAGCTTCACAGGTTGCAGAGTTGTTCTTCAGGGAGGTCTTCCAGTTGCACGAGCTTCCTAAGAACATAGTGAGTGACCGGGACAATAGGTTCATGGGAGCTTTCTAGTAGGAGCTCTTCAAATTGATTGGTATTGAGCTCACCCCTAGCACGAGCTACCACCCCCAGACAAATGGCCAGACCGAGCGAGTTAATCAATGGTTGGAGGGGTACCTTTGGAACTACGTGACTAGGCAGCAGAGGGCTTGGATTTGATGGTTGCACTTGGGCGAGTATTGCTACAACACCACCCATCACATGTCCATCGGTATAACTCCTTTCCGTGCTTTGTATGGTTATGATGCTTTATCTTTTGCTGACATTATTTTTGGAGACAGTCGGGCCCCAAAGGCCAAAGAATGGATCTTAGAGAGCCAAGACATTCTCAAGACTCTCAAGGACAACTTAGTAACAACACAAAATCAGCAGAAGATGTACGTTGACAAGCACCGAACTGAGAGACACTTTGAGGAGGGGGATTTGGTGTCTCCAGTTACAACCATAAAGACAATCCACCTTGAAGCAAAAAGGGGTTGAGAAGCTACAACCACATTTTTATGGGCCGTACAGGGTGGTTAGATGAGTTGGAGAGGTGGCCTACGAGCTGGAGCTGCCTCAGGGGAGCAGAATTCACAACATCTTCCATGTCTCATGCCTCAAAAAGGTGTTGGGACAATAGGTGATAGCAGCAGTAGAGTTACCCCCACTGGATGATGAGGGCTATCTGGTTTTGGAGCCTGAGGCCATTTTGGAGACCCGGGAGAGGAAACTAAGGAGCACGACCATCAGGGACTTTTTGGTGCATTGGAGGAACCTGCTAGATAAGGATGCCACATTGGAGGGTGAGCACAGTCTGGAGCACCCGGCGCTAAAGTTGCTTGAGGGCAAGCAACATTTGGGAGGGGAAGATTGTCATGTCCCTTCCCAAACAAATTTGTAACAGGTTTTGGTCTCTCCACAATTTTTCATAAATTTTGATGAGTAAAGGAACCCAAGCATTTTTTACTTAGGAACTTAGGAGAAAGGAAGGTTGAAATAGATTGCTAGTGGAAGGTGGGGACCACCCATGTGGGGAAAACGCTCTTGGGCACTTGGGCAATTTGAGTTTCCTTGGAGGGGAATCGAATGGCTTGGAGAGGGCCCCACATGGGGAAAGGAACGCCCACACAGATATAAGGAGGAAGAGCTCCCCAATTGAGGGTATTCATTTTGCACATCAAATTCACTTGTGTTGCTCGAGCTGCTTAGCGAGTTACCTGGTTGTTTAGCATCAAGTTTCTCAGGCGAGAGAATCAACCTTTCCTTCAGGGGACTTCGAGTGCCACCCTAGGAAGGCATTTCACACTACCTTGGAGGAGAATTGGAGGAGATTTGTGGCCACACCACTCAACCTTCGAACCAGCAGAGCGTATTGCACCAACATTTCACCACTCAGCCTTCGAACCAGTAGAGGGTATTTAAGGAAATATGTTAAATAAAATTAAACGAACATAGGACATAAATGTTGTACAAACTATAACCTTTTAATAAAGCCAAAGGATTGAACTTGTCGACTAAGCATATCCTCTAAAGGTGAATAACGTACTCAATCAAATCTTATAACATAAGGTTAAAAGGATTGAAGAACATGCTGAGTTACATGTAATAGAACATTGAGACAGTGAAAAGGAAGCAAGACAGTTATTTAGAGAGGTATAAGGAGGAGGGGTACGACTTAGACAGGGGGGCTAGTCTTTTAAGGAAGTGCAAGGAAGAATTTTGGGAAAATTGACAGAGAGACAATAGAAAATTCTCACAATGTTACTAATCGGATAGAAGACATTTTGAGTTCAAATGTTCTTGATGTTTTGGGCATGGGGGCCAGAGTACCTTAAAATTGAAGTACTTTGGAGCTGGGGACTGAAGTTGTGCTCAGTTTGGCGGGGAGGTTTTGTTCGTTTTGGTAGCACAGCGAGAGAAAGAGTCCCGACAAAGCAGACAGGTGGGTACTCAATAAAGCAATTGATAAATTCTGTATTAAAATTTCATATACTGGTATTTTGTCAACATGAATTTGTTAAACCCTGAATTTAGGGCCTTTATATTCTAGTATCAGAGCTTCTTTCAAACCCTTCGGGACCTTAGGGCTTTAAAATTTTAAGTTATAAAATAGGGCATTAAATTATCATATCTCCTTCCCAAACTTCCGAACACCTTCCGTAAATAAATACGTTATAAGAGGATGTGTATGTTCTAACAATTTCTTGGCAACCATTATCTAATAGATGATTTTCGTGACAAAATTCTGTAAGTAAAGATATCGTTGTAGAAATATAAATATTGTAACATACTGTATTGAAAGTTATTTCCTCTGTTGTGCAAGTAGTAATTTATTGAAAAAAAACTTCTAATGTTTTATGACAAGTAATCATTTAATACGACTTATGGTGGTTGAAGTAAGAATATGTAGTAGTCAAATATCAGAGCCAAAATTTTTGTTAATAAATAAACAACACTTCCGCGAAGTGCCAAAGCATAACAGAAAATTGTGTACTGGTTCAAAATAGACATATTGATACAAAATACATATAATTGTTAATTTTTAGTAGCATTGGATGTGCTCTAAGTCTCAAGTTTTGCAGGGTGGCTTGGGCACATGTATTCCAAAGAACCTAGAAAGCGTTTTGGGAAACTCCACCCAAAAATAGTTTTATTAAAATAATTAATTATTTTTAATGGGACCCTAAGTCTAAACCATAGTTTTTAAAACCAGAACTAGTGACCGGACCGGTCCACCTAATGAACCGGTTTACCAATCGGAACCGGTCTAACCGGGACTGGTTTGGTCTAAACAAACCGGTTTTAGAAAAATACATTAAATAATAAATTTTTAATGAAACAAAACTATTTTTAAGATTTAAAAACATGATTCCAAGCCAATAGAGACAAAATATGCAAAGTTTTCTCATTTATATACCATGTAAAGGTGAATATATCAAAATGGCACTGAGTGCAATACATATCATCAACAAAATAGCAAAATACATAAGCAATGAGGCTCAAAATGGCCTATAAAGTCCAAAAACAATGTTGCAAGCTATGAGGCCACTGGCCTACTACAAGTCTACAGCGTACACATGATCAATCATCAAGTTCATCACCACTACTAACCACAAGATCATCATCAGGAGCTACATAGACATCATCTGGTTTAGAGTCTGAGGATGCCTCAGCCTAATCTGCAACCTCAGTATCAATGCCACCAATAACAATAGAAGTGGACCTAATGGAAGCACGATTTTGTCGACCTGCATGACTAGTGCCTTCCATTGGTTCTTTGCCTTTCCTTGATGTCGCTACTGATCTTGGTTCTGATGCCACCACATAATCTGCTTCATCCCCCGCTAAAGCCATGTCGATATCAAAATCAGCCTCAAACACAAGTTCTTCAGTCTCCTCCACCCATTCTGATGTTGGATCAATATCGTCCAACACAATGGGATCTAGATCAGGAGTTTTGCTCATCATTTGGAGCTCCAATTGCATTTATTGTTTACCCCCAAACCATGAAATCCTGAGAACCATTAAGTCTGCTGAATTTTGAGTGAAATCTAAATTTCTAGTTTCTCCATATGAAATCCAATGAGGTCAAAACCAGTGTGGAAAAAGTCGAAGTCGGGATTAATTCGGCAAGGGTCCAAAAGTTGAAAAACTCAGCAAAGTCGGGAGTTTTTCGAAAAAGTCGGCAAAAAGTCGACAAAATTAAAAAAACACAAAATTATTCATTTTTTTTAATTTTTTTTAACATCTAGAGTATCCACAACATCAAATAAATGCATTTCCACATAAACATGTAAAGAAAGCTAATATATAATATGTATATGAAGTCTAGTGCTACATCACATATCAAAATAGTGAATCAACTCCTGAATCTTGAGTCCTGTCTGAGTCTCAACTCTCAAGAGTCAAAATATCAACAAAAAATATAATAAATGTACATCATGAGTCATCTAAAAGTCATCAAGTAATCACTAATAGTAATCAGTCACTGAGATCCTCTTCCCCTTTTACGGGAATAGGGAATGGCTTTGCCTTTTCCTCTAGAGGAAGAAGACCCTGCCCCTGGGGATACAAAATGAAATGGACTCAATCGTCCTCTAGAAGCCGATGGAAGAGGTGGCCTCTGTGCTACGCTGCCGCTGCTGCTGCCCACCCTAGATGGTGTCACCTCCTCCTCAGCATCCTCATCCAGCTCTGCTACTGCCTCCTGACCCTGATGTTGCTCCGCCTCCTCCTCCTCTATCTCTGGCTCTCCCTCCTCTGCAACTGCTACATCCTCTAGATCCACACCTAACCAATCCGGGATCGTGTCCAAGATCGGCCTCTCAGTCTCGACTCTCCATGCAGCGGTGGTATCAATATTGTCCAATGAGATGGCTTCCACATCAGTAGGTTTCTGAAGCTGTCTCACCCACAATCGAAGATTGTAGTAGACATAGACCATGTCATTGAGGCGTTGGGACTCCAATCTGTATTAGGGTCATAGATTGTAAATTAGTACTTAGAAAATTTAAACATTAAAATTAATCAAACGAATTCAAAAAATTTAATTTGAAATCTTTTTAGTTTTTACCTGTTGCGCTTTTTGGAGTGTATTTTGTCAAATACACTCCAATTGCGCTCACACCCAGAGGAACTGCATGTTTGGCTGAGCACTCGAATGGCAAGCTTTTGGAGATGGGGTACTCTGGCACCATAGCTTGTCCACCAAGCATCTACAAGTTAAAAGAAAAATGAGAAACATAAAAAAACATTGAAATTCTAAACTTGAAAGTTTGAAACAAACTGAAGCTTACCTGGCATTTTGGTCGTCCTATTCTTAATAGCCATGTTAAAACCAAATGTGCCACCTCCCACCCTATAGACCTCCATTTCTTTAGAAATCTCCTCACGTTCTTGCTCAGATGACACCATCCTCTCGACACAAGTGAAGAATCCATCCATCACCTCAGCATCAAATCTGAAACCACAAGCATAAGAAAATGCAGGGTTGAGGTAGACACCTGCAGCATGAATGGGGCGATGGAGGGTATTGTTCCATCGTTGATCAATCACTCTCCATATGACCTGTTGTTTCTCTAACCCCTCGTCTCCCTTATCTGCATAATAAGCACGGATGGCTTCTTTGGCCCTATCCATGGCCTCATACAAGTAGCCCATTGCGGGCTTCTCTCCATCAACCAACCGAAGAACCTTTACCAAAGGTTCTGAAATGGCACACACCTCCTCTACTCCTGCCCAAAAGCTCTGATCATATGAAACTAGTCTGCATATGCCCTCTCCCTCCGGTTTGCAGCTAATAGATAAAGAACGCCAATCCGCTGAGAGAAACATGCTCTTCACCTCCCACATAGAATTCAACAGAGACTGAAGAGATATGAAAGTAGTGGCAAATCGTGTAATGGCAGGCCGCACCAACTCTTTGTTGTTGGTGAATTTTCTCATCAAGCTAAGCACAGATGAATGATTATAAATAAATTTTGTTATGCTCTTGGCTGATTCAACAATATCCCTCACAGTAGGAATTTTACCTATATCCTCCAACATCAAGTCAATGCAATGAGCAGCACAAGGTGTCCAAAACAAGTTACGATACCTCTCCATAATTATCTTGCCAGCGGCAACTAATTTGCAGCGTTGTCCATTATGACTTGGACAACATTGCTCGGGCCTACTTCCTGAATGAAGAGGTCCAACAACTCACATAATAAACGTGCATCTTTAATGTGGCCAGATGCATCAACAGATTTCATAAACATTGTCCCCTTGGGACAACTAACCAAGAAGTTAAGAAGGGTCCTACCCTTCTGGTCAGTCCAACCATCTGACATGACTGTGCATCCAGTGTGCTCCCATGATGCCCTAAACTCTGCCAATCTAGCAGTGCAATCAGTCTTTTCATCTTGAAGAAGAGGCCCTCTCAATTCTGCAAAGGTAGGGGCTTTGTACCCCGGGCCAACGACAGCAACAGGATCAAACATAGGCTGGTAGAATGGGTTTGTCTTGGCAATGTTGAAAGGAACATCACTCCATAGAAGACACCTACTGACCAACTTGTCAGCTTCTGCCTTTTCCTTTTTTTTCATTGATGATCTAATCCCAGGTTGTGAACCAGTTGTTGTTCTAGGAACAAAAAAAGATGAGATAGAAGGATGAGTACCCATGGGTGAGGAAGGTGATGCTGCTGTAGAAGCACTGCCACTCTCAATTCCCCCCACTCTTGAGCCCCCTACAAGTTGTTTTGTTATTGCTGCCCTGGTCTCTTTTCCCTCCTCTTTATCCATCAATGATTGAATGGCCCGTCGGATGATTTCTGGAGTTGTGTTTTTGCAAAGTTCAACATTTTGCCCCGGAATTTGCCCCAAATGGAATTTTAATCTGTTGATGCCTCCTGACATATGCTTGCCACACAACTTGCAAGTCAAATACATTCTATTGACCCCCCCAGTTTCGGGTGTAGCATCAGGCTCACCAAACTCCCACATAGAATCCAAAATCCTCGGCATTTTGTTTTAAACTTTGAGCCGGAATTTAAAGTTTAAACCTGGGCACAAAAAAAATTGAAACAACTTCAATTAGCAATGATCCATCAAAAATTAAAATAGTAGCAAATTAGCAATGAAAAGAATGCAAAGAAAGTGGTACTGTCACTGTGATTTCAATTTTCAGCCCTTGTGTATATATTTTTTATTTATTTTGTGAATATATATTTGGGATTTTACTTCACTGTTTTCGCATTTTCTTTGAATGGAAAGAATGCATGAAAGTGGTACTGTCACTGTGATTTCAATTTTCAGCCCTTGTATATATTTTTTATTTATTTTGTGAATATATATTTGGGATTTTACTTCACTGTTTGCTTGCAGATTTGAAGGGTAGGGCGTAGATCTGTTAAACAAGTTTTTACAGGTGGATATGGCCTCATAAGAAGAGAAACAAATTAATTTTTTAAAGGGCAAGCCCTCCTCCTCCTTTGTGGCCTAAGTTATCAATTTTTTTTGGGAATTTTTGAGGGCTGCAGACCTTTCCTAGTCTCTCTACGAAGCCACAAGCCTTCTAAGGCTACCCTCTGCTACTGTAATGTTTTTTAAATTTTTTGCAATTTTTAATTTTTTTTTGAGGTTATTAACTTATTAACTTTGACATGCCACTATCTTCACCACAATGGGCTAGGCATCTATGAACCCATTGACAATAATCCAACTGTGTTTTAACTTTTTTTTTAAATACTTCCATTTCAGGCTTCTAGTACTTTTTCAATTAGTTGTGGGTTCAAAACTGGTTATTTAATTGCCATGATCAGTTCTGTCTAATTAAACAGATAAACAGTGAACACTACTATTATCATTGTACACATCATGTTTGAGAGCCAAGGACTTCTAGAGGTTTTTCATGTTTGTAGATGAAGCAGACAACTCAAACAGTTCATTCAATAAAAAAAATTTGATTTTCTCAAGCTGCAGCTTATTTATCACTTGCCAGCACTTTCTGCCATTACATCACAGGCTTGACACAGAAATAAAACAAAGGCCTGGTTTAGTGGTCTATACTTATGCAAAAGAGAGAGCCGAGACCCTACAAGTGGAGACATAAATCTTTGTGGTAGACTTGGTAACCTTAGGGTATTTGCACAGGTGCACCGTGAGCAGAAGTCGACAGATTGGTGGGTTATTAATGCAAGGAAATGTATGAGGTAAATATTATGGTGAACGGTGAGACCACCCACAAAATTGAGAAATCAAAACTTAAAAGCAATAAATATTAAATATTAAACAGGAAAGATTTATTATTTAACATTGGATGAGGATCTACGCTACCGGCAATGTTGACAGTTGAACTGGAAGTTGGAACTTGGAACAGTTATCCAACGGCAGATGCAGCAACGCTATCAATGATTCAATCCGGCTCCTCTCCACGCTTGCACGATGCAAACCCTTGTTCTCTCGGTTCTCCAAACGCAATGAAAAACCCACAAACCAAATCGCAAAAACTAAACCGAGTTATAACCATTTGCGGCATTTTATCAGCAAAAAAATGTTCACGCCGATTTTTTCGATCGACTCGCGATTTAATCGGGAGTATTTCGAAAAAATCGCGATTTTTTCGTTTATGAAAAAATCGCCAAAAAATTGGCCGATTTAATCCTTTCGCTGAAAAAATCGCGTTTTTAGGAATAAATCCCGATTTTTTCGGGACTTTTTCCACACTGGTCAAAACCACTCTCAAACATCCTGAGTCATTTCATGGTAATGTTAAAAATTTAAGTAAAAGGATGAAAATGAAAATTAAAGGAAATGTCACTTTTACTTTAACATTACCATTAATTGCCAACATTGTTAGGGTTGAAATGTGTCAGGAAAATGAGAGGGTAGCGTGTTTTTCTTGGAGGGACTATTTTTGGAGGAAAACAACCCCAAATTTCCCTCAGAACAGCTTCAAAACTCACAAAAATGCATTTTGTAGGGGTTATACTTGCCCTGGCAATAAACCGGCCGATTTGACCACAAGTCGACCGGTTCCATCCTAAATCGGTTGGTTAGGACCGATTAGCTCCAATTTTTGGCTAAACAAGGTGTTTGACTGGGTTTTTTGACCAGTTCCAACCGGTGGGCCTGCTAACTGGTAACCGGTTCGCAGGGCTGGTTTTGAATACTATGGTCTAAACATAGGAAAATAAAATAATTAATGGGTATTAATCTAACTGTGGGTGTAACTTCTAGAAGAAGATGAGGATCAAGCAAAAATGATCTTAGCCATTGATTAACTTCTAATCTAGGTTGTTGAATGTCAACGAGGAGATTATTTAAGGAGACTTGAGGGTCATTTGGATAGACACACATAGAGTGAGTTCAGAAGTTCGATTTTCTGAAGCAGACCAGCTGCTGGGAGAATATCGATAGTAAGCTTTTGCGGTGACGGGCAGGGATAGTTGCGTTCGAAATTGGAATATCTTCTCTAGAGCCCAGGATACACAACAGAGAGGCAGAGAGACACCAGAAGGAGGCAGCGCAGGACCCAGGAGGGGTTGACACTGACCCAGGAGGGCTCATGTAGAAGCAACGGAGTTTTCCAAGCAGAACTCTGAATTTGCTAAGGGAGCTAACAGTTCTGAGCCGGGAAGGCTAGAAACTACTCCAAAAGGCAAATCGATTCCCAGTTGAGCTGATGCAAAGCCTTAGAGGCTGATGTTGGGCCCATGTAGAGGCAGTGCAGAAATAGTCGGGGACACGTTGGTTAAGCTGTCGGATCAGTCGGAACTTGCCGGGTAGACTGAAATAATCTCACAAATTTCTTCTGCCAGTTTATTTCTTTGTAACTGGATTGTCGGGAGGGCATCCAGAGTTGTATTTAGAAAACTATTGCATAATAATAAAAACCCTTAGATCTGTTGCACCGGTTTTCCCACATTGGGTTTTTTCGAGGACATTTGTCCAAAAATAACTGTCACTTGCGTGTATATTTCTCTATTGTTATATTCTTGTTTCACGTATAATTTAATTGGTGTAGGCTGCAGTGTATATATTTCAATGCTTTTCGTAGGAAATTGCAATTAACTTGTTCATGTAAATCTAACAAGTAGAAGAAATATCATTAGTGCTGCAGTAGGAATTCTTAGGTTTAAGGAATTTTCACATGGTATTGGAGCAGTGCAGGTGAAGCAAGAAGAACAGTGCCAGAGAACCCAACACTGAATAGGAGAGGACGTTGAAAAAGTTGTAGGAGGCAGCAGTTCGAAACCTCTGAGAATTTGCGCAATCCAAGCCAAAAGGCAGAATTTCGAGGAAGTCTCTCTCTGAGTGAGTCGATAGAGAGAAGGGCTTCCAGATCGAATTCTTACCATGGCAGAGGGAGAAACATTGAAACCTCAACGTGAGGAGGAGCTAGTGGGACACAGTTCTTCTGCAATTCGTTTTGCTTGGCAGAAAGACGTGACAAGAGAAGAGGAGCACTGTGAGGGAACTTTTCCTCAGAAGACTTCCTACCGAGAAGTCTGTTTTCTTATTGGCTAAGAAGCAGCAGTAAGAACCAGAGAGGATGTTTTCAACATTTTCGTGGCAGAGATGGCAACCACTGGATTGAGGGATAAGAATAGACTGGATGGAGCATCCAACTATGTCATCTGGAAGGCAAGGATGTCATTCCTTCTAGATGAGCATGCTCTCAAGACATATGTCGACAACGTGGTGGTTGTGCCTGCAGATGCAGATCCGTTGAAGAAGTACAAGGCAGAAATGGCAAAGGCAAAGAGAATGATCCTTAACGAAGTGAAGGATCATGTTGTTTGTCACATCGCTAGCAAAGGGGCTACTAAGGAGATGTGGTATGCGTTGTCTACGTTGTATCAGGGATCTTCCGAGTAGCGAAAGATGTACCTTGAGCAGAAACTGAGATTTGCTCAGATGCAGAAGGGGGAGCGTGTGGATCCATTCCTTATGAAGCTTTAGGAGACCCGAGATGAGTTATTAGCTGTGGGGTTTACACCTCAAGAATCCGAGTTGGTTAGACTGGCCCTCAATTCTGTCTTAAATGAGTGGCAAGTCTTTGTCCATAGTGTCTTGGGCAGGGCGACTTTGCCGAATTGGGATGAGATGTGGGCAGCTCTTAAGCAAGAGGAGTTGAGGAGAGATCTAGTCAAGTGTAAGCTTGACGGAAGCAACAATAGTGGGTCGAAGCCCAAGGAGGAGGAGGAGAATGCAGCCCTTGCATTGAAGGGGCAACAGGAGCAGCAGAGACGTAAGAAGGACGTCTCGGAGATAAAGTGTTTTAAGTGTGGTGAGATGGGTCACTACACTACACAGTGTCCTCTCAAGAAGAAGGACAAGAATGGGAATCATGATCTGAAGCTCTGATACCATTGTTGTTGATTTTAAGTAGCATCGGATGTGCTCTAGCTCCGAAATTTTGTGGAAGGGCTAGAATACATGAGATCTACAGAACCCATAAATCGTTTGGAGAAATTCCACTCGGATGATGAGTTATTAAAATAATAATTATTTTTAATGGGTTCCTAAGTCTAAATTTAGGAAAATACAAATATTAATGGGTATTAATAAGAATATGGGTGAGAAACTTCTAAGTGATGAGGATAAAGTCTGTTTTAATCTTAGTCGTTGATTAGGAACTTAATCTCAGTCGTTGATTCATCAACAGGAAAAGTATAAGAGGAGGCTTGAGGGCCAGTTGGAGATACACTAGTGAGATCAAAGAGTTCAATTTTTCTGGGGCGAGGTTTGCTGAGAAAATCGAGCTAGTGATCTGAGTTGCAGTGAGAGGGGCAGTTCGGCAGAGGGACTTTAGTCTAAGGCTGAGAATACATAGCAGAGAGGCAAAGCAGCACTAGGAGAGACAACAGAGCTCCAGAGATGGTGACATAGTAGAGGGGCTAACGTAGTCATTTAGAGGCAGCACTGGGGTTTCTGTGAGGCAGAGAGAGCAACAGTTCAACATATCAATTTCTGAGCAAGGAAGGCTCACTGGGAGGGTGACACAGCTCCTAGAGAAGGTGATGCAGTTCCAACGAAGAGCTTGGAGCATCGATTGCTGCCCAGCACTAGGAACAACATTGTCGTCTATGGGGTTTGGTCATCCAGTTGGATTTGCCAAAATATCTCTCTGGATAGAGGTACTTCTACCAGGTTTATTCTCTGTTGGGTAAGCCGGATTTGGCACCCTAGTTGTATTCAGAAATCTGCTTAATAATAGAAACCCTCTATATGTTGCATCGGTTTTCCCGAATTGGGTTTTTCAGGGGACGAATGTCCAAAAATAACGGTATCCCTTGTGTGATTGTCTCATGTTATTTTAGTTCATGATCTGTATGCATGTGTAGTATGCAATAGTGTTTTCATCACTGTTTAAATAATTAAATAACTTGTTGAATGTAAAGAACAAGTAGGAGATGATAAAACAATGATTGCAGTAGGATTTCTGATGTGTAGATTCATAAATTCTCACAACTGTAAAATTCCCAATCAGGAAAAGTAGTGATAAACAAAGCAATAGATGACATGCATACACAAAATTTAGAATTATAAGTAAACACCCACGTGACAACCAAAAAACACCATCTAGCTTAGCCATTTTATTATGTTTTTGGACCAATAGTACAATGGGATTGCCTCAAAGGGAAGCTAGACAAGCCCCAGATTGGAGAATACAACGCCTAGATGAGAGAATGTAATATCCCGTTTCTGGGATATCCCTCAAACCCAAGCAAACTTCGACCAAACACGTCCAAATGATATTGTGACAAGGAAACTCAAAGTGATAAAAATAACAGTGGTACAACATATAATAATGTGGACACGAAATATAAGCATATACTCAAGAAATTCAGAGAGAAATGCTAAGCCATTTTATTATACTGAGTAATGGAAAGAGTACAAGAGGTGATCAAACAGGTAGCACCTCGACTTGCACAAGGCAAGTGAAGAAATACACTCAGAATAAGAAAGGAATGGCCTCTCTCTAAACTGCGTCCAAGCTGCTGAAGAACTGTCATGCTGCTGCCACAGCTAGAAATCAAATGAGCATTTGGGGTTGTTCCCCTCCTCAGAAAATGTTGAAGCTCTGGAATCAGACTCTACTCAAGAAACCCAGAAAAACCCAGAAAGATTTTCCGAAATAGTCGACCCCCGAAAATCACCCCCTTGGGGATATACGCTGTCCCTCAAGGCTCTGCGCTGCCACTGAATAGAATCCTCTAAAACTCCACCTGAAACTCTACCAAAATCCTCCAATATGCAAGGGCTAATCCCCTGCTCAATCTCCCATCTCAAATCTTCCGCAAAACCCTCAATTCGGAACTCCCACCAAAAGAACTGCGTCCCTCTCTCAAGACTGCGCAGTTATCCAAAATGCTCAGTTCCTCCTCCCTCCAAAGATCACACCTCCTACAAAAGACTGCTAAAAACTACCTTGCCCGAGCAGGTACTCAAAGTCCCCCGGGGCTAAGGGTGAGATCTCCGAACGGAGACACACGATGCACTAAACAGTGCTATAGACCAGCTAAACAGCCAGCGTGCTCTAAGTCGAAGTGACTAGCTGAAATGCACATAATTGAATGACAAAATGAGGAGACTCCCCTCCTTTATAGCATTGGCCTCTCTCAATCCCAAGGCCCACCTCCTCCAACGCAGTCCCTCTCTTGCCACGTGTTCCTTTCCATCTGCGCAGTCCATCCAAGTGTCTGCGTGGGCCCCATCTCTACATGGTCCTTTAGCCCCCTTGGCTCCCCTTTAAGTCACAACGTTGTGCTACTAGGGAGTGACTTTATTCTAAAGGTGAGTTATGTCCCCCTTCACCTTTTTATTTATAAATAACTATAGAAGGCAAAATTGAGCAAAATCGAATATTCCAATTAGCCATAGTTAATTAGGAATATTACAGTCTCCCCCGGCAAAATGTTGCTTGTCCTCAAGCAACTGAAGTGATGGATGCTGCAAAATTTTCTCTCTCCCAAGTGGCATCCTCATCCGGTAAATTCTTCCACCTCACCAAGAATTCCCAGACTGTCCTGCTCCGTCGCTGCCTCTCCCTGGTATCAATAATAGCCTCTGGCTGCAACACCAAATGCCCCTCATCATCCATGGGCGGTAACTCATCTATCACTGTCACATGTTGTCCCAATGCGTTCTTCAGGCATGATACATGAAAGACGTTATGAATCTTGCTGCCTTGGGGCAGCTCTAACTCATACGCAACCTGTCCAATCTTGTGTATCACCCTGTATGGTCCATAAAAGCGGGGCTTGAGCTTCTCAGCCCCTTTCTACTTCAGTGACGACTGTCGGTATGGCTGCAATCGTAGGTAGACGAAGTCCTCTACCTCAAACTGTCTCTCCACCCGACCCCTGTCGGCATACAGCTTCTGTTGGTTCTGTGTTGTAGCCATATTATCCTTGGGAGCTCGGAGAATATCCTGACTTTCTTGGATCCAAATCTTGGCTCTCGGAGCCTTGCTAGCACCGAACATCACGTCAACAAAAGATAAGGGATGATATCCATACAAAGCGTAGAGTGGTGACATACCAATGGACATGTGATGTGTAGTGTTGTAACAGTACTCCCCAAGATGCAGCCACTTCAGCCATGCTCGCTGCTGCCCGCTGACATAGTTACGCAAGTAGCCCACCAGCCACTTGTTAACTATCTCTCTCTGCCCATCCGTCTGTGGGTGATAACTGGTACTCGAGGTCAACTCCATCCCCACCAACCGGAAAAGCTCCTGCCAAAATCCGCCCACGAAATAGGTGTCCCTGTCACTGGTGATGGTCTTGGGAAGACCATGTAACCTGAAGATCTCTCTGAAGAACAGCTCGGCCACCTGCGCTGCTGTGTAGTGTGCAAATATGGCGAAAAAGTGTGAGTACTTCGTCAGTCGATCAACGACGACAAAGATGCAATCCTTGCCCTGTACCATGGGCAACCCTGTGATGAAGTCCATCGAAATACACTCCCATTCCCCCTCTGGAATGGGAAGAGGCTGCAATAATCCTGCGGGATGTCTCATCTCCCCCTTGTTCCTCTGGCAAACGGCGCACTCCCGGACATGCTAAAGTACGTCCTCCTTAAGGCCCTTCCATGAGAACCTCTCTCTAATGGCCCTGTAGGTTTTGGTAAACCCCTGATGGCCTGCCAATGGTGAATCATGTGATGCCTGAAGTATCTTCTTCTTGAGCTGAGATCTCCCAGTCAAGAAAATCCGATCCCTATAGTAGATGATCTCATCAACCACCCTGTACCTGTCATCCGCCACCTACCCATCCAGAATCTCACATGCAAATTTGTCCTTGGAGTACTCTACTAAGAGTCGAGCCCTCCAATCTGCATCCAAGCCCATAAGAGACAACGTGGCTGGTCTACGTGAAAGGGCATCTACTACCACGTTGTTCTTACCCTCGACATACTCAATGTTAAAGTCATATGCTTGGATCTTACTGATCCACTTCTACTACCTCTCCTGTAGCTGCTTCTGCTCCAAAACGAACCTGAGGCTATTGTGATCAGTCCTCACCCTGAACCTATTACCCACTAAATACTGCCCGAACTTGGCCAATGGATGCATGATGGCCAACATCTGCTTGTCGTATATAGAATGCAACCTCTCGTGCGGAAGGAGCTTCCGGCTCTCAAAGGCTATAGGGTGACCTCCCTGCATCAATACTACGCCGATCCCCTCTCCAAACGCATCACACTCCAAAACAAATGGCTGCGAAAAATCTGGCAATACAAGCACTGGGCAGTTTCTCATCACCTCCTTGAACCTGTCAAAGGCTCGCTGCGCTGTGTTCGACCAACTAAATGCCCCCTTCCTCGTCAAATCTGTCAGGGGTGCAGCAAGCTGTGAGAAACTCTTGACGAACTTCCGGTAGTAAGTACAAATACCAATGAATCCCTGAAGTTCTGTCACGTTCCTCGGCTCTGGCCAATCTCGAATGGCCCTAATTTTCTCCTCGTGGACTCTCACTCCATCCACCCCTATGATGTGTCCCAAGTACAACATCTCCATCAATCCAAACTCATACTTGGAGAGCTTGGCATAGAACTGCTGCTCCTCCAAGATGCGCAACACTATCTCAATGTGCTAGAGATGCTCCTCCCAAGTCCTGCTGTAAATGAGTATATCATCAAAGAACACCAACACAAACTTCCTCAAGTGACTGCAGAAGATGTGATTCATGCAAGACTGGAATGTAGCTGGGGCGTTGGTTAGCTCGAAGGGCATCACCAAAAACTCAAAGTGCCCATAGTGACACCTGAAGGCTGTCTTGGGAATGTCCTGTTCCCTCACGCGACTCTGATGGTACCCAGATCTCAAATCAATCTTTGAGAAGAACCGGGCTCCTCTCAACTCATCCGTCAACTCATCGATCCTGGGTATGGGGTACCTGTTCTTCAGGTTCTTCTTGTTCAGGGCCCTGTAGTCTATACACATCCTCAATGTGTCGTCCTTCTTCTTCACCAACACCACGGAAGAAGTAAAAGGACTCGTGCTCGGTCGAATGTGCCCAAGGGCCAGCAAATCCTGGATGGCCTGCTCAATCTCATCTTGATAAGCCTTGGGATGCCTATAGGGGTTAGTAATCACTGCCTGTATGCTCTGATCAAGCTCAATGGTGTGCTCAAACCCCCAGTCCGGTGGCTGTCCTAGCAGAATCTCCCCAAATAGTATGGCATACCGGTCAAGGATGGACTGTATCTCTGGGTGCACTATCTGCCCTGTAGTCCTTGCCTCTAATGCATGCAACTCCACTGCCCACTCTACGTCTCCCTTCCGGAAGACTGCCTCCATCCGATGAGCCGAAACAGTTTGAGGCGGATATCTGTGTTGTCCTCGTATCTTCTCATGCTTCCCTGTCTTCTCATCATCCCACTCCATCTCTAGGGTCTTCCAATCTGTCGTGACCTTCCCTAGAGTGATAAGCCACTGAACACCCAATATCATGTTGGTGTCCGGAATATCGACCACGAAAAAGTGGTCAGCCAGTGTGTAGGTGCCCATCATCACTGATATCTCTGGAACATAACGAACACACACCATGCTCTGATCTCCTGGGACCAAAACTAAAAAGCCATCAAAGCTCTTTGTCTGTATACCTCTCCGCTCATCCATCTGTGCATCGATGAAGTTGTGGGTTGCCCCACTGTCAACCAAAACTAATACTCGCTGGCCACGTACTGTCCCCCGTACACGCAGTGTCAAATACTTGGAAACTCCTCACAATGCTGCAAGGGCCCCTCCGGTAGGTGCAAAAGCTTCACCACCCGCTGGTGGTGGTGGAGGTGGCAAACGATCCTGCACGGCATGACTACCTCCTGCCTCCACATCATCCTCCTCATCCTCTTCCCCGCTGCTCTCGGAGAAGACCTCAATAAAATGTGCTTTTCCAGCAACACATCTATGTCCCGGTGCCCACGGCTCCTGACAAGTGAAGCACAACCGCTTCTTCTTCAACTCGCTCCTGGCATCATCATCAATCTATGCTCTTCCTGTATTCCCCTTTGGAGGCGGAATCCTCACATCCTTCCCCTTAGGCTGGAAAGCCTATCTCTGGGGGTAAGGTGTCCAGGTCCTGGGTAAGGCATCCTGTAAGTCCTTGGTCCTGCTAATAGCATCCTGGAGTGTGGCTGGTCTCGTGGACCTGACTAGACCCCAAAGTGGCTCTGCTAATCTCTCAACATACATGTAGATCCTCCGTGTCGTGGATAGATCTGGCACCATCACTGAAATCCTCAAGAAGTCTGCAATGTAAGTCTCTGGGATCCCTGTCTGCTTGAGCCTTGTCAGCTCAACGAAGTGCTGTTCCGGATCCCTCCGGTCAAGCCTCTCCATCAATCTCCTGGTAAACTCGGCATATGTCGTCACTGTGGAATGTCCGAGTGTAACCATCCCATGGAACCACCAATCCTGGGCCTCACCATCCAAATGTAATGTCACCACCTTGATGGCCTCTGCCTCCGACATCTGGTTAAGCTGGAAATAGATGTCCAGCTTCTCCACCCAAGACCTTGCCGAACTGTTTGATGAACCATCAAACGTAGGCAAGTGGAATCTACTAGCTATGCGGTGGGTGTCTCCATCATGATAATGCCGGTGTCCTCTGTGATGGTCGCGAGGTCTACTATCCCGCTGGAGCTTAACAAAGTCTTTGAATGAGAGAGCATCCCTGAACTCCTGCCCATAGGCCTGGTACTCCGCAAAATAATCGCCCATATGACCGGGCTTTGCCTTCTGCTGTGCTCTGGTCCCCGTGTCTGCTCCTAGGAAAGTGGGCATGGTAGAGCGTATAGGGGCATGTGAGGCCACCTGCTGAGTAGTATCACACTGAGTGGCACCCTGCTCTAGCAAATGGTGAGATGCACCTGATCCCTCTCCAACCTGGAAAACCCGTGGGCTCTCACGCTGTCTAGCCTCCACTGTCGTGAATCTCTGCCCCATCACCTCGATCTGCATCGACAGATCCTGCACTGATTTGAGGAGCATGTCCGCAAATTTCTTCCCGTCATCATCTACCATCAGATCCTCCTGCTCTACGTCCACCACAGGTTCCTCCTTTTCTGCGTTCACCACAGGCTCTTCCTGTTCTGTGTCCAGTGTCCACCACCCGAACACAGTCTCCCTCTCCGTAGGTGTTCTCCAACCTACGCCCAGTGTCTTTGTATCTCCTACCTCTATAACAGATGTGGGGCTTGTCCCCCGGTGTCATAGATTGCTAGCTCCACATGCCGAGCCAGATCTATGCTCCGATACCACTGTAATATCCTGTTTCTAGGATATCCCTCAAACCCAAGCAAACTCCAACCAAACACGTCCAAATGATATAGTGACCGAGAAACTCAAAGTGATAAAAATAACAGTGGTACAACATATAATAATGTGAACACGAAATATAAGCAGATACTCAAGAAATGCAGAGAGAAATGCTAAGCCATTTTATTATACTGAGTAATGGAAAGAGTACAAGAGGTGATCAGACAGGTAGCACCTCGACTTGCACAAGGCAAGTGAAGAAATACACTCAGAATAGCAAAGGAATGGCCTCTCTCTGAACTGTGTCTAAGCTGCTAGAGAACTATCGTGCTGCTACCACTGCTGGAAATCAAATGAGGATTTGGCATTGTTCCCCTCCTCAGAAAATGTTGAAACTTTGGAATCAGAAACCCAGAAAAAACCCAGAAAGCTTTTCTGAAATAGCCGACCCCCGAAAATCACCCCCTTGGGGATATACGCTGTCCCTCAAGGCTCTGCGTTGCCACTGAATAGAATCCTCCGAAACTCCACTTGAAACTCTGCCAAAATCCTCCAATATGCAAGGGCTAATCCCCTGCTCAATCTCCCAGCTCAAATCCTCCACAAAACCCTCAATCTGGAACTCCCACCAAAAGAACTACGACCCTCTCTCAAGACTGCGCAGTTATCCAAAATGTTCAGTTCCTCCTCCCCCAAAGATCACACCTCCTGCAAAAGACTGTTGAAAACTACCCTGCCCGAGAAGGCACTCAAAGTCCCCCGGGCTAAGGGTGAGATCTTCGAACGGAGACACTCGATGCACTAAACAGTGCTGCAAAC
The DNA here is from genome assembly GCA_031772625.1 of Pinus tabuliformis. NCBI lineage: Eukaryota > Viridiplantae > Streptophyta > Pinopsida > Pinales > Pinaceae > Pinus > Pinus tabuliformis. The sequence continues at coordinate 975,771,240 of CM062816.1, read as the reverse complement.
CAGCTAAACAGCCAACGTGCTTTAAGTCAAAATGACTAGCTCAAATGCACATAATCGAATGACAAAATGAGGAGGCTCCCCTCTCCTTTATAGCGTTGGCCTCTCTCAATCCCAAGGCCCACCTCCTCCAACGCAGTCCCTCTCTTGCCACGTGTTCTTTTCCATCTGCGCAGTCCATCCAAGTGTCTGCGTGGGCCCCATCTCTGTGTGGTCCTTTGGCCCCCTTGGCTCCCCTTTAAGTCACAACGTTGTGCTACTAGAGAGTGACTTTATTCTAAAGGTGAGTTATGTCCCCCTTCACCTTTTTATTTATAAATAACTATAGAAGGCAAAATTGAGTAAAATCGAATATTCCAATTAGCCATAGCTTATTAGGAATATTACAAAGAATGAGCTGCCCCAAAAATGCTCCTTGCTGCCAAAGAGGAACTACATGGTCTGCTGAAAGAAAATTGTTTAAAGACCCACTTGTGCTCAAAAAATTCTACAAAATTAGCCCCCAGGCTTGTCTCAATAAACCCACCAAAACCCAGAAAGGGTTTGTTCTAGTTCTGACCCCAAATACCACGTCCTCCTCAAACTCGCTGGAAAATACGACCTATCTAAAATTCACTGAAGTTGCCCTCGAATCACTCCAAAAATGTTGAATTCGACATGGATGACTCCCTCAAATTCCAAGCACAATCCAGCTCTCCAACTCCATTCCTCAACCTCCCGCGTGTGCCCAGAGTTGGGCTCCTACATAGGCCCTGGGTAAGAGAAATTCAACCTACCTCAATGCAGCAATCTCTGGCCCCAAATCTCCTCACCTACCTTGGTCTTCCCCTGGAGTAGCTATGCAAAATTTCTCCCAGAAAATAGCTTAAATTAGTGGCACGTGATCCCGTACTGCATCCTCCTGGAGCACGAAATTCGCTGAGGGAAATGGTTGTACGATGCACCCTAAACTCTATTGAATTTTGGTAGCATTGTATGTACTCTGAGCCTCAAAATTTGCAGGGAGGCTTGGACACATGTATTCCACAATACCCAGAAATCGTTTTGGGAAATTCCACTTGGAGACAATTTTATTAAAATAATTAATTATTTTTAGTGGGTGCCTAAGTCTAAATTTAGGAAATTAAAATAATTAAAGGGTATTAATGAAACTGTGGGTGAAACTTCTAGAAGAAGACGAGGATCAGGCCAAAATGATCTGAGCCATTGATTAGAATCTAATATGGGTCATTGGTTCTCAACTGAAAGATTATAAGAGGAGGCTTGATGGGCATTTGGAAAATACATCGAGTAAGAGATCAAAGATTGAATTTCTGAAGAGAGCATCACAACAGTTGCCAGAGACAGATTCGAAGTGATTTCTTGCAGTGAGGGGCAGGGATAGTATCCGGAGGGAAGTTTTCCTGGACCGAAGAGTACAAGGTAGACAAGGTAGAGAGACGTCTAGAGAGGCTGAAGCAGGGCCACGCAGAGCTACGCTGTGGAAGCGCAAAACTTCAGTGGGAGATCGAAATTTTGTTGAGGAAGTCAAGTTCCAGAGCTAGAAGTCGGGGTGTGAGACCAGGAGACCTGGGAACTGAAGTTTCCAGCCAGCAGAGGATCAAAAAGAGGTGCAACACAGTCCCAACTACAGTGACACAATGACTGCGTGGAGTGACACAGAACTGCATAGAGGCTCATCTCTAGTGCAAATCAGTGTCGGTTCGTCCAGTGACAAGGTGAGATCATATCACTATTATTTTTGCCCAGTTTCTCTCTGTATTGGATAGCCAGTTGGGCATCCAACAAATTGTACTCAGATTTACTACTGCTTAATAATACAAACCCTCAGTTGCTGCACTGGTTTTCCCACATTGGGTTTTTCTGGGGACATTTGTCCAAAAATAACTGTGTAGATGTGTGTGATTATTTCTCTCCTGTGTTGTATTTAGTTTCCACAATTTTTATTTGTGTAGGTTGCAATGTATTTAATTTGATATTTGTTGTAGCACACAACAAGTAAATTGTTTAATCGAATTAACAATTAGAAGAATTAACATCAGTTGTTGCATTAGGAATCGGGTAACCGATTTTTCACATGGTATCAGAGCACAAATCGTGAGCAGAAGAGCTCAGAAGCGGAAAGGAAGAGGAGTTCGAAATTACTATAGAGGCAGCAATTCAAAAGCCCAAAGGCAGCGCAGTTCGTGGGTTAAGGAGGTCAAACTTTTGAGGAGAATTCGATCTCTTTGAGTGAGTCGATAGAGAAATTCGATCTCCAGGTCGAAGCTTTCTAGAGGCAGAAGTGAGCAGCGTACTTTACCTTGCAGAGAATATCTTCAGCTGGGACAGATATTTTGTAGCAGTCACTGGCATAATAGCATTAGTGGGAGAGAAGAAGACATATTTGAGGGAATGCTTCCTTAGAGGACTTCCAGCCAAGAATTTTGAATTCTCATTTGCTGAGTAGCAGCAAGGAGCAACAAATTGACTAACTCCAGCAGGGAGTGCGTAGGCCATCCCAGCAACAACACCGAGGAGAGAGGAGGCAGTTCGACATTTCACTGGCAGAGATGGCAGCTCATAGGTTGCGAGACCATGATCAGTTGGAGGGTGCATCCAAATACGTCATCTGGAAAGCAAGGATCTCATGTCTTCTGGCTGAGCATGATCTTAAAACCTATGTCGACGGTGTGGTAGTTGTACCTGCAGATCCAGATCCACTCAAGAAGTACAAGGTTGAGATGGCGAAGGCCAAGAGGTTGATTCTCGACAGAGTGAGGGATCATGTAGTGTGTCACATTTCCGACAAGGATACTGCTCAGCAAATGTGGGAAGCATTAGCCACGCTATGCGAAGGATCTTCCGAGCAGTGGAAGATGTACTTGGAGCAGAAGATGAGATCCACGCAGATGCAGAAGGGGGAACGCATTGATCTGTTCCTAACGAAGCTTCAAGAGATCCGAGACTCATTGGAAGTTGTGGGGTCAACACCTCAGCTTACCAAGATGGTGAGGCTAGCGCTGAATTCAGTCCAAAAGAATGGCAAGTGTTTGTCTAGAGTATCCTAGGCAGAGAAAGATTGTCGGATTGGGAAGGAATGTGGGCCGCTCTTCAGTAGGAAGAAATGAGGAGAGACTTAGTCAAGTGCAAAATTGATAGTAGTAGCAACAACAATGAGACAAAGCCAAAGGAGGAGGAAGAAAATGCAGCCCTTGCATCTAAGGGGCAACAGGAGTAGTGGAAGAAGAATAAAGATGTTTCGAAAATCAAGTGCTTCCGGTGTGGTGAACTTGGTCACTACGCTACATAGTGTCCTCTCAAGAAGAAGGACAAGGACAAGAAGCGTGATCTGAAGGTTGCATCTGCAAAGATCGAGGACGAGGAGTTTTCCATGATTGCCCTGATACCTCCAGGGGAGGGGTGGGGTGATCTAGAACTATAGTTCGAAAGCACTACAGATGGGAAGGATCCTTGAGGAGTCTACCTCTTCGATTAATACCTTGCTACGAGAGCCCAGATCAGAAGTAGCAGGATGGACCAGTGTCAGTTGGCACAAAGGAGTGTCAGAGTGACAATTGCAGTGGCTAGGAGCGCCAAAAACTGAGCAGCAAAGAGCAAAGCTGGCAGTAGTGCAGAGTCAACACAATGCAGAAGCTTCAGAGGGTCAGCGCAGAGACTAGTAGCAATTAAAACTCCAACACAGAGCATCATGTTGAACACCTATTCAGTAATTTTGGATGCTTTTCCATTGCTGATGCAATACCAACAACAATTGGAGAAGGTTGTAGTGCATATGCAGTATTGGTAGTAGCAATGCCAGTAGTAACACAGATGCAGAACTTATGGAGGTTGCAGTACAGATGCATATTTGGCAGTGGCAGGGTCAGCAGCAGTATAGATGCAACATTTGCGCCGTAGTTGGTGGGCAGCGATGTCAGACATCAACAACGCAGAGGGAGATGTTACAGAGTCTGGGTGATGCTTCAGCAAGTTGCATTACTAGAGCACATTTCTCGCTAAGAGGGAATGTTGATTCCTGGTAGCATCGGATGTGCTCTAAGTCTCACATTTTGCAGGGAGGCTTGGACACATGTATTCCACAATATGCAGAAATCATTTTCGGAAATTCCACCCGGAGACAATTTTATTAAAATAATTAATTATTTTTAATGGGTGCCTAAGTCTAAACTTAGGAAACTAAAATAATTAAAGGGTATTAATGAAACTGTGGGTGAAACTTCTAGAAGAAGATGAGGATCAAGACAAAATGATCTGAGTCATTGATTAGAATCTAATCTGGCCGTTGGTTCTCAACTGAAGGATTATAAGAGGAGGCTTGACGGGCATTTAGAAAATACATAGAGTAAGAGATCAGAGATCGAATTTCTGAAGAGAGCAGCACAACAGTTGCCAAAGATAGATTCAAAGTGATTTTTTGCAATGAGGTGCAGGGATAGTATTTGAAGGGAAGTTTTCTTGGACCAGAGAGTACAAGGCAGAGAGGGCAGAGAGGGCAGAGAGACATCTAGAGAGGCTGACAACAAGGCCACGCAGAGCTTCAGAGGGAGATCAAAATTCTGTTGAGGAAGTTGAGTTCCAGAAAGCTGGGGTGTGAGACCAGGAGGCCTGAGAGTTGAAGTTTCCAGCTAGCAGAGAATCAGAAAGAGGTGCAATGTAGTCCCCACTGCAATGATGCAGTGACTGCGTGGAGTGACGCAAAATTGTGCAAAGGCAGCGCAAAGGCTCATCTCCAGTGCAAATCAGTGTCAGTTCTTCTAGTGACAGGGTGAGATCATCTCACTATTATTTTTGCCCAGTTTCTCTTTGTATTAGATAGCTAGTTGGGCATCCAATGAATTGTACTCAAATTTACTACTGCTTAATAATGCAAACCTCAACTGCTGCGCCCTTTTTCCCACACTGGGTTTTTCCGGGGATATTTGTCCAAAAATAACTGTGTAGATGTGTGCGATGATTAGTTCTCTCATGTGATGTATTTAGTTTATGTAGTTTTTATTTGTGTAGGCTGCAGTGTATTTAATTCGATATTTGTCGTAGCACACAAGAAGTAAATTGTTTAATCAAATTAACAATTAGAAGAATTAACATCAGTTGTTGTAGTAGGAATCAGGTAACCGATTTTTCACAAACTCCAAAAACCTCCCTCCAATATGGCACAATCTTACCTTACTAGGGTGGCACTCATAGTCCACCGAAGGAAGGGTGAGCTCGCCCCTTGGAAAGCTTTGCGTTGAACAACATTGTGACCTCGCTAAGCAGCTCGAGCAACAAGAGAAATGTTAGATAGACAAAAGACTCCCAATAACTGCTAGGCCCATTCTATTTATAATTTTTGAGTTGTCTTCCCATGTGGGCCCCTCCATCAAGCATTTCAACCTCCTCCCTTAGCAAGTCAACTTTTTTCTCCAAGGAAGTGCGTACTTCATGTGGGTGTGGCCCCCACATCCCACTAAGAAAATGATTTCAGCCTCCATCTCCTAAGTCTTAGTCCAAAAATTTCATGGGTCCCAAATAGACAAAATTACCAAAATTGTGGAATTAAATTCAGGGAAATTATTCTAAGAAGGAACTTTACAGGTGAGAATTTTGAGCCATGGGCCTCTGTTTACCATGCCACCTACACCTACCTACAATTCAGTGAGAAAAGTCTTCAACCCCACAAGGTGTGGTTGGTGGCAAGGAACTAAGAGAAGGGGTTGTCACACTAAATCCCCTCTCTCTTTGTTTAAGCTATCTCCTAGGTTAGCTATGAAGGTTGGTACCTAATATGGAAAACTAAGTTAAAAGAAATGTGAGGTTCTAGGAGAGATGTTAAAGTGAAAGTGGATTACTTTTAAGAATTATGAGAAAAATATGATATGAGAAATACAAATCATTTACATAATAAACCAATGCCTTGAGATAAATTCCTCAACAAGAATGAAAGATACATTTGCTCAAAACAAAAGTAGAATGCTTCCAAAAATGAAAGCAAAGCAATCCTGAAATGGAGACAAAGATGTTAGCATGATAATCGATACAATATATAAAATGCTTTCAAAATATAATCAAAGCATATAGAGATCTCTTGCAAAAGGAAAAGCAATTAGTGTTCTACTTGCAAAAGAAAAATGGAACAATGCTTACCAACATAAAATATTCAATAATGACAAGTAAAATGGACAATTGCAAGTGAAATCATAAGATGTATTAGCATGAGATGCACCTATACTAGATTTGAATGTAATCAGTCTTGGTTATTTTTAATCTAAAATTCCCAATCTAAATGAGAATTCCTCCTCTTGAACTCTTACCAAAGGGTAAAAATTGGGGTGACTATAAGAAACAGGGGGCGAAGGCATGAAGGTGTCATTAACGATACCTGTCTCCTGAAGTCTTACGAGCCAGCGTGTGCCTTCGTTCCTACAAGGAGACAAGCCACCTTCATAACTACGAGGTCACGACTCTTTTACCTTACTTCGTACCAGATGGAAGAACTTTCCAAGTTTTTTTCCCTGTACTTTTTATCAACCAAGCGTATGCTTGGAGGTTAATTGAGTTAAAATGCAAACTATGCTAGAATTTGTAAATGATATGAAAGTAAGTTTTCCCAAGGAGATTTGCAATGCTTCAAAATAATGGAAAGAGATAATGCTCAAAGTAAATTGGAAATGTAACTTCAATTGGAAAAAGGAAATTAGCTTGTAAGTGAATTAAAGTGATGCAAGTAAGTTTGCTTTGCAATAAAAGAAATTGCCTCAAGTAGATGGAAATGCTCACAATGATGTAACTTGAAAAATTTCTCTCAAATTTGTACAAGACATGTAAACATAAACTTCATAAATAAATGGAATTGTAAATTGCTCCAAGTAAATATCGCAAACTATAAACTTATAGCAATTGAAAATGAGATGAAGCTAAAAAGTGAATGCTTGCTTGTAAAGTATGCTTTGAAAGTAAATAAGCAAAACCACAAACGAGCATATAGTGAGGAAAATTGTAAAGAGAGCAAATGTTAGACAACTAAATTAAACTTGCTACACAAATTGAGATATTTGCATGTAAGAAATGAGTTTCTCTAAAGCAAAATATCAACTTATACTTCAAAGCAAAAGGAATGAAAGACAAAGCATCAAATGAAACTTGTAGCAAAATTTAACTTAGAAATTGAAATGTGATGGTGAGGTTGTGTTAATTTTAGAGCATGCAAAATCAGCTAAAAAGGAAAGTTAGAAAAGATGATATATCAAAATTAATCCACCCACAGAAAATGCTCTTAAATAAGAAGAAAGGATGCCTTGGGTAAACCCAAGCTCCCACAAGAAAAAAAAAAGAGATCTTTTATTAAGATATAACAATGGTGTAAAAACCTCTTAAAAGGCTGCCCAAAAGATGAAGGAGATTTGTAGAAGATGAGAGCTAGAAATAGCTAGAATATCCCTCCAAACTATAGCAACCTCAAAGGGCAATGAAGTCTTTCTAAAATCAGAAAATTACAAGCTCCCAAAGGCCCATGGTCTAGCCTTTTTTGCAGCTCCTTCTAGTGTCCACCACCTCTGTAGAATAGATCTTGGGTGCTTGAGAGGTCCTACAAGAAAAATAGAGCTTTCAATGGTCTTTCCTCAAGGCATTTGTTGTCAACAAAATTCCAGCTATGGGCTGCAAAACCAAGACAAAATTCGTGTAGAATGCATATAAAATGAACAAATATGAGACAAAATAATGTACAAAACCAAATCAAGTGATGGGAGTGAAGTTTGAACCCCATCACTTGCCTTGCTTGGAAAATGCTCTTAAATAACTAAATAAATCAATGAAAACACAATTTTTGAAAAAAGATTTAAATTTAGAAGTATTTGCTTGTACACAAGCTATGCCCAAGAAAATATCTACAAGAAACCACTTTATAAGATAAAACTATGGAAATTCAAAGAACCAATGAGAGCCCTTTGGAAAATGTGTCAAGAGTGGGTTGGCCTCTCCAAAGACTTCCCCTTGCTTGATATTTGAATCCCAACAAGATTTTCCTCTACAAAATTGTAATCAAACTTTAGTTCCATATATATTTAGCAAATAAGCAATGATAAGAAAACTCTAGAAAATTATTGGAAAATAATTAGAGATTTCCACACTTAGAGCATACTCCTAAATCAATTGCCAATGCAAGATAACTTTACATAACAAATCTACAAGAGCATATGGAAATAAAAAAAGTCAAAGCATGAGCAAAGGAAATTATACCAATAGTGAGCCAATCATCATACTCAAAAAGAAGAACAACTCATGAATGAACCTCAAAGTCTTTTATTGCAATTGATAACAAGTGTACATAAGAGCAGGGCTTTCCTAAGCACAATAGTTCATAAAATCATATAGTATGAAAGCCCATGGCTCTATTATATAGAGCATTGAGAACAATTCCCAATGAAGAATGACAATGACAAATGGCATTGAAGCCAATCCCAATGTAGAGAGATTAAACAAGTGGCATGAGGTGACAATCCCAAAGAGAAATTTGAATTTGTTGAATGGAGCTCCAATGCCAAGTGTAAAAATCGAATTATGCCAAGTGAATATCATTTTTTTTCTTCCCTTATGTGCCAAATTCGAATTTTATGATGGAATGACAAGTGTAGATGGGTGGTAACCCATGTGGGGACAATTTCTCACAAAACTCTTCACCAAATATTCTCCCAAATCCTCCCAAATGTGCATTAACTTCACAAATTCGAATTTTCAAATAAGTAGCTTTTTCATTTAATGCCAGAAATTCGATTTTATTTGAGTACATGTCCTTTCTTTGATTTTAAGAGTCCACATCACCTTGGGACTTTACTTTAACTTCTCCATAGTTTTCCACATCATTTCCACAACATTTAGCATGTGTGGATATTTATTTTTCTCCATTTATTTAATTTTTGGCTTAATTAATTGTCAGATTTCCCACTAAACTTACGAAAAATGGGTTTTGAGAGTTCAAAACACATTTTTAACCCCTTAAAGTGTGTCATAGTAGAAAGTTTAGGTTGAGAGGTGCAAATTTTATTACTCATACCCCATACAACTTCTCTAGAGATCACTTATTACATTACAAATACAATTTTATTAGCAATTTCCGCAATGCAGAAAATCTAAAAAATTAAAAAATGACTACCTATACCTAACCAAATTCCACAAAAAATTTTGTGTGATCTATTATGGTAATATACATTGACTCTAGACACTAAGATGTGTTAGGCGCTCAATCTTCAAACCGTCACCATGGATTTCGGGTAAAAAGTAAGTGCCTCTAAAAAAGAAGGGAGAATTAACCAAATAAAAAAAACGCTCCAAGGTGTACTCATTTGTTGATCAATTCCCAACAACCTAAGCCTGTTACAAACTCAAAACTCATCATTACTAGTATCACTTATTACAATTCTCCGCAGGGTGTGGAATCTGGGTACAAGAAAAATGATAAGAAACTAGAAGTAAAGTTAAAAAACTTTGTTCACTGATGATATCTGATGGTACAAGTGTCCTCTGGATCATCCTTGGGCATGGAGTCTTCATATAATCATCGGTTGCCACTCCAGTGGTCAACACAGTGTTACTTGGGAGCGGGAGCGAAAACGGATGAAGGAGCGACATTTTCAGAAGCTCCTGGTTTGGGAGCGAATCCCGGAGCGTTTTTTATATAATATATATATTTTTTATATTTTTATATTTTGATACATATATGTCAACAAAAACATGTAAAATGATGAATTAGATATAAAAAACATAAAAAAACATAGATTGAACCATATAACAACAATCATCTAGAAGTTATAATCTTCATCAACCACGTCCACGTTAGAAACATAGTAACATACAACATATTGAGTCTCATGATTCATCAATCTTAAAGTTTCAAGCTTTCAAAATTCAATATATAACATTTATCGTCATTGATCACCAAAGTTGTACTTGTAAGCTAAGTGTAACCATTACAACACGTAATATCTAACATGAAATGAAATGTTATAAAATGAAATGAAACAACTTTCAACTTTCATGAAGCATCATATTCATTATTCATTACTAATGAGTTATAATTGCCAACTTCAAACTTAAATTGTCATATATTGTTTAAAAAAATATCATAATAAATATGAAAGAGTCAATAGTTATAAAAGCTACTAGAAACTAGAAAAGACAAGTAAATCTATTATCTATTGCTTATGCTTGGGTCTCTTGCCACTGCTAGAAATGTCTAACTTTTTAGGTCTTGTTGAAAAATCAAGATCTTTGTCATTAATATCACCCTCTAAGCATTAATATCTAGAGGTATCTTTGTCATTACCTCTGTATCTGTATACAGATCTTTGTCATTAATATAACCCTCTAAGCATTAACATAAGATAGAAAAAGCATAACATGTCAAATCAAGATTTTGTTTGAGTGATGCGTACATTTTTAGGAGGGTCATGATAGAGGATTTCGACAACCAATGTCACTAACATCAAGGAACATAGAGGGATTGGTGCTCTTGATTAAATATGAGTTCCATACCCTAATGCATGACAAAATTCAATGGAAACATTGCAATCCTGAAATTCGGAAAAACTGATAACTCTGCTGGATTTTGAATGAAATCTAAAATTCTACTTTCTCCATATGAAATCCAATGAGGTCGGAACCACTCTCAAACATCCTGAGTCATTTCATGGTAATGTAAAAAGATAAAAATGAAGATTAAGGATAATGTCACTTTTACTCTAAGAATTTAACATTACCATGAATCACATATCAATACTAGGGCCATAGACTTGATCATTAAGCTGCCCCACTCAAAACTTACTTGTTTCTTTGAAAAAAATTGCATTTGGAACATCATTACAAAAAAAAAATTGCAAAAAAGGCAAAACGCTCCCGAAAAGGCAGGGAGCATTTTTGTTTTAGGGAGCGCGCTCCCGAAATCGCTCCCTTCTTGGGAGCGCGCTCCTAAGTCACTCACGCTTGGAGCGCAGATTGGGAGCGGGATCGAGGGGAGGGAGGCGCTCCCCCGCAACACTGGGTCAACATTTGGCTCTATATGGGGATGCATGCTAGATATAAAGTGATAGTGTGCAAGAACCTGGAATATGCATTCATCGACAAAAGACATATATCAGCAGTGTAACAACCCATCTATTTATACAATAGAATAAAGATTTAATACTAGTATCAATCATTAAATAATATAAAGTTCTAAAACTTTATATTAAATTAAATATAAATAGAACTCTATAATAAATAAATATAAAATCAAACTCTGTATTAAATATAAATATAAAACAAACTGTATAATAAATATAAAGTTAAACTTTATATTAAATATAAACAATATAACAGGTTGATAAAGCGTGAGGGATTACAAATATCTGATGGTCTCGAATGCATGCAAGGCGTGTCGGGAGGAGGGAAGGCGGTGGCTGCAGGTAGGAGGGCGGCCACCGCCAAGCCGGCAGTTAAAAACCGGAGAACTGAACCGAGAAGGGGGTCGAACGACTGAGTTAAAAACCAGGAGGAGGAGTTCAGCAGTGAAGAAGGTCTGCCATTGGAAGAGCTTTAATCAGTCTGAGGTTCTGGGCACGGGGGACAGTGAGCTTCTGTGAGAAGCTTACTGGATTGAGCAGCCAGTCTCTGCTCAGTCTGGCTGGGTGGAATTGGTCTCCCGATAATTGGAGCAGAGCAGTAGCAGCATCATCAACTTCACCAGATCAGATAGCAGTTCAGGTAAGTACAAAATCAAAATTTTTACGGTTCCTGTTTTCCAGTTTTGGTTATTACACATGGTATCAGAGGGTTTGTTCAAACCCTTTCGACCTTACCGGCCCTACGCATTATGTAACTCTCTGCTGAATTTTATCTGTTAAATTTTCTGTTGGAATGTCGCCAGAGGCAAGAAATTATTTTTCCTTGACTCTGCGTACGTAAGGTTATCCCCATGTTTTAATTGTCTCTCAGCTTCTGCTGTTAATTTACCTTCATTTCGGTCATATCACAGAGGCAGAACTGAGTATTGAACCGCAACCCTCTGATCTGGAGTCAGATGCGCTACCATTGCGCCTCAGATCCCTGGCTTACCTGCTATTATTAAAACCTCTTCCTTGTCTTTGGAAGTTCAAATTCGGCAAAGAAGGGTTATGTTAGTCAGAGTAGAAGAAGAAATTACGGAGAAACCACGACCAGTGCAAGTGTTGTACTGTGCAGTCTGCAGTTGCCAACCAAATACTGTGAATTCGGCCCCAATTTTAAAAGAAAATGTAAACCTTGGATAAATCCAAAATGCCCTTATTCGTATCCGGATCTCGTTAAAGAGATAGCTGACAAGGCAACCGAGCCTGGACAGTATTTAAAAACCCTGTATCAATTGACGGCCATTGTCGAAACGGAATTTGTCAGCAGGCCAGGTCGTGCGTGTAGTGTTCGGTTCAAGTGCAAAATCCTTGGGGGAAATTAGATTGTAGGGTTCTGTGTATAAATTAAAGAATGACATAGAAACTCGGTACAGAATCAGAACCGCCTCGGCAGTAGCCACATCATTGAATCCTCCAGTCTTATTAGCTTTACAATACTTGCTGAAAATCGAAATTACTCTCATCATTTATCATTGAGTCAAGCGTCTGGTCACAAAATGTTGATAGTCGACTGCTGCTGCCAACACGCTGCCTCTTTTAGAGAAGACTGGAGAGAAGTGTGGTCGTATTCTTGATAAAAGAAACCTAGTCACTGTATCGACTAAGCGGTGGCCTGCCTCCACCTGTCAAGCGGTTTGAACTGATAAATAAACAGATGTGTTCCAAAATAACCCAATAGAATGGTTATTAATACACACCATAAGCTATTTGCATTATCGATTCTGGATCTGCGTTTTTTTTTTATTATTTTGAAGGGTCCACATACGTGGCCGCCTACCCGCACCCCGCACCCATTCATTAGTTACAGAGGCTAACGACTGTATGTACGCCGACGCTCCAGGGTTTGGTGGTTACATATATGTTATACCATGTGGGTAATGTTTCGGCGGATATACAACACATAGATATGTCGTTGTAACAGCGTGGCAAACCTCGGAGCTACGGGGGTTTAACCTCGAGCTGCCCTCATGTCAATGCAACTCACCACCAATGAGACATGACAGCACACGGATATATATATGCGTAATCGGTGGGATATATACACTGCGGTGCGGAACCCATATATGGTGCGCCGTTTCCATGGTTATATACGGTGGCCATTTAATTGTAAAACTGTTATATATTAACCCGTAACCGTGGGCATACTCCGATATATGTTATATAGTTCCGTTCCACCATATGCGTTATATCAAACGTTTTTTTTTTGGTTTAAAACACACCATATATTACCTCCCATCCGTGCGTTGATTACAACTATATAAATTTTGTGATATGTTTAGTATGCCGTATATGATTAATATACCATATACGTTTAAAAATACCATATAGTTTTGTGCTATGTTTAAAATGTTATTTGGTATAACCATAATATATTTTCCCATACGTTGGTTATATCCACCATTTATTATAACCCTCCACCAAATAATTTATAATTGTCCCTTTTTGCCTTGTAGGCTGCCACTTACAATGTACTTCTAAAATTAAATTTTCCATAGTAAGTTGGAAGGTCCATTGAGATAAAAGGCTTGAATGTTAAAATTAATTGGTACTTGATAGGTCTTTATGATAATTTCTAAGTTAGTAGTTTTAAGGGTGAGTTTTTTTTTCTTCTTAAATAATTTAAATTTCTTTTAGCAAAATAATTTAAATTTCTTTTATGAAAATAATTTAAAATTCTTTTATAAAAAAATTTCAATGAATATGTTATAAGTTATGATTGATATTCTGATAGTATACATCAACATAACATATTCAACATTATAACTATGTGTGTCCATCTGTAGAGGTAATAGTTTGAGGCGTGATAGGTGTGTTGACGATGTTCATTATAACGAGATATTTAATATTTAAAATAGTTAATTTTGTGAATGTTACTTAGTAATTAATTTTGGATGATCTACCCTAGGCATTAATAAACCATACACTTCTGCATTATTTCATATTAGGATAGAATACCCTGCATTAGGCCAAGGAGGTCGCGAGACCACCCTCCTTGACCTCGGTACCAGTAAGATCCGCCTAGCGGATAAAAATAGCAAAACTATACCCGTTTATGAATGTGAAGTCGCAAAAGAAAATTATGCGTTAAATTCGGTTGTCTACCTCAAAATAATTTTGTATAGAATTTTATTATGTGTTCAGGAACCATTACAATGGTAAGGACGTATGAGCGACGACGACGTGATCAGGCAGCATCACCACCATTAATGCCGCCACCGTCGCCATCATCATCCCCATCACCATCGTCACCACCAAGACCATTATCAACATCAATCGCCCCAGCGCCGGAGTTGACTGTGATAATGAACTCTTTGGAAGCCTTATTAGAGACATTAAAAGAATCAACTAAGGCTAAAACCAAAGAGGAATTTCAGCATGTAGCCACCAGTTCAGCGGGACCAAATAATTTTGAGCCCAGAAGATCGAAAGAAGACATTTCTAGGGAGCTTCAGAAAATTAGACTCCCAGAATTCTCAGGGGGTCGAGCAGGTGAACGCGCTGAAGCATGGTTAGAAGGAATGAACAGATGCTTTAGGTTAAGAGAATATTCTTCTTCGGCAAAAACAAAAATTGTCGTGTTTCAACTAAAGGAAAGTGCCTTGATTTGGTGGGGAAATCTGGAAAAGCAGCTGCACCTTACATCGGATAATGTCCCTTGGGAACTATTTGAGGAAAGGTTCCGCGCAAAGTATTTACCTCCATACTTTCAACAACAGCAAGCCAGAGCCTTTCATACATTAATTCAAGGAAATAAAACAGTGGAAGAGTACGAGATAAGGTTTATGGAGCTTGTAAAATACATTCACTACTTAGACTCTGATGAACGTCAAGCTGAACGCTTCATATTTGGGTTAAACCCTCGCATCAGAGCCTTGGTAAGCATGTGGAAACCATCATCAGTAGCTGAGGCGGTTGAATGTGGTCGTTATGCAGAAGAGCACCTAGGAATCAAAAACAATATGGGGCCAGCAGGGCCTTTACAATCAGGATTTCCAGGAAAGACTCCCCGGAACTTCTTCAGAGGAGGTAGCTCGAGGCCACCTTACGGTAACAGGTTTACCCCAAGAAATATAGGGACAAGAGCTCCCATGGCAGTAAACACTATAGCCGTGGAATCATCAAACACCAGTCCATGGGCATCTCGAGGGACCGCTAGTGGAGGAAGAAATTCGAGGGGAATCAACACGAGAGGACGAAGCTCGTTCTCTAGGAATTCACGCCCTGACTCAAGAGGATCAGCGCAGCTTAATTGTTGGGGATGTGGGGGACCGCATTTTCAACGTGACTGCCCAGAAGCTTCGTTGAATATATTGCATAGGACTGGAAAGGAACCGATATCAAACAGTCGAGGTAATCATAGAATTCATGCAGTAGTCGACCACGACCAAGCAGCACATCAATCCACTGTAGTGGAATCTTCAGGTACTATCAATGGTATAAAACTCAAAATCTTATTTGATACTGGTGCCACAGATAGTTTCATTTCGTCATATGCATTAAACAAATGTGGGCTGGCAGCGCGTAGACAAAATGATTTCCATCAAGTGGAAATGGCCTCAGGAGAACTCCAAACCATGGGCTTGAGTGTGGATCAATGCAAAATCGATCTAGGGGTCTGTACGACTAAACTAAAAGTTTATGTCACAGCCTTAGGAACATATGATCTTATCATAGGTATGGATTGGCTAGAAGCTCACCAAGCTTGGGTAGACTGTTATGGGAAAAGAATTCTAGGCATGAATGATGATGGAGAAGTAATTCAAATTCAAGGAATCAAGAGGAAAGTATCTTTGCGCTACATTTCAGCGATGAAAATGAAGCGTTGTTTAAGGAAAGGTTGTCAGGCTTATGTAATTCAAGAGGTAAGCGAAGGAAAAGGACCATCCTTAGGACAATATCCGGTGTTAGCCGAATTCCCGGATGTATTTCCAAAAGAGTTACCAGGATTACCTCCGGTACGAGAGCTAGATCTCACTATTGAATTAAAACCAGGTACCCAACCAATCTCTAAAACACCTTATAGAATGACAGCTCCAGAACTTCAGGAACTGCAAATTCAATTGAAGGAACTACTGGATATAGGGCATATTCGGCCCAGTACATCACCTTGGGGCGCTCCTGTAATTTTTGTGAAGAAGAAAGATGGATCTTTAAGATTATGCATAGATTATCGAGACTTGAATCGAGCTACAGTAAAGAATCAATACCCTATGCCTCGAATCGACGATCTTTTCGATCAAATGAAAGGAGCTACTGTCTTTTCAAAAATTGATCTTCGATCAGGCTATCATCAGCTAAGGATTTCTGAAAATGATATTTCCAAGACTGCATTCCGGACACGTTTTGGACATTATGAATTTACTGTGGTACCATTTGGGTTAACAAATGCGCCAGCCGTATTCATGAATCTTATGAACAGTGTTTTCCGTAAATATCTTGATCAATTTGTGCAAGTCTTTCTAGATGATATTCTCATCTATTCCAAGAATAAGAAAGAGCATGAAGATCATTTGCGGATAGTATTGTCTTGCCTTAGGGAACGTCAGTTGTATGGAAAACTATCCAAGTGTTCATTCTTTCAGGAAAGGATTCATTATTTAGGTCACATCATATCAGGTGAAGGGATTTCAGTAGATCCTGAGAAGGTAAAAGCAATCATGGATTGGCCAATACTGAAAAATGCAAGTGAGATACGAAGCTTTATGGGTTTAGCCGGTTATTACCGAAGATTTGTGGAGGGATTCTCCAAAATCGCAAAGCCAATTACAACCCTTCAGCGTAAAGGTGTTAAGTATGAATGGACCGAGGAATGTAATAAAGCCTTCTCTGAACTCAAAAGACTACTCACCAGTACACCAATCCTAAGAGTCCCTGACATGGACAAAGATTTTACGGTATGTACTGATGCATCCAAACAGGGACTGGGTGCAGTGTTGATGCAGGATAGAGGAGTAATAGCATATGCTTCCAGAAAATTAAAACCTCATGAAGAACTCTATGCTACTCACGATTTAGAATTAGCCGCTGTAGTGCTAGCTTTAAAGATTTGGAGACACTATCTAGTGGGACGAAGTTTTACACTTAAAAGCGACCATCAAAGTCTACAATATTTGTTCACCCAAAGAGACTTAAATGCCAGGCAAAGGCGATGGAGTGAATTCCTAAGTGAATATGACTTCGGAATATCATACATTAAGGGAAAAGAAAATGTAGTAGCAGATGCTTTAAGCAGGAGACCTCGGATATTTTCTCTCATACCCATTAGAGTAGACTTAAGACAACGAGTACTGGATCATCTTATAAAAGACAGCTGGTATTTAAAGGTGAGAGCAAGTCTTGAGGATAAAAGGGCAAAAGAATCTAAATTTGAGGGATATGAACTAGAAAACGATGGAATCTTACGATTCCATGGAAGAATGTATATTCCTGATGATAAAGATCTTCGAGATACCATTCTTGGGGAAGCCCACAGAGCAGTATATTGTGCTCATCCTGGAGTAGGGAAAATGTATGCGGATACTAAAAAACTCTTCTTTTGGTCAAGTATGAAGCGCGATATCACTCAATTTGTTGCAAAATGTTTGGAATGTCAGCAAGTAAAGGTAGATCATTGTCACCCAGCGGGCCTCTTACAACCCCACGACATTCTTATGTCTAAATGGGAGACCATTTCTATGGATTTTATCACTAGACTACCTCTTACTTCTCAAAGACACAATGCCATTTTGGTAGTGGTGGATAGATTAACAAAAAGTGCCCATTTCATTCCAGTAAGAGATACTTGCGATGTTGCTGATGTAGCTCGAGTATTCATAAATGAAATTATCAGATTTCATGGAGTACCTAAAAAGATTATATCCGATAGAGATTCGCGATTCACTTCTAGATTCTAGACTTGCATGCAAACAGCCTTAGGTACTCAGCTAAATTTAAGCACTGCTTACCATCCTGAGACTGATGGGCAAACTGAAAGAGTAAATCAAGTACTTGAAGACATGTTGCGAATGTATGTGATGGATCAGCAATCACACTGGGAAAAGTACTTACCTTTGGTTGAATTCGCATACAACAACAGTTACCACAGTTCAATTGGAATGCCTCCATTTGAAGCTTTATACGGCAGACCTTGCAGAACACCGTTAAGTTGGGACAGGTTAGAAGATCGAGTGATAATAGGACCCGAATTAATCCATGAAATGGAAGCACAGGTAAGACAAATTAGACAACGATTAAAGGAAGCACAGGATAGGCAAAAGAGTTATGCTGATACTCACAGAACTGATAGGAGGTATGAAGTAGGGGATCAAGTTTTCATCCGCATCAAACCAAATAAAAGTACTATCCGATTCGGAAAAGGGACAAAGTTGTCACCCCGATTTATTGGACCATTTAAAGTCGTGGAAAGAGTTGGACCTGTTGCCTATCGTCTTGCCCTGCCACCTCACCTGCATAGAATTCATAATGTATTTCATGTTTCTGTGTTAAGGCATTATATAGCTGATCTATCTCATAACCTTCAATGGAAGGAATTGCAGGTATCGGACGAGGGAGTCATAATGGTCGAACCATTACGTATACTGGAACGTAGGGTTCGACAGCTGAGGAACCGCCTGGTGGACCAAGTTAAGGTCCAATGGGACAAGTATAGTCCTGGATCAGCAACTTGGGAAAATACAGAGGACATATGTCAGAGATACCCTAATCTATGTCAATTTTGAAGAAATTTAAACTATGTTTAGTATATATTTACTTCACTGCAATCAGAGACTCAGAAACATTTTGAATGATTATAGATAAATGTGAAATTTTGTGACATAATATATGTTTAACTTCTGCTGGTACGTGGATACCAAAACGATATATGTGGTTCATTTTACTAAATTATAGTTGTCAAAGTAAAGTTAAGACAGTTGAATGATTTTACTTCTGATAAAAATTAAGATATTATAAATCTGATTTATTATACATGTCAATATGATCAATGGGATAGAAATCAGGAAGTGAATACATTCTAGATGAAAGTCAAAAGACATGCATGGAATAGGGCAAAATATGTTGTACTGTAGTATCATAGATGAATTCATAAGTGAATAATACGTGAGTTATTTTGAATATGCTGATGCACATTTTTCGAATGCATAGATAAGTGTATGATTGCAGGTAATAGACAGTTACCGGGATGACCACGTGATGACAGAACCTCAGCACAATTAAAGCTCAAAGTGATTCTATGATAGCCCTAATTCTACTAGGAGGGGTGGAGGTGTTGCCCACCGTTTATCCTCCGAACCCTAGAGTCATGGGAGGACTGTGCGAATCACGCTCCCCTAGACGTGTGATGATGACTGCCGGATGCCTACTGGGAATCAAGTCGGTATAACCGACGCTGTCACCTTAGAGTTTATGAATGGTTAGGTCAGTAAAACTGACGCCATGGCACACTCCAGTAGAGGACGGATAGGATGGGAGCGGAAGAGATTAGGAAGGATAGGATGATTTTAGAATAGCTTGGGAACTTGGATAGGGTAAGATTTATCCATTAAAATCATAAACCTAAAACTCTAAATTTTATAGTCTCTTGATATTAAAATAAAAATTTTAAATCTAAGAAGGGGGTACTAACTACTATCATAAGTAATCAAAAAAAAAAAAAAAAAAAACTCTAACTTCGGGACGAAGTTTTCTGAAGGGGGAGTGTATGTAACGACCCATCTATTTATACAATAGAATAAAGATTTAATATTAGTATCAATCATTAAATAATATAAAGTTCTAAAACTTTATATTAAATTAAATATAAATAGAACTCTATAATAAATAAATATAAAATCAAACTCTGTATTAAATATAAATATAAAACAAACTGTATAATAAATATAAAGTTAAACTTTATATTAAATATAAACAATATAACAGGTTGATAAAGCGTGAGGGATTACAAATATCTGATGGTCTCGAATGCATGCAAGGCGTGTCGGGAGGAGGGAAGGCGGTGGCTGCAGGTAGGAGGGCGGCCACCGCCAAGCCGGCAGTTAAAAACCGAAGAACTGAACCGAGAAGGGGGTCGAATGACTGAGTTAAAAACGAGGAGGAGGAGTTCAGCAGTGGTGAAGGTCTGCCATTGGAAGAGCTTTAATCAGTCTGAGGTTCTGGGCACGGGGGACAGTGAGCTTCTGTGAGAAGCTTACTGGATTGAGCAGCCAGTCTCTACTCAGTATGGCTGGGTGGAATTGGTCTCCCGATAATTGGAGCAGAGCAGTAGCAGCATCATCAACTTCACCAGATCAGATAGCAGTTCAGGTAAGTACAAAATCAAAATTTTTACGGTCCCTGTTTTCCAGTTTTGGTTATTACAAGCAGTATCCATTCAAAATATCATCAAATGAAATCAAGTACAGAAATGAGGAAATGGAAATATTTCTAAGAGCATAAATGACAATTTATTCATGAAATAAAACTAATTAAACAAAAATGACAAGGGATAAGGTTAGAAATATGATACAAAAATATGCCCCATGGCATCAGATTTCTTTGGTGAAATCCATCTTGAGAACCCGTCTACTCACAGGCAAGTCCATAAGTTCTTTCTTTGATGCGCCTTGTCCAACTCTGACTATCTTGGGACTATGACTTGCCCCAATATTAACCTGTTTGTGGCCATCAGATATACCAAACCTCTTCCTTTTCTTTTTCCGATTATTGATGCATTAAGGCTTGATCTTGCTCAAAA
This sequence comes from Pinus tabuliformis, assembly GCA_031772625.1. Lineage (NCBI taxonomy): Eukaryota > Viridiplantae > Streptophyta > Pinopsida > Pinales > Pinaceae > Pinus > Pinus tabuliformis. The sequence continues at coordinate 975,750,387 of CM062816.1, read as the reverse complement.
AATGGTGGTTCATTTTTTATATCTTTTTTCTTTTTTCACTTTTTTCTTTTCTTCTTGGTTAGTTGCGATGGTGATGATGATGCAATTATTGTCAATCCTACTACTTTGTCTTGAAAATGCTTTGATGGAAGATTTGAAGTACCCAAGTTTTTTGAGCTATGCCTAATTTTTTCGTTTTGAATCTGTTCTGTTAGAGGGGGGATGAAAATTTGTCAACACTGCATCACTTCTTGTTTGGCATGATCTATTGATAATCTCATTGTTGGGTTTCCTTAGATCCTCAACATGATATCTTTTCTCTATCTCCCGATCAAGTCTAACAAAGGTATTATTAGGCATGTGGATGGTGGCATATGATAAGTCCATTTGAAGGCTACCACGTAAATCTGATGCACATTTTCTTGATAGGAGCATTCCCCATGAATCAGGAACATCTATCACAACAATATCCATAGTCATTATTCTATCTGGGTATGCAGCTAGGAAAACCTGTAAATCTTTAATTATCCCACACACTCCAACTCTACATCGTCCTCTTGGTCACTATTAGAGAAGACTTCAATATAGTTGGCCTTTCCCGCTTTGCATCTATGGCCTAGTGCCCACAGTTCCTGATAAGTGAAGCATAGATTCCTCCTCTGGAGGTCTCTCCGAGTATCCTCATCCAACTGTCCACGCCCTTGGTTGGCTCTCAATGGTGGAGCCCTAGTGTCTCTTCCCCTCTGCTAGAACCCCTTTCTGGGTGGTACCTACACTCTGGTCCTGGATAGAGCATCGTGCAAGTCCCAGGCTCTCCCAACTGCTTCCTACAAGGTGGTGGGCCTGTTGGACTTCACCAATCCCTTCAGTAGCTCTGCTAGCCCCTCTATGAACATGAAAACCCTCCTAGCCTCCGATAGATTAGGCACCATCACTTATAATCTCAGAAAAGTGGAGATGTAGGCCTCATCACTCCCCGTCTACTTGAGCCTTGTCAAATCCCCAAAGTGCTCCTCTGTGTTTCTCCTCTCAAAACGCTCCAACACCCTCTTAGTGAAATCCTCATAGGTTGTAACCTAAGTCACATGACACGAGGACACGAAACACGGAGGACACGTAAATACGAGTATTCAATACGAAATGCAACAACCTGGAAACAGGACACGGGGGACACCTTTTATATATATTTAATTAAAATATATATATATATACCGAAATATAGTTTTTTATCCATATTAAATTGCAGGTTGCAGCTTATCCCAATGTCCCTTCAACAGATGGGTGGAATAAAAGCTTGGTTCTGCAGAGTCAAATAAAAACAGAGTATAATTTATAAATATACATGTACTGATGTACACAATCAATTAGCATTTTGTCTAGCATGCACCGAAATCTGTATTGGAGTATAATGGCTTGAAAGTTGAATGTATGATGGATGGCAGATATAAGCTTGACCCAGAATCAAGCATTATGAATGATGATGCAGATAAGGGCATTTCAGAAGTGAAACAACAGCTCCCTATCCTTGCTAAAAATTGCCTACAACTTACAAGGAGCAGACTGCAGTCAATATTTTGAGAGACCATTTGGAAAGTTGAAAGTTTGAAACCCTTGGTGATGAAAGCACATAAAGGAAGTGCAGGCTGATTTAAATTACAGTTAAACATTTGATTGCTCTTCCAACATAATATGGGGTAGACCAGCCATCCTTGAAGTTGAAAGGTTTCAACATGCCAAATGAATATGAATGAAAACGCTAGTATTGTCTAAAACACCAAAAGGTCAAGACTCAACTACATCCCTAGTGTTTTTCTAAAACAATATCTTTGTGTGCTCGTCTTAAAGACTTAAACTCATAGTCATAAATTTATTATCTTACACAAAGAAAGTTTTTGTTTTTACATTGAGGCTTTGAGCTGATTTCTCCAAGATCACATTAAATCTCAAAAAGTTTTCTGAAAGATCCTTTTTATGCCCAAACAATTAAATGGACTTCAACAACCTTCAAATAGCCATGACAAATTTTCTTCCTGGAGGCTGAAATACAATCTGATTTGAAACAAAATGGCCAAGAAATTATCCTTATTGTATCTTTGGAAATCTGGCTGGAAATTAACATTCAATAATCGTGTCAAGTTGTCCAGTGTCATGTTAGGCAGGATCGTATATATTTTCTGACAAGTTGATGACTCACTTTGCAATACTATATACAATTGTCAATATATCAATTTCCAATATGACAAAGTGAGGAGATTACATGATAGTTCATTAGATTTCTATATCAATTTTATTTTTATAAGATGTTGGTGACTGTGAGGTTTACTCCCTCCACGGAATAAAAGGTATAAGTTGTGGCCCGTGGGTATATTAAGCATTGGGTTGAAACAATTTTTAACCTTTCTTTCTAAATCCAATGTTCCTGATCAAGCTAATTGTTGAAAGTGCAGTTGAATCTAGGCATCTACCTGAAGGACAATGAGACAGAGTTTTCTTTGCTTGTTGATCGTGCTGTTGGGGGTTCATTGGTTGCTCTATCTACATAGTACAAACCCTTGACTCCTTACGGGATTTCCTTTGCTCTTCTCCAATTCATCATCCGCATAACAGATTTGGGGCTCATAATCCCCAAATTCATAATCACATGACGGACCTTATCACAACGTTGCATCAGCATGTAACGGGCTCTTCACAACACAAGGTTTTAGGTTTCCTTATCTTTGACTAGGATCATCGTGTCCAATAGAGTGAAATCAAAATGCCAGAAACTGCACGATAATGAAAAAAATTATAACATAGAATTTAGAAACGGTAAACGGAAACAGGAAACCCCATCTGGCATCAATCATGATATAAGTTAATTTGAACACGGGTTTAGGGGTTTACTGGTTTACGGGCCGGTCTTGAACGCTGAAGCGGAAACCTGAACGCTGCACAGCAATCGGCACGGGCACCAGCCGCACCACACTCTGCTCCAGACTCCAAATTCAGTTCTAACTTCAAACACCCTGCTCCACACGACAGCTCCAGACGACAGCACAGGACGAAAATAACCGGGAAAAATCCATTGCGTGGGCAGCTAGGCTTTAAATTACATTTTTTTGCAGGGTACGTATTCAACCTGTCGAAAAATGTTAGGGCCACGTTTTCTACCAACGAAATACGCGTTTTCCAAATGCAGGACACGACGAAAACCAGCGAATACGTTTTCCATTTTCCAGGACACGATAAAAACCGTATTTGACACGTATTAAGGTCGTTTTCGTGTCCAGTACGTAAAATACGGGACACGGGACCTTGGAGGACATGTCCTGTGACTTAATTTATAACTCTTGCATGCCCCATCATGGTTAGCCCATGGAACCACTAATCATGGGCTTCCCCTTCTAAATGCAATGTGGAAATTTTAATTGCCTCCCCCTCTGTCATCTAATTGAGTTGGAAGTAGACATCTAACTTCTCAACCCATGCTCTTGTTAAGCTCTTGGATGAGACATCAAAAGTCGGGAGGAACAATTTCCCCATGGTGCTTTGCAAATCGGTACCATGTGCATAGCCTCTTCCACCTTGTCCCTTGCTCCTATTGTTACCCTTCAACTGTGTAATGATCTTAAATAGGAAATACAACTGATAACAGTGAATATTCTACGCAGCAAAATACAAAAACGAAACATTCATCAAGCACCCACAGAAAAACTGCAAATGAAGAACTTCTGAGCCATTTTATTATATTTCTGCAAGTCATATACAATAGATAGTGGAATGGCGCACCTGGTCTTGTCTCAATGGACAAGAAGGACCAAACCCAGGTAGGAAAATGGCTGAGCTGAAGGCTGCCCAGCTGTTGCACCAATCTGCACTGCGCTGCCCAGAAAATTGTTGCACTGTTGAATTTCAAATGGCTAGAAAGTGCACTAAAACCGCCTAGAAATTTATATATTTTTAAAACCGAACTCCTTGGGCAAAACCCAAAAGGGAATTTGGCTAGTTTTGACTTCTATTTTTTGACCCCCTTGGAGCCTCACCCCAACTATGGCTGCCAAATTCGACCTACTAGAAACTGCCTGAAAATCCCTCTGCAAACTCCTCCAAAATGTTGGGTTCACCCCTGCTATCCAACTACTAACTTCCCGGATGAACTCTTGGCCCGGATCAGCTGCTCCCAAACACCACGAAATTCTGTTGAGTGGCCTCTGCGCTGTCCCTCTACCCAGAAATGCGAAATGCTGGTATCCTGGCTTAGCTAGTTGAAAGCTCCAGCGAAAATGCCTACCCAATGCTGCTACCTCAGCCCATTAACCTCTCGACAAGCAATGATGTCCCTGCTGGTCTCAAACTCGCTCTGCGTGATTCCTAGCTGCACAGAAATACACACTCCCCCCTCTGTGCTAGTTACTGATGTGTGTTGCTGCCTCGAAACTCCTGAAAACTCCTGTAGAATAGCCTCCCTAGGGCGGGGCACGGATGGTCCCCCGAAGTAGAGGTTGAATTTCCCGTGTGAGAGACTCGTGGCTAAACAACTGGTAGACTCACTAAACAGCAAAGTGAACAGATGTGTGTTTGTTTGCAAATGTCAAAGATGATCCAAAATGAGAGCTGATCTCTCCTTATATCTCCTTGGGCCTCCTTAGCCTCATGTGGGCCCCTCCATCCACCCATTCGATTTCCCTCCAAGCATATCAAATGGCTAGTTCGAATTCCTCATGTGGGTGGCCCCCACATTCCACTAGCTGCTAAATAAAGTCGAATTAGCCCCAAAGTCCCTAAGTCGAAGTGTGGGGCCCTCTTCCTAAGTCAAAAATGTGCCAAAATTGTGTAGCTGCACCCTGTTACTAATGTTTTTAAGAAGGGACATGACAGTCCTCCCCTCTCGAATGTTTTTTGCCCTTAAGCAACCTCAAAGCTAGGTGCTCCAATATGTTCTCACCTTCCCAGGTGACATCCTCATCCGGCAAGTTCTTTCAGCGCACCAAGAACTCCTTGATGGTCCTGCTCCTCAGTCTCCTCTCCATGCTCTCCAAAATGGCCTTTGGTTCCAACACCAAGTGGCCCTCATCATCTAGTAGGGGTCGATCAGCTACTGTTATCACTTGTTGTGCCAACACCTTCTTAAGGCATGAGACATGATAACATTGTGGATCCTACTCCCATGAGGCAGCTCCAGCTCATAAGCCACCTCCCCAACTCGCCTGATCACCCAGTAGGGCCCATAGAAGCGTGCTTGTAGTTTCTTGGTCCCCTTTTGTTTCAACGTGGACTGCTTGTATGGATGCAGCCGGAGGTATACCAAGTCCCCCTCCTCAAAGTCTCTCTCTGTCCTGTGCTAGTTTGTGTAAAATTTTTGCTGATTTTAGGCTGTCACCAAATTATCCTTAAGAGCCTTGAGGATATCTTGGATCTCTTAAACCCAATCCTTAGCCTTTGGGGCCCGGTTGTCTCCAAAAACAATATCAGGAAAAGTCAATGCATCATATCCATAAAGGGCACGGAAAGTAGTCATACCGATGGACATGTGGTGCGTGGTGTTGTAGCAGTACTCGCCCAAATGCAACAACCGAACCCACGTCCTCTGTTGACCTATCACATAGTTCCTTAGGTACCCCTCCAACCACTGATGAACTCTCTCCGTCTGGCCATCTGTCTGAGGGTGATAACTGGTGCTAGGAGTGAGCTCCATCCCAACCAACCTGAAGAGTTCCTGCCAAAAGCCTCCCATGAATATGTTGTCCCTGTTAAACACACATGGGCAGCAAGAGAAATATTAATGATAAAACATGAAAGTGCATTTTTTATTAACAGGAGATATACATTTATAGTACATTGTTGTGACCGTTGGGTTTCACATCCCAAGGTCTCTTGGACTCCTTTTGTCCATTCGGCTTCCACACTAACCCATTGAGGATTAGGTGTCCAACATTCCCCCCCTTAATCCGAAGGGTTATGTATGAGTCCAAGAAGAGAGCTATAATACAAAATGTGCAAAAATGCATGGCAGCACTAGGCTGAATGTGCTCTATGAAATGTTGGTATAAAGGGCGGTGGTTTAAGGATGACCACCAACACTGGAACGCTTAGTGCAGTTCCCAGAACTCTTCCAAAACTGGCAAGAAGCTGAAGTCTTCTGCTAGAGGAAGTGCTCCTATTGTTTTGAAGAGGAAAACCTTCAACCATGAAAGGGAGGTCTCACCTCGCATAAAAGGGAGAACTTCAACCTGAAAAGGGAAGTCTCAACCTGTGATGGTTTAAGGATGACCAACAACTCTGGAATGCTCAATGCAATTCCTGGAACTCTTCCAAAACTGGCAAGAAGCTGGAGTCTTCTGCTAGAGGAAGTGTCCTCAATTTTGTTCCTGGAATTCTTCCGAAACTGGCAAGAAGCTGAAGTCTTCTGCTAGAGGAAGTGTCCCAGATTGCCAACTGAAGGCATGTTTACGGGCATCTTTGTTTTTGGCTACAACTCTGAAACTGGTGTGGCAGGTTGTGGCTCAGGCTCGCTTGATGTGACTTTGAAACTTGTAGATGACCATCATTTCCCCCCCTGTCAGATACAAGGTGAGATGATGGAGAAAACTCAACTGCAAGATTGTTCAATACTCTAGAACAAGTTCTGACATGTGTTTGGAATATCTTCTTGGCTGTTGATGCCCATTGCCAAGAAGCGATCCATCCAAGATAAATCTTTGTTCTTGCAGGACGTTTGTTGCTGAAGCATCTGTGTGAAGAATGGGTGGTTTTATGACAGTGCTTACATGGATGAAGATCAAAACAGTGATCTTTCAGATGGCCAACTCGGTCACAGTGTTGGCATTTTACAATCTGTTGTTGTTGTTGTCGTTGCTGATGTGGAAGAAGGGCAGAGTCTGGAACAGCTGAAGCTAAACTGTCATGAGGAGCAGGTGAACTGTCATGAATGAATCCAGCACTCTGAAACTGAATGGGCTTTGAGTAGTCTAGAATATGAAAGGACAAGTCCTTGTCATATCCAAGACCAGTTTTGTGCTTGTTGTGGACAAGCTGTTCCCAAGGTCTGATGATGGGCTTGGGAAGTGCAGATTGAGTTTCTGCATCTGCATGTACAACTGTTGCTTTATTTGAATGAACTGTAACATTATTGACTTGCTGTTTATGGGAGTCTGTTTCAATCCTCTGAACAGAAACAGGTTCAGAATGATGACTCCACTGCTGTAATTCTTCCTGCTGTAGCTTTGTCTCAAGCTGCAAAAATTCAATATTCTCTTGTACATTATACAAACAGGTTCTAATGTCAACCAGAGAAGCTTTGCTTATTCTTACTGTACCATGATCAGAGGAATGTATCAGAGTTTTTAAGAACTCTAATATTTCAGTAATTCGAGGCATATTCTCCATTGTCAAAATTACACCCCTTTAAAAAACTGATTACAACTATGACCCAATGAGTAAAAGTAACACCCACTCACAGAAAAATCCTCTGTAAATGTGCAGCAAATGAATCAAGGAACAGAAACTATAATGAGCTTTAAATATAGTTCCACAATTGGGGCAGTAGTGACTGCAAACTTGCTTGGATCCTTCAAATACTCCTTCCCTTTTGAATCAGAAATGATGGCTAACAAAACTTCAACAATTATAACACTGTCATGGACAGGACTTGAATGCTCATATGCATTGACTGGGGTACGAATCAGTATTCTCTGATCTTGCCACTTTCTTCAAAGAAAACAATAGTCCACTTCAATATTTGAGATACCAGATTTGCATGATAACAAATGATTTTCTGCAAATAGCTGTTATGCAGGCTCCTGGGATTTGCTCCAATTTTTTTTTTTGGAAGACAAAAATGATCTTTATAAACTTGCTGACAGCGCTTAATGTTATGCTGGAAACAATGCGTCCCTCTTATCTAGCAGAGAAAAAACAATGCATAAATAGTCCTAGCACAAGACACGACCATGGTCTTCATAGAGAGTGTATACAATTTAATGCATAATGAGTTTGACAGTAGGTGAGGGCACACAGGCTTTAATGAGGAGCACACTTATAAAAATTGTTTATCGCACAACTCACACCATAATAGATTCATGACTTTCAAAAAATCTTCAACGCTGGACTAACATACTGAAATCGAACAGTTTTTATTCCTTGTGGAGAGAATAGACAGATACTTTAATGTTGGATCAATTGCAGAGTCCACTAATAGCTCTGAAACCGGCCTTGAGCGAATCAAAACATCTGAATCATACACGCGAGGGAAAAGTGTGCGAAGAATATATGATGAAGAACCGGAAGCCAGAGGGCACAAGTTAACACAGTTACAACTACGAATTCCAACAAACCTCTGAATCTTTTATTAGCACCAGCATTGGGAGGACTGACTTTGTTCGTTAAGAATTTCATATCAACAGGTTTTGGAATTTGAGGAGGTGTGGTGCTGCTAATAAGAGCCCAGTTTGCGAGTCGGAGAATCTGGGAACTTTAATGGCTGCCCAACAACGTTCTCTAACGTTTCTCGATTGCTTGCCCCCTTGAACGGTGTCGTCCCATAAAGCAGCTCGTATAAAAAGATCCCAAATGTCCACCAGTCAACAGTTGTAAGCCAATCATATATATAAGCATCGTTTCATATATGGTCACCGCACCAGTCCAAAACTCGCATTGGAATCCCCGATTTGCCAAACCTTCACGTCCGAATTCTACCCCAAAGAAGAGAGTAGTTTTTCGGCCAGTCGCAATTCATGGAGGTGCAATTCATCCACAACAACAAGATAAAAGAATTGACTTTTATCCTAAATAACAGTGCTTCAACACCAAACCGCTTGCGTTCCTTCGACCCCAACGCGGCTGCCCTCTTCCAGAAGATACAAACCGCCTACGACGAGACTGCTCGCAAGGCCTTCGATGAATTGTTCATTGCTCGGCTACAGCTCGCACTAAACAAGATTTGAACCAGCATTCCCTATCAGATCAGTGAACCGGAGTGAAGTTGAAGAAAACTAGCGACGGTATGACATCCAGCTTCGGACACGATGGATCGGGCGGTGTCATTTCCAGTCATCACAGTAGTTGTCATGGATCAAGCTTCAGCAATGAGGGGTCGTCTGGTGCCTTTGGCCCGGGTGACGACAATTACAGGGCGCACACAATCACGCATGGTGTCCGGCATATGAAAGCCCACCTCTTATCGTTCATAGTCAGCATGAACGTCCGAGGAGAGCCTCTCGCAGAGCTAAGAGGATTTGGTGGAGCTTTACAGCTACAATTGGTGCAATATTAGGATCCCTGTGGATGCTGTTTGGATTGTATGGCTCTCCTAGGAACATTTGGAAATGGCTCTGAACATTTGGAAATGGGGCTCAACTATTCCCGGATTCTGAGAGCAAATAGATTGTTTGTTCAGGGAATCTCTATACGAAATCGTAAACCGGCGTTTCAGCAGCATATGGGAAAAACGCAGTATATTTACACAGGATGCGCTGTCTGATAGGGTCAGCAGTATTCAAGGCGAGCAACATAACAATAGGAAGGCTTGACAGAATCTGGCACCAACGAATATATGGGCAGCGTAACAGTTGAAGGAGCATTTCAGAGAGCAGCGTTTTGTATGCAGATGGAGTAGCTATAGGAGCAGCGTAGCAGAAGGGAACAGGCCAGTGAAAAATGTTATGTCTATAACTGACAGGATCAACAGAGAAATTAATGGCAAGCAGGTTCTGCAGAGTTGACAGGTTTTAAAAATACCCAAGCCTCTATTTTCAGATAGCTGGAATGTGCGTTACACTCAGAATCGCAGAACCGACAGTTATATGAATGTAGAGAGGACGTTTCCGAGTTGTGAACCGTTTCTGACCCGTTCAAAGAGAACGATTAGTTCTAAATGTCATAACTGACGGCTAAGAATAGTAGAGTGAACCGGTAGAGGCATAAGCGAGGTACAGATGGTGATAATTTAGGCTAGATGTCCGGATCATCAAAGTCGAGGTATACATTTCAAAAGAGGTAGCATTTGAATGCCGAGCTATATGTTACAAAGGAGAATGATTGCACAACAGTAAATGACACATAATGCCAGAAAAGTTACAGAGGAAAAGATCTCAGACTTCAATCTCAATGAGCAATATGAATTTATCCTAACAAATGATCACAAACCCACAAGCTTCATTAAGACATAGAAGCGTTGGTTTACACAGGCCACAAAAACAAGTGGCTTACACAATATTGAGAAGGTTATGAACGAACCAGCTCCGATACCATGTTAAACACACATGGGCAGCAAGAGAAATATTAATGATAAAACATGAAAGTGCATTTTTTATTAACAGGAGATATACATTTATAGTACATTGTTGTGACCGTTGGGTTTCACATCCCAAGGTCTCTTGGACTCTTTTTGTCCATTCGGCTTCCACACTAACCCATTGAGGATTAGGTGTCCAACAGTCCCTGTCGCTCACTATGTTCTTGGGGAGCCCATGCAATCTAAAAATCTCCCGGAAGAATAGCTCGGCAACTTGTGCAGTCGTGTACCTGGTGGGGATGGCGAAGAAGTGGGAAAATTTGGTCAATCTGTCGATCACTACGTATATGCAATCTTTCCCCTATACTATGGGAAGCTCTGTGATGAAATCCATAGAAATACTTTCCCATTTCCCCTCTGGAATGGGAAGTGGTTGTAGCAATCTTGCGGGGTGGGTCAACTCCCCCTTGTTCCTCTGACAAGCCTCACACTCCCGTACGTGCTGCAACACATCCTCCTTGAGGCCCTTCCACGTGAATCTCTCTCGGACAACCATATAAGTCTTTCGGAACCCCTGGTGTCCGAACAATGGTGAATCATGGGCTGCCTAGAGTACCCTCTCCCTCAACTACGAGTTGGATACTAAGTAAATGCGCCCCTTGTAATAGATGACCTCATCCATCACATGGTAACGCTGATCTGCGTGTGTACCCTCGAATACCTCGCATGCCCTCCTGTCTTTGGAGTACTCTACCAACAACTGAGCCTTCTAATCGTGGCAAATGCTCATGAGAGATAACCCAGCTAGCCTTCGAAATAGAGCATCAGCCACCACATTGTGCTTTCCTCGCACATGCTCTATATCGAAGTCATAGGCCTGCACCTTGCTGACCCATTGCTGCTGCCTGTCATTGAGGCCCTGCTGCCCCATGAAATGTCGAAGACTATTGTGATCAATCTTCACTTGGAACCAGTTGCCCACCAAGTACTGGCGAAACTTGCCCAATGCATGCATAATGGCCAGCGTCTCCTTGTCATATATGGAATATGACAGCTCATGTGGTAGGATCTTTCAACTCTCGAAAGCTATGGGATGCCCCTCCTGTGATAATACTGCCCCAACTCCTACCTCGAATGCATCACACTCCACTATGAATGGCTGGGGAGAGTCCGAAAGTTTCAAAACAGGGCAACTGCTCATCACCTCCTTGAGGCAATCAAAGGCGACCTATGTTGCATCAGTCCATGCGAAGGCCCCCTTCTTGGTCAAGTTGTTCAAAGGCGTTGCCAGCTACGGGAACCCCTTGACAAATTTCTTGTAGTAGGTGCAAATACCCAAGAAACCCCTTAGCGTAGTCATGTCTTGGGGTATTGGCCAATCTTGGATGACCTGAATCTTCTCCTCGTGGACCTTCACCCCATCTGCTCTAATAATATGCCCTAGGTAAAGCATCTCTGTTAACCCAAACTCGCACTTGGAGAGCTTGGCATAAAACTGTTGCTCCTCCAGAATGCACAATACCTCCTCTAATTGTTGGAGGTGCCCCTCCCATGTTGTAATATCCCATATCAGGAATATACCCCAAACACAAGCAAACTCCAACCAGAGATGGACTAGGAGGGCATTTACCATATATGTCACCTCTAAAAAGAGGACGAGATTCGGAGGCTACCTGGCCCTTTCCAGTTTCTATCTAAGAGTATAATAGAAACATACAAGTGATATAATAGCCGAGAATGCTCACAGAGATACAAGTAACAATGATACTATATATATAAAATAAACCATAAACAGATACACAAGAAATGCAGAGAGAATGCTAAGCCATTTTATTATACTGAGTAATAAAATGAATACAGGAGGTGATCAGGATGATGGCACCTCTACTTGCACAAGGCAAGTGAAGAAATACACTCAGAATAGCAAAGGAATGGCCCCTCTCTGATCTGTGTCCAAGCTGCTAGGAAAACTGATGCGCTGCTGCTGCTGCTAGAAATCAAACGAGGATTTGGGACTGCTCCCCTCCTCAGAAAAAGTTGAAACTCTAGAATTGGACTCTACTCAAGAAACCCAGAAAAACCCAAAAAGCTTTCCTGGAATGGCTGACCCCTGAAAATCACCCCCTTGAGGTTTTGTGCAGTTCCTCACTGCTCTACGCTGCCACTGAATAGAACCCTCTAAAACTCAGCCCAGAACTCTGCGAAACTCCTCCAAAATGTAAGAGCTGATCTCTTGCTCAATCCCTCAGCTCAAATCCTCCACAAACCCTCAATCTAGACTGCTCCAAAAAAGAACTGCGTCCCTCTCCCAGTGCTGCGCAGTCCTCCAGAACACTGAGAAAACCACTGTTGAAATGCTGAAGATACTGCTGCTAAAATGCCAACGAAAATACCTTGCTCGAGCAGGCACTCGAAGTCCCCCGGGGCTAAGGGTGAGATCTCTGAATGGAGACACTCAATGCACTAAACAGTGTTGCAGACTAGCTAAACAACTAGCATGCTCTAAGCCAAAACAACTATCACAAATGAACATAACTGAATGATCAAAATGAGGGGGATCCTCTCTCTTTTATAGCTTCTGCCTCTCTCAATCCCAATGCTCACCTTCTCCTGCGTGATTCCCCTATTGCCATGTGTTCCTCCCCTCCTGTGTAGTCCCTCCATGTGCCTGCGTGGACTCCATTTCTACATCCCCCTTTTGGCCCCCTTGGCTCACCCTTTAAGTCACAACGTTGTGCTACTAGGAAGTGACTTTTATTCTAAAAGTGATTTATGTCCCCCTTTCTCACTTTTTTTATTTACAAAATAACTATAGAAGGCAAAATTTGGCAAAATCGAATATTCCAATTAGTTGGGGCTAATTAGGAATATTACACATGTCCAGCTGTAGATCAGAATGTCATCGAAGAACACTAACACGAACCTCCTCAACTGTTCCCAGAAGACATGGTTCATGCATGACTGGAATGTGGTTGGAGCGTTGGTCAGCCCAAATGGCATGACCAGAAACTGAAAGTGCCCATAGTGGCACCGAAAAGCTGTCTTAGGGATATCCTAATCCCTCACCCTGATCTGGTGGTACCCTGAACGCAGATCAATCTTAGAGAAGTACTTTGATCCTCTAAGCTCATCCATCAGCTCGTCAATGTTGGGAATAGGGTACCGTTTCTTTAGAGTCTTTCGCTTGAGGGCCCGTAGTCAATGCACATCTAAAGGGTTCCATCCTTCTTCTTCACCCACACCACTAAAGAAGCGAAGGGACTGGAACTTGGCCTGATATGGCCCAATGCAAGTAGCTCCTAGATGGCCTTGTCTATCCCATCCTTATAGGCTTTGGGATGCCTGTAAGGAGTAGTGATCACTGCCTGTACACCCGACTCCAACTCAATGATGTGCTCAAATCCTTTGTCTGGTGGCTACCCTGGTGGAATGTCCCCAAACACTACTACATACCTGTCCAGCAAAGCCTGTATGTCTACCGGTGGTGGCTGCGCCTGCCCCCCAGCCTCTAAGATCCTCAACTTAACTGCCAATGAAATGTCCCCATGTCGTAAGTCTACCTCCATCCTGTGGGACAAAACTGTCTGAGGTGGATAAAACTGCATGCCTCTCAAGACTACCAATTTGCCATCTAGCCCAATGAACTCCATCTCTGGCTTCCTCCAGTCCGTCGTGACTCGCCCAAGGGAATATAGCCACCAGACACCCATCACCACGTTGGTGTTTGGCACATCGACCACAGAGAAGTGGTCCGTCATCGAGTAGTTCCCCATAACTACTATCAAGAAGGGCACATATCTAGTGCACTGGATGTGTAATATTCCTAATTAGCCATGGCTAATTGGAATATTCGATTTTGCTCAATTTTTGCCTTCTATAGTTATTTATAAATAAAAAGGTGAGGAAGGGGGACATAACTCACTTTTAGAATAAAAGTCACTTCCTAGTAGCACAACGTTGTGACTTAAAGGAGAGCTAAGGGGGCCAAAAGGGGACACAGAGATGGAGCCCACACAGACACTTGGAGGGACTGCGCAGAAGGGAAGAAACACGTGGCAAGAGAGGAATTACGTTGGAGGAGGTGAGCCTAGGGATTGAGAGAGGCAAAGGCTATAAAGGAGAGAGAAGCCCCCTCATTTTGATCATTCAGTTATGAGCATTTGTGATAGTCACTTCGACTTAGAGCATGCTGGTTGTTTAGCTAGTCTGTAGCACTGTTTAGTGCATTGAGTGTCTTCGTTCGAAGATCTCACCCTTAGCCCTTGGGGACTTCGAGTGTCTGCTCGGGCAAGGTATTTCCATTGGCATTTCAGCAGTAGTTTTATCAGCATTTCAGCAACAGTTTCATCAGCGTTTTGGAGGATTGCGCAGCACTAAGAGGGGTGACGCAGTTCTTTCTGGCAGGAGTTCTGGGTTGAGGGTTTGCAGTGGGATTTGTGCTGAGAGATAGAGCAGGGGATCAGCCCTTGCATATTGGAGAATTTTGGCAGAGGTTTCAGGCAGATTTCTGAAGGGTTTCATTCAGTGGCAGCGTAGAGCATTGAGGGATTGCGCAGAACCCCAAGGGGGTGATTTTCAAGGGTCGACCATTTCAGAAAAGCATTCTAGGTTTTTCTGGGCTTCTTGAGTAGAGTCTGATTCCAGAGTTTCAGCCTTTTCTGAGGAGGGGAGCAGCGCCAAATCCTCATTTGATTTCTAGTAGCAGCAGCTTGGACGGAGTTCAGAGAGGGGCCATTCCTTTGCTATTCTGAGTGTATTTCTTCACTTGCCTTGTGCAAGTCGAGGTGCCATCTTTCTGATCACCTCCCGTACTCATTCTATTACTCAGTATAATAAAATGGCTTAGCATTTCTTTCTCTGCATTTCTTGAGTTTTTGCTTATGGTTATATTGTTATATGTTGCACCATTGTTATTTTTACCTCTTGAGCTTCTCGACTATTATACCACTTGTGTGTTTTCTCTTATACTCTTAGACAGAGTCTAGGAAGGGCCATGTAGCCTCCGGATCTCGTCCTCTTTTCAGAGTCGACATATCTGGTAAATGCCTTCCCAGTCCATCTCTGGTTGGAGTTTGCTTGTGTTTGAGTAATATTCCTGATAAGGGATATTACAGTGGTATCAGAGCATAGATCTGGCTCAGCCTGTGGAGCTAGCAATCTATGACACCAGGGGAAAAACCCTACGTCTGTTACAGAGGTCGGAGATACAGAGACACTAGGCGTAGGTTGGAGAACACTTACGGAGAGGGAGACTATGTTCCGGTGGTGGATGCAGAATAGGAGGAGCCTGTGCGGGACGCAAGACAGAAGGAGCCTGTGGTGGACGCAAAGCAAGAGAATCCAATGGCAGAGGATGACGGGAAGAGATTTGCGGATATGCTCCTCAAATCAGTGCAGGATCTGTCGAGGCAGATTGAGGTGATGGGGCAAAGATTCACAGCAGTAGAGGCCAGACAGCGTGAGAGCCCATGGGATTTCCAAGTTGGTGAGGGATCGGGCGCATCCCACCATTTGCCAGAGCAGCGTGATACTGCGCAGCAAGTAGCCTCACATGCCCCTACACGCTCTACCATGCCCACTTTCTTAGGAGCCGACACGGGGGCCATAGCCCAGCAGGAGGCAGAGCCCGGACATATGGGCGATTATTTTGCAGAGTACCAGGCCTATGGGCAGGAGTTCAGGGAAGCCCACTCATTCAAAGATTTTGTTCAACTCCAGCGGGATAGTAGACCCTACGACCATCACAGAGGGTATCGACATTACCATGATGGGGACACCCACCGTGCAGCGAGCAGATTCCACTTGCCTACGTTTGATGGTTCATCAAACAATTCGGCAAAGTCTTGGGTGGAGAAGCTAGACATTTATTTCCAGCTTAACCAAATGTCGGAGACAGAGGCCATCAAGGTGGCAACATTGCATTTGGATGGTGAGGCCCAGGATTGGTGGTTTCATGGGATGGTTACACTCGGGCACGGGCACGACATATGCTGAGTTTACCAGGAGATTGATGGAGCGAGTTGATCGAAGGGATCCAGAGCAGCATTTTGTTGAGCTGACGAGGCTCAAACAGAGAGCGAGCCCAGAGACCTACATTACAGATTTCTTGAGGGTCTCCGTGATGGTGCCAGACCTATCCACGGCGCGGAGGGTCTATATGTATGTTGAGGGGTTAGCAGAGTCACTTCGGGGTTTAGTCCGATCCATTAGACCAGCCACACTCCAAGATGCTATCAGCAGGACCCGGGACTTACAGGATGTCTTACCCAGGACCCGGACACCTTACCCCCAGAGACAGACTTTTCAGTCTAAGGGGAAGAATGTGAGGATTCCACCTCCAAAGGGCAATCCAGGACGAGTACAGATTGATGACGATGCCAGGAGGGAGCTGAAGAAGAAGCGGTTGTGCTTCACTTGTCAGGAGTCGTGGGTACCAGGACATAAATGTGCTGCTGGCAAAGCACATTTTATTGAGGTCTTCTCCGAGAGCAGTGGAGAAGAGGATGATGAGGATGATGTGGAGGCAGGAGATAGCCATGCCGTACAGGGACCTTTGCCACCTCCACCGCCAGCAGCAGGTGGTGCATCTTTTGCACCCACCGGAGGGGCCCTTGCAGCGTTGCAAGAGTTCCCAAGTATCTGACACTACGCGTACGGGGGACAATACGTGGCTAGCGAGTATCAGTTTTCGTTGATAGTGGGGCAACCCACAACTTCATCGATGCACAGATGGTTGAGCGAAGAGGTATACAGACAGAGAGCTTCGATGGGTTTTCACTTTTCAGTCTTGGTCCTAGGAGATCAGACCATGATGTGTGCTCATTATCTTCTAGAGCTTTCAGTGACGATGGGCACCTACACATTGACTGACCACTTTTTCGTAGTCGATATTCCGGACACCAACATAATATGTAATATTCCTAATTAGCCATGGTTAATTGAAATATGCGATTTTACCCAATTTTTGCCTTCTATAGTTATTTATAAATAAATAAAAGTGAGGACGGGGACATAACTCACTTTAAGAATAAAAAGTCACTTCTTAGTAGCACAACGTTGTGACTTAGGGAGGATCCAAGGGGGCCAAAGGGGGACGCAGAAATGGGGCCCACGCAGACACATGGGGGGACTGCGCAGGAGGGAAGGACACATGGGAAGAGGGGAATCACGCAGGAGGAGGTGAGCCTAGGGATTTTGAGAGGTAGAGGCTATAAAATAGAGAGTGGATCATTCAGTTATGTGCATTTTGAGCTAGTCGTTTCGACTTCTGAGCATGTTGGCTATTTAGCTAGTCTGGAGCACTGTTTAGTGCATCGAGTGTCTCCGTTCGGAGATCTCACCCTTAGCCCCAGGGGACTTCGAGTGCCTGCTCGGGCAAGGTATTTCCATTGGCGTTTCAACAATAGTTTATCAGCATTTTCAGCAGCAGTTTCATCAGCTTTCTGGAGGACTGCGCAGCACTGAGAGAGGGACGCAGTTCTTTCTGGCAGTAGTGTTGGATTGGGGTTTTGCAGGAGGATTTATGCTGGGTGATTGAGCAGGGGACCAGCCCTTGCCTATTGGAGGATTTTTGGCAGAGTTTCAGGCAGAGTTTAGAGGGGTTTCCTTCAGTGGCAGTGCAGAGCAGTGAGGAATTGCGCAGAACCCCAAGGGGGTGATTTTCGGGGGTCGGCTATTTCAGGAGAGCTTTCTGGGTTTCTCTGGGTCTCTTGAGTAGAGCCTGAATCCAAAGTTTCAACTTTTTCCGAGGAGGGGAGCAGCCCCAAATCATCATTTGTTTTCTAGCAGCAGCAGCAGCATCTACACAGAGAGGCCATTCTTGTCATTCTGAGAGTATTTCTTCACTTGCCTTGTGCAAGTCGAGGTGCCATCTATCTAATCACCTCTTGTACTCATTTTATTGCTCAGTATAATAAAATGGCTTAGCATTTCTCACTGCATTTCTTGTGTATCTACTTATATTTCTGATTTACATTATTATATGTTGTTCCAATGTTATTTTATCACTTCTGGGTTATTATATCATTTGCACATATTTGGTTGGAGTTTTTGCTGGGTTAGGGATATTATAGTGGTATCAGAGCATAGATCTGGCTCAGCTTGTGGAGCTAGCAATCTATGACACCAGGGGAAAAACCCTACATTTGTTACAGAGGTAGGAGGTACAGAGACACTAGACGTAGGTTGGAGAATACCTACGGGGAGGGAGACTGTGTTCCTATGGTGGATGCAAAACAGGTGGAGCCTGTGGTAGACGCAGAACAGAGAGAGCCAGTAGTGGACACAGAACAGATGGCTGACGAGGACGGGAAGAGATTTGTGGATATGCTCCTCAAATCAGTGCAGGATCTGTCGAGGCAGATTGAGGTGATGGGGCTGAGATTCACGGCAGTAGAGGCCAAACAGCGTGAGAACCCACAAGTTTTTCAGATTGGTGAGGGATCAGGTGCATTCCATCACTTGCTAGAGTAGCGTGATACTGCGTAGTAGGTGGCCTCACATGCCCCTGCACGCTCTACCATGCCCACTTTCTTAGGAGCAGAGATGGGGGCCGTAGCCCAGCAAGAGGCAGAGCTCGGACATATGGGCGATTATTTTGCAGAGTACCAGGCCTATGGGCAGGAGTTCAGGGAAGCCCTCTCATTCAGAGATTTTGTTCAGCTCCAGCGAGATAGCAGACCCCGCGACCATCACAAAGGGTACAGGCATTACCATGATGGCGACACCCATCGTGCAGTGAGTAGATTCCACTTGCCTACGTTTGATGGCTCATCAAACAGTTCGGAAAAGTCTTGGGTGGAGAAGCTGGACATTTATTTCAAGCTTAATCAGATGTCGAAGGCAGAGGCCATCAAGGTGGCAACATTGCATTTGGATGGCGAGGCCTAGGATTGGTGGTTTCATGGGATGGTTACACTGGGGCACTCCACAGTGACGGCATATGTCGAGTTTACCAGGAGACTGATGGAGCAATTTGATCGGAGGGATCCAGAACAGCATTTCGTTGAGCTGACGAGGCTCAAACAGTTAGGGAGCCCAGAGACCTACATTGCAGATTTCTTGAGGGTCTCCGTGATGGTGCCAGACCTATCCACGGCACGGAGGATCTATATGTATGTTGAGGGTTTAGCAGAGCCACTTCGTGGTCTAGTCAGATCCGCTAGACCGACCACCCTTAAGGATGCTATCAGCAGGACCCGGGACCTACAGGATGTCTTACCCAGGACCCGGACACCTTACCCCCGAAGACAGACTTTCCAGTCTAAGGGGAAGGATGTGAGGATTCCACCTCCAAAGGGGAATCCAGGACGAGTGCAGATTGACGATGATGTCAAGAGGGAGCTGAAGAAGAAGCGGTTGTGCTTCACATGTCAAGAGCCATGGGCACCAAGATATAGATGTGTTGTTGGCAAAGCACATTTTATTGAGGTCTTCTCCGAGAGCAGTGGAGAAGAGGATGACGAGAAGGATGTGGAGGCAGGAGATAGCCATGCCATACAGGGACCTTTGCCACCTCCACCACCAACAGCAGGTGGTGCATATTTTGCACCCACCGGAGGGGCCCTTGCAGCGTTGCGAGGAGTTCCTAAGTATCTGACGCTACGCGTACGAGGGACAGTACGTGGCCAGCGCGTATCAGTTTTGGTTGACAGTGGGGCAACCCACAACTTCATCGATGCACAGATGGTTGAGCGGAGAGGTATTCAGACAGAGAGCTTCGATGGGTTTTCAGTATTGGTCCCAGGAGATCATCATCAGACCATGACGTGTGCTTGTTATGTCCCAGTGCTTTCAGTGACAATGGGCACCTACACATTGACTGACCACTTCTTCGTGGTCGATATTCCGGACACCAACATGATACTGGGTGTTCAGTGACTTATTACTCTATGGAAGGTCACGACGGATTGGAAGACCCTAGAGATGGAGTGGGATGATGAGAAGACAAGGAGGCATGAGAAGATACGGGGACAGCACACATATCTGCCTCAGACTGTGTCGGCTCATCGGATGGAGGCAGTCTTCCGGAAGGGAGACATAGAGTGGGCAGTGGAGCTGCGTGCATCAGAGGCAGGGACTACAAGGCAGACGGTACATCCAGAGATCCAGTCCATCCTTGATCGATATGCCATAGTGTTTGGAGAGATTCCACTAGGACAACCACCGGATCAGGGGTTTGAGCACACTATCGAGCTTGAGCAGGGCATCCAGGCAGTGATCACCACCCCCTATAGGCATCCCAAGGCCTATCGGGACGAGATAGAGCGGTCCATTCAGGAGTTGCTAGCTCTTGGGCACATCTGACCAAGCACGAGTCCTTTTGCTTCTTCTGTGGTGTTGGTGAAGAAGAAGGACAGTACATTGAGGATGTGCATTGACTACAGGGCCCTGAACAAGAGGACACTGAAGAACAGGTACCCCATACCCAAGATCGATGAGTTGATGGATGAGTTGAGAGGAGCACGGTTCTTCTCAAAGATTGATTTGAGATCAGGGTACCATCAGATTCGTGTGAGGGAGCAGGACATTCCCAAGACCGCCTTCAGATGTCATTATGGGCACTTTGAGTATTTGGTGATGCCCTTCGGGCTAACCAATGCCCCAGCTACATTCCACTCATGCATGAATCACATCTTCCGTAGTCACCTGAGGAAGTTTGTTGGTGTTCTTTGATGATATACTCATTTACAGCAGGACGTGGGAGGAGCATCTCCAGCATATTGAGACAGTATTACGCATCTTGGAGGAGTAGCAGTTCTATGCCAAGCTCTCCAAATGTGAGTTTGGGTTGACGGAGATGTTATACTTGGGACACATCATTGGAGTGGACAGAGTGAGGGTCCACGAGGAGAAGATTAGGGCCATCAGAGATTGGCCAGAGCCGAGAAACGTGACAGAACTTCGAGGATTCATTGGCATTTGTACTTACTATCGGAAGTTCATCAAAAATTTCTCATAGCTTGCTGCACCCCTGACAGATTTGACGAGGAAGGGGGCATTCAGTTGGTTGGATACAGCGCAGCAAGACTTTGACAGGCTCAAGGAGGTTATGAGCAGTTGCCCAGTGCTTGCATTGCCAGATTTTACGCAGCCATTTGTTTTGGAGTGTGATGCGTCGGGAGAGGGGATCGACGCAGTATTGATGCAGGGAGGTCATCTTATAGCCTTTGAGCGCCGGAAGCTCCTTCCGCTCGAGAGGTTGTATTCTATATACAACAAGAAGATGCTGGCCATCATGCATGCATTGGCTAAGTACTGACAGTATTTGGTGGGGAACATGTTCAGGGTGAGGACTGATCACAACAACCTCAAGTTCTTTTTAGAGCAGAAGCAGTTGCAGGAGAGGCAGCAGAAGTGGATCAGTAAGATCCAAGCATATGACTTTGACATTGAGTATGTCAAGGGTAAGAACAACGTGGTAGCTGATGCCCTTTCACGTAGACCAGCCACGTTGTCTCTTATGAGCTTGGATACAGACTGGAGGGCTCGACTCTTAGTAGAGTACTCCAAAGATAGGTTTGCATGTGAGATTCTGGACGGATAGGTGGCAGATGATAGGTTCAGGGTGATTGATGAGATCATCTATTATAGGGATCGGATCTTCTTGACTGAGGGGTCTCAGCTCAAGAAGAAGATACTCCAGGCATCACATGATTCACCATTGGCAGGCCATCAGGGGTTTACCAAAACCTACAGGGCCATTAGAGAGAGGTTCTCCTAGAAGGGCCTCAAGGAGGACGTACTCCGGCATATCAGGGAGTGTAATGTTTGCCAGCAGAACAAGGGAGAGATGAGCCATCCCGCGGGTTTATTGCAGCCACTACCCATTCCAGAGGGGAAATGGGAGAGCATTTCGATGGACTTCATCACAGGATTGCCCACGATACAGGGCAAGGATTGCATCTTTGTCGTCGTTGACCGACTGACAAAGTACGCGCATTTCTTTGCCATATCCGCACACTACACAGCAGCATAGGTGGCCGAGCTATTCTTCAGGGATATCTTCAGGCTACATGGTCTTCCTAAGACCATCGTCAGTGATAGGGACAGCCGTTTTATGGGCAGGTTTTAGCAGGAGCTTTTCCGGTTGGTGGGGACAGAGTTGACACCGAGTACTAGTTATCACCCACAGACGGATGGGCAGATAGAGATAGTTAACAAGTGGTTAGAGGGCTACTTGGGTAACTATGTCAGTGGGCAGTAGCGAGCATGGTTGAGGTGGCTGCATCTAGGGGAGTACTGCTACAATACTTCACATCACATGTCCATTGGTATGTCACCATTCTATGCTTTATATGGGTATCATCCTTTATCTTTTGCTGACGTGATGTTTGGTGACAGCAAGGCTCCCAGAGCCAAGATATGGATCCAAGAGAGTCAAGATATTCTCCGAGCTTTCAAGGATAACATGGCTACAGCACAGAACCAGCAGAAGCTGTATGCTGACAGGGGTCGGGTGGAGAGATAGTTCGAGATAGGGGACATGGTCTACCTACGGTTACAGCCATATCGAAAATCGTCACTAAGACAGAAGGGGGCTGAGAAGCTTAAGCCCCGCTTTTATGGGTCGTACAGAGTGATACGCAGGGTTGGACAGGTTGCATATGAGTTGGAGCTACCCCAAGGCAGCAAGATTCATAACGTTTTCCATGTATCATGCCTAAAAAAGGCATTGGGGTAGTAGGTGACAGTGACAGATGAGCTACCACCCATGGATGATGAGGGGCATTTGGTATTGCAGCCGGAGGCTATTATTGATACCAGGGAGAGGCAGTTGCGGAGCAGGACGGTTCGGGAATTCTTGGTGAGGTGGAAGAATTTGCCAGATGAGGATGCCACTTGGGAGAGTGAGAAGATCTTGCAGCATCCATCACTTCAGTTGCTTGAGGACAAGCAACATTTTGCCGGGGGAGACTGTAATATTCCTAATTAGCCATGGCTAATTGGAATATTTGATTTTACCCAATTTTTGCCTTCTATAGTTACTTATAAATAAAAAAAAGTGAGGACGGGGGACATAACTCACTTTAAGAATAAAAAGTTACTTCCTAGTAGCACAACGTTGTGACTTAACGAGGAGCCAAGGGGGCCAAAGGGGGATGCAGAAATGGGGCCCACACAGACACATGGGGGGACTGTGCAGGAGGGAAAGACACATGGCAAGAGGGGAATCACGCAGGAGGAGGTGAGCCTAGGGACTGTGAGAGGCAGAGGCTATAAAATAGAGAGGAGCCCCCTCATTTTGGATCATTCAGTTATGTGCATTTTGAGCTAGTCGTTTCGACTTCTGAGCACGCTGGCTGTTTAGCTAGTCTGCAACACTGTTTAATGCATCGAGTGTCTCCGTTCGGAGATCTCACCCTTAGCCCCGGGGGACTTCGAGTGCCTGCTCAGGCAAGGTATTTCCATTGGCGTTTCAGCAGTAGTTTATCAGCATTTTCAGCAGCAGTTTCATCAGCTTTCTGGAGGACTCCGTAGCACTGAGAGAGGGATGCAGTTCTTTTTGGCAGTAGTGTTGGATTGGGGTTTTGCAGGAGGATTTATGCTAGGTGATTGAGTAGGGGACCAGCCCTTGCCTATTGGAGGATTTTGGCAGAGTTTCAAGCAGAGTTTCAGGCAGAGTTTAGAGGGGTTTCCTTCACTGGCAGCGCAGAGCAATGAGGAACTGCGCAAAACCCCAAGGGGTGATTTTCGGGGGTCAGCTATTTCAGGAGAGCTTTCTGGGTTTTTCTAGGTTTCTTAAGTAGAGCCCGAATCCAGAGTTTCAGCTTTTTCCGAGGAGGGGAGCAGCCCCAAATCATCATTTGCTTTCTAGCAGCAACAACAACATCCACACACAGAGGCCATTCTTGTCATTCTGAGAGTATTTCTTCACTTGCCTTGTGCAAGTCGAGGTGCCATTTGTCTAATCACCTCTTGTACTCATTTTATTGCTCAGTATAATAAAATGGCTTAGCATTTCTCGCTGCATTTCTTGTGTATCTGCTTATATTTCCAGTGTACATTATTATATGTTGTTCCACTGTTATTTTATCACTTCTGGGTTATTATATCATTTGCACATATTTGGTTGGAGTTTTTGTTGGGTTAGGGATATTACATAATACTGGGTGTTCAGTGGCTTATCACTCTAGGGAAGGTCACGACGGATTGGAAGACCCTAGAGATGGAGTGGGATGATGAGAAGACAGGGAGGCATGAGAAGATACGGGGGCAACACACATATCCGCCTCAGATTGTTTCAGCTCATCAGATGGAGGCAGTCTTTCGGAAGGGACACATAGAGTGGGCAGTGGAGCTGCGTGCATCAGAGGCAGGGACTATAGGGTAGAGGGTACATCCAAAGATACAGTCCATCCTTGATCAATATTCCATAGTGTTTGGGGAGATTCCACTAGGACAGCCACTAGATCGGGGGTTTGAGCACACCATCGAGCTTGAGTAGGGCATACAGGCAGTGATTACCACCCCCTATAGGCACCCCAAGGCCTATCGGAATGAGATTGAGTGGGCTATCCAGGAGTTGCTGGCTCTTGGGCACATTCAACCGAGCACGAGTCCTTTTGCTTCTTCTGTTGTGTTGGTGAAGAAGAATGACGGTACATTGAGGATGTGCATTGACTACATGGCCCTAAACAAGAAGACCCTGAAGAACAGGTACCCCATACCCAGGATCGATGAGTTGATGGATGAGTTGATAGGAGCACGGTTCTTCTCAAAGATTGATTTGAGATCTGGGTACCATCAGATTCGCGTGAGGGAGCAAGACATTCCCAAGACCGCCTTCAGGGGTCACTATGGGCACTTTGAGTTCTTGGTGATTCCCTTTGGGCTAACCAACACCCCTGCTACATTTCAATCCTACATGAATCACATCTTCCGTAATCACTTGAGGAAGTTTGTGTTGGTATTCTTTGATGATATTCTCATTTACAACAGGACTTGGGAGGAGCATCTCCAGCACATTGAGACAGTATTGCATATCTTATAGGAGTAGCAGTTCTATGCCAAACTCTCTAAGTGTGAGTTTGGGTTGACGGAGATGTTATATTTGGGACACATCATAGGGGTGGACGGAGTGAGAGTCCACAAGTGAGGGATGATCGAATGGCTAAGAGGCCCCAGAAGTTTCCCCACATAGAAACCCTCTAGGCGTGGTCCTCTCTCTGTTTTGTGACTTGATCTCCTCCAACATGTCTTTTTGCCCCTTGGCCAAGTCACTCAAGGCCCTCAAGAGGTTGTCGAAAGCCATCTCCTCCTTGCTCTTGGGCTCTGTCATTTCCTCCTCTTCTGCTACTGCTTTCCCCCTGTCCTCCGTGCCTGGAGTAATCTCTAACTCCCTTTCTCTGATCCTGTACCTCTATCTACGATAGGTGATGTTTTGCTGGTCCCCTTCTCTCATAGGAGACAATCCCGACAACTGAGCCAAGAACTAGGCTCTGAATGATCCTAAATAGGAAATACAAGTGATAACAACAAATTTTCTACGCAGCAAAATACAAAAACGAAATATTCATCAAGCACACACAGAAAAACTGCAAATGAAGAACTTTTAAGCCATTTTATTATATTTCTGCAAGCCAAATACAATAGATAGTGGAATGGTGCACCTGGGCTTGTCTCAATGGACAAGTAGGACCAAACCCAGGTAGGAAAATGGCTGAGCTGAAGGCTGCCCAGCTGCTGCACCAATCTGCACTGCGCTGCCCAAAAAACTGTTGCACTGCTGAATTTCGAATGGTTGGAAAGTGCACTAAAACCACTCAAACGTTTATATGCTTTTAACGTCGGACTCCTTGGCGAAAACCCAGAAAAACCCAAAAGGGAATTTGGCTGGTTTTGATTTCTGCTTTTCGACCCCCTTGGAGCCTCACCCTAGCCAATGTTGCATTAATCGTTATCGGCATTAAATCAGCGCGGGGAAAAAATCGGAAAAAATCATAAAAATCAGGAAAAAATCGGTAAAAATCGTAACATACAAAAATATTCATTTTTTTCAATTTTTTTAATATCTAAAGCATCTACAACATAAAATAGATACATTGACACATAAATATAATAAAAGAACTAATATATAAGATGTTTAATATCATTTCTAGTGCCACATCACACATAACAGTGAATCATGTCCTGGATAGTAAGTCCTGACCCATGACTCCCAACTCAGCCTCAAAATATCAACAAAAAATATAATAATGTATCTCATACCATGAGTCATAATGTCATATACAATGAAATGAACCAAATAACTAAAGTCTAATACTACTGATTTCCTTTACCCCTCTAGATGTAGATGTTGGTGGAGTTGGCAGTGGACTCTATTGTGCTCTAGAAGCTGAAGAACTAGGAGGTAGACCACGTCCTCTACTGGTGACAGGGGTAGCTTGGGTAGGTTGTGTCACCTCGTCCTCATAATTTTTTTTTTATTTTTTATTTATTGAAAAAATCGCGAAAAAAATACATGTATTTATCGGCCGATAATATCGCCGATTTCAAAAACTCGTGATTTTATGATATAATCGCGATTAGTGCAACATTGACCCTAGCTATGGCTGCCAAATTCGACCCACTGGAAACTGCGTACAAATCCCTCTACAAACTCCTCCAAAATGTTGGGTTCACCCCTGCTATCCAACTACTAACTTCCCAGATGAACTCTTGGCCCAGATTGGCTGCTCCCAAACACCAAGAAATTCCGCTGAGTGGCCTCTACGCTATCCCTCTGCCCAAAAATGTGAATTGATGGTATGTTGGCTCAACTAGCTGAAAGCTGCAGCAAAAATGCCTACCCAATACTGCTACCTCAGCTCCCTGACCTCCCAACAAGAAATGCGGTCCCTGTTGGTCTCAAACTCCCTCTGCATGATTCTTGGTTGCCCAGAAATATGCACTCCCCTCTCTGTGTTGGTTACAAATGTGTGTTGTTGCCTCGAAACTCCTGAAAACTCCTGTGGAAAAGCCTCCCTAGGGCGGGGCAAAGATGGTCCCTTGAAGTAGAGGTTGAATTTCCTGCCTGTACGGACTATACAGATTTTTTTCTTTGAAAACTTCTCTTGAACAGCGTGCAGCTAACAACACTAAATGTTGTTTGTGTTGTACCTTCTGTTGTCTTCTATGCCTTGATTTTCGTGCCCATTTTTGCCCAGAAACTCACTCCTTCAGCTTGCTGCAACAAATTTATCCTTCGGAACTTTTCTCCAGCTCTCAATCTCCTTTCTCCAATCTGCTCATGAAGAATGAATGCAGTCTCTCTTTTGTTTTCCCCTTTTTGTTTCACTAAATGGCTTTTGGGCAACTCTAAGATCTAATGGCTTAGATTCATTTAGATCAAGGGATGAGAATAAATGTGCATTTAATTCTCACTTTCTATTTTTTAACTCACCCATTAAATGAAGTACCCACATTGTACTTTATGTCTAAAGTCACTTTTCACTTTATAATTTAACATTGACTTTACCACTTATAAAGTCACTTTCACTTTATAAAGTCACACTTAGGAAAAGAATTATTTGGACACTTTTCCTTAGGTAGAGACTAACCCATGGGAAACCACTTGTCCAAGGTACATTAAAAATCAACACTCCCTCTTACCGAGGAAAGTGTTTCTCACCACACCCCTCTTGTCCCTGAAATGACCATGCTTGCCTCTTGGCAAGGACTTCGTGAGAACATTGGCCACCTGCTCATCTGTTGATATATACTCCAGCTTCACTGCCCCCTTCTGAACATAGTCCCTGATGAAATGATATCTGATGTCAATGTGTTTTGACCTGTCATGAAACACTGGATTCTCCGTGAGTTTAATGTAACTCTGATTATCACAGTGAATAACCATTGGTCTCAACTCCTGATCAAATAGGCCATACAATATCTTACGAAGCCAAATGGCCTCACAACTAGCCTGGCTAGTAGCCATATACTCAGCCTCGGAAGAGTTCAAAGCCACTGACTTTTTCTTTCGACTAAACCACGACACAACTGTCGAACCCAATTCGAAGCAACACCCTGAAATTCCTGTCAGAAGCACACCCTACACAGTCTGCATCTGTGTACCCTGCCAACCTCACTCCATCTCCCCACTTATAGTCTAGACCATAATCAACAGTCCCCTGCACGTAGTGAAGAATGTGCTTTGCAACTACCCAGTGCACCCTCCTAGGCTCAACCATGAACTCGCTAAGTGTGTTCACTGCAAAACATATATCTAGCCTAGTGTTAACCAGATACATCAGGGACCCAATAAGCTACCTATACAATGTGGGATCCACCAAACTAGAATTTGAAGCATGAAGCTTCTTCTAGTTGGTGATCATAGGTGTAGACATGGGTCTACAATCTACCATGTGAAATCTACTCAACACATCCACAACATACTGCCCCTACCCCAGAAAGATATGCCCCTCCTCCTGCCACACCTCAAGCCCCAAAATGTAATGCATCAGCCCAATGTCCTTCATCTCAAATTCCATAGCAAGATCCTCCTTGCAACCACTAATTAGTCTCTATGTCCCATTAATGAACAAGTCATCAACATACAGCACAAGGATGAGAGGATCATCCCCTACAACAATGTAGTATAGGTCGGATCTGCGTCACTCTTCGTGAAACCTGTTGAAGTTTCTAAGTCTACCAGTTAGAAAGCCTCCATGCACTTTGTCTAATTTATTCCTACCTACTTGTTATTTTACCTAACAAGTTATTACAATGTAAATATTGAAAATAAACACTAGTGCATGCTCAACATATTACAGATCAACAACTAAAGGAAACAGAAACAATCACACCATATGACACCATTATTTTTGGACCAATGTCCCTGGAAAAACCCAATGTGGGAAAACCGGTGCAACTATCTAAGGGTTTTCTTATCAAACAATATCAGAGTACAATCTGGGTGCCAAAGCTGACCTACCCAAGAGAATTTCCTTGGCAGTAATACCTCTCAGTTTCTGACAAATCTCCTGGCCGAAACCACGAATAATCCTTCCGGCAGCTACTCAACACTAATCTGCCCCAAAAACCCCAGCGTTAGCCTCTCTCTGGACTGTGTCAGCCCCTCTCTGCCTAGCAATGCCACTACGTCACCCCGGATGGGTCTGTGTTAGCCTTAGGAGGCCCTGCATCAGTCCTCTGGCCCTCTGCATCAGCAACACTAGCCTCTCTGAGGCTCTGCGCAACTCCGGGATACCTCTGCGTGAGCCCTGGCTGGCTCTGCGTCACTCTCCCCGGCTACTGCACTGCTCTCCCAGCACTATCTCTGCCTCTTTGTTTCTCTGTACTCAAATGCCCCTCAGCTGCATCTCCCGATCACTAATTCTATCTCTCTTAGCAAACCCTGCTCTAGAGAATAGAATGACTGATCATCTAGTGTATTCTCGAAGTGACCCTCAAGCCTCCTCTTATACTTTTCCTGTTGACATCTCAATGGCCGAGATTAAGTCCCTAATCAATGACTAAGATTAGATCTAGCTTGATCCATGTCTTCTGGACCATTCTAACACAGATTCATATTAATACACATTAATATTTTATTTTCCCTAAGTTTAGACTTAGAGACTCTATTAAAAATATTAATTATTTTAATATCTCCTAATCTTCTTAGAATCTGCCCAAACCCTTTCTGGGTATTGGATATCTCATGTGCCCTAGCCTCTCCACAAAATTTTGTGGCTAGGGCACATCCGATGCTACCCCAAATCAACACTCCCTCTTAGCGAGGACTGTGTTCTCGCAATACTCCTCACTGAGTATTACTCTGATCATCCGACATCGATACCTGTGCTCATGTTAGGCCTTCCTTCCCAACATCCTCTGCACTGCTGCATCATGTATTGCTGCCCATGGTTCTGCCACTGCCACTGCTGCATCATGTATTGCTGCCCATGGTTTTGCCACTACCACTGCTGCATCTGTACAACAACTTCCTCTGCATTCGTGCCGCTGCTAGTCCTTTCTCCCAGCACTGCATCCGCACTACTCCTCCTCTCATCATGTTGCATCGTGCTGCCCATTGCGGCACTGCAGCTCAGTTACTGAGAAGTAACTAACTAATCTTCCAACCTGACCTCCCTGTTGGGCTAGAGACACCCACTGATGTTGAAGCTCCCTCTGCCGCTGACAAGTGCTCACTCTCTGACTTCTGCGTTGCTGCAACAACTCCCTGCATCTTGCACCGTTGCACATATCTTTGTGCCATCCCGCACTAGTGCAACACTCCTGTGCCTCTCACACTGTTGCAGCCTACTAGCCTCGCGCTGTCTCAGGACTCCTGCACTGTAGCTCTCTCTTCCGCTCCATCCGCATCTGTCTCTACCCGACTTAGCTGGTCCTGCTACTCCTCTTCGGGGCTCCTGTAGCAAGGTCTAATCCAAGAGGCTGGGTACGTCGAGGATCCTAACCCTCATCGCCTGTAGTTTGCCTGACTACAGCTTGATGTCTCCCCACTTCCGCTCAAGTGGTGCATGTGCACTCATGGCACAGTCATCGTCTGTCAAAACTTCCTTCTCTGCCCTTGTTGGCGCTGCCTTGGTCTCGGAAGACTCTCCCTTACTCTTCTTCCTTGGACACTAGGTCGCATAATGACCCAGCTCCCCACAGTGGAAGCACTTGATCTTGGATAGATCCTCCTTCTTCCGCTTCTCCTGCTTTCCCTTAGATGCTAGGGCAACATCTTTCTCCTACTGCTTGACTTTGATCCCCTTGCTGCTGCTACCCGTCTTCGACTGTCGTCTGATCTCTTCCTGGCAAAGAGCCGCCCACATCTCATCCCAAGGTGGAAGTGTCCCTCGGCCTAGTATACTCTAGACAAATACTTCCTAGTCTTCTGAGACTGCATTCAGGGTCATCATCACCATCAACTCTTGATCCGGCGTGGCTTCTATAGCAGTCAACTGATCTCGGATATTGTTCAGTCCTCCGAGGAAGGTGTCAATCGGTTCTCCCTTCTTCATCTGATATGACCTCAACTAATTCTCAAGTAGCACTCTTCTCTGCACAAAAGTATGTTGGTACAATTTCTTGAGGGCCTCCCACATCTCATATGCCATTTCTCGGCAATGTGTGGTACTAAATGGTCCTTGATGCCGTCAAGGATGATGCTCTTGGCCCTCGCCATTGCCTCCCCATACTTGTCGTTACATTGGGGTCGACTGGGATAGCTATTACCTTCAAGGCGAAGTTCTTGACACGATTTCTATCAAGTACAGATAAGATTCTGGCCTTCCAGACTACGAAGTTCGACGCTCCGTCCAGTCTATCCTGGTCTCTTACTCTGTGTAGTGCCATGATGCTCCTCTACTTCCCTCCTGGAAGTTCTCTATTCAACTCCTCTGAGTCTCTACATCTCGTCTGGAAGTTCTCTTCCAGACTCCCTCTGAGTCCTAATTTCCCTCTTGGAAATCATTCTGCCTCTATCGAGCTGCCCCTTGCTCTGATCGTCTTGTGCAACCGCACCACTGATCCAGGTTCCTCGGTAGCAACTCCTCTGGCCTTGCTCTGTCAGGTACTGTTCTGACTACAGTACCTCACCTGCTCCACTTTGCAATATTCCCACATTCTTCTAAACCCCAGCAACCTGAAGGTGAGAGCTCCTAGGCTCTGCGCAATATCGGCACTAGCGACCCAGCCTCCTCAGCCAAGTGCGTCAGCCTTCCCAGCTACTGCGTGGCTCTGCGTGAGGCTCCTTTTGCCTTCCTTATCTTTTGCGTTGCCTCTTCTCGGCTCACCCTTGATGACGCAGGCACTACATCACCCTTCCCTTCTTGCTGCTTTGCTAGAAACAACTTTTGTCACCTCGAGACAACTATTTTTTGTTGCTATTGCTCTGCTCGGCTAATGTCCTTAGTCCTCCTGTGATCTGCAATCACGCACTGATACCATGTTGAAGTTTCTAAGTCTACCAGTTAGAAACCCTCCATTCACTTTATCTAATTTATTCCTACCTACTTGTTATTTTACCTAACAAGTTATTTACAATGTAAACACTGAAAATAAACACTAGTGCATGCTCAACATATTACAGATCAGCAACTAAAGGAAACAGAAACAATCGCACCATATGACACCATTATTTTTGGACCAATGTCCCCGGAAAAACCCAATGTGGGTAAACCGGTGCAGCTATCTGAGGGTTTTCTTATTAAGCAATATCAGAGTACAATCTGGGTGCCAATCTGGGTGCCGAAATTGGCCTACCCAACAGAGAATTTCCTTGGCAGTAATACCTCTCAGTTTCTGACAAATCTCTTGGATGAAACCCCGGATAATCCTTCCGGCAGCTACTCAGCGCAAATCTGCCCCAAGAACCCCAGCGTCAGCCTCTCGCTGGACTGTGTCAACCCCTCTTTGCCCAGCGATGGTGCTGCGTCAGCCTTAGGAGGCCCTGCGTCAGCCCTCTGGCCCTCTGCGTCAGCAATGATGGCCTCTCTGAGGCTCTGTGCAGCTCCCAACTACCTCCACGTGGCCCTGCGTGAGCCCTGGCTGGCTCTGTGTCACTCTCCCCAGCTACTGTGCTGCTCTCCCGGCACTATCTCTACCTCTTTGTTTCTTTGTATTCAAATTCCCCTCAGCTACATCTCCTGATCACTAATTATATCTCTCTTAGCAAACCCCACTCTAGAGAATAGAATGATTGATCATCTGGTGTATTCTCCAAGTGACCCTCAAGCCTCCTCTTATACTTTTCCTGTTGACATCTCAATGGCCGATATTAAGTCCCTAATCAACGACTAATCTTAGATCTGGCTTGATCCATTTCTTCTGGACCATTCTAACACAGATTCATATTAATACACATTAATATTTTATTTTCCCTAAGTTTAGACTTAGGGACTTCATTAAAAATATTAATTATTTTAATATCTCCTGATGTGTTTAGAATCTGCCCAATCCCTTTCTGGGTATTGGAGATCTTATGTGCGCCGGCCTCTCCACCAAATTTCATGGCTAGAGCACATCCGATGCTACCCCAATCAACAAAACCCATCTGCTGCAAGTAGATATCAATCCTAGAATACCAAGCTCTTGGAGCTTGCTTAAGTCCATGGAGTGCTCGCCTCAACTGACGTACATGGCTCTCCCGCCCAAGTACCTCAAAGCCCTGTGGCTGCTCAACATACGCCTCCTTCTCTATAACTCCATTTAGAAATGCAACCTTCACATCCATTTGATGGATCTACCAACCCATTTCTGGAACAATAGAAATAAGGGACTGGATAGCAGTGTACCGAATTACGGGAGCGAAGGTCTCATCATAGTCATCTCCCTCTATCTGTGAGAACCCTCTAGCCACAAACCTCACCTTGAACTTCTCAATACTACCATCCGCAACATGCTTGATCTTGTAGAGCCACTTGGAAGTCACAACTGGCTTGCCCTCAGGCCTAAGCACCACTTCCTAGACATTGTTCTTAATGATAGAGGCATACTCCTCCACCATAGCCTCTCTCCATACCTCCTGGTTGGCAACCTCCTCATAGCTAGTAGGCTCAGAGTCAACAATGCTGGTAGCCTTGGCTACATAACTGCAAAACTGCTCAGGTGGCACATTGTCCCTATTCACCCTCTTCGGAGGACCAACAGTCTCTGCTTCCGTCAGGGTATCTTGAAGCCACTTGGGCCTCCTCTTCCCTGAAAAAGCTTCCCCATACGGAACCTCATCCTCTGCCCCCCAGTCTAGTGAACTTGAAGGTCTACCAACTAACCTTGGTGTGCCTGTACCAACACTTGTCCTCGAAGAACCTGTATTGGCACCTATGCTTGTGTTAGCTAAAGTGCCATGTGAACTCTGCACCTATAGACTCCCTAAAGAAGTTTTCGGTGAAATCACCACTGGTACCCCAGATGTCACTGACACTAAAGTACCTCCTATACCAGTCAATCCAGAACCCTGAGGTCTTGTTCCCTGTACCTGACCTCCTTGCTAAGGAGAAGTGTGTGACTCTCTCTCATCATACTCCCGTGATCTCCGATAGGCCCTCTCCTCCTCGAACTTCACATCTCTCCTAATCACCACTCTCCATTTAGAAGGAATGAAGATCCGATAGGCCTTCGAAGTCTCGCTGTAACCCATAAAGATACCCTTCTCTTCCATGGGTTCCAGCTTCGTCCTCTTCTCCTTGGCGATATAAGAATATGTGAGACATCTAAAGATACGAAGATGTCCCACATGAGGGTTTTCTCCAGTGAAAGCCTCCTTCGGAGTCATATTCCCCAATACTCTACGAGGACTCCTGTTCTGAAGATAAACAACAGTATTGCAGGCCTCAGCCCACAAAAGCAAAGGCTACCCATAATCATGAATCATCGCTCTAGCAGCCCCAACAATAGCTCTATTCTTCCTTTCAGACACCCCCTTCTGCTGGGGTTGTAAGGAACCGTGAACTCTCTCCTAATGCCCTCCTATGCATAGAAGTCGGAAAACCCACCATCGGTGTACTCACCACCATCGTCTGACCTCAAGACCCGAATCTTCCTAGCTGTCTGCTTTTCCACAAGAGCTTTGAACTCTTTAAAGCGACAGAAGACCTCACCCTTGGTCTTCAGGAAATATATCCAAGTCCTCCTAGAGTAGTCATAAATGAATATAACATAATACTCATAACCACCCAAAGACACATGAGACATACGACCACTAATATCAGTATGAATCAAGTCTAGTATACCTGTAGATCTGCAGTCGCTCGCTGGGAATGCTAACTTGGTGTACCTGCCCAAAGCACACCCTCTGCAAACCTCATAATGCTCGACATTGAAATCAGGAACTCCAATAGTGATCTCCCTCAGTACTCTCAAAGCTCCATGATGCATATGCGCCATCCTCCGGTGCCATAACTCGCACAAGTCTCTACTGCTAGTGGTACTAGTGTGAGTGCTACCAGATGTGCTACTCACCAATGCTTTTGCCGACTAAAAAATAAACCTGTATAGTTTCCCAGAGCGGACTCCAATCACTTTGGCCGAAGTGATGGAAGCTCCCCTAGGATGTATCAATACCTGCCCTTATGAGAAAGTGACATCAAACCCTTTCTCCTCCATAGCAGACACTGAAATCAAGTTCTTCTTCATCCCCGGAACATACAAAACATCCGTGACCTTCAAAGGAGGCAAAGACTCTCTCTCAAAGGTCACAATCCCCACACCAATAGCTCTCATAGTGCGGTCATCTCCTAGTACAATCTCAATATCAAGTGCCCTCTCTGCAAGCTCTGAAAAGAACTCCCATGCACCTTTCATATGGCAGGAAGCCCCGCTATCTATGTACCCCACATCAGATGATGTACTCCTACTAGATGTAGAAGTAATAAATGCAAAGTCTTGGTCAAACTGTGAAGTAAACTGCTTCACCTCTGCTGAAGCTGCAGTGCCCTTCTTCCCCTTGTTCTTCCTCTCAAGACACGCAGCAGCATAGTGTCCCATCTTCTGACATGCCCAACATTTGACTTTGGACATATCCGTATCCTTCTTCTTCTTCTTCTCCTTTCCCTTAGCCCCATCTGATGAGGCCGTTTTCTTGGCCTTCCCTTGTTTCTTCCCCCTGGTTGTCAAGGCTACATCCTCCTCATGTTCTATCTTCACCCCACCACTGCCAGTGTTTTGTATCTCATGCTGCACACAATCATCCTAGAATCTCTCCCAATTGGGAAGATTCTCCCTAGAGGTAACAGCATCTCCAAAAACCTCCCAAGGCTTAGGAAGTCCTGCTATAGCTATCCTGACTAACTCTATGGGTGCAACTGCCTCACCAATAGCAATCAAATCATCACTTACCTGTATGACCTACCAAGATAATGAACTACGCTTTCAGCCTTTGTCATCTTAATGTTATTCAATTGTTCTTTGAGTACCATCTTCCTGCTCTCATTGGTACTCTGATAGAGAGTGGTTAGGGATGTCCACATCTGATATGTATATGTGTTTGCTCTCACTTGAGGAACCACATGATCCTTTAGATTGCCCATCAAAATCCTTTTTGCCTTTGCATTATTTTTTGTGAATTCAACAAGTTCATCTACAACAGTAGGAGGTACAACCACTTGCCGCACTATGTCCCAAATTGTTGCCTCCTCAAACACTGTCTAAATTTTGTCCTTCCAAATGGCATAGTTGGATATCCCATCCAGTCTGTCCTCTATCCTAAGAACATGGCCATGACTGTTGTCTAAAATTTACAAAACCAAGAAAAAGGAGAGATGAACTTTCCAGCACACCTTGCTGTCCCAAAAGTTTAGTCTGTGTGAATTTCACCGTGCTGTCCCAAAATATCAGTTTGTTGTCCATGTTAGGATATTCCGACACATAGGAAATAGTTAAGTACAACTTGGTCTAGTATAGGGTTAGGTAAAGTGTGTTTCTTTACTATGTACATTTTCTAACTTACAATCCGACGGTCACGATATGTAGTGATCCGACAGTTCATTCTCTCCTCGGTATTACCGACACTTGATCCGTGGCTTGACACCCGATTGGTCCATGATTTCTATTTAAAGCGCATGGAAGGTCATTTGTAGGGTAATCCGTCTATGAGAGAAGCTTATGTAAATTTTCATTCTTTTATTAATAAATTCCCTGAAGTGGCCGCGTTGGCTTAGGCCGTGGACTGTTTCCGTCTTTGAGGGTTTTAACCACGTCAAAAATATTGGTGTATTGATCTACGATCTGGTTGTGAGCGGTGTCTTTTGGTGTTCTGTCTGAGGAACTTACCCTGTAAATTCCTACATGGTATCAGAGCTATTTGAGGGCCGCGTCCGTTGGTGATCCAAATCTGAAGCCGGTAGAACTGCATCCGACTGTTGTTTCCCAGATCTACTGTTTCTGACTACTTTCGGGCCGAGAGGACTGCTCTATTGTGTTGGGAGCATCTGTTCCAGTGAGGAACCCCTTTCGTTTCACGCGAAAAGGTTTCCGGTAGCCCAAGTTGCGTCATTTTTAAGATCTGGAGGTATACAGTGTTTATTTGCAGTTTACAGTTATTTTCTCTCTGTTTATTTCGGTTTCAGTTTATTTAGCTTTTTTTATTACCGGATCTATACCTTTCATTTCTACGTATGCTCTTTGCCCTGCGACTCTGTGCGATCTGGGCAAATCAGAAACAGAAAGGAAGGATTTTTCTCATGCGTATGCTCTTTTCCCTGCGCCTTAGTGTGATCTCAGAAAATCAGAAACATTGAGGAAAATATTTAGTTTCCGGCTAAAGCTAACTTCGAGCCGTAAGGTTCGTTTTCTTTGCATGTCCGTGTTGGGTTTTGTGTTTTTTGTTTTGTAGGGAAAAAGAGCTTTCTCAAAGCAAGCACGCAACCCAAAGCATCAACCCCCCCTCTCTCTCTCTCTCTCAAATTTTTTGTATAGCTCAATTGGTTCAAAGCTATTTTAAGAGAGTAGAGGTCTTGGGTTCAAATCTCCTTTTTGTGAGGGCGGATTTTTCATTTCCGCACATTCCCGCACTTCGTCGGCATCTTCAACAACTTTTTTTCAAAAAGCCATAACTTCTTCATCCGGAAGCCGTTTTCAGAGCCGTTTTTTTAAACCAGCCTAATTTTTCGAGATCTATCCATTGGAACACTTAGTTTCAACATCTTTAGCTTCAGTTTCCGTTGAAATGGAAAGTCAATACCAAGTTACCCTTGACAGCACCAACTACTTCCAATGGTTGTCCTACATTGAGGATTTACTTAGAAGTAAAGGTCTCTACAGAATAGCCTCAGGTCAAGAAAAGAAACCGAAGGATGAAGATAAGGCTACTAAATGGGAAAATAGGCAAGATCAAGCACGTGGATTGATAGAGATGTCTATTTCTCCAGATCTTAGATTCCATATTGCAGAACTTGATACTCCTGATGAAGCAATGAAACAAATCAATAAAGTTTTTGGGATTAAAAATGAACTTAGAGCCCATCAACTTGAAAATGAGTTGCTTACATTGGACCCTAATAATTTTTCTTGCATTGAAGATTTCTTGTCCAAGTTCAAGACCCTTAGATATCTCTTGAAAGGTGTTAAGGTTAAGAAAAAAGATAGTAACCTTATCTTTTCCATTCTTACTAAGTTGGGACCAGCCTACTCTGTGTTTGTTTCCACCTTCCATTCTACAAGAGAAGCCTTCATTTCTCAAGGAACAGACTACAAGTCCCCTTCCTTTGACTCTTTTTGTGATTTTTTAATAAAAGAACAAGAAAAACTCTTACACCTTGGTCTTCTTAATCTTGGAAACTCTTCCAAGAAAGCGTTAGCCGCCCAGCAGCGACCAAATTCAAAGAATCCTAAGAAGTCATATCCTAAAAAGAATGGTCCTAAACCAAACAAGGGTCCTAAGCAATCTCAACCTCAAAATGAAAAATCATTTCAACAAAATGATAAGACAAATAAAAACAAATGGAAGAAGACTGATAGACATTGCAACTTTTGTAATCGAGATGGGCACTTAGAATCCAAATGCTTTAAGAAGATGGAAGCCTTGGAAGCAGTGATGAAGAAACATAACATCCATTTGGAGCATTCTTCAACTTCAACTTCATCTTCAGGAATGGCACTTTCTGCATGTGGTTGTCAATCATCTCGGTCTGATTATGCATTAAATGTATCTTCTTCTTCTCATTCTCATGAGTGGCTCATTGATTCTGGAGCTTCTTATCACATGGCCAAAAACAAGTCTGCTGACCCTAATGATCGGAAGTCTACTGCCGGTTATGTGTTCACTCTTGGTTCAAGACCTATTACATGGGCTTGCAAGAAACAAGGTGCCATTTCTCTTTCATCAGCAGAAGCAGAGTATCGTGGTGTCGTAGAAGCTAGTAAAGAAGCCTTGTGGCTTCGTCAGATCCTGTCAGATTTTGGCTTTCAGCAACAGCATCCGACTACACTTTGGTGTGATAATCAAAGTGCCATTCAACTATGCAAAGATCCAGTCCAACATCAGCGCAGCAAACACATTGAACTGCACATGCACTTCATCAGAAAGCTCATTCACGACCATGTTCTTGAAGTGCAATATTGTTCAACAGATGATCAAGTTGCAGACATCTTCACAAAGGCTCTCACAGAGGCGAAGTTCACTAAACTTCAATTTATGGTTGGAGTTCAGGAAGTTGTCACTAAGGGGGGATAGGCTCTAGTGCCTCCTTCCTTCTCCTATTGTGTCATATTTGTAAATCCTTCAATCCTATCCCAAGTTTTTCTTAAGGGGGGATGTTAGGATATTCCAACACATAGGAAATAGTTAAGTACAACTTGGTCTAGTATAGGGTTAGGTAAAGTGTGTTTCTTTACTATGTACATTTTGTAACTTACAATCCGACGGTCACGATATGTAGTGATCCGACGGTTCATTCTCTCCTCGGTATTACCGACACTTGATCCGTGGCTTGACACCCGATTGGTCCATGATTTCTATTTAAAGCGCATGGAGGGTCATTTGTAGGGTAATCCGTCTATGAGAGAAGCTTATGTAAATTTTCATTCTTTTATTAATAAATTGCCTGAAGTGGCCGCGTTGGCTCAGGCCGTGGACTGTTTCCCTCTTTGAGGGTTTTAACCACGTCAAAAATACTGGTGTATTGATCTGCGATCTGGTTGTGAGCGGTGTCATTTGGTGTTATGTCTGAGGAACTTACCCTGTAAATTCCTACAGTCCAAACCACTGTTTGCTATCCCAAACTACTATCTGTTGTTCAAACTGCAATTTTCAGCGTGTAGCTTCGATACCATGTTGAAATTTGATGACTAAAAAGTTTCTTGCAATCCCAACCCGATTTTAATTTCACCTTATCACTCCCATTTAGTTAAATGCCCTTTCCCATAAGCATACATTCAACATATACAATTCTGGAAATGGAATTTTCAGATTAAAACACATGCGAGTGTCAATGCATGATGAAAGTAAATATGGACATAAACAAACCAGAAACACGCATAAAAATACACAGATTTTTGGTCAACTTAGACCCAGGCAAAACCCCTTCAATCTTCTCCAGGGAAAACGTGTTAGAGAGCTCTTCAAATTTATTTATCTTTCAAGTTCAAGAAAAAATACATTTGCAGACAACACAAAATGCAACTTATCTCTTCAGCGCAAAACTCCTTGAAAACTGTGCCCACTTTGTCTCGATTTTCGTGCCCACTTGAAGTTGAAAATATGTATTGTACGGATTTTTTTCTTTTTTTAGAAAACTTCTCTCGAACGGCATGCAGCTCAAAACATTAAATGATGTTCGTATTGTACTTTCTGTTGTCTTCTCTGCCTTGATTTTTGTGCCCAGCTTTGCCCAGAAATCACTCTTTTAGCTTGTTGCAAGAAATTTCTCCTTTAGAACTTTTCTCCAGCTCTCAGCCTCCTTTCTCCAATCTGCTCATGAAGAATGAATGCAGTCTTTCTGTTCTTTTCCCCCTTTTGTTTCCCTAAATGACTTTTGGGCAACCCTAAAATCTAATGGCTCAGATTCATTTAGATCAAAGGATGAGAATAAATGTGCATTTAATTCTCACTTTCTATTTTTTAACTCACCCATTAAATAAAGTAGCCACATTGTACTTTATGTCTAAAGTCACTTTTCACTTTATAATTTAACATTGACTTTACCACTTATAAAGGCACTTTCACTTTATAGAGCCACACTTAGGAAAATAATTATTTTGGACACTTTTCCCTAAGTAGAGACTAACCCATGGGAAACCATACACTGACACTGCTCCCACAAGTTGAGCCAAGACTATGAACTCTGATACCACTGTAATATTCCTAAAAGGAATTTACAATGATAAACAAAGCATACATAGCAAAAACACACACACAAAATGTCATAATCTGCGCTAAGCTGAGCCATTTTATTAATATAAATGCGGGGTACAAGATAACATCAGAATGCATGCACTTGGGCTTACCCAAGGCAAGCTAACAATGCCTAGATGATGAAATCAGCTGCTTGGACACAAGTGTAGTTGTCCCCAACAAAGCTTTGCACTGTCCCTCTGAAAAGTGAAAACTACAATGTTGGCTGCAAACAATGGCTACTAGGACCTCTTACGGTGTTCAGAAAAATATGGGAAATTAACATTGGACTCTCTTCCAATAACCCACAAAAACCCACGAAGGAATTGGCCAAATGTTGACATCGGTATTTCGGCCCAATTTTTACTAGCTCCTCCAGCTACTAGGTATTTTGACCCACCAGTAAATGATGCTGCTAAATGCCCCCAAAATGGCTGAGATATTCAGCATTCTCCTTCGAAACTCCTCCACGAAACTTAGCCCCAAATTCCTTTTTCTCCTTGTGTCGCACATGTGGCACGAAATAGAATTGTGATGGCCCTACCTAGTCTTTGCTAATCCCACTCCACAAACACACTGCAACACTTCCGGATTGATCTTAAGATGATGGATACTCCCTCCAAGAGCTGCCACTCGAGGTCCACCGAAGCAAGGGTGAGATTCTCGCTTGAAAATCTCTTGTGCTCAACAGCGCATGCAGACTTGGCTTCTAGCTCAAGCGTGCTAGTCAAAGTGAATGTTCAAATGATCAAAGATGCCCAAAATGAGTGCCTCCTATTTTGTCATTGTGTCTCCCATTTGCCCACGTGGAGCCCAGCCATCAAACCCTTCATCCTTTCCATCCAAGAAATGTGTATTTCCAAGAGGGGAGCATATTTTCTCATTGGAGTGGTCCCCACCATCCACTAACCATTTTATTTTTTCGTTTTCTCCTAAGTTGT
Source organism: Pinus tabuliformis (assembly GCA_031772625.1). NCBI lineage: Eukaryota > Viridiplantae > Streptophyta > Pinopsida > Pinales > Pinaceae > Pinus > Pinus tabuliformis. Next base: position 975,708,497 of record CM062816.1, on the reverse strand, counting down.
GCTCTTGCCTTAGCTCCAAAACTCAAGTGGGGTCCAGCAACCCACTTTTCCCAAGTGAAAGTGCAAAATATGACAAAATTGGCAAAATTGATATTTCCCCTTAGCAATATTGCTAAGTGGGAATATCACATTTGAGCGGTAACAGGTCGGACTGCCATCCAGTGGTAGTTTGGTGGGTTTACCACAACTAAACCAGCTTCAATTCTTTGTGCATCATTTCATGTGGGTCTGCATGATAAGCCCTTAAGTGACACATCCCAAGAGATGGACTCAAGACAAAAAATGGGGAGCTTTTCTTAAGAAAAAAAAATCATTCTAGAATACATAAAATAGTACCCCAAGATGAGTGATTAGATTAAAGAAGCAACACAAATATTTTTTTTTATTAACTACTCATAATTAGGGTAGATATAAGCATATCAAAACCCTCATATCTTTGTTAATGTATAGTACTATTGTTTATGTTGTTTCTCATATTCTATTGAATCTTGCGTTGACAATCCATTTTTCTACATCCATAATTATCTTGAGCTTCTTCAGCTTTTGAGTAGCCTGCTACATGTCCTGAATCTTCACTTAGCAAAAAAGCATCTTCATTTATTTTCCCAATCTGTAGTGTTTGCTGTGAACAAAATAACTTTTGGGACAGTGTCCAGGCAAGCAATATTCTTCTGTCAGGGGTTTATAGCTGTATCTAAATCGCTACTGAATGCATAGTTTTGAACTTGTTCTAAATTGTTTGCAGGAATTCATGAGGCAATCACTGCAAATTTGCTTGATTCATACAGTTTATCTCTGCTCAATCCTTATATGGTTGTATTCTTTTCCATACCTTACAGTATGTTTTTCAAGTTTGAACGGTATTTATCAGAAGTTATTGTTTTGTGGAATCAAATGACTGAACCTCTTTGTTGGCTGTGGAATCCATGGGTCAATTACTCTTCCAGCCCAATCTAAGTGCAGCCTGGCTCTTTCAGAAAGCAATGTCTGCCCAGCCATATGACAATGTTTCTCCAGACTTCATTAATGATCTCCTCTCAGCGAACTTTAAATGCATGCAGGTTCATTCTTTAACAATCCGTGATAGGCATTTCATTTGGCTTACAGATATAAAAGATGCACATTTAAGAATAATCAAGATGACAGGAGCTGATTGTTATGAATTACATTCCTTTCAGAGGCTGGGAGATCCAGTCCTACGTCCATTTCTTCAGGTTCTGTTCCAAACCTGTCCCTTTTGCAGCAGAAGCATGAGTCTAGGCAGATGAATCAATATAAAGTGTTGTGTCTGTTTTCAGATTCTATCAGGATTTGACCAACTGGCAAAGAAGACTAAATTTCTCACTTTGTTCTTTGTTTGTGAACTCAGGACGTAATACAGTTCAAACCATTAGCGAAGTCTCTTGGATTGATTATGTTGACATATCCTCAACTCTTGCCTTCAATATTTTATCAGGTTTTATATATTAGCTATCTTAAATTGGTTGTTGTTATGAAATCCAGCAATGTTAGTTTGTCTTTGTCGTTCTAAACTCAAGAAACAAATGCCAAGCCAGATTGATTTGAAAATTAAACTCATTATAACTGACAAGGAAATTCCTATGGACCTTGCAGACTTCCTCATTATAGCTCATCTATAACTTGATGGAATTACTTAGTATTTCAGCCAAGGAACCATAAGGAAAAACAAAGCATGGTACCAAATAATCACCAAATCAACAAAGGAAGACCGAGGACTATTACCCCTGATTTCAGGAGGGGTACATATGTACCTCCTCATTTTTGGCAGAACCATTATAATCCCAAAGAATGCAAGTCAAAAGCCCTGTAACCCATGTGGAGGCCCTATATTCCTAGGCCTAGTTTGGTCGTTGATGGCCTGTCCTTTTGAGCTAAGTCCTTGGTCATTTTGTCCTGTATAGGATCGGGGGAATTTGGATGGATCTCAAGGGTACTTATGGTTTAGAAGAGCCAGAAGTTTTTAGGGATGATCACCAGTGTAGAGGCCAATCCAGCCCACATCGAGTGCACCTATGTCATTCCCAGTTGGTTGTGCCATTGAGCTTGTTGCATTCTTTGGCCACGGTATATTTATTAGACAGTTCTCAACATGGCAGTCTCACAATTTTTTAGTATGTTTATGCTTCCCAATGAATGTGGTCTCAAAAGGCAAAAAGTTAACTTAGTCTTAAAATACTCAACAAAACTCATAGATGACAAGCCACGTTGAAATTTTTCCAAAATATGAAGGCATCATCAAGAAAATAGCAGTCAAAGGTGGTCTAGCAGTTGGTGGGGTTTCCAGCTGGCATAACAGGGGCAGATTTTGATAGAATGAGACATGCAATACATCAACAGCATCTTCAGAATCATTCAGATGTAATATTCCTAATTAGCCATGGCTAATTGGAATATTCGATTTTGTCCAAATTTTGCCTTCTATAGTTATTTTGTAAATAAAAAAGTAAGGAAGGGGGACATAACTCACTTTTAGAATAAAAAGTCACTTCCTAGTAGCACAACGTTGTGACTTAAAGGGGAGCCAAGGGGGCCAAAGGGGGGACGCAGAAATGGAGCCCACGCAGACACATGGAGGGACTGCGCAGGAGGGAAGACACATGTGGCAAGAGGGGAATCACGCAGGAGGAGGTGAGCCTTGGGATTGAGAGAGGCAAGGGCTATAAATGAGAGAGGAGCCCCCTCATTTTGATCATTCAGTTATGAGCATTTGTGATAGTCATTTCGACTTAGAGCACGCTGGCTATTTAGTTAGTCTGCAGCACTGTTTAGTGCATTGAGTGTCTTCGTTCGAATATCTCACCCTTAGCCCCGGGGGACTTTGAGTGCCTGCTCGGGCAAGGTATTTCCATTGGCATTTCAGCAGTAGATACTTCAGCATTTCAGCAATAGTTTATCAGCATTTTGGAGGACTGCGCAGCACTGAGAGAGGGACGCAGTTCTGGAGGACTGCGCAGCACTGAGAGAGGGACGCAGTTCTGGTTTGGTGCTGGGAGGTAGAGCAGGGGATCAGCCCTTGCAGCTGGAGAGTTTTTGGCAGGGGTTTTAGGCATATTTTTGGAGGGTTGCATTCAGTGGCAGCGCAAAGCACTGAGAGACTGCGCAGAACCCCAAGGGGGTGATTTTCAGGGGTCGGCCATTCCAGGAGAGCTTTCTGGGTTTTTCTGGGTTTCTTGAGTAGAGTCCGATTCCAGAGTTTCAGCCTTTTCTGAGGAGGGGAGCAGCCCCAAATCCTCATTTGATTTCTAGTAGCAGCAACAGCATAACAATGTCCCAACAGCTTGGACGCAGATCAGAGAGGGTCCATTCCTTCACTATTCTAAGTGTATTTCTTCACTTGCCTAGTGCAAGTAGAGGTGCCATCTTCCTGATCACCTCCTGTACTCATTTTATTACTCAGTATAATAAAATGGCTTAGCATTCTCTCGGCATTTCTTGTGTATCTGCTTATGGTTTATTTGATATATATCGTATCATTGTTATTTGTATCTCTTTGAGCATTCTCGGCTATTATAACACTTGTGTGTGTCTATTATACTCTTAGACAGAGTCTGGAAAGGACTAGGTAGCCTCCGGATCTTGTCCTCTTTTAGAGGCGACATATTTGGTAAATGCCCTCCTAGTCCATCTCTGGTTGGAGTTTGCTTGTGTTTGAGGTATATTCGTGTGGAGCTAGCAATCTATGACACCAGGGGAAAAACCCTATATCTATTACAGAGGATCGGAGATACAAAGACTCTGGGTGTAGGTTGGAGAACACTTACGGAGAGGGAGACTGTGTTCCGATAGTAGACGCAAAACAGGAGGAGCCTGTAGTGGACACGGAGCAGAGGGAGCCTGTGGTGGACGCAGAGCAGGAAGCTCCGATGGCAAATGATGACGGGAAGAGATTTGCGGATATGCTCCTCAAACCAGTGCAGGATCTATTGAGGCAGATTGAGGTGATGAGGCAGAGATTCACGGCAGTAGAGGCCAGACAGCGTGAGAGCCCACGGGTTTTCCAGGTTGGTGAGGGATCAGGCGCATCCCACCATTTGCCAAAGCAGCGTGATACTGCGTAGCAGGTGGCCTCACATGCCCCTACATGCTCTACCATGCCCACTTTCTTAGGAGCAGACACGGGGGCCGTAGCCCAGCAGGTGGCAGAGCCCGGACATATGGGCGATTATTTTGCAGAGTACCAGGCCTATGCACAGGAGTTCAGGGACGCCCTCTCATTCAAAGATTTTGTTCAGCTCTAGCGGGATAGAAGACCCCGCGACCATCACAGAGGGTACCGACATTACCATGATGGTGACATCCACCGTGCAGCGAGTAGATTCCACTTGCCTACGTTTGATGGTTCATCGAACAGCTCGGCAAAGTCTTGGGTGGAGAAGCTGGACATTTATTTCCAACTTAACCAGATGTCGGAGACAGAAGCCATCAAGGTGGCAACATTGCATTTGGATGGTGAGGCCCAGGATTGGTGGTTTCATGGGATGGTTACACTCGGGCACTCTACAGTGACAACATATGTTGAGTTTACCAGGAGATTGATGGAGCGATTTGACCGGAGGGATCCAAAGCAGCATTTTGTTGAGCTGACGAGGCTCAAACAGACAGGGAGCCCAGAGACCTACATTGCAAATTTCTTGAGGGTCTCCATGATGGTGCCAGCCCTATCCACGACGCGGAGGGTCTATATGTATGTTGAGGGGTTAACAGAGCCACTTCAGGGTCTAGTCCAATCCACTAGACCAGCCACACTCCAGGACGCTATCAATAGGACCCGAGACTTACAGGATGTCTTACCCAGGACCCGGACACCTTACCCCCAGAGATAGACTTTCCAGTCTAAGGGGAAGGACGTAAGGAATCCACCTCCAAAGGGGAATCCAGGACAAGTACAACTTGATGATGATGCCAAGAGGGAGCTGAAGAAGAAGCGGTTGTGCTTCACATGTTAGGAGTCGTGGGCACCGGGACATACATGTGTTGCAGCCTGCTGGCAAAGCACATTTTATTGAGGTCTTCTCTGAGAGCAGTGGAGAAGAGGATGACGAGGATGATGGGGAGGCCAGAGATAGCCATGCCGTACAGGGACCTTTACCACCTTCACCACCAGCAGCAGGAGGTGCATCATTTGCACCCACCGGAGAGGCCCTTGCAGCATTGCGAGGAGTTCTCAAGTATCTGACGCTACGCATACGAGGGACAGTACATGGCCAGCAAGTATCAGTTTTGGTTGACAATGGGGCAACCCACAACTTCATCGATGCACAGATGGTTGAGCGGAGAGGTATACAGACAGAGAGCTTCGATGGGTTTTCAGTCTTGGTCCCAGAAGATCAGACCATGACGTGTGCTCGTTATGTTCCAGAGCTTTCAGTGACAATGGGCACCTACACATTGACTGACCACTTTTTCGTGTTTGATATTCTGGACACCAACATGATATTGGGTGTTGAGTGGCTTATCACTCTAGGGAAGGTCACGACGGATTGGAAGACCCTAGAGATGGAGTGGGATGATGAGAAGACAGGGAGGCATGAGAAGATACGGGGACAGCACACATATCTGCCTCAAACTGTTTCGACTCATCGGATGGAGGCAGCCTTCCAGAAGGGAGACATAGAGTGGGCAGTGGAGCTGCGTGCATCAGAGGCAGGGACTACAGGGCAGTCAGTGCATCCAGAGATACAGTCCATCCTTGATCGGTATACCATAGTGTTTTGGGAGATTCCACCATGACAGCCACCGGATCGGGGGTTTGAGCACACCATCAAGCTAGAGCAGGGCATACAGGCAGTGATCACCACTTTATAGGCACCCCAAGGCCTACGGGATGAGATTGAGAGGGCTATCCAGGAGTTGCTGGCTCTTGGGCACATTCGACCAAGCACGAGTCCTTTTGCTTCTTTTGTGGTGTTGGTGAAGAAGAAGGACGATACGCTGAGGATGTGCATTGACTACAGGGCCCTGAACAAGAAGACCCTGAAAAACAAGTACCCCATACCCAGGATCGATGAGTTGATGGACGAGTTGAGAGGGGTACGTTTCTTTTCAAAGATTGATTTAAGATTAGGGTACCATCAGATTCGCGTGAGGGAGCAAGACATTCCCAAGACCGCCTTCAGGTGTCACTATAGGCACTTTGAGTTCTTGGTGATATCTTTTGGGCTAACCAACGCCCCAGCTAGATTTCAGTCCTACATGAATCACATCTTCCGTAGTCACTTGAGGAAGTCTGTGTTGGTATTCTTCAATGATATTCTCATTTACAGCAGGACTTGGGAGGAGCATCTCCAACACATTGAGACAGTATTACGTATCTTACAGGAGCAGCAGTTCTATGCCAGACTCTCCAAGTGTGAGTTTGGGTTGACAGAGATGTTATATCTGGGACACATCATAGGGGTGGACGAAGTGAGAGTCCACAGGAGAAGATCAGGGCCATCAGAGAATGGTCGGAGCCAAGAAATGTGACGGAACTTCGAGGATTCATTGGCATTTGCACGTACTACCGAAAGTTCGTCAAAGGTTTCTCACAACTTGCTGCACCCCTAACAAACTTGACGAGGAAGGGGGCATTCATTTGGTCGGATACAGCGTAACGAGCCTTTGACAGGCTCAAGGAGGTTATGAGCAGCTGCCCAGTGCTTGCATTGCTATATTTTACACAGCCATTTGTTTTGGAGTGTGATGCGTCGGGAGAGGGGATCGGCGCAGTATTGATGCAGGGAGGTCACCCTATTGCCTTTGAGAACCAGAAGCTTCTTCCGCACGAGAGTTTGTATTCTATATACGACAAGGAGATGCTGGCCATCATGCATGCATTAGCTAAGTACCGGCAATATTTGGTGGGCAACAGGTTCAGGGTGAGGACTGATCACAACAGCCTCAAGTTCTTTTTGGAGCAGAAGCAGTTACAGGAGAGGCAGCAGAAGTGGATCAGTAAGATCCAAGCACATGACTTTGACGTTGAGTATGTCAAGATGTGGTAGCAGATGCCCTTTCACGTAGACCGGCCACGTTGTCTCTTATGAGCTTGGATACAGACTGGAGGGCTCAACTCTTAGTAGAGTACTCCAAGGACAGGTTTGCATGTGAGATTCTGGACGGGTAGGTGGCAAATGACAGGTACAGATTGATCGATGAGATCATCTATTACAGGGATCAGATCTTCTTGACTAAGGGGTATCAGCTCAAGAAGAGGATACTCCAGGCATCACATGACTCACCATTGGCAGGCCATCAGGGGTTTACCAAAACCTACATGGCCATTAGAGAGAGGTTCTCATGGAAGGGCCTCAAGGAGGACGTACTCCAACATATCTAGGAGTGCAATGTTTGCCAAAGGAACAAGGGGGAAACGAGCCATCCCGCGGGATTATTACAGCCTCTTCCCATTCCGGAGGGGAAATGGGAGAGTATTTCGATGGACTTCATCACAGGGTTGCCCATGATACAGGGCAAGAATTGTATCTTTGTCATCATTGGTCGGCTGACGAAGTACGCACATTTCTTTGCCATATCCGCACATTATACAGTAGCACAGGTGGCCGAGCTGTTCTTCAGGGAGATCTTCAGGCTACATGGTCTTCCTAAGACCATCGTCAGTGATAGGGACAGCCGTTTTATGGGCGGGTTTTGGCAGGAGCTTTTCCGATTAGTGGGGACGAAGTTGACACCGAGTACCAGTTATCACCCACAGACGGATGGGCAGACAGAGATAGTTAACAAGTCACTGGAGGGCTACTTGCGTAACTATGTCAGTGAGCAGTAGTGAGCATGGCTGAAGTGGCTGCATCTAGGAGAGTACTGCTACAATACTTCACATCACATGTCCATTGGTATGTCACCATTCTATGCCTTGTATGGGTATCATCCTTTATCTTTTGTTGACATGATGTTTGGTGATCGCAGGGCTCCTGGAGCCAAGATTTGGATCCAAGAGAGTCAGGATATCCTCCGAGCTCTCAAGGATAACATGGCTACAGCGTAGAATCAACAGAAGCTGTATGCTGACAGGGGTCAGGTGGGGAGACAGTTCGAGGTAGGGGACATGGTCTACCTACGATTATAGCCATACCGACAGTCGTCACTGAAGCAGAAGGGGGCTGAGAATCTCAAGCCCCACTTTTATGGGCCATACAGGGTGATACACAGGATTGGACAGGTTGCATATGAGTTGGAGATGCCCCAAGGCAGCAAGATTCATAACACTTTTCACGTATCATGCCTGAAAAAGGCATTTGGGCAGCAGGTGACGGTGACAGATGAGCTACCACCCATGGATGATGAGGGGCATTTGGTATTGCAGTCGGAGGCTATCATTGATACCAGGGAGAGGCAGCTGCGGAGCAGGACGGTCCGGGAATTCTTGGTGAGATGGAAGAATTTGCCGGATGAGGATGCCACGTGGGAGAGTGAGAAGATCTTACAGCATCCATCACTTCAGTTGCTTGAGGACAAGCAACATTTTGCCGGGGGAGACTGTAATATTCCTAATTAGCCATGGCTAATTGGAATATTCGATTTTGTCCAAATTTTCCTTCTATAGTTATTTTGTAAATAAAAAAGTGAGGAAGGGGGACATAACTCACTTTTAGAATAAAATGTCACTTCCTAGTAGCACAACGTTGTGACTTAAAGGGGAGCCAAAGGGGCCAAAGGGGGGACGCAGAAATGGAGCCCACGCAGACACATGGAGGGACTGCGCAGGAGGGAAGACACACGTGGCAAGAGGGGAATCACACAAGAGGAGGTGAGCCTTGGGATTGAGAGAGGCAAAGGCTATAAATGAGATAGGAGCCCCCTCATTTTGGTCATTCAGTTATGAGCATTTGTGATAGTCATTTCGACTTAGAGCACACTGGCTGTTTAGCTAGCAACACTGTTTAGTGCATTGAGTGTCTCCGTTCGGAGATCCCACCCTTAGCCCCGGGGGACTTCGAGTGCCTGCTCGGGCAAGGTATTTCCATTGGCATTTCAGCAGTAGATACTTCAACATTTTAGCAGTAGTTTATCAGCGTTTTGGAGGACTGCGCAGCATTGAGAGAGGGACGCAGTTCTGGTTTGGTGCTCGGAGGTAGAGTAGGGGATCAGCCCTTGCAGCTGGAGAGTTTTTGGTAGGAGTTTCAGGCATATTTCTGGAGGGTTGCATTCAGTGGCAGCGCAGAGCACTGAGAGACTACGCAGAACCCAAGGGGGTGATTTTCGGGGTCGGCCATTCCAAGAGAGCTTTCTGGGTTTTTCTGGGTTTCTTGAGTAGAGTCCGATTCCAGAGTTTTAGCCTTTTCTGAGGAGGGGAGCAGCCCCAAATCCTCATTTGATTTCTAGCAGCAGCAACAACATAGCAGTTTCCCAGCAACTTGGACACAGATCAGAGAGGGGCCATTCCTTTGCTATTCTGAGTGTATTTCTTCACTTGCCTAGTGCAAGTAGAGGTGCCATCTTCCTGATCACCTCCTGTACTCATTTTATTACTCAGTATAATAAAATGGCTTAGCATTCTATCTGCATTTCTTGTGTATCTGCTTATGGTTTATTTGATATATATCGTATCATTGTTATTTGTATCTCTTTGAGCATTCTTGGCTATTATACCACTTGTGTGTTTCTATTATACTCTTAGACAGTTTGGAAAGGGCCAGGTAGCCTCCAGATCTTGTCCTCTTTTTAGAGGCGACATATCTGGTAAATGCCCTCCCAGTCCATCTCTGGTTGGAGTTTGCTTGTGTTTGAGGTATATTCCTGATAAGGAATATTACATCAGACAAAACCCAAGTGGCAGATTTTTCAGTTTCCCTAGGACATCAGAGATTCTCATTTATAGCATGATGATGTCTTTACCTTCACTTTCAATGTATTTATCTTGACGATCCAAAAAAGAAGTCTCTTCATCACATTCCTGACTCGTTTCTCTATCACGCTGATCAGAAATCTCTTCAACTTCCTCAACATCAATATATTCAAAGGGATCAAGTTCTCTCTTGAGAACTGCCTCCAAACTTTGACAGGCATCACCATTAGTTTGCAACCTTGGCTCCTTATAACTCATAAATCTATTAGTCAACACATCGAAAGAGGGAATGCTCCTAGGTTCGCATGAATCTAGATTCTAGCCACTCCCTGTGCATGTATCCAATAGAGATGATAAACAACTCGATGAGAACATCTATATGGACCACATTGACCCTTGAATCATGCTTGATGAATTTTGCTATGTGATCAATTGGTGAAGATGGATCACCGTCAAATTTTGGCATATTTTCCATAAGCTTCCAATCTGAGCCATTTGGATATCTAGGAATGCTTGTTATATCCAAAGCCGAGAACACCTCATGTAATTTCAGCAGATTTGTTTTGTTTAATCTCACATATCAATGACATTGGATGTAGTGTCCCCAATTGTTTAAACATGGAGATACCATTCCCACAGCCTAACTGTCTCCTTTGGGCTAGCAAGAGGGGAAATTACTAGGAGGACAAGAGATTTGCCCAACTCTATTTTGGTATTATTATTATTATTAAATAAAAGGGGGCAGATATTATTGAATAAAAAGGGGAAAATATTTTGAAAGGGGTAAAAATTCAATTAGAGAAAATAAGTGGCTTATCAATAAAATAATAAAAAAAGAGTTTTCTAGAAGATTGCAAATGTTTGGCCCTACAAATGATACCCCAAGTCAGCCCTGAAATTCCCGAAAAATGAGTTGACCCACAGATGGTCCCCTCAATTGGTGTGAATTCTCCTCCAGCATCCCTATGCTATGCAGAATTGAAAGCAATTTCCTTTCCCCAATTTCAGAATGACCCCTGTTACCGCTCAAACTAGCAGGGGTCTTAGGAAGGGATCCTATAGAGCAACTAATAGGTCAAGGGGCAACAATGGAGCGATAGCCCACTATCATCTCAGCTAAGGCTTCCTACTCTTTATGAACTTTCATTGATGGGAGGAGACCCGATATAAGGGAATCACAAGAACGAGTATGTTAATGAAAGGATGAAGGGTGATTCCCAAGGCCTATTCACAAGACAGACTCAATTATATGGCTTTCTTGCTTGAAAGCAAGATGGCTTTCTCTCTAGGAAGTGCTAAGAGGATTCTTGAGGCCCTATATATCTTGCCGATAGGGTCCCTATACCTGAATATCCTTATGGAGAATTGGCCTTTAAGCGACCTTTTTGAAATTAAAGTTGTAAAGTTACGAGACCACCAATGTTTTAAAACTCTGACTCCGACTCCAACTTGGCCGAGGGTCGACTCTAACTCCAACTCCGACTCGGTATCGACTCGGCGAGCTCGATTTCAATAACTCGGTTGTTGTAAAAAATACATTAAGTATTTATTTTTTTTATAAAAAAACATAATTTTAAAGATTTTCATTCATGTTTCCAAACGCACAGCATTAGAATATAGAGAGAAGACAACATATGATCAAAGCAGACTCATGAATATATCCATTATATCAAAATGGCACCAAGTGCACTATCCAATACATACATGATGATGATATAGAGATCAAAACAAAAACACATAACCAAGGAGGCTAGAAATGGCCTCTACAACAAAAGTAAATTGTGACCAGTACTACTGGCTACTGCTAGAGGAGCCAACATCATCTGGCTCAACCTCTGAATTAGAGTCAGACAGGGAAGTCCATGGCTCCTCATCATCATCATCTCCAACTGCAACTGTAGAAGTGGTAGCACTAGTAGGTTGTGCAACTGGTGTCTGCTAAGATAGACGCGATATGCGCTTCCGTCGTGGCTAAGCAGAGGAAGCGCCTACAACTGGAGGACTTGGGGCTGGCCCTGAGGTTGGTACAAGTGGATCTACATTCAACTGAACATTATGTTCGAGTGATGCCTCCACCTGTAAATCCAAATCAAGATCCTCATCAGAATCAAACTCTGCTGGATGACTCTCCACTACCCAATCTGATGTTGGATCAATGTCTTCCAACACAATGGGATCTGAATCAGGTGTTTTGTTCAACAATTGGTTGCGTTTAAGCCGGAGGTTGTATTGGACATAGACTAGATCATTTAACCGTTTTTAATCCAAACGGTTTCTCTTCTTTGTGTGAATCCTCTCAAAGACAGACCAATTGCGCTCACACCTAGTGGCACTGCAAGTTTGACATAAAATACGAATTGCAAACTTCTGCAATTGAGGACAATGGCTACCAAAAGCCTTCCACCATTGTGTTGCAAAAAACATAGGAATGTAATGAGTTAGCTCAACAAAATTACAAATTATATCCAACTTTCAAATTATAAACGATTTAACAAAATAAGTATTAAGAATTTGAAAATTGAAATTTTTGTTTACCTGGCTTATCTGCTTCCCTTGCAATCTTTGCTAGGTTCTTCCCAAAGGTACATGTGGCTTTGTTGAAGGTTGTGAATTGTCGGTGTATCTCCAGCGGATCACACTCCAATGGGATCATGCAATCAATGCAGTCAATCAATCCATCTCTAACCTCCCCCCTCAAAGCTCCTGTCGCCAGAGCTTTATAATGATATCGTGGGTTCAAAAAATACCCATCTGCATGTATAGGGTGATGGAGTTGATTGTTCCATATTTCATCAATGATTGCCCAAATGGACCTGTTGTCGCACAGATTGTCACGACAACGCTCAGACCGGGGGCTCCCCGATCTCTCCGTTTAAGCCTGTCTCCCGTGGCTAAGGGGGGTAGACCCTATAGGAAAATGGATGACCAACTGTGAATTAGTTGGGTTGGGAGACACGAAAAGACAACCAGCACTAAAATGATTTTATTAAGTTAATAGACCAGTGCCTTATGGAGTTAATGATTAAACGATTGCTTATCGAAAGCTGCAGGAATATGAACTTTATAATTCCATGATTAACAATCATTTATAAGCAAAAAACCCAAGCGATGTAAGATTTTCCACAAATGCACAATGCCTTAATGATGATCCAGCGATTAAACTTCAAGAAAAATTAAATGCTTTAAAATATCATAAATTTAAATGCTGGCCGCCACCACTTTCACATAGCCAACTTATAAATAAACATTAAATGCACTTAGCTATAGAAAAATATCACAAAAAGACAACAAAATGATTTTTTCAATTTTTTTTTTTGTTAAGCTTTTTTAAAAATTTTAAATTTTTATTTTTATTTTTTTAAAATAAAACTAAACTGAAATATAAATCTAAATTAAAAAAAAAAAAACCCAAAACTGCTTTTTTTATATGTTTTATGTTTTTATATTTTATGAATTTTTTATATTTTTATATTTTTTAAAGTAAAAACAGAACAAAGCTAGACTTAAAAGAAAATGAAACTCAAATTTATTCTAAACTAAACTAAACAAAAGAAAATTAAATCTTTTTCTTTTTCTTTTTTATTTTATTTTTATTTTTTTTAAACTATAGAGAAAGTAAAGTTAAATTTAAATCTAGAACTAAAATAAAAATTTATTAAATCTAGAACTAAAATCTATTTAAAAGAGGATTTTTTTTTTTTAAACAAAAACTAAAATAGAAATAAAAATTAAGACCAAAGTTAAATCTAAATTTATGTCTAAATCTAAAACTAAAACTAAAGCTAAAATTTAATAAATCTAAACAGAAAAAAGAACTGATGTCTAATATTTACAACAAAATGAAAATATATAAAAAAAAAAAAAAAATCTAAATCTTAAATAGACCAACGCATACAACATACAAGACCGTAAGCTAAACTAAAATAAAAAATAAAAATAAAATCGAACTAATGCAAATGAACGCTGAAAATATCGTGTTTGTTCAGGCGGCTGCGGGAAACGACTGCGAAGAAATGGTTTGCAGCAGAGCCAACTTTGGTATTTGCAGGGATATGAGAGGAACTGAAAACTTGCTTGACTGAAAGCATTGAGAAGCGAAGGTAGCAGCGGAAAGGAACAAACCATTAAGGGTTTTCGATCTTTCTTTGCAGGCAGATCACACAATGGAAATCACGCGGAGAGCTGGAGCTGCGTGGGGGAAATAGCTGAGCGTAGGAAGCTCCAGCATGAGGATAGCAGCTGTGTGGGAGGCAATGGATGCCACAGATTTGATTTAATGAGGCTGCGTAAATGGCTTTTGGGATTGAAACGTGGAGAATGGCGTTTTGGATAGCGTTTGGAGCTGGCAATAAACGAAGAAGCTTGAACGATGAAGCGTAAAGAGAGCAGCTGCGTGGGAGGCAGGGTTTCAATGTGGCAAAGATGGATACGTGGGTCTTGTGTGGAATGAAGATTGAAATGAGACGCATGAATGGGAGCCACGGGAGAAATAAATGCACAATAACAGGATTATTGCAGCGTATATTCACTAGGGTAGAGAGGGCCAGGTTGCAACGAAATGGGGAGAGAGGAGGCAAAACACTGGAGGTTGCGTAGGGAACTGTGTGTAATGGCAAGCATGAGCAGAAATAGTAAATGCCGCTTGAAGGAAAATGACCAAATGGGAACAAGCGACAATTGGCAGCGTGAAGACTAAGGGTTTGCTGCAGACCTAGGGCAAAGCATACCCTACAAAAAAAAAAAATCGAAAAATTTCCTGCAAATAATGAAACCCCAGACAGCAGATAAATGGATAGGAAAACCCTCTTAAAATTTACCAGGGTTTTAAAATTTTGAACCAACTGCTTCAGATTGTCTGCTGAAAACCTTGCAAAATTTTCAAGATCTGTACCTGCAACCTGCAATGGCAAAAACAGAAAACCCAGAAGTAAAATGTGCCAAAAATAAACTGAAAACCCTAAAACCAGCTAAACAATTTACAGTATTTACAGATTTTCAACTCTTTATCAGCCAGATTTGTCAATAATCCACAGTAATATTTTCAGAATATAAGTTTAATGTAAGATGCTTCAGAAAACCCTACATGCATGCATAGAAAAAAATTTCGAATGATTAGCCCGGGATCAAGAACTGGCTGGGCTCTTTCAGAAAACACAATCCGGGAGTTGGCTGGTTCAGCCGAGAACTTCCCCTAACGCCCGGTAATCTGAAAAAGGGATTTCCTGCACAGCTTAAAATCAACCATTAACATAGAGGGAGAAAACAATAGTAAAACCCCGATCAAATGGAGATACCTGCCACTATATTCTAGAATCTAAACTATCATTGAAACCCCAAAGATCAGACAAGATACCTGTGCCTAGATCAATCTTCATTAAGCTATCATCAATGGCTGAAAATAAAATTATGCAGAAAAATAAAACAATCTTACAGCATTTTCAGAAGAGTAACACCAGCAAGATTTCTAACCCCAAAGTCTTCTTTATTGCACAAAAATGACTACAAGAGAGCTTTCTTTAGCACCAGACTCTCAGATCCAATCTGATCTCAAATGACCCCTAGCACCCTATTTAAAGCAAAAATTCCCAACAGCTAGTTTGAGTGATCCATGTCAAAATGATCTCGACCGTCGATGAGGATCAAGACATCTCTTAATCTCATCCGTCGAATTTTTTAATGCATTAAAAATTGAAATTCTGCATTTATTTACTCAAAAATATTATTATTTTATTATTTTTAGGTTTTTACTTTATTTTATTATTATTATTTTTTTTTTATTTAAATTTTTATTTATTATTATATTTTTTTATTTTATAAATTTTATTATTTTTTATTTTTTGAAATTTTTATTTTTCAGATATTATTATTATTATTATTATTTTTAATTTATTTTTAAATGGATCCTCGAACTTAGCCTTTGGAAAAATCACCTAGGACCTAGGACTTAGGACTTATGAGGGGATTAAAACATTTTCTAACCCTCAAGACACTTTACATCATGACTTTTACAACTTTACATCTCAAGGGGGAGAACCCATTTGACATAGACCCTCATAAACCACCTAGTTCTGCGACACAACTATAATCTAGCAGATTAACACACTAGGATTCTCCTAAGATTCTAATGACAAAATCCATTCCGGCTTTGGGGTTAGGCTGAAGGAAAACTTTGCCGATCATGGATCGGTGAGACGAAAAACCTTCCGGAACGTATATTATCACTTAGAAAATTAGGTCCACCTAGGCAATTTACATACATGACTCATATCTGCTAAGATTATTTACAATTCAATATGCAGACTGGGTTTACAACATAAATTGATCAAGTTGATGATGACTGTCAAATGGCACGGACATGTCGATCAAGCGCTATCCTTTTTTCCGAAGAAAAGGGGGTGTACTGCTGGGAAGTTGACACGTAGTGGTCAACAGGACCCATACTTAGCCACTTTATCCTTGTATGCCCTCTTTATTTGCTCCTTTGCTTGATCCATAGCCTCATAAATGAAGCCCATAGCCAATCTTTCCCCATCCACCAACCGCAACACCTTAACCAATGGCACAACAACCTTCACAATCTTTGTTGCCTTTCTCCAAAATATTTCTTCATTAACTTTCTTTTTCAATTATTTGCCTTCTTGTTTGAGAGACCATTGGCTTTGATTCCATTCATCACTGAAAAATATCTTTTGCAAGTTTCTATGTTGTGAAAGCATAGATTGCAATGTCAAAAAATGAGTAGCAAATCTAGTGATGGCAGGCCTAATAATATGCCTGCCCCCTGTGTGTCTCCTCATAAGGCTCAAAATCCATGAATGATTGTAGATAAATTTTGTTATGCTTTTGGCATGATCTACAGTGTTTTTGACCCAATCTAATTTGCCAGTATCCTCAAGCATGAGGTCTATGCAATGTGCAGCACATGGGGTCCAAAATATGGTTTTGTGTTTTTCCTCTAATAATTTACCAGCAAGAACATAGTTAGAGGCATTATCTGTGATGACTTGAACAACATTAACCACCCCCACCTCCTCAACAACCTCATCTAATAGCTGAAACAAAAATTGTCCATCTTTCACCCTATTAGATGCATCAAATGATTTTAAAAACATGGTTCTCTGTGGGCAGAAGATAAGAAAGTTTATGATGGTATGGTTCCTTTGATCAATCCATCCATCTGACATGATGGTACATCCTGTTCTTTCCCATGAGTCTTTGAAATCTTTCAAATACTCATTACTGGAGGCAATTTCTTTCTGCAAACGATACCCCCTTATCCCATGCATATTAGGGCCTTTGAAGCCTTTTCCAGTAGCATGTATGGCATCAAACATAGGCTCATAATATGGTGAATGGGAAGCATTGAAGGGGATATCAACATCATACCACCATCTACATATGTAATCACAAGCAGTCTCCCTCAATTCTTTCTTCCAATGGTCATCTAAATTGGGTTGCAAAGTTCTACTAGCTTGAGGACCATGTGCATCTGATGGAGAGGAGGGTGTGATAGTGAAATAACTTTTGATATTCAAGTCACCCTTCTTTTTCATTTTACCCTTACCCTTTTATTGAATAGACTCCAAAGAGGGAGGAACATATCGGAAGGGGTTGGATGCATTAGTACAAGGGATAGAAGAAGAACCCTCAAAATCAAAATGGGGGTTGGTATCCATCATTTTTTGTATACTCCTCTTCCTCCCAATTTCAGCCTCTATTTCTTTTTGCCTAGCTTTTTCTTCTTTAAACTTTTCAAAGCTATTTAACAAATCCTTCTTAATCTCCCCAATTTCTGGTGATTCACATGGAGTAATTTAGCCTCTAATCCCTACCAAGTGTTGTTTTAGCCTATTAATGCCCCCAGGACCCTCCTTAATTTTCTATGGCAAAATTTGCAATGCAATTTACTATCAACCATTTCAACATATGCCCAAGTAGCATCTCCCACTCTAGGTGACATTTTTTCACTTGGAAATCAAAGGAAAAAAATCTGAAAATGAAAACAAAAAAAATAGCATTGCTTCAATGTTCATTTCTTTCACAAAAAACACTCTTTTCAATTTCCAGATTTGCACAAAAAAATAAATAAGCAAAAACAGATTTTTAGAAGTGAAAAAAATACCTCTAGGCACAAACTGCCTCCTCAAAGTTGCTCCAATGGCTTCCCACGAAGCTCCTCACTCCTGCTACAATGCTTGTCCAAGACTCCTCACTGCTGCTCCAAAAACAAACTCCACAACTCCTCACAAATTCTCACTCAAATTCAATGAGATGGTTGTGAGGAAATGAGAGGGGTTGGGTGGGTTTTATAGGGTTTAGGAGAGGGAAATGGACCCCAAAGAACCCAAAGGCACATTAGAATGGGCTTTGGCATCCCAAAAAACCGATTTAAAAAAAAAAGGCCACTGAAAACCGCTGACTGCCCGCTCTTAACAAGCCGGCCAGTCCGAGTCACTGACCGAGTTGACTCGATCAGCTTATGACTCGGTTTGACTCGACCGAGTTGGAGTCAACTTGGCCATTTTTTAAAACAGAGGGGACCACACACGACCAAGTGGACCTGTAATGGCCCACCTACAATTACAAACAAAATACGAATATTAGCATACATGTAGGACATCCATATGATAGCTATGTATGCATGGGCCCGCATGTATCACACTATATATATACTGGCTAATATAGGGAAATGTCTAAATTAAGGTAATGAATTGATTATCAAAATAAATTCCTATCTCACCGGAATATAATGAGTATATCAAGTTAGATATTTGATACGTATACCACCTTATATACATATATATGATAAATCCTTAATTAAAAAAATAATAATTTTAATTTACAAATTATATTAATAAATAAAATAATAATATAATTTAATTAAAATTATAAATTTTTTTTTTATTAAAATAATATAAATCTTAAATCAAACTAAATCCTACGTAGGTTCACCTTTTTAAAGGTATGCTACGTACTCAATAAAATCTATGAAAATCAAATAAGATTTGATTTCATGTGGAGTTCCACGTAGTAGAAACAAAGACACGGAGATGGGAGGAAGGCAGTGGTCCAGAGAAATATAAGGAGGAGGGGATGCTACTGAAAGGGAGGCATGGGGAGTCTTGAGGAGTGGAAGTGCAGAAAGGGGAATTTTTCCAACAAAGAGTTACAGACAGAGTGAGGATCACTGAGCCTTGATTGTTCTTGATGCTTTTGGGCACAAAGGCCAGAGTACTGAAATTTTGAAGTATTCTGGAACTGGGTACCGAGGTTGTACCCAATTTGGCAGGGAGGTTTTGGTCATTGTGATAACGGGAGCAAATTGGAGCTACAACAGCTGAGGATTGACTCTAGACACGGAAAGAAGGTATGTATGAGTGAATTATATTGATAAATTCTTGTATAAATTACAATTGTTAAAACCTGGTAGGATTTAAAGAATTTGTTCTGGTTAGATTCTTATAGGACCCAAAATTAGGTCAAGGGTATGGAGTTGATCAACCAAGGAGGGGCTTGACCTAATTAGAGAAGAGAAGAGGATCAAAGGACAAATTTTCTTTTGAGGATTGAATACAATGATCCAAATGAGGACACTAGCCAAGGGAGACCTAGGGCAAGAAATGATCTTTGAGCTAGGGCTCGGTATATCTCGGGATCCCACCGTCAGAATTGCTTCAAATTTGGACAAATTCTAGAGATAACCCTAGCGCAGTAGTGGACCGAAAATTGAGGTGTTTATATGGCTACAATAAAAATCGTTGGATGCCCTAGGTGACCTATTAGAGATGGGCCTAGAAAGAGAAGGAGAAGGCGAGAAATATATTCTTTTAAGTGACCACCAATGATTGGATCAGTGCCTTGCCATTGGAAGAGATGGATACAAGGTGAATTTGTGATTTGGAGAGACCATACCCAATCAAGGAGGTCTTTAGGCAACTTCGAATGGCAATTAGGGCATGAGAGCAGCCACCCAAGGACTTTATACTTCAATGTGTAATGTTTGATGACTTATCAAGGTATGTTCAACAAAAATAACCTCTAGGAACATTCACCCATTCATACATGACACATGCAATGATGCAACGCTTCAAAAGATCAAAATTTCCACAATTTCGCATAGAATGACAGTAAATTTCAGAACTAGATAGTGAAAATCCCAACAACATTCATGTGACATGATAAATATAAGAATAAACATGTAAAAGAGATCACTTACATGTACAAAGAGTATATCCACTCATCAAATCATGACAAGAATGAAGCTCCAAGATCAAGAGAATAGTATCCAAACATCAAAATTCATCCATGAGATCAAACTCATCCTCCAAAAGGGAATGCAAAATTCTCCAAGTAGCTACTAAACCCAAATCCAAGTGATGATGAGAGAAATGAATCACCTCTCATCTATTTATATCATCTTTAATGAGTTCGATTTGTCTAATTGGCTTAATTAAGCCCCAAATAATAAAATAATGTGCAATAATAACATCCCTTGGTGACAAGCCCACCAAGATAGCTCAATAACATAAAAATAAGCCTCTCAAGAGGGTAGAATGATCAATAAATGAGTCGTTGGGCCTTTGAGGAGGCCTAATGAAGTCCAAAGTGTGCCATGGTGAGAAAATGGACTCCAAACATAGTGGACAAGCGGTTGGCCCCTTGTTTTCGAAGCAAGTCATTATGGTGCTCCCAAGTGGGTGTGAGAGCACAAGGACATCCTCATGGGTCTCCAAGTGGATTGAAATTGCCTGTAAACCATCTATAAAGGCTAGTATGATGACATCAGCCCTCCTTTGTCTCCTATAGTGAGACACATCCTCATTTGGACACTGGAACATCTGCCAAGTGTATGGTTCAAGTGTGGAGTCGGCTGGGCATGGTGAACCAGGTGCATCATCCTCATCCATAAAGGTGGAACATGAGAAATCAATGAGCGGTGTTTGGGATCCATGAATTAATCTCTGTTATGGTGGAGGCCCATGGATGTCAACGCTCACCCTACAAATGTCAATGTGGCCCTCTAGAGGGCTAGGACCCCGTATAGGAAGACGAAGCCTCAAATGGAGACCCACCTGCAATCTTGCATAAGATCCAATGCGTCCCCTTGCCCTCCAATACAACAAATCATTAGAATAATCAAGTAAAAGAGCTTACAAGTCATGGAATCAATGGGGCACTTCATGGTGGCATGCCCTTCCATAGTGGGCTTTGGCAAGTACAAGTGTCTCCAAGCTCAATAAGGGGGGTTAATCAAAGACCATATTAGGTGGTTTCAACTTTTAAAGGGGGTGACATGTCCATGGTACATCCATTAGGTGCTAGGTGGAAAATGATATAGTGATGGAATGGAGTGGGGGTTAGGAGAATGCTCCAAGTCACATGCCATGGTACAAGGGAAGCCCACACTTGGGTATATGAGTCTAGGAGGGAGAAAATCGTGGTTCATGAGTTACCCCGGCCTTTGTTTTTCCACCCTTCCTCATATGCCTTTTTCCTTTGATTGATTTTTCTTCATAACTTCTCAGGGCTCCAGGGGATGAGAGCATGATGTGTAGGATATAATAGTAGGTACCCCCTTTAAGGTGGGGCATTTCATTGTCCACCAGGGGTTGGGACAATCATGGGTTCCTTAATGTGGAAGGGATCATCTAGAACCCATAGGAACTAGGGTGATGGCCATAACTAAGGGGTAGAGCTCATTCTTTGCTTTTTCCCATGTGCTAAATTTGTGTGTCTCGACCATCTTTTGCATTTTGTGGTACCTTTCTTGTTGAGAGTTGCCAAATTATACTTCTTCTTTTCCTTTTAGCTGCATCAACCTATGGGGCATCGTTCCAAGCCCAACCCAAGGTGTGGACAAGGGGAAGGGGAGGCTAACCCTATATGGACCTTGTTGCACTCATTTTGTCAAAGTTCTGAGGAAGTAGATGTACCATATTTTTCTTAATGATCAATATCATCAGTCGTCAACACTGTGTTATTGTAAACCCATTATGCAAATTTTTAATATAAATGATGCTAGTAAGACCATGAATGTATGTAACAACCTAGGTAATCCTATTATTTTGGCAATAATTTCATCCTAGGAGGTTTTTCGTCTCACTAAATCATCTGTGTTTCCAAGCCAACTTGATCAAGAGGTTTTTTGTCTGACTAACTTGATCAAGCCAACTAGTCGTTATTTTTCCACTTGGAGGATTTATCTATATGTAGAGTCATTTGTATTTCAAATCCATCAAATGTTTGGCTAAGAAATTGTTGCAGAAGCATTGATGTAACACTATTGTCCCGCTGGGAACGTTTATTTGAATCATAATAAAGACTTTGGGGTGCAGTTCAAGGTGTTCAATGTTCGTTGATTTGTTAAACGCGTTGGGTACAGAGTTTCCTATATTGTGTTGATTAATGTTAAAATTTGTTTTTCATTAGATGGGGATAAAGTCATTCTATTGATAGATTTTGGGTTTATCTTAGATGATTTGATTCGCCATATGTCTAACAAATTTTCTTGAGAAATATATATAGTGTTTGCAAGTTCCCCAGTCCTTGGTCTCCAAGTTCACAAACTGTGGGCATGAACCGACTTTGTTTGGACTCCAAATATTTATGTGGTTGATTTAACTTCGCTAAGGCTATAATGTGCATTAATTTTCCAAAGTATTATTAGCCATTTATCAAAGAAATTTCTAAAAAAAATATTTCTCAAAATTTATTTTATAATCCTTGTATATTTGTAAATTTTGTAAATAATTTGTATTTTTTTGTTGTAAATTTCTTTTCTAATTGGGGTTTTTGGGTTTTAAGATTTTGGTATATATTGGGGTTTTGGGTTTTGTAAATCTATTTGTACAGGTGAGATAAATTGGAAAAAGATGGATTAGAGTTAGATCTAGGCCCTTGAGGGTAAGATCTAGCCTCTACAATTTTTTTTGCAAGCCAGCCATTGAAGAATTTGTGGAAAAATTCAGATCTGAAGCAAATAATTTTTTCTGAAACTGGGGTTTTGAGTTTCAACACTCCCAGGCCCTGATCCGGCCTCTCCGAGGCCAACGTTGGCCTCTATTCCCCTTGCATCATCCCTTTTCCCCTCTGCGTCATCATTTTTTCCCTTTTTAGGGTAGGCTATAAGCCCTAGAGGCCTCGTCCTCCCTCCTTAGCCCCAGCGTTAGGGGTTTTAGGCCTTGAAAGGCCAAGCCATGGACCCTAGGCCACATGGCTGCCCTCCTAATCCCTAGACCTTTTAGGGCCCTAATTTTCCATCTAGCCCCAGCGTCAAGCCCTTTAAGGCTTTCTCTTTCTCTTTTGCCCTTCACTTTGCCTTCCTTGGCCTCTTTTCCCCTGCCTTCAGCCTTCTTTGGCCTCTCTTCCTCAGTTGTTGTCTTTCTTGAGTCTTCTCCTTAGCCTTTAACCCTCTTCTAGCCCTAATTTGACTCTAGCCATTTCTGAAATTTTTGGGACTTGAATACTTGGTGGGTTTTGCAGAATTTTGAGCTCAAAAATTTTGATTTGCAATGGGCAACTTCATTGCAAAATTGTGGCAAGTTTGGGCAAAGTAATCTACAAGGCCTTGGGCCTAGGGTTTTCTCTCTAAACCCTCATTTTATCTTTGTTTTGTTATAACTGGAAATTCATCTTCATAACAGTGATATAAGTGCCCTAAAAACACATCTAATTTGTCAAAATACTCTAAAACTGCAAAATTCAATATTTTTAGAAATTTGGCCACTTGGGCATTGAGGATCTAGCTTGGATCTAAATTTTAGCTTGCTGGAAATTCTCTACATAATTACTAAATCAGATCTGGAATTTCCTGAATCACACACCTAAAAAGGCTCAAAAACTAAATTTTTAGTTTTGGCAAAATTTTCCAAGTTTTGGGCATATTTTGGTGTGAAAATTTGGAACCCCAAATTTCTACTGCAACAATTGATTATGTTTCTTCTATTTGTTAATTACTGAACAAAATTATTTATTGTTTTCTACAGTAAACACCGAAACTAATACACTGCAGCCTCCACCATTTAAATAAAATGTGGAAACAAGAAACTGAGCAAGAAAGAAATACAACACATCTACACATTTATTTTTGGACAAATATCCCCAGAAAAACCCAGTGTGGGAAAGTCGGTGTAGCAGCTTAGGTTTTTATTATCAAGCAATAGTAATTTCTGAATACAATATTTGGATGACTTCCTGGCTATCCAGTACAGAGAATATCACTGACAGGTAAATAAGTGAGATTACATCACACTATCACTGGGGATCCTAGCTGATCCAACTATCAAATGAACAGCCCCTAGCTGCCTCTACGCAGTCACTGCATTAGGCCAGCGTCACAACCTCTAGGGACAGCATCACCCTTTCTGCTGATCGATTTGTTGCCCAGGAATTTCAATTTTCACTTCCCAGTCTCACACCCCAGCTTTTGGCTTCTAATATTGATTCCTCCAGCAAATTTTCGGACCTCCTCAATGCACTGCACTGCCTTTGCGTCAGCCTGCGCTAGCTAGCCTAGCCATTGCGCTGCCTCTCCTGGATCTCTCTTCCTTCTTTGTTGAGTATTCCCAGATCAGGAGAAATCTCCAACTAGAACTATCCCTGCCCCTCACTGCAAAAGATCACTTAGAAATTCTTTCTGGCAGTTGCTCTATTTTAGAAAATCGAATTTTTGATCTTCGCTCAATTTGATCTCCAAGTTCCCATTGATGTCCTTATAATCCTCCAGTTGAGAACCAATGGCCTAGATTAGATTCTAATCGATGGCTCAAATCATTTGGACTTGATCTTAGTCTTCTTCTAGAAGTTTCACCCACAGTTAGATTAATACCCTTTAATTATTTTAATAAAACTATTATCAGGTGGAATTTCCCAAAATGATCTCTGGGTATTGGAGAATGCATGTGTCTAAGCCTCCCTACAAATTTTGAGGCTTAGAGCACATCTGATGCTACCATAAATGAACACTCCCTCTTTGCGAGGAATGTGCCCTAGCAATGCACCCAGTTGAAGCATCACTCTGTTTTGTAACATCTCCTTCTGCATTGCTAATGTCTAACATCCTGTCCACCAACTACTGCGCAAATGTTGCATTTGTACTGCTGCTGACCCTACCACTATCAACACTGCATCCATACTACAACTCCCTCTCAATTCTACTTTTGTGCTGCTGCTAGCACCGCCACTGCCAATACTGCATATGCACTGCAACTTTCTCCAACTGCTGCTGCTACTGCATCAGCAACGGAAAAACATCCCAAATTACTGAACTGGTGTTTAGTATGATGCATCTTGTTGCTGGAGATTTGACTGTTGCTAGTCTCTACGTTGACCCTCTAAAGCCTCTGCACTGCTGCTAACTCTGCTCTGTGCCAACTGCACTGCTGCCAACTCTTCTCTACACTGCTCAGTGTCTAACACTCCTAGCCACTACAACTGTCACTCCTAAACTCCTCTACACCAACTAGCACTGGTCCATCTTGCTACTTCTAATATGGGTTCCCGTAACAAGGAATTGATCTAGGCTGTCACAGAAAACTCCTCCTCCTCGATCTTCGCGAGTGCAGCCTTCGAATCATGCTTCTCATCTTTTGTCCTTCTTTCTTAGAGGACACTGTGTTGCATAGTGATTGAATTCACCACACCTAAAGCATTTAATCTTCGAGATGTCCTTCTTATGCCTCCACTGCTCCTGCTACCCCTTGGATGCAAGGGATGCATTCTCTTCCTCCTCCTTGGGCTTCCACCCACTCCTACTGCTTCCGTCAAGTTTGCGCTTGACCAAGTCTCTCCTCGGCTCCTCTTGCTTAAGAGCTGGCCACATTCCTTCCCAGTTCGGCAAGTTCTCCCTGCCTAGGATGCTCTGGACAAATACTTGCCACTCCTCTGAAACTGAGTTGAGGGCCAGTCTTACCATCTCAGAAGACTGAAGTGTAGACCCCACGGTTGCTAGCTCATATCGAGTCTCCTGAAGCTTTGCAAGGAATGGATCAATGTGTTCCCCTTCTGCGTCTATGTGGGCCTCATCTTCTACTCTAGGTACATCTTCCGCTGCATGGAAGATCCTTGATATAACATCGACAATGCATCCCACATCTCCTTGGCAGTCTCTCTGCTAGTGATGTGACAGACCACATGATCCTTCACTCCGTCGAGGATCATTCTCTTTGTCTTTGCCATCTCGCCCTTGTACTTTTTGAGCGGATCTGGATCGACAAGCACAGCTACTACACTATCGACGTAGGTCTAGAGAAAATGTTCATCCAAAAGGCATGACATCCTTACTTGCTAGATCACATAGTTGGATGCACCATCCAACCAATCCTGATCTCTCAACCCACTGGCTACCATTTCTGCCCCTTGAAAAAGTCAAATGACCTCCTCTCTCCTGTTGTTGCTCAACAAATGAGAATTCGAATTCCCTAGCTAGGAATTCTCTGAGGAGACCCTTACACACGGTTTCCCACAGACTTGTCCACATCTTCCCTTTGCTCTGCAATAGAGGAGCTATTGCACAAATATGGGCCCCAACAACTTTTCCTCTCCTAGGACATCTATCCAATTGTCATCAAGTGAACATCTGCAACACTCGTTGTTGTCCTCTTGCCTTCCAATCTAATGTGCATGTTGTCACCTTGGCTACTTGGTAGGATACCAATAGTCCACATGGGCTCCTCCAAACAACTCCTAAGGCCTCCTCAAGCTGCCCATCAAATTATCCACGCTATGGTCAACATCTTTGACCCAACATCCCTCCAAAAACAATGTTGCACATGTGTTTGTACCTTGTTGTTCGTGACACCTGGTTAGGGAACTTGCTACAGCCCTAAATCCTCCAACAATCACCAAACAAGGCCCTTAAAGGGTTGTGACACACCTTAGTAGGCCTTCTCCCTTGCCACACTGCACTCTAGGGTGGGTATATCCCCATAAACACCCCTTACGCAGCCCTAGTTGTGTGCTATGGCCTGCAGCCTAGCACAACAACCCTAAAATCGTGAGACAATCCTCTAACAGTACCCCAAACACCCTCTAACAACGTCCTTGCTCCTCATGAACTCGGCCTAGCTGCTATCCTCCTCGGCCCTCAAAACAAAGGTTCCAGCCCTCAACGCAACCCTCAAACAGCAATAGACCTTACCTCTGCCCTCAGCTCCCTTCCTACAATCTTGACCTCCAGAACTAGCCTTGAAACAACCCTCTTTTCACCTCATTGTCCAGTCTTCTGGTGCGGCCTACTAGCCCAAGGCCTCATCCCTTCCTCCAGCAAGACTTGGCTTCCAACTAGCTCTCGGTCACCTGAAAAGCCCTTGACACAGAGCCTTACCTTTGCTGGTGTCCACCCTTTCTTTGTTGCAGCTAGGGCACGAAGATAATCTCTGCAATGAGCTCTCCTCCAAGAAGAATGTTGCACACAAATGGATGATTAGAATGACTCCACTCCACCTATATATTACACATAAAGAGGGCTCCACTAATTCATTTGAAGAGACATGTCTCTTGGACGAATTCCTCAAGCCTACATGAATTTGACTGTCCATAATTAATTGTCAACTTCAAAAATTCATAACTCCGTTTCTAGAGCTCTGATTTGATTGATCTTTGGAGCGTTGGAATCAACACGCCAAGCTCTATCACCTAAAATTTTCTCAAGCTCAAATTCATTATGGTTTTGGCCCAAATCCCGATGGGTGCAAAACCCCATGCTTGGGTTCCAAGCCCACAAGTGACCCTTGTGGCGCTTTTCCCTCCAAACCCTAAACCCTAGGGCTTGGAGTACCTCCCAAGCTACACAAAAATCAACACTCCCTCTTAGCGAGGGAGGTACTTCCAAGACTAGGAAGTAACCATCATCCTGGGACAACACTAACCCATCTGGAACTCATCACTGCAACATACCCTATAGATGAATCCAGAAATATCGGTTGTGCACCTACCTCATCACATCTGAACCTGAAGATCCCAAACCTCCATAGGGCTGCTATCTCTGAGGCTAGACTCCCCCTGAGCCTACATGATCTCCACTGGCTCAGTCCTGCAAGCACTCATCCTCCTAGATCAAATACCACTCGTGCAAATCCCTCCAATCTTCGATATGCAACATCACGATCCAATGAGACTCTAGCTTGCCAACCTGTAGTCCATCACATGAAGCCATCTCGATCAACTTGATCTCGTCCAAGCCAAAGAAACCCTTGAGCTGTCCCAAGCATCCATGGCAAATCAATAGAAGTCCATGATCAACAACCTGCCCTACAACAAACTGTTGTTCACTGGGCTCATCGTCGATCCACCAGAACTCCCAGCCAATCTCACTGCAAAGCCAGTCAAGACCACATCTCCATGTCTTTAACTGAACCCTTTGCTCCATGATCTAGACACCCACAACTCCCTCTGAGTTGCTTTCCTGTGCACACTCTAATTCACTCTCCCTCAAAGTAGCTCAAATACGCTCTGATACCATGTTGAATTTCTACGATCTTGGATCTAGGATAGAATCTTAAAATATCTGACGCTACCAAACCAAGAATCTCAACGATACTACTTTAGAAATCGGAATATAAACAACAATAAATCACATATGCACAAAATATAGACAACTTTTTATAGTTTTTAACCCAACTTCGTTATATTAAACAACATATAATACAACAGTCTAGGGCTCCCGTACCAGGGATAATGGCCCTCATACATCCACTAGTACAAGATACAAACTAGGGCTTGGTGTCAGTCCATCGACGACCAGTCTACCCTCAACAAGATACTCTGACCATCTGGCTGACGAAGTCGACTCTCTAAGCTCCCCTCGGTCGTACCATGTACCTGCCAGTCCTTCGGCTTCTGATCTACAACTCCTGCCTCTATCAATGCTCCAAGTCCATTTGGCCACTGAATCTCGGTTATCTAATCTACTCTCTAGTTGTGCGAGTCCATCAAGGCCACAACCCATCGAGACTCTCGTCGATTCGTTCACAACTCCACTTGTGAACAATTCTCAACTGCCCACTGTTGCGCCTCAACTACTCAAGGAATTCAGCCCACTATGGTCTTCTTGCATTGCACCGATGAAGACCAACATAGGGCACAGAGAGTTGCCACCTACCACTACAAGATGTCCATCTCCCACAATGAACATGGGCTAGGAGAACCTCCCATCTTCTGTTGTAGATGTCCTTCTTGACACACAAGTCTCGGGCTCCACAAACTGCTCATAGTTGATCAGACCCTTGAGCTCGTCAACTGCCTCTCTTGCAACTACCTTTGTCCATCAAGGTGTTGCTCACCAGGCTCCAACTTGGAAACTATCACGATGTCCTCCAGCAAACCATGAGTGCCCAATATCGTCCACACTTGGTCTTCTCTCACATTTCCCTCCAACAGTTCACGAGAGACCAAGTCCATGCTGTAGCATCTGCACCTAGTTAGGGCATCCTCACACCTAGGAGACCCTTACACATGGCTGCCAACAGACTTCTCCACATCTACCTTTTGCTCTGCAATAGAGGAGCTATTGCACAAATATGGGCCCCAACAACTTGTCCTCTCCTAGGAAATCTATCCAAATGTCATCAAGTGAACATCTGCAACACTCATTATTGTTGTCCTCTTGCCTTCCAATCTGATGTGCCTATTGTCCCCTTGACTGCTTGGAAGGCTACCCAACAGTCCATGTGGGCTTCTCCAAACAACCCTTAAGGCCTCCTCAAGCTGCCCATCAACTGATCCACGCTTTGGTCAACATCTTTGACCCAACATCCCTCCAAAAACATTGGTGCACATGTGTATGTACCTTGTTGTTCGTGACACCTGGTTAGGGCACTTGTTGCAGCCCTAAATCCTCCAACAATCACCAAACAAGGCCCTTAAAGGGTTGCAACACACCTTAGTAGGCCTTCTCCCTTGCCACGCTGCACTCTAGGGTGGGTATATCCCCTTAATCACCCCTTACACAGCCCTAGTTGTGTGTTATGGCCTGCAGCCTAGCACAACAACCCTAAAATCGTGAGACAATCCTCTAACAGTACCCCAAACAACCTCTAACAAAAACGTCCTTGCCCCTCATGAACTCAGCCTAGTTGCTATCCTCCTCGACCCTCAAAACAAAGGTTCCAACCCTCAAACAGCAATAGACCTTACCTCTGCCCTCAGCTCCCTTCCTGCAATCTCGACCTCTAGAACTAGCCCTAAAACAACCCTGTTTTCACCTCGTTGTCCAGTCTTTTGGTGCGGCCTACTAGCACAAGGCCTCGTCCCTTCCTCCAGCAAGACTTGGCTTCCAACTAGCTCTTGGTCACCTGAAAAACCCTTGACACAAACCCTTACCTTTGCTGGTGTCCACCCTTTCTTTGTTGCAGCTATGGCACAAAGATAATCTCTCCATGAGCTCTCCTCCAAGAAGAATGTTGCATACAAATGGATGATTAGAATGACTCCACTCCACCTCTATATATACACATAAAGAGGGCTTCACTAATTCATTTGAAGAGACATGTCTCTTGGACGAATTCCTCAAGCCTACATGAATTTGACTGTCCATAATTAATTGCCAACTTCAAAAATTCATAGCTCCGTTTCTAGAGCTCTGATTTGATTGATCTTTGGAGCGTTGGAATCAACACGCCAAGCTCTATCACCTAAAATTTTCTCAAGCTCAAATTCATCATGGTTTTGGCCCAAATCCTAATGGGTGAAAAACCTCATGCTTGGGTTCCAAGCCCACAAGTGACCCTTGTGGCGATTTTCCCTCCAAACCCTGAACCCTAGGGCTTGGAGTACCTCCCAAGCTACACAAAAATCAACACTCCCTCTTAGCGAGGGAGGTACTTCCAAAACTAGGAAGTAACCATCATCCTGGGACAACACTAACCCATCTGGAACTCATCATTGCAACATACCCTATAGATGAATCCAGAAATATCGGTTGTGCACCTACCTCATCACATTTGAACCTGAAGATCCCAAACCTCCATAGGGCTGCTATCTCTGATGCTAGACTCCCCCTGAGCCTACATGATCTCCACTGGCTCAGTCCTGCAAGCACTCATCCTCCTAGATCAAATACCACTCGTGCAAATCCCTCCAATCTTGGATATGCAACATCACGATCCAATGAAGACTCTAGCTTGCCAACCTGTAGTCCATCACATGAAGCCATCTCGATCAACTTGATCTCGTCCAAGCCAAAGAAACCCTCGAGCTGTCCCAAGCATCCATGGCAAATCAATAGAAGTCCATGATCAACAACCTGCCCTACAACAAACTGTTGTTCACTGGGCTCATCGTCGATCCACCAGAACTCCCAGCCAATCTCACTGCAAAGCCAATCAAGACCACATCTCCATGTCTTTAACTGAACCCTTTGCTCCATGATCTAGACACCCACAACTCCCTCTGAGTTGCTTCGTTGTGCACACTTTGATTCACTATCCCTCAAAGTAGCTCAGATACGCTCTGATACCATGTTGAATTTCCACAATCATGGATCTAGGATAGAATCTTAAAATATCTGACGCTACCAAACCAAGAATCTCAACGATACTACTTTAGACATCGAAATATAAACAACAATAAATCACACATGCACAGAATATAGACAATTTTTTACAGCTTTTAACCCAACTTCATTATATTAAACAACATATCATAGTATCATACAACAGTCTAGGGCTCTCGTACTAGGGATAATGGCCCTCATACATCCACTAGTACAAGTTACAAACTAGGGCTTGGTGTCAGTCCATCGATGACCAGTCTACCCTCAGCAAGATACTCTGACCATCTGGCTGACGAAGTCGACTCTCTCAACTCCGCTCGGTCGTACCATGTACCTGCCCAGTCCTTCAGCTCCTGATCTACAGCTTCTGCCTCTATCAATGCTCCAAGTACATTTGGCCACTGAATCTCGGCTATCCAATCTGCTCTCTAGTTGTGCCTTAGTCCATCGAGGCCACAACACATCGAGACTCTCGTCAATTCGTTCACAACTCCACTTGGGAACAATTCTCAATTGCCCACTGCTTCTCCTCAACTACTCAAGGAATTCATCCCACTTTGGTCTTCCTGCGTTGCACTGATGAAGACTAACATAGGGCACAGAGGGTTGCCACCTACCACTACAAGATGTCCATCTCCCACAATGAACATGGGCTAGGAGAACCTCCCATCTTCTGTTGTAGATGTCCTTCTCGACACACAAGTCTCGGGCTCCACAAACTGCTCATAGTTGATCAGACCCTTGAGCTCATCAACTGCCTCTCTCACAACTACCTTTGTCCATCAAGGTGTTGCTCACTGGGCTCCAACTTAGAAACTATCACGATGTCCTCCATCAAACCATGAGTGCCCAATCTCATCCACACTTGGTCTTCTCTCACGCTGCCCTCCAACAGACCACGAGAGACCAAGTCCACGCTGTAGCATCTGCACCTATTTAGGGCATCCTCACACCTAGGAGACCCTTACACACGGCTACCCACAGACTTGTCCACATCTACCCTTTGCTCTGCAACAGAGGAGCTATTGCACAAATATGGGCCCCAACAACTTGCCCTCTCCTAGGAAATCTATCCAACTGTCATCAAGTGAACATCTGCAACACTCATTGTTGTTGTCCTCTTGCCTTCCAATCTGATGTGCCTACTGTCCCCTTGGCTGCTTGGAAGGCTACCCAACAGTCCACGTGGGCTCCTCCAAACAACCCTTAAGGCCTCCTAAAGCTGCGCATCAATTGATCCACGCTTTGGTCAACATCTTTAACTCAACATCACTCCAAAAACATTGTTTCACATGTGTTTGTACCTTGTTGTCTGTGACACTTGGTTAGGGCACTTGCTGCAGCCCTAAATCCTCCAACAATCACCAAACAAGACCCTTAAAGGGTTGCGACACACCTTAGTAGGCCTTCTCCCTTGCCACGCTGCACTCTAGGGTGGGTATATCCCCATAAACACCCCTTACGCAACCCTAGCTGTGTGTTATGGCATGCAGCCTAGCACAACAACCCTAAAATCGTGAGACAATCCTCTAACAGTACCCCAAACAACCTCTAACAACAATGTCCTTGCCCCTCATGAACTTGGCCTAGCTACTATCCTCCTCGGCCCTCAAAACAAAGGTTCCAGCCCTCAACGCAACCCTCAAACAACAATAGACCTTACCTCTGCCCTCAACTCCCTTCTTGCAATCTCGACCTCCAGAACTAGCCTGAAACAACCCTCTTTTCACCTCGTTGTCCAGTCTTTTGGTGTGGCCTACTAGCACGGGGCCTCGTCCCTTCCTCCAGCAAGACTTGGCTTCCAACTAGCTCTTGGTCACCTGAAAAACCCTTGACACAGACCCTTACCTTCACTGGTGTCCACCCTTTCTTTGCTGTAGCTAGGGCACAAAGATAATCTCTCCAATGAGCTCTCCTCCAAGAAGAATGTTGCACACAAATGGATGATTAGAATGACTCCACTCCACCTCTATATATACACATAAAGAGGGCTCCACTAATTCATTTGAAGAGACATGTCTCTTGGACGAATTCCTCAAGCCTACATGAATTTGACTGTCCATAATTAATTGTCAACTTCAAAAATTCATAACTCCGTTTCTAGAGCTCTGATTTGATTGATCTTTGGAGCGTTGGAATCAACACGCCAAGCTCTATCACCTAAAATTTTCTCAAGCTCAAATTCATGATGGTTTTAGCCCAAATCCCGATGGGTGCAAAACCCCATGCTTGGGTTCCAAGCCCACAAGTGACCCTTGTGGCGCTTTTCCCTCCAAACCCTGAACCCTAGGGCTTGGAGTACCTCCCAAGCTCAACAAAAATCAACACTTCCTCTTAGCGAGGGAGGTACTTCCAAGACTAGGAAGTAACCATCATCCGGCGACAACACTAACCCATCTGGAACTCATCACTGCAGCATACCCTATAGATGAATCCAAAATATCCGTTATGCCGTTGCCTCATCACATCTGAACCTTAAGATCCCAAACCTCCATAGGGCTGCTACCTCTGAGGCTAGACTCCCCCTGAGCCTACATGATCTCCACTGGCTCAGTCCTGCAAGCACTCATCCTCCTAGATCAAATACCACTCGTGCAAATACCTCCAATCTTCGATATGCAACATCACGATCTGATGAAGACTCTAGCCTGCCAACCTGTAGTCCAGCGGATAAGTTCTTCCACTTGATAAGATACTCCAAAATTGATCGATTTCGTAGCTGTCGAGTTCTTGTTTCTGTGACTGCTTCCGGTTCCAATATAATTTTTCCTTCCTCGTCAAGTTTTGGCAATATTGTTTGCACTGGGAGCTTGTCGCCTATAACCTTCTTTAAACATGAAACATGGAAAACAGGGTGCAATCGAGAAGCTGCAAGAAGCTCCAATTTGTATGCCATAGTACCAATCTTTTGCAACACCTTGTACGGACCATAATACTTCGGTGATAATTTATTATCCTTCTTAGCTTGCTTGAGGAATATTTGCTTATATGTTTGTAGCCGTAGGAATACCCAATCACCTACATCAAAACTTCTTTCACTGCGATGTTGATCTGCTTGTTGTTTCATTCTATTATGTGCCAACACGAGGTTATCCTTTAAGAGTTGGAGGACTTGTTGTTGATGTTCGATGTGATGTTCCACTACTTGAACCTTAGAATTTTCTCTTAAATATGATGTGATGGATGGTGGCTGATACCCATAAAGTGCCATAAATGGGGTCATTTTTGTTGTTGTATGGAAGGAAGTGTTATACCACCATTCAGCCAGAGGCAACCATTTGACCCATTGTGTCTGTTTATTAGATACAAAGCAACGGAGATATCCTTCCAAACATTTGTTTACTATCTCAGTTTGCCCATCAGATTGAGGATGATAAGATGAGCTATGAGCTAACTGAGTACCAAGACAAGAAAATAATTTTGTCCAAAAATTTCCAGTGAAAGTGGGATCTCTGTCACTTACAATAATCTTTGGGTTTCCATGTAGCTTTTGAATTGTTTCCATAAATGCAGTAGAAACTGTACTGGCTTTAAATGGATGTGATAATGCACAAAAGTGTGCATACTTGGTAAGTCTGTCAACTACCACCATGATGACACTCTTTCCCTCAGACTTGGGAAACCTGTGATAAAATTCATTGAAACCTCCTCCCAACATTGGCTTGGAATGGATAAAGGTTGTAATAGACCCGGTGTCTTAATTGTTTCAACTTTATTTTGTTGGCAAACCAAATATTCCGCCACAAACTTTTGAATATCTGATTTAAGGCCATCCCAAAAAAATTTCTTCTTAACCCTGTGGTAAGTTTTTAAAAATCCTGAGTGCCCTCCTAAGGGTGAAGTGTGCAATTCCATAAGAATCTTTTGTTTTAGCTGGGAATTCTTATAGAGGTATAAGCGATCTTTGTACCATAATGAATCATTTTGCCAGCTAAATGTATCAGACGTACTGGAATCTTGTTGTAACTTTCGAATAAGTGCCCACACTTCTTCATCATTCTTCCATTCCTCCCTTGGTTCGTTTATCCAATTTGGTTGGATAATAGAAATGGCGCACAAAAATGCTTCCACATCCTCATCCTTTCTTGAGAGTGCATCTGCCACCACATTTTGCTTCCCTTTTTTGTAGATGATTTCAAAGTCATAACCCAACATCTTTGTGACCCACTTTTGTTGCTCTTCAGAGGATAATCTTTGTTCTAAAAAGTATTTAAGGCTATCATGATCCGTTTTACCTTGAAGTTTCTTCCCATTAGGTAGGGTCGCCATTTCTTAAGTGCATGGAGTATTGCCAACATTTCCTTCTCATAAATAGCTTTGTGTAAAAACTTTTCCTTGATTAGACGACTTTCAAAAGCAATGGGTCTTTCATCTTGCATTAAAACAGCACCAATTCCATTTCTTGAAGCATCACATTCCACAATAAAGGTTTTTGTGAAGTCCGATGTAGCTAAGACCGGTGCTTGGCACATTGCCTCTTTAAGATGTTCAAAGGCCTTTGTTGCTTCTGGAGTCCATGAAAATGCATCTTTTTTCAATAATGTTGTTAGAGGTGCTGCTATTCTCCCATAATTCTTAACAAACTTGCGATAATACCCTGTCAACCCGAGAAATCCTCGCAGATGCTTTATGGATGTGGGGATTTTCCATTCCTTAATGGCTTTAATTTTGCTAGGGTCTACCTTAACTCCTTCATGAGATACAATATGACCCAGATATTCCACCTCTTGTACTCCAAAGAAACATTTGTCTTTTTGCATATAATTGTTTCTCCTCCAATAGTTGTAGCACCCTGTCAACATGTTCAACATGATCCTTCCAAGACTTGTTGTAGATTAGTATATCATCAAAAAATACTAACACAAATTTTCTAAGGAATGGTTTGAAAATTGAATTCATCAAACCTTGAAATGTTGAAGGTGCATTGGTAAGGCCAAAAGGCATGACCAAAAATTCATGATGACCCTCATGAGTTCTAAATGTTGTTTTCGGAATGTCTTCAGTCTTCATTCTGATTTGATGATATCCTGAACGAAGATCCAACTTGGTGAAGTAAATTGATCCATGCAATTCATCCAGTAATTCATCAATGACAGGAATGGGAAACTTATCTTTAATAGTGATCTTGTTGAGCTCCCTATAATCCGGACACATGCGCCATGATCCATCCTTCTTGTGCACCAATACTACTGGAGCAGAGAAAGAACTTTGACTCGGTTGAATTATACCAACCTCTAGCATTTCTGCAACCATACGTTCAATTTCACTCTTTTGGGCATAGGGATATCTGTATGGCCTGATGTTTGGAGGAACACTTCCTGGAATCAGATGAATAGCATGATCATGATCACGAATAGGTGGGAGACCTTTGGGAGTCTCAAATACCTTGGAATGATTGTTCAAGACTTTTTGGAGATCTGGAGAAATAGATGATTCCAATGTGGAAACATCTAGCGAACATAATTGTGCAATTACACCTCTTTGTTCCTTTTTTAGAAGCTTTGTCATACTGTTAGAGCTGATTATCTTTCCCGGTTTCCCTGCAATACCCCTTCATTCAACTTCCTTTCGTTCCACAGAAAATTTCATGAAAAGTTCTTGAAAATTAAAAGCTATTGTACCCAAGGATTGTAGCCATTAGACTCCTAGTACAACATCAGCACCTCCCATTGGAATGGAAAGCATTGGGCTAGTCAATACATATTCTCCCATGGATAGCTTGATATTATGGCACTTTCCAGAACAATTTATTGTTCCTCCATTTGCAACAATCACTTGACA
The DNA here is from genome assembly GCA_031772625.1 of Pinus tabuliformis. Lineage (NCBI taxonomy): Eukaryota > Viridiplantae > Streptophyta > Pinopsida > Pinales > Pinaceae > Pinus > Pinus tabuliformis. The sequence goes on along the minus strand of CM062816.1, from coordinate 975,671,421 downwards.
CTCTGGTCCTAGATATAAGAAGCAATTCAATTCTTTCGCTACCTTACAATGAATAAAATTGTGGGTACTTCCTGAATCAATCAACACTATTACCTTTTTCTTCTTGATTTGTCCTTCTATCTTGACGGTTTGAGGAGTGGTAATTCCCGCCAATGCATTACAAGATATGGTCGGATTCATTTCTTCTTTATCTAGGCTTTGTTCCTGGAGTATATCCTCTTCTTTTGACCTTTCTTGCTCCTTTTCTTCTTCCTCTTCACAATCTATGTAGAATAATTTCTTCTCAGCACACTTATGACCTTTATTGTATTTGCTATCACAATTGTAACAAAGCCCTTTTGCTCTTTTTTCTTCCAATTGCTGTGGTGTCAACCTTATAGGTTGTGGAAGTCTAGGGGCAACAACACTTCCATTTTATAGTTGTGAGTGGTATGCTTCCTGGTTGCCATAATTTTGCTTTCCATTTTTCTTGCTAACCTGAATGCCTTCTCTAATGAATCAGGTTCCCAAAGGCGAACATCATGTTGAATATTATCCTTTAAAGTCCCTATGAACACATCAATCCTATGCTCCTCTGGAATATTTTTTACCCTTATGTTCAATTTTTGGAACTCCTCAATGTGCTCCATTATTGAATCCTTTTGTTTGAGACTTATCAATTGGCTAAAAAAAGTGTTGCTTTTTGTATCCTCATAATGTGCTGTCAATTCTTCCATAAAAATTTCCCAAGTGATAATTTGTTTACGAGAGCAGAGCCATTGATACCATACAAAATGATTTGGTTCCAAATATAAAGTTGCAATACGTACCTTTGTGTGTTTTGCACATTATTGAGATCGAAAAATTGCTCCATTTGTAATATCCATGTTGCGGGATCCTTGCCATCAAACTTCCTCATATCGATTTTTGGAATATGGTGGGTGTTCGATCCCACATTAGAGTCTATGAAATCATGATTAACATTTCTTTTGTTCGCATCATGCGTTTCTTTTACTACCTTTTCACCATTAGTAAGTATTTCTTGTAGAAAATTTGTCAAATCTGCCTTGTCTCTCTTCAAATCTGTCTTCAAATCTATCTTCAAATCGTCCATCTTAGCTTCCACGCCCTTTATCTTAGCTTCTATTAGCTTTTGTGAGAGTGACATTTGTTGCATCTGGTCTTGTAATTTTGATATATCATGTAGCATTTCTTCCTCTTCCTCATGAGTCATGCTAGAGATTTCAGGTTGCTTACTAGGTGTTTGCATTTTCTTTCCTCAGAGCATCAGTTACCGATAATAATGCTCTACTAATCCCTTTCAATTCCTTCAAAATAAATTTTCAAACCAAGCTTACGCAAAAATTTAAAAAAATCTACACACCTTTTTTCACTTGGTAGGAGCTCGATATTGCCTCTGATGTATCTTTGTACTTTCAAATCATCCAATTCTGAAATTGTGGCCTGCAGTAGCCCTCTGTGTCCTCTTTCCAATGCCACCAGTGTGATCCAAATTGGATTCTTCAAGGAAGAGTTATGTGAAATCTCCCACAGTGACCTGATTATAGACTAGTTCAATAGAGCGAACTTGTACGACGTGCCACGAGTCACTGTTTCAACCTTTGGCACTGAAAAATATATACAAGAAACTACAATCTGTCCTCTTTCTGTACCTTCTTACGAAATTTCAATCCGATGCTCAGAGAGAAAGTTATGACGATTTTCCCCAGGTCACCTGTTTGGAATGTAATTTAGGAGTTTGCAAAAAGACCAACTTCCTCAGATCATACCTCCGCAAATATAGTGCGAAAAGGTCTGAAATTCGGACCCGAGATTCAGCGCGATGTCTTCTCAAATGGGTTTTGTTTTTAGCTTCTGAAACGTCGCAGAAAAGAAGTTATAGCGAAAATGCCACGATGACCTGATTGGAGCAGCGAAACCCTAAAATCCAAAGCTCTGATACCAAATGTTATGAAACCAGCTCACAAAAAGATAGAATGGATAGATCAACGCCTTAGAATTTAGCCTCTTCGAGGGGGCAAACTCCTTTACATTACATAAATGAGCAATTCTTGGATGATACAAATGACAAGACCTCCTTTCTATATATAGGAGTCTAAGGAGTCATAATATAATCAGAGCCGACATAACAATAATAATGTAAGGGCACAATAATAACAATAGTGGGCTTCTATGGGGCACAATAGTAACAATATGGGTACAACAATATAATAAGGGGGTTGTACTAATAACAATAAGGGGTTACACTAGTAGTATAGGGGCCTAACACTCATCCTCCTAGATCAAATACCACTCGTGCAAATCCCTCCAATCTTCGATATGCAACATCACGATCCGATGAAGACTCTAGCCTGCCAACCTGTAGTCCATCACATGAAGCCATATTGATCAACTTGATCTCGTCCAAGCCAAAGAAACCATCGAGCTATCCCAAGCATCCATGGCAAATCAATAGAAGTCCATGATCAACAACTTGCCCTACAACAAACTATTGTTCACTGGGTTCATCGCCGATCCACCAGAACTCCCAGCCAATCTCGCTGCAAAGCCAGTCAAGACCACATCTCCATGTCTTTAACTGAACCCTTTGCTCCATGATCTAGACACCCACAACTCCCTCTGAGTTGCTTTGTTGTGCACACTCTGATTCACTGTCCCTCAAAGTAGCTCAGATACGCTCCGATACCATGTTGAATTTCCACGATCTTGGATCTAGGATAGAATCTTAAAATATCTGACGCTACCAAAACAAGAATCTCAACGATACTACTTTAGACATCGGAATATAAACAACAATAAATCACACATGCACAGAATATAGACAACTTTTTACAGTTTTTAACCCAACTTCGTTATATTAAACAACATATAATACAACAGTCTAGGGCTCTCGTACCAGGATAATGGCCCTCATACATCCACTAGTACAAAATACAAACTAGGGCTGGTGTCAGTCCATCGACGACCAATCTACCCTCAAGACACTCTGACCATCTGGCTGACGAAGTCGTCTCTCGCAGCTCCCCTCGGTCGTACCATGTACCTGCCTAGTCCTTCGACTCCTGATCTATAGCTCCTGCCTCTATCAATGCTCCAAGTCCATTTGGCCACCGAATCTCGGCTATCCATTTTTCTCTCTAGTTGTGCCTTAGTCTGTCAAGGCCACAACACATCGAGACTCTCGTCGATTCGTTCACAACTCCACTTGTGAACAATTCTCAACTGCCCACTGCTGCTCCTCAACTACTCAAGGAATTCAGCCCACTATGGTCTTCCTGCATTGCACCAACGAATACCAACATAGGGCACAGAGGGTTGCCACCTATCACTACAAGATGTCCATCTCCCACAATGAACATGGGCTAGACGAACCTCCCATCTTCTATTGTAGATGTCCTTCTCGACACACAAGTCTCGGGCTCCACAAACTGCTCATAGTCGATCAGACCCTTGAGCTCATCAACTGTCTCTCTTGCAACTACCTTTGTCCATCAAGGTGTTGCTCACCGGGCTCCAACTTGGAAACTTTCACGATGTACTCCAGCAAACCATGAGTGCCCAATCTTGTCCACACTTGGTCTTCTCCCACGCTGCCCTCCAACAGTCCACGAGAGACCAAATCCACGTTGTAGCATCTGCACCTAGTTAGGGCATCCTCACACCTAGGAGACCCTTACACACGGCTGCCCACAGACTTCTCCACATCTTCCCTTTGCTCTACAATAGAGGAGCTATTGCACAAATATGGGCCCCAACAACTTGTCCTCTCCTAGGAAATCTATCCAACTGTCATCAAGTGAACATCTGCAACACTCATTATTATTGTCCTCTTGCCTTCCAATCTGATGTGCCTACTGTCCCCTTGGCTGCTTGGCTACCCAACAGTCCACGTGGGCTTCTCCAAACAACCCTTAAAGCCTCCTGAAGTTGCCCATCAACTGATCCACGCTTTGGTCAACATCTTTAACCCAACATCCCTCCAAAAACCTTGTTGCACATGTGTTTGTACCTTGTTATTCGTGACACCTGGTTAGGGCAGTTTTTGCAGCCCTAAATCCTCCAGCAACCACCAAACAAGGCCCTTAAATGGTTGCGACACACCTTAGTAGGCCTTCTCCCTTGCCACGCTGCACTCTAGGGTGGGTATATCCCCTTAAACACCCCTTACGTAGCCCTAGCTATGTGCTATGGCATGCGGCCTAGCACAACAGCCTTAAAACCATGAGACAATCCTCTAAGAGTGGCCCAAACAACGTCTAACAGCAGCGTCCTTGCCCCTCATGAACTCGGCCTAGCTACTATCCTCCTTGGCCCTCAAAACAGAGGTTCCAACCCTCAACACAACCCTCAAACAACAACAGACCTTACCTCTACCCTCGGCTCCCTTCCCGCAATCTCGACCTCCAAAACTAGCCCTGAAACAACCCTCTTTTCACCGCGTTGTCCAGTATTTTGGAGTGGCCTACTAGCACGGGGCCTCGGCCCTTCCACCAACAAGACTTCGCTTCCAACCAGCTCTTGGTCACCTACAAAAACCCTTGACACAAACCCTTACCTTTGCTAGTGTCCACCCTTTCTTTGGTGCAGCTAAGGCACAGAGATAATCTCTCCAACAAGCTCTCCTCCAAGAAGAATGTTGCACACAAATGGATGATTAGAATGACTCCGCTCCACCTCTATATATACACATAAAGAGGGCTCCACGGATTCATTTGAAGTGACATGTCTCTTGGACGAATTCCTCAAGCCTACATGACTTTGATTGTCCATAATTAATTGCCACTTTCAAAAATTCATAACTTCGTTTCTAGAGCTCTAATTTGAGTGATCTTTGGAGCGTTGGAATCAGCACACCAAGATCTATCACCTCAGATTTTCTCAAGCTCAAATTGATAATGGTTTTATCCCAAATCCTGATGTGTGCAAAACCCCATGCTTGGGTTCCAAGCCCACAAGTGACCCTTGTGGCGCTTTTCCCTCCAAACCCTAAACCCTAGGGCTTGGAGTACCTCCGAAGCTACACAAAAGTCAACACAATCTGGATGCCTGAAACTGGCAATCCACATTAAGAAAATCTGAGCAAAATTATTGAAGGGAATTTGCCCTTCCTCCACAAGCAATCTCGGCACAACTTGCCTATAGAAAACTCTACCTCCTGAAGCTTTTGCATTGGACTGCGGAGTCACTATGACGTCTAGCCTTTGATTGGTTTTTGATGAAGTCATTCTGCCTTCTTCTACTGAGAACCTCTCTTCGATCTTCTGGAACCTCTACTCTGGCTCTGGATTTGAGAACAATTTTCTTTTCAACAAATCGTATTGTCCTATCTGAAGCTACTATGGAAAGCTTTGTGCTACCTCACTGGGATAACTCGGCCCTCTTGCTCCTGCCTCTCTGGATTTGGAAATATTCCTCCAAATCACTGTCCTTGCCCCTCACTCACTACTTTGATCTCTGGCTCTCTCTAACAACTGATTGTTGCTACTCTGGAAATTGATCTGCCAAGAAATCAAATTGCTCAAGTGTCTTCTGCGTCACAACATCGATCCCTTCTTATAATCCACTGTTGGAGCACCAATGACCAAAATTAAAACATAATCGATGGCTAAGATCATCTCTGGATCGATCTGTGTGAGTTTCTAGATCATTCTCGCCTTATCTTAATTAGTATTGATTAATTAACCATATTCCCTAAGTTTAGACTTAGGAAATATTTAAAAAACAATTAGTAATCTAATTGAGACACTTCTAGAAGGAATTTCTAGAAACGATTTATGGGTTTTGGAGATCTCATGTATTCGAGCCTCTCCACCAAATTTCATGGCTAGAACACATCTAATGCTACAAAAACTAACACTCCCTCTTAGCAAGGAATGTGTTCTAGTGTTGCACACCTTTCGACAACACTCTATCTCTGTATCATCTCCTATCATGTTGTTTATGTCTGGCTGTTGTTGTCCACCAACCACTGCGCAACTCTGATATACGTTGCATCTGTGCTGCTACTGACACTCCCATATTGCTGCCAACATTGCAACTTCCTCTCATATGTTGTTGATGCAACTACAACATCTGCAACTGAAAAGATTATTAAATACTGAATCAACTATGTTTAGTATGATGCATTTGTATCTCGAGTCTCTGGCTGCTACTAGCATTTGCACTTTCACTGAAGGGTTTGCGTTGTCGCTGACTCTACACTGTGCCAACTACGCTGTTGTCAACACTGAACTGCGCTCGCAACATCTGACCGCCACTTGTCTCTGCAACTGTCACTCGGCCTCTGACTGCATCAACTGCTACTGATCCATCCTGCTACTAAATATTATGGGCCCTCGTAGCTAGATAATGATCAATGAGGTGGAATCCTCAAGGATCTTGCCCACCTACAGGACCAATTCACCTCACCTCACTCCTGGAGGTATATCGACAAACATAGTGAAGTCTTCCTCCAGCCTGGAGGAAAGCCTATCTCTGCTAAAGTTGCCTGTTGTTCCTGCTTCTACTCCTTGCCCTTCTTTCTGAGAAGACACTGGGTACTGTAGTGACCAAGCTCACCATATCTAAAGCACTTGACCTTTGACAAGTCCTTCTGCTTCTTTCTCTGCTCCCCCTGCCCTTGATTGGGACCCTTTGATGCGAGGGCCACATTCTCCTCCTCCTTCACCATCTTTGATCTGCTACTGTTGCTGCCACTAATGGAGTTATTTAACAAAGCTCGTCTCAACTCCTCCTACTGCAAATCGGCCGACATTCTATCCCAATCTAGTAGCCTATATCTGCCCAATATGCTTTGGAAAAAGACCTGCCACTCCTCTAAGACACTGTTGAGTGCCAATCGCACTAGCTCCGTGGGTTGAGGCGTTGCCCCAACAGCGGACAACTAGCCTCGGACCTCCTAAATCCTGGTAAGGAAGGGGTCTATGCCTTCCCCTTTCTCCATCTGGATGAGTCGCAACTTCTCCTCTAGGTTCTTCCACTGCGCAGAAGTGCCCTTGTACAATGTGGAGAGAGCATCCCACATCTGCTTGGCAGTATCTTTCCCAGCTATATGTGGAACAACATGATCTCGGACACCATCTAAGATCAATTGTTTTGCTCGTGTCATCTCCTTCTTGTACTCTTTCTGCTAATCTACATCCTGAGGAACCACCACCTCTACATCAATATAGGCTTTCAGGCCATATTCATCTAGAAGAAAGGACATCCTTGCCTTCCAGATGACGTAGTTGGAAGCCCCATCCAACCTGTCCTGATCATGAAGCCCAGCAGTGGCCATCACAACGAATTGTTGAAAACTTCATCTTTCCTTCTGTTTGGCTGTTGCTTTGTTATTCGCACCCCCTTCTGGAGTGAGAATATCTGCTTACAACAATTGTTGATCTGCAAGGAAAATCGAACTTCTTGAGATTAGAAGTTCCCTGAGGAAAATTTTCCCTCTGTGTGTGCTCCTCTCTTCCACCCCGACATTGGCTCTACTCTAGCATATTGCTGCAAAAACCTCTGCGTCCAGTTAGAGATATGCCCAACGAAAAATCTGAGTTGCTCCCTCTGCCTCTATAATCACTTGATCTGGAAGGATCGAATTTTTCTGCCCCTCCAAAAAATCAGTCTTCCTCAAGCAACTCGAACTCTAGCAAAAGAACGTGTTGCCCTTGGGAATTTCGGCCTGTTGCCCACACTAAGCAGTGAAATTCCTTCTTTTCGCCTTTGAGCTCTTCAGCTGATCAACTGCACTCTGATACCATGTGAAAAATCCTCCACTGGAACCTTATTGCAGCAACTGGTATTATTTCTCCTAATTGTTAATTAATTTAGCAATTTATTTGCTATGGCAAATATCGAAAAAAACACACTGCAACCTTCACAAATAAAAATACTGCAGAAAATTAATGCGCTGGGAACTGAGAAATGCTAACACACACACACACATAAAATATGAGACAATTATTTTTGGACAAATGTCCCTGGAAAAACCCAACTTGGTAAAATTGGTGCAGCAGTGAGGGTTTTTCTTATTATACAGCAGTGAAAATCTTAGTACAATCTGCATGCCTGAAACTGGCAATCCACAGCAAGAAAATCTGGGCAAAATTATTGAAGGGAATTTACCCTTCCTCCACAAGCGATCCCGACACAACTTGTCTACAAAATACTCGGCCTCTTGAAGCTTCTACGCTGGACTGCGCAGTCACTATGATGTCTAGCCTCTGACTAGTTTCGGTTGAAGTCGTTCTGCCTTCTGCTACTGAGAAATTCGACTCTCCGGCCTTCTGGAACCTCAACCCGGCCTCTAGATCTGAGAACAGTTTTCTCTCCAGCAAATTGAACTTCCCTCTCTGAAGCTACTGCGCAGAGCTCTACGCTGCCTCACTAGGATAACTTGGCCCTCTTGTTGCTGCCTCTCCAAATCTGGAAATCTTCCTTTTGGATCACTGTCCCTTTCCCTCACTCATTACTTCTATCTCTGGCAAATCTGGAAATCTTCCTTTGGATCACTGTACCTTTCCCTCACTCATTGCTTCTATCTCTGGCTCTCTCCGGGCACTGACTGTTGGTACTCTAGAAATTGACTTGCCAAGAAATCGATCTTCCAAGAAATCGAACTGCTCAAGTGTCTTCTCCATCACCACATCGATCTCTTCTTATAATCCATTTTTGGAGCTCCAACGACCAATATTAAAACATAATCGATGGCTAGGATCATCTCTGGATCGATCCATGTGAGTTTCTAGATCATTCTCACCTTATCTCAATTAATACTAATTAATTAACCATATTCCCTAAGTTTAGACTTAGGAAATATTTAAAAAATGGCTAATAATATAATTGAGACACTTCTATGCGGCATTTCCAAAAACAATTTCTGGGTTTTTGAGATCTCATGCATTCTAGCCTCTCCACCAAATTTTGTGGCTAGAACACATCCGATGCTACAAAAACTAGCATGGATAATTATTTCCATAACAGCAGTGTTTAGTGAGAGGCAGATTCGTGGCAGGATTGGGCTAAGCATGTGAGTGACTGCGCTAAGCTTGCGCAGAGGGGTCCGAGTTTGCTAGTTTGAGTGGCTAGACTGAGTCGGGATTGCTTGTGGAGGGTGAATTCTCTCAGATATTTTCACTAGTATTTCTCTCAGAGAGGATTCTCAGTTTGGCATTCATTTTATTGTACTCAAAATTTCACTGTTGCATAATAATAAAAACCCTCAGCTGTTGCACCAATTTTCCCACATTGCTTTTTTCTGAGGACATTTGTCCAAAAATAAGTGTGTCAAAATTGTTGTATGTGTGCTAGCATTTTCTCAATTTTCAGCATTTTATTTTCCGTAGTATTTTGATTGTGAAAAAATTTAGTGTGATTTATTCGTTGTTTGTAGTAGAAAGTAAACTGCATATCTTACAGTTAGAATAATAAATTTCCAGTTGCTGCAATTAGACTTGAAATTTTCACATGGTATCAGAGCACAGTTGATAGACATGAAGCTTAGAGACGAAGAGGGAGAAATTCATAGCTCAGAGAGAGAAGCAATATGATTTCCTCAGGAGTTGCGCAATATGTAGCCAGGCAGTGTGAATTGTTGGACAGGGGGGTTGAATTTACAGCTGTAGAGTGAAGGATCGATCTGTCCAGGAAGTGATTTCAGTGGGCAGAAATGTGAGCAACTTTCATAAAAAAAAAAAAAAAAAAAAAAAAATCTTTTTTGGGTGCAGTTGGTTTTTTTGCAGTAGTTTGCAGTAGCAGAATCAACATTGGGTGGAAGAGAAAGAGCACACATCGAGGGTTTTCTCATAGAGTTTCTTACTCTAGGAAATTCGAATTTTCTAGTAGTTGGTAGCAGAAGTAGCAACCAGATTTGCACGTTCCAGAAGGTAGTGCGAGTAGCAGTGCTAATAGCTGAGTAGGAAAGAGGAGATTCTATTTTATAACCCAATTATGAGTTTGCAGAGATGGCCTCAACAGGGCTTAGAGATCAGGATATATTGTATGGTGCTTCCAACTACATTATTTGGAAGGACAGGATGTCCTTTCTGCTAGATGAGCATGGTCTGAAGGATTATGTAGAGAGAGTTATAGTTGTACCTACAAACCCACAACAGCTAGAGAATTACAAAAAGGAAATGGCCAAGACGAAGAGGTTGATCCTTAATGGAATTTGAGATCATATTGTGTCACATTTAACGGTTAAGAATACGGAGAAAGAAATGTGGGATGGACTCGCAATCCTATATCAGAATCCTTCCGAGAATTGAAAGTTGTTCCTGAAGGAGAAGCTAAGAACCACCAAGATGTAGAAGGGAGAGGGAGTTACTCCATACCTTACCAGGATTCAGGATATCCAGAATGAGTTGTCTATCGTAGGTGAGATGCCACAAGAAGCTGAATTGGTGCGTGTAGCCATCAATGGTTTCTCCGAGGAGTGGACTACCTTCGTCTAAGGCATTACTGGACGAGATACTCTACCTGGATGGGACTGTTTGTGGTCATATTTCACGCAAGAGGAGATGTGACTTGCTCTAGTCAAGAGTAGTCTTAGTGGCAGCAACAGAGGATCGAAGATTATGGAGGAGGAGAACGTAGCCCTTGCATCAAAGGGAAAAGAAAAGAAAGGTCCCAATTAGGGACAAGGCTCATAGGGAGGTGAGAAAAAGAAGAAGGTCCTGTCGAAAATTAAGTGCTTCATGTGTGGTGAATTCGGTCACAACAATACTCAATTCTCTTAGAGGAAGAAGGACAAGAAGGAAAAGTAGGAGAAGGCAACAACTTCGGCAGAGATAGATCAGTTGTCTTCCACATTGGAAGACCAATTCGCACTGTATGTAGCTATACCTCTAGGTGAGAGGTGGGGATACATTTAGTTCTAGACTCCATAGTTGGGAAGATTTGGGCAAGGTCCATAGGAGAGCAACAACAATTGCAGTAGACTCTTCTCATTAATCATTACCCTTGCTATAGGATCCCACAATATTCAGTAGCAGATGGATCAATGCAAATGGCATAGTTAGTTCTTGAGGGATATTTGCAGTACTAGTTGTAGCCAAATGTTGAGGAGCACAGTGCAGTTGCAATGCAAACAGACTCAGTGGATAGTGTGGAGACTGGTAGTAATAAGAGACTCTGGAGACAGCTGTAGCATAAGGACACATTTGACTTAGGATTCAGATTTTTGGATCTCAGTTGCAGTCGCAGCAACAACTTGAGAGGGAGTGTTAGTTAGTTGCAGTACAATAGCAGAGTTGGCAGCAATACAACAGTATAGTGCATCGTCAATAGTAGCACAAATGCAACATTTTCAGAGTTGCGCAATAGTTGGTGAGCAGTGACAGTGGTCACATTTGTCAGACATCAGCGACGTGTATGGAGGATGTTATGGAGACAATGGAGAACACCTTCCTCGCTAAGAGGGAGTGTTAGTTTTTGTAGCATCGGATGGTGTTCTAGTCTTGACAGTTGTCAAAGAGGCTAAGAAACACTAGGACTCCATAACCCAAAAATAGTTTCTGGAAAATCCTTCTAGAAATGCCTTAATTAGGTTAATTAATCAGTAATTAAATTTTTCCTAAGTCTAACTTAGTGAAAATGATTAATAACAACAATTAATTAAGGAAGGTGAGATTTCTCTAGAAACTCACACACATGAACTCAAAAATGATTTTATAGATCGATAAGGATTTAATCGTCGCCATTGGTGATCCAATTGAAGATTATAAGAGGAGGTCGACGGGGTTGGAGCAAGACACATCGAATCACACGGGTGAGGAGCCAATAGTGTGAGTTCTTGGTAGGTCGATCTATCTAGCTTCAGAGGTCGAGTAAAGGAAGAGAGTTCGAGCTAGAAAGGATGTAAAGGGGCAAAGGCAGTGATTCTGGAGGATATTTCCAGTTCTAGAGAGTCAGAAGAGGAGGTTGTCTTATTTCTCCAGGAGGTTGTGCAAGGACTGCGCAGTAGTCTCAAGAGGGTAGTTTGATTTAGCTAAGCAGGAGGAGGATTGAGTTGTTGGAGGCAGAAATAATTTTCTAGAGGGTTGGAGAATTCTTTCCAAAGCAGCAATAACCATTCAAAGGAAAATTGGTGGTAGAGTTGGCCTAAGCGTGTGAGTGATAGTACCAAGCTTGCACAGAAGTTGCGCAGAGGGGTCTGAGTTTCCCAGTTCGAGTGGCTAGACTGAGACGAGATTGCTTGTGGAGGAGGGTATATTCTCTTAGATATTTTTGCTAGTATTTCTCTCAGAGAGGATCGCTAGTTTGGCATCCAATTTATTGAACTCATAATTTAACTACTGCATAATAATAAAAACCCTCAACTGTTTCACTGGTTTTCCAACATTGGGTTTCAAAGTATATTTGTCCAAAAATAATTGTGTCAAAATTAGTGTATGTTATAGCATTTTCTCAGTTTCCAGCATTTTATTTTCCACATTATTTCTATTATGAAAAATTGCAAGGTGATTTATTCATTGTTTGTCATAGCAAATAAACTGCTTAATTTACAGTTATAAGAAAAAAAAATTGTTTGCTGCAATTAGACTTGAAAATTTCACACACGTGGGTTGGATTGTATCTTCAAGAGTTTTCTCTTGCAGGACACGAGATTGGTTTCTCAATGGAGCAACTTCTCGAAGAGTTGACCAGGATTTTGTTAGTTTTTGTGGCATCAGATGTTGTTCTAGTCTTGACAGTTGTCAGAAAGGCTAAGAAAGACTAGGACTCTAGAACCCATAAAAGGTTTCAGGGAAATCCACCTAGAAATGCCTTAATTAAGTTAATTAATCAGTAATTAATTTTTCCCCAAGTCTAACTTAGGAAAATGATCAATTAATGAGCAATTAATTGAGGAAGGTGATATTTCTCTAGAAACTCACACAGATCAACTAAGAAATGATCTCATCCATTGATTAAGTTTTAATCTTGGTCGTTGGAGTCCCAACTAGAGGTTATAAGAAGAAGTCGATGGGTAGATGGAGAAACACACTTGAGATCGATTTCCTTGGGCAAATCGATTTTCCAGAGAGTAGCAGCATTCTTCCGGAAGAGTTCGAGCCAAAGAGAGGATGCAGAGACAAAGAGGGGCAGAGACAATAAGTTCGGAGGAATTCTTCCAGTTCTGGAGAGTCAGCTACAAGAGGGTTGAGTTTCCTTAATGAGGTTGCGCAGTTCTAACCCATAAGATTCAGAGGCAAAGTTAAATTTGGCCAGTCAGAGGGTCGATTTAGTTGTTGGAGGCCAGGAGAATTTCCAGAAGGGGCTAGTGAGTCATTGTCAGAGGCTAAATTGGACAGAAGACTTGATCAGTTGCAGTACCAGGAAGAGCGTACAAGTGTCTGCGCAGATTTGACACAAAGGATAACACAGGGGTTCCGTGGAGCCTAGTATTCCCCAGTTTTAGAGCTCGATTAATGCTTGGGGAGACAAAATTTGTCTCACTAATTTTTGTGGCTAGTTTCTCCTATAGAGGATTATCAGTTTTGAGCATCCAGTTGTACTCAAAATTTTGTCATTGTTGCTTAATAATAAAACCATGAGTTTCTGCATGTTAGTTTTTGTAGCATCATATGGTGTTCTAGTCTCAATAGTTGTCAGAGAGGCTAAGAAACACTAGGACTCCATAACCCAAAAAACGTTTCAAGAAAATCCACCTAGAAATGCCTTAATTAAGTTAATTAATCAGTAATTAAATTTTTCCCAAGTCTAACTTGGGAAAATTGATTAATTAACAAAAATTAATTGAGGAAGGTGAGATTTCTCTAGAAACTCACATGAATGACTAGGAAATGATCTCAACCATTGATTAAGTTTTAATCTTTACCATTGGAGTCCCAACTGGGGATTATAAGAAGAAGTCGATGGGTAGATGGAAGAACACACTTGAGATCGATTTCCTTGGGAAATTTGACTTTCGAAAGAGCAACAACTTTCTGCCATAATAGCTCAAGCCAGAGAGGGCAGAAGAAATGAGTCCGGAGGAATTTTTCCAAATCTGGAGAGTCATATACAGGAGGATCGAGTTTCCTCAGTGAGGCTACGCAGTCCTGGCGCAGAAGCTTCAAAGGAAAAGTTCGATTTGGCCAGACAGAGGGTCAATTTAGGTGCTGGAGGCCAGGAGAATTTTTGGAAGGGGTCAGCGAGTCATTCTTAGAGGCTAAATTGGACAAACAGATTGATCAGTTGCACTTCCAGGCAGAGCATACTAGTGCCTGCACAGATTTGATGTAGAGGCTGACGCAAGGGTTTCTGGAGCTTGGTATTTGCTAGCTTTTGAGCTGGATTAGTGTCGAGTGAGACAAAATTTGTCTCACTAATTTTTGTGGCCAGTTTTCCTGTAGTGGATTCCCAGTTTGGGCATCAAGTGTACTCATAATTTTCTCATTGCTGCTTAATAATAAAAACCCTAAGTTGTTGCACTGATTTTCCCACATTGGGTTTTTTAAGGGACTTTTGTCCAAAAATAACATTGTTGTATTTTTGTGTGTGTGCCAGTACTTTCTCAGTTTCCAGTTTATCTTCCATAGTATTTTATTTGTGAAGATTGCAGTGTGATTAATTCATTCTTTCCATAGGAATAAACTGTATAATTTATTTATCAGTTAGAAGAATTAATTCCAGTTGTTGCAATATAATTTTAGTACTGAAATTTTCACATGGTATCAGAGAAAATTTGATCAAACAAGGAAGCTCAAGAGCAAAAGAAGAAAATTTGTTTTTCAAAGGGAACAACAGGACAATTTTTTGGGGTTGTGCCGTGCCTAGCCAAGCAGTGCGAATTGTTGGGTAGTTCGATTTTTCAGTGCAAGGTTGCTGAAAAATTCAACTTGCCAGAGTGAGTGATTCCAGCAGGTAGAGGGAGCACCTGTAGCTCATATTTTTGTTGAGAAAATTCCTTGTTTGGGTGAATAAGGGTTCTGCTAGAGCAGGCTCAGTGTCGGGTGGAAGAGGAAAGTGCAGACACAGAGGGAATTTCTCTCAAAGGGTTTCCAGTCTAGAAATCCAAATTTCTAGTTGTAGCCAACAGTAGCTGCAAACAAATTTTGTCACTCCATAAGGGAGTGCGAATAGCAGAAACAACAATCGAGCAGGAGAAAGAGGGATATTTCCATTCCGGTTTCAGAGATGGCCATAATTGGGCTTAGATCAAGATAGGCTAGAGGAAGCTTCCAACTTCATCTAGAAAGCCATGATGTCCTTCCTATTAGATGAGCATGGCCTGAAAACCTAGGCAGAGAGTGTTATGGAATTACTGGTCGATGCAGATCAATTGAAAGAGTATAGGAAAGAAATGGCCAAGGCGAAGCGAATGATCTTGGATGTAGTTTGAGACCATAAAGTCTCACATATATCTGGCAAGAATACAACCAAGGTGATGTGGGATTCTTTCGCACAACTATATCAGAATCCTTCTAAGCAGTGGAAGATGTTCCTGAAAGAAAAGCTGAGAAACATCATGGTGTACAAGGGTGAAAGCATTGGTCCCTTTCTCGCCAGAATTCAGGAAATCCGGGATCAACTTGTAGTCGTGGGAGAGGCACCTCAAGATACAAAGCTGGTACATTTGGAACTGAACAATACCTCCCAGGATTGGGAGATATTTGTCCAAGGCAACTTGGGACGAGATACTCTATCTAAGTGGGACTGGATGTAGTCAGACCTACCGCAGGACGAGATGAGATGAGCACTTGTGAAGACCACCATTAGCAGAAACAACAACAAGGGTTCAAAAGGTGAAAAGGAGGAAGAGAATGTGGCCCTGGCATCAAAGGGTCTCAGTTAGGGACAAGGGACACAGGGGGAGAAGAAGAAAAAGAAGGACCTATCTAAGGTCAAGTGCTTCAGAGGTGGCAAGTTTGGCCATTACATTACTCAGTGTCCTCAAAGGAAGAAGGACAAGTAGGAGAAGTAAGACCAGGTGGCAGCATCCACAGAGATATACAAATTGTCCTCTAAGTTGGAGGAAGACTTTGCCATGTTTGCAGCGATACCTCTAGGAGGGAAATATGGAGCTATAGCCCCAAAGTTGCATAGAGGTTTGGGCAAGGTCCATTGAGGTGAACATCAATTTTTGTTTCCTCATGGATCATTACCTTGTTACGGGGCCCCACAGTGTTCAATAGTAGGAGGATCAGTGTCAGTTAATGCAATAATTTCGAGAGTGACAATTGCAGACTAGTTGTAGTAAAATGCTGAGAAGTGCAGAGCAGTGTTAACAACAAAGCAGGAGGCTTAGTAACATAGTCAGCAACAGCACAAATTCCCCAGCGGACAGTGCAAAGGCTAGTAGCAGCCAAATTCTTAGGAGACAGATGCAGCACAGAGACACCAATGATTCAGTATTTTGGATGCTTCTCAGTTGCAGTAGCAACAACAACAGTTGAGAGGGAGTTACAGTGCAAACGTAGAGTTGGCAGTAGTACAGTTGTACAACAGTGTCAATGGCAGCACAAGTGCAACATCAAAGTTGAGCAGTGACTGGTGGGCAGTGGCAGACATTCACAATGGCCAGACATCAACAACATATAGAGGGTGATGTAGAGACAAGGTATTGTAGCAATACGACACTAGAACACCTTCCTCACTAAGAGGGAGTGTTAGTTTTTGTAGCATCGCATGGTGTTCTAGTCTCGACAATTGTCAAAGAAGCTAAGAAACACTAGGACTCCATAAACCAGAAACGGTTTCAGGAAAATCCACCTAGAAATGCCTTAATTAATTTAATTAATCAGTAATTAATTTAATTAATCAGTAATTAATTTTTTCCCAAGTTTAACTTAGGAAAAATGATTAATTAACAATAATTAATTGAGGAAGGTGAGATTTCTCTAGAAATTCACCACGAATCAACTAGGAAATGATCTCAACCATTGATTAAGTTTTAATCTTGGTCGTTGGAGTCCCAACTGGGTATTATAAGTAGTCGATGGGTAGATGGAAGAACACACTTGAGATTAATTTCCTTGGGTAGTTCGACTTTCCAGAGAGCAGAAGCATTCTGCTGGAAGAGCTCGAGCCAGAGAGGGGATGCAAAGACAGAGAAGGGAAGAAGTAGTGAGTCTGGAGGAAGTTTTCCAGATTCGAAGAGTCAGCGGAAAGAGAGCCAAGTTTCCTCAGTGAGGTTGCATAGTGATGGTGCAAAAGCTTCAGAGGCAAAGTTTGGTTTAGCCAGAGAAAGGGTCGATTTAGTTGTTGGAGGCCGGGAGAATTTCTGGAAGGGGTCAGCTTCTCAGAGGCTAGATTGGGAAGATGGCTTGATCAGTTGTTATTCCAAGAAGAGCACACTATTGCTTGCACAGATTTGATACAAAGGTTGATGCAGGGGTTTCGCGGAGCCCAATATTTGCCAGTTTTGGAGTTGGATCAGTGTCGGGTGAGACAAAATTTGTCTCACTAATTTTTGTGGCCAGATTTCCTATAGTGGATTTCCAGTTTGAGCATCCAGTTGTACTCAAAATTTTCTCATTGTTGCTTAATAATAAAAACCCTTAGCCATTGTATCGATTTTCCCACATTGGTTTTTCCGGGGACTTTTGTCCAAAAATAACAGTGTTATATTTTTGTGTGTGTGTACCAATATTTTTTTAGTTTCCAATTTATCTTCCGCAGTGTTTTATTTGTGAAGATTATAGTGTGATTAATTGCTTTATTAGTTAGAAGAATTAATTCCAATTGCTGCAATATAATTTCATGAAATTTTTACACAGCACCAGTTTTCCCACATTGGGTTTTTCTGGAGACTTTTGTCCAAAAATAACGGTGTTATATTTTTATGTGTCTTTTTTTCTCAGTTTCCAGTTTATCTTCCATGGTATTTATTTTGGTGAAAATTGTGGTTGAGAATTATTCGTTGTTTGTCGTAGCAAATAAGCTGCAAAATTAATTTACAGTTAGAAGAATAATTTCTGGTTGTTGCAATAGGTAAAAAATTCACTTGTTATCAAAAGAAAATTTGATCAGACAGGAAGCTCAGAAGCGGAATGAAGAAATTGTCCAGATTCAGAGGGAGTATGGCAGTGAGATTTCCATATTTGCACAAAGGTTGGCTTGGAAGTTCAAACTGTTGGGCAAAGAGTTTGATTTTTCCAGTGCAAGTGGCAGGAAAAATTCACAGAGCCCAATAACAATTCCAACAGGCAGTAGTAAAGTCGGGAAGCAATTCCATAGAGTAGATACGTATTTTTTGCTAAGTAGATTCCTTGTTTGGTCACAAAAGGGTTTTGCAACAATTTTGCTAGAGCAAAATTAGCGTCGGGTGGAAGAGAAAGTGCACACACAAAGGGAGAAATTTCCATATTTTCCTATAGGGTTTCCAGTTCCATTTTTCTGCAGAAGATACATAATTTTGTAGTTGCGGAGGTCGTGCAAGTTTGCCTAACTAGCAAATTCGAGTTGTTGGGGTTAAAGTTCGAGTGCCATTTTTCTGGAAAAGGACATTCGGAAAGGCTAAGCAAGTAGTTCCAGGAAGAAGTTGAAGGTAGAGCGAGGTAGACAGAGCAGTTCTGCGCATTTCAAAAGGGAGTGTGAGTTTCATAATAGGCAGCCGAGCAAGAAAATAAGAGGAAATTTCGATTTTTTTGAGCTTTTGCAGAGATGGACACAATCGAGCTGAGAGATCAAGACAAATTGGACGATGCCTCAAACTATGTCATTTGGAAGGCTAGGATGTTCTTTCTCCTTGATGAGCATGGTCTAAAGACATGGGGAGAATGTTGTGGCAGAACCTACTGATGTAGATCAGCTGAAGGAATTCAAGAAGGAGATGGCTAAGGCAAAGCAGATGATCCTGGATGGAGTCTGGGACCATGTAGTGTCACATATATAGGCCAATAATACGACCAAGGAGAGGTGGGATGCTCTCACACAACTATATCAAAATCCTTTCGAGCAATGAAAGATGGTCTTGAAGGAAAAGTTGAGGAACATCAGAATGAATAAGGGTGAAGGCATTGATCCCTTTCTCACCAGAATTTAGGAAATCCAGGATCATCTTGCAACCGTTGGGGAAGCGCCTCAAGATACAGAGCTTGTGTGTTTTTCCTTGAACAATGTCTCAGAGAATTGGGAAATCTTCGTCCAAGGAATTTTGGGTCGAGTTACTCTACCTAGGTGGGACAGGATGTGGTCATACCTACAACAGGATGAGATGAGGCGAGCACTTGTGAAGACCTCCATCAGCAAAGGGCACCCAACCCTTAAGGCCCACTCTCACTCAACAAGTTACCAAGAGCATGGCCAAGAAAAAAACACAAAAGCAAGGTCTTGAAGTTTCATTTCCAATGCCCAACATTTTTCTAAGGACGCCACTAAACGAAAGCCTGTAGGGAACAATCCTAGCTAGATAAACAAGAGGGGTCTTTAACCATCTTCAAAATAGGGCCTAAGAAGTCAAGGACCAAATTCACTGAGCCCAATCCTCTTATGTACACTAAGGCAGACCCTATCAAGGCAACAAGTGGAGATTTTGTCTATGAATCAAGAATTCTTGAGCTAGTGAAAGAGGACACATCCTCTAGCCCTGGAGATGCTTCTGCCCTTTCAAAATAGAGGAAGAAAAACAAGAAAATAAGAAAACTAAAAGAGAATATCATAGAAGAGCTAGAGCACCATGCTACATGAGGAAATTGAACAATTGGCATCTAAGAATAAGAAATTGCTCAAGCAAGCAAGGAAATGGTACTAGGAAGCTTGACAAATGAAATGATGAAACATAAGGTTAAAAATCAAACTAAAAATGCAATAGGAGAGGAAGAGACAATGCTACAGGGCCTCAACCTCTAATTTAAATATTATGATAGATGCAACTTCCCTGCCTTGAAGTGGTGTTTGAAGACAATTTTGATCAATTTGAAGATTCTTCAAAACCATTTCTAAAGCCATGATTGGTTGTCTACCTAGCTCGCATGAGAACATGCAATTTCTCAAATGCAGGAAAAATGTTTGGTCTTCTTTTTTAGGTCTTTTTCACTGTCTGAGCACCAATTTTTACCCTTTTCACTTCCTCTTGCAACCTTATTACTATCCCTTTTCATCATATTCACTCATGTTTTCAAGGAAAATGATCACAACAAGCTCATGGCATATAATGTTGTCAAGTTTTGATTATTGTTGTTATTTTTGATGAATTATTATATTTATAACTCATTTTTGGTAATGAGGATGTTAGATCATATAACCCCAATATAGATTTGGTAACCCATGTCATTGATTGGCATATTTGTGCGTATCCAAGGAAAAACTTGCTACATGGGTTTTGTTACTAGGTTCCTCGAGATGGTTTGGTGTTGGTTAGATCAACCCCACGTCGGATAAAAGTGGTGTTTCCCATGGTCAACTCTTTGGTCAAACATATGCCAAAATAGGGCATCCAACATGACAGAGGTTAACAGATAAAAAAGTTTGAAGTTATTGTCAAGTGTCAGGGATATTTTCATGCATGACATATCATGGAAATGTTCCACAATAATGATTGTTTGCTATCCTTGTTAGAAAATGGATTTATTTGTATTTTGGCATCATGTCATACCTTTGTCTTTATTTTAAACTGTTGGAACAAGTATAAACACTCTATAAAACATGGGAGTCGGTTGTGGCCTTAACATGCCCTCCCTCATTCTATATAAATGTTGTGTAATGTAAAGTACAACGAGTCAAAAAATATATAATTGAACTCTAACACATAGGGTATAGTTTGAGAATAAGAGTATATGCAAGTCAATGCTAAGTTTGTGTAGACTTTATCTATGGATTGTAATGTAAATCTATGAACCAATTCATTAATATAAAAGTGATGTTATTTAAATTAGATCTCATGTGTAACAAAGTACTCGTGTTGTATCTTTCTTTGGAGCACAAGTGACTTAGGCGGGGTCCCCTATCTAGTTTGCATTACGACTCATTTTTCTTAAATAGATTAGTTAAATAGATAGATTTACATTTTTTGTCTTTGCTTCGTAGATCAACATTTCAATTTCTATCATTTGAGTTCTTGAATTATTTGCAAAAGTGTGGATTCCCTATGGAAGTTAGACACTAAAGGTTAAATAATCAATGTGCTTGTTAATGTATCACAAAACCATTTGATGCCTTCGAGCCAAACAAGAGACTATGACTTGTGCCAAAAAAGTGCTCTCATAAACACAATACCAAGGATCAAGTAAACAACTATAGTATTTGATTCATGTTCTAGTTGGATTTTATTGCGTGTTTCTTAGAGCATTAAATTGTAGAGTTATTTTCATATCATACGAATCATTCTCATACTAGTTCTACACATAGAGTGTTGGTATTTCTAAGTTTATGTCCCCGAATTGACAATGTAATGTAAAAGGATTTAAACATTTAAATTGATTGACAATGACATAGAGTTTTTCTCCTTCAAATTCACAAGTAGTCAACAAAGGAAAGAACTAAAATCAACACCATATTGACCTACAAAAGAAAGAATTCAACTTCAACTCTATGGGGTTTTCCTCCCCTTTCAATCCACCTTGATCGTTAAGCACTAAAATCCTTTTAGAGACCCAATTTCTTTTTCAAGTGCCCAAAAGTACACCTTTGTGGACTCTTCTTTAATATTTGTTATAGTTGCTCCTTTAAAGTTGTAATTTTCATAAAATTTCATGTTGTTTTCAAGATTAAGATGATCAGCCTAGAGCTCCTTCCAAACTTCACCATTATTTTAAAATTTCGTCTTCTACTATCCTGAAACAAGTTTGAATTATTCAAAGCAATATAATATAGGAAAATAGAAAGTCCATATGCATAGATGATCTCCCTTGTGAATTCTTTAAAAATCCTTGTATGATCATCTAATACCCTGAGGGTGAAGATTCTTTGGGTGTGGTCTTGGAAAAATTATTTTATTTTTTCTTGAACACGATATGGATTTGCAAACTATAAAATTCTTTTAGAGACCCATTTTCTTTTTGAAATTTCGAAAGTACACCTTCATGGACACTTCTTTATCTTTGTCACAATTGCTCCTTTGAATTTTTTTTATCTTCATAAGTTTTCACATTGCTCTTCAAGATTAAAATGATAAATCTATAGCTCATTTCTAGCATGACTAACTACACTTCATAATTATTCTCTCTCACTTTTCAACCTCAAGCAATCATCCTTCTCTATCCTTGGAAAACCTTTTCTATCCATTGCATTGCAACTACCCATTAGAAGATCTTACTAGAAGCATCTTGTTGGAAAATTGAAGATTCTAAGTTCTCTACATTGAAAATACACACTCTTGCAAGTGTCTTGAGTTGTTGTTAAAAGTCACCAATTGCATATATGTCTAATATCTATTAAGTTGAACTTGAATTTTTTCTAGTCCTTCTAGGCAATTGGACCAAGTGCACTAATTCCCTACTTCTAAGTCTCTTAGCATCGAATTACACCAATAACATTTCATTGAAAAATTTGTAAGAAAATCATAAGTTATGATGTGCATAGAGTTCATAAGCATATCTTGATATCCATCAATTTTATTATGTGGATGCCTCCTTATCAATGTTTCGACATTCTTCTTCGATAAGGATATAATGTCTAATAAATGTCATATAATGTTTGATATGAAAACCTATGTCACTAGAGTATAAGTGTAGCATGCGAAAAGAACAAGATATTTGGTATGTGAGTACGTAAACAAGTCTAAATCATCATACATGGTGCATTTGTTATTGTTGGATAATGTTGAATTGTGAAACTTAATATATTAATTGACTTCAATTATGGAGTTTAGTTGTAAACATGTCGTGACTTCCAAGTGCTAATAGTTCTTTTGGCTTGTTAAGGAGCTTGACTATTTATCTATTTTGATGTTCAGGTAGGACACCTAGCCATTTTGGATTGGATGTTTCACTTTGTTGCACTTGGTTCATATACATTTCTCTCGTCTTTTATATCACCCATTTTAAGGTATGATTTGTATCATTTTTATTCTATTTTTTCCTTTTAAGTCCAATATATTTTTGATAAAAAAAAAATTGAAAATGTTCACCTCATGGAACTTTTTGTTTTGTAGGTCTTGGGTGGATGGCCTTCCACAAAAAGATAAATACATATGGAATAGGCGCCTTGAAGCATGGAAATATGGTTCAGGATTAGACTACAAACCATAGTGTGGATCACACTAATGATGCATATTTTCACATAATGCCTATATTGATCTATCTCATTTTCTACCTTTGGGTTATACTTGCATGCTAATATAATCGAGTTATTCCTTTCTTGTAGAATACCTACCCTACTTCCTTGGACAACAATGTAACCACTTTAAAAATTATTTCCTCTAAATATCAATTTGTAACTTTCTTTTGGAGATCATGATTCTATATAGAATGTGATTATAAATGTGTAAATATTACAGAAAATACCTTGTACTAAATTATATGCAATAATATTATTCTTGTCAAAATTAAGTACATATCCATGGGAATAGTTCTTTACACACAAATCCATTACATTCTACCATATAAACACAACATTCATAACAACATATAAATTTAATAGCAAAACTGAAAAAACCATAAGAACATGAACAATTGAATGTAAATAGTAATGAATCACTTTAGTTTTTGTCAAATTTGTACATGTGAAATTGACTTCATAAGAGTGAGTTTCTTCCCAATTGTATGTACCCAATTTTTATAACACCCATTAGTTGGGACTTGAGATGACAGGATTAAAATTATGTTTATAGTTAACTTGTTAATATAAAACCTAGAATATTGTGTTGTATGTTTTCAGCTTAACAATAACATTTTCTAATAAATCCCAATGCCAAATAAACTTGTTCAAATTTACCTAGAACTTTCTATGAACACTCTTTTGGCATACATTACTCTATGCCATGTTGGAACTCACCCATATTGGCTATTCCATTCTTAGAACTCTCATTGCGCAAGGAACCCTTCATAGGAATGTTACTAATCTAGCACATAAATTTGTGCCAAATTTAAATTCTAGTAAGGTTCATTCTTAAGGCAACACATCCCATCAAAAATCCCAAATCACCAAATCTTTTGTGAATTGGATCCAAGCCAATTCTTCAACAAATCTTTTGTGAGTTGGATCCAAGTTAAATTAGCTCTATGAAATCAAAGCTCAACACAAGTTCATAATTAGAAGTGGGAAGATCAAATGCTTACATGTTTTTGTACCCCCATGCCCCCACATCTTTTGTTGGTGGGATCATAGTGCCCTCTTTCTCTTAGCAAGTCAATTATAGATATAATTTTAATATTATATATGCAATGAGATATCACTTTTATATTGCAACTTAAGAAATTCCAAATGACCAAGTATAATATATCTAGAGGGGCTTGGGTTGGAGTTCCTACAAAGAACCTTTACAAACATATTTACAAATTTACATCATGGTTGTTTCTACATATAACCCACAATGCTCAACACCCAAGCCAAAGTGCATGTGGAATAATAGCATATATTCACATATTGTATATACAAAGGTTAAAATAATGTATTACATTTTTCATGTCTTACAATGGACTTGACACTCTGCACTCTTGTACCATCAATGATTGCAATCTTTAGTTCATAATGCATTAAATCAAATTTATGAATATGATCTTTAGGGATCTTTCTTAAATGTGTTAGTCAAGACCTCCATGACCATTAGTGCTCCAAGAGGACTTAAGGTGTTGCAGAGATATTTTAAAGAAGGCTTTGATCTTAGGAAACAACATAGAAATAAAATTCTTAGTCTGTGTTGTAGAAGGCTCAGTGTTCTAGGATTATATTATTAAATATAAGGTTTTTTTAAATTCCAATGTTATGAAGCCAACGCTTTGAAATTGATAAAAAGTCAATGAATACAATCCACTTCAAGGGTGAAAATTCCTTTTACATTTAATATAATGTATAAAATGAGATGAGATGATTGTAAGACTAGTTTTCTTGATGAGTACAACGAAAGGTTCCGACCAACCTACTAACATATCATTAAAAATGTAATAATTGTATATTTAAGGTTTATTAAGGGGTTTCATGCTTAACATGCATCTACACTTCAAACAACTGTTGTCCTTAACACTTGAACAATGGTGAATGTTTCTACATGAATAATTCATCTTTCCATGTTGCCTCTTCCACTAGTAGTTCTTTCATTTAATGAGGCATTTAATAATTGCTCGATTGTGCAATGGTTTAATCTATGTCTTAAGAATTATTTTTGGTTCTAGTATGGTTTTCCCATCTTCGTTAATCTCTAGTAAAACAATTTGGATTGAAATATTGTCATTGGTTACCTTTTTAAGGACTTTGTGAGAACATGATAAATACACTTGTTTCAACATAAGACCCATTTCATCAAATTGGTCTATAGTTGGGAGAACCTGTATTCCAAGTCTTCAATTTCTTTGAATTTCATGTTTGAGGTTTTATGAAGAGTAGTATCTTTGTAGAACCCTTTTCCATATGAGAAAATAATAATAATACTCCTCTTTAACACAATTTTCAGCCACCTAAAAATGGTTGTTCCATTCAAAAGTTGTGACAATTGTAAGTTATGTGCCTTTTAAAACCTTAATTTGGAGATTGTTTCGATAGTTGATCTTTGTCTTCATGTGTATGTGTGTGTGTGTAATTTGAATCATTTTGAGTTTGAAATTTTACCATGTAGCACCCTAATATTATTTTTAAACCTCTGAAAATTTCACAATATATAAACTTCACTTTAAAAATGTTATAGCAAAAATGTAAAAATGACTTGTTTAATTCTAATTTCAAGATTAGTTAAACCCCTAACTTCCACAAACATTAGGGGAATTTCAAGGTCAAAATGGACCTCAAAACAAAAATACACTAACAAAATCAACTTTAAAAAAATCATTAAGATTCAAGATGATGATGTCATCCTTAAGGGTAAATATTTTTTGAGGGAAAAGAAAAAGAATTAATTGTATCTTCAACTTATCTTCTTATAGGTTTACTCAAATGTCAATTGTAGGAACCTGTCAGATGAGGAATTAAATTTTGCATCCAATGAGTACCTACTTTACTCGCACTGAATAATTGGGAATACAAGAAAAAACATGTTTTTTGTCTACTCAAAAGTATGTAAAGTGGGTGCTCGTAGGATGCAAAATTTAATTTTGCATCTGATGGGTGCCTACACTTGAAATTTGAGTAAACCTATAAGAAAATAAACTGAAAATATAATAAATAAATAAATAAAGTAGTTTTATTTTTTCCTTTAAAAATTATAACTTTTATTTTATTATGTTCTTTAGGTACTTCATTTTAGACCTCAAAATTTTACTAACGATATGCCTTATAAAATACAATGAGTAAATATTTGAATTTTTTTCCACATGTAGACATGCAATCTTAGAATTCGGAAATTTTATAGTATAAAACTTAACCCAAAAAAATTATAGAGAATTCCAAGATGGCTATTTTAAAATTGATTTTAAGAATAATACAAAACCCTATCGTCCATAAAATATATCTTCAAAAGCACAATGAACCAAAATTAAAATTTTAGCCACATGTATTATGATATTGCTCCTTTATGTCCATAAAGTTCAATATTTGAAACTTCCCTGAAAAAATAGTTATAGTGAAAATTCCTAGATGACTCATTTCAAATTGAATTTAAGAATATTCACGAAACCTATCTTCCATAGGTTATACCTCCAATAGTATAATAAGTCAGAACTTGAAATTTTTATCGCTTATACCTTGGTTTAAAAAAAAAAGTAAAATTCCAAGACAATTTGATTGAAGGAGCAGAACCTTAGGATCATGGCTCTAATATCAAATATTGTAAAGCAAACGTCTTGAAAATGATAAAAGATCAATGAATACAATCCTTTTACAATTAATACTATGTATAAGACAAGATGAGATGATCCTAAGACTAGGTCTCCTTGGTATATATATAGGAGACAAACGGTACAATTATAATCAAAGAGTACATTGATCAATTGACTAATATACCATTAGATATGTAATAACATAATATCTAGGACTTAATAAAATATTTTATGCTTAACATGCAATTAACATTTTATGATTATAAACCTCATTAATTAACATTATATTAATCATCACTAAGTAGATTTATTATTGTAGATGCCTTTTGACCTCTTTGTCTCATATATATTTATGCTTGACACTCAATTAGCATGCTATGATTATAAACCTCAACAATTAACATTAGATTAACTATTGGTAAGTCGGCTTATTATTGTAGATGAGTTTTAACCTCTTTATCATATATATATATATATATATATATATATATATATATATAATATGTTAATTAATGAGGTTTATGATCATAACAATTAATTAAGATTAAGAATGTGTGTGTCTATCATTTTTCTTAGAAAATAGATCTTAGAAAACCCTCAAACATTTCCCCTCATTTTTAAATATTGGTACCCAATATAAAGTAAGTGGTGTAAACTTAGTGCCTTTGATTAAACAGGAACATTAAGTGAGACCCACAAATACCAAATACATAATAGAGACAACCAACCCAAGGATTTGATCTTGAGATTTCATTTGTAATTCTCAATGCTCAATCACTTGAACACACACACACACATATTTTTTGAAGCAATATCTTTATATTCCATATGAGAATATACATGTTTCGGTCCTCGAGAAACTCTCAAACAACAAGGCCTGAAGCCATTACAAGAATATACTCATTGTGAGCTCAACATGTCACATGTAGGTGCATGGGGAGGATAACAACATTTCTCCCAACCCTCTATTGGTTTTAGCTCGGGTGGTTGAGATAAATTTTGTTATCCTCCCTACCTAAGGTCAATTATCACATGTGACATGTTGAGCTCATAAAAGTAAACAATTATTGTCTTATAACCCTTTGTGTGTGTGCGTATAGTGTTATAAGGCACATACAATAATAAACCTACTTAGTGGTAATTAATTTAATGTTAATTGATGTTAAGGTGCCAAAAGTATTAATTTCTTGCATTGATACCAAATGTTATTAATGAAACCAAATACGAATAAGGAACATTAAATTCAATAATGTTGTGCCTAGATGATGATAATGATGGAGTGCATAGACCTATTCAAGGGGGAAGCCTCTCATTTCAAGATATCCATATGTGCAAAAATATGATATATATATATATATATATATATATATAGCCTAATGGGCTAGCTCATGTGGTTGAACATTGTGAACTACAAATAGGAAGTGTCAAGGTCAAGTACCTAAGTTACTTATCTCTATGATGTAATTGTTTAGTTGAGGGCACTAAATCTACACTACTGACTTTAAATTTTGTGGACTACCCTTGGAAAATGATGAGAAGTGCTCAAGGGTTTTTTGGGATTTTTTTTCCAAGGGGATAAAGGTTAAATGTAAAGTGAGTATTTTAGATTTAGTGCCCTCAACTAAATAAGTACATCATAGGGATAACTAACCTAAGTACTTGATCTTGACACTTCCTATATGTAGTTCACAATGTTCAACCACATTGATAGGTCCCTATAATACTAGTGTAACCCCATTATTGTTATTGTTATTGTAGCTCCATTATTTTTATTACTGTGCCCATGTAGCCAGCCCCATATTGTTATTTTTGTTGTCCATAGAAGCCCACTATTGTTATTGTTGTGCCCTTACATTATTATTCTTATGTAGGCTCTGATTATATTGTGACCCCTTAGACTCCTATATATACAAATGAGGTCTTCTCATTTGTATCATCCAAAAATTGTTCATTTATGTAATGTAAAGGAGGATTACCCCTTGAAGAGGATACTTTTTAAGTCATTGATCTATCTATTTGTGAGTTGGTTGCATTACATTTAGAATCAGAGCTTTGGATTCTAGGGTTTTGCTGCTTCAAATAGGTCATTGTGGCATTTTCTCTATAAATTTTTTTCTAAGAAGCTTCAGAAGCTAAAATTGAAGCCACATGGAGCTGAAATCTTCGTGAACTTTGTGTCGGAATTTCAAAGCTTTGTTCGCTATATTTTCTAAGATATTGTCCAAAGAAGTTAGGGTTTTTTCATGATCCAAAATCCATTCTCAAACAAGCGACCTAGGGAAAATCGTCATAACTTTCGTTTCAGGAATCATAATTAAATTATGTAAAAAGCGACTAAAAGAGAACGGATTTTAGTTTCATATGTAGGAAATTCAGGGCCGAATGTTGAAACAGTGACACTTGGCATCCTATACAACTTCGCTCCATTGAACCAGACCATAATCAAGTCATCATGGGAGATCTGTCATAACTATTTACTAAAGAATCCAATATTGGTTTGAATTGTGGCATTGTAAATACAATTCATAGGGCTAGCACAGGACCAAATTTCAACCTTGGAGATCCGAAATTACAGAGTTACAACCGTCTCAAGATTGAGCTCCTAAAAAACAATAAAAATGTGTGTATTTTTTAATGTTGCATAATTTTTGTTTTAAAAATCAGTTTGAAGTGATTCAAAGGGCATATTGAAGCATAGATATCAGTGTTTGGTTCTAAAATTCCTCCCAAACAATAATTCTAGACCCATTAAGTCCTCATAAAATTCTACTATGACACATGAAGAAGAAGAATTGCAACATGATATATCAAAGTTACGGGATCAAATGCAACAAATTTCGCTCTCACAAAGAGCAACCAAATATGACATGGATTGCTTAAAAGCAGAAAAGGATGGTATTAAATATAACATGGATGGTATAAAAGGAAACATGGATGTTTTTAAAGTAGACATGGATGCGATGAATGTCAAGTTGGAAGGATTGACAAAGTTGTTGCAAGAAAGGCTTCCCGGTGGTGACAAGGCAATCCATGAAAATCATGATGAGGACAAAAGGAATATTGATTATGATTTTATAGACTCCATTGTGGGGTTTAAGAACCACCATATTCCAAAGATAGATATGAGGAAGTTTTATGGCAAGGATATGGTAACATGGATACTACAGATGAAGCAATATTTTGATCTACAAGATGTGCAACCCTCACAAAAGGTACGTATTGCATCTTTATATTTAGAACCCAATTAGTTTGTATGGTATATATGGATTTGCTCTCATAAACCACTTGTCACCTAGTCAATTTTTATGGAGAAAATGATAGCATATTATGAAGATACAAAAGAAACACTTTCTTTAGCCAATTGATAAATCTCAAACAAAAGGGTTAAATGGCGAAGCACATTGAAGACTTCTAAAAATTGAATATTCATGTATTTGATATTCCAGAGGAGTATAGGATTAATGTATTCATAGGGAATTTAGAATATAACATCTAACATGAGGTTCACATTTGGGAACCTGATTCATTAGAAAAGGCATTCGAGGTGGCAAGAAAAGTTGAAAGCAAAATTACGGCAACAATGAAGTCTACCACTCACAGCTATAAAGATGGAAGTGTTGCTACTCATATTCTTCCACAACCTACAAGGTTGACACCACAACAATTGGAGGAAAAAAGAAAAAAAGGCTTTGTTACAGTTGTGATAACAAATAAACTAAAGTTCATAAGTGTGCTGAGAAGAAATAATTTTAAATAGATTGTGAAGAGGAGGAAGAAAAGGAACAAGAAACATCAAAAGAGGAGGATATACACCATGAACCAATTCCAGATAAAGAAGAAATGAAGCTGGCCATATCTTGTAATGCATTGGCAGGAATTATCACTCCTCAAACTCTCAAGATAGAAGGATATATCAAGAAGAAAAAGGTAATAGTGCTTATTGATTCGAGTAGTATCCATAATTTTATTCATTCTAAGATAGCCAAGGAATTGAATTGCTTCCTATATCCAGCAACATAGTTTCAAGGGATGGTTGCAATGGACGAACTGTAAATTTCTTTGGAAAGTGCCATAATATCAAGCTAACCATAGGTGAATATGTATTGAATAGTCCAAGGCTTTCAATTCCAATGGGTGGTGTTGATGTTTTACTAGGAGTCCAATGGTTACAATCTTTGGAGACGATAGCTTTCAATTTTCAAGAACTTTTTGAATTTTTTTGGGAAGGAAATGGAGTTGAATTAAGGGGTCTCATAGGGAAACCAAGAAAGATAATCAGCTCTAATGGCATGAAAAAACTTCTGAAGAAAGAACAATGGGCTTCTTGTAATGCATTGGCAAGAATTACCACTCCTCAAACTCTTAAGGTATAAGGATATATAAAGAATAAAAAGGTAGCAGTGTTGATTGATTTGGGTAGTACCCATAATTTTAGTCATTGTAAAATAGCCATGGAATTGAATTTCTTCCTATATCTAGCAACAAAGTGTCAAGTGATGGTTGCAAATGGAGGAACTATAAATTGCTTTGGAAAGTGCCATAATATCAAGCTAACCATGGGGTAATATGTATTGAATAGTCCAATGCTTTTAATTCCAGTGGTTGGTGCTGATGTTGTACTAGGAGTCGAATGGTTAGAATCTTTGGGGACGATAACTTTCAATTTTCAAGAACTTTTCTTGAATTTTTTTTGGGAAGGAGAGGGAGTTGAATTAAGGGGTATCGCAGGAAAACTATGAAATATAATCAACTCTAATGGCATGACAAATCTCCTGAAGAAAGAACAACAGGGCGTAATTATACAATTATGCTCACTGGAGATTCAAACATCGAAATCATCTATTTCTCCAAATCTCCAAAAAGTCTTGGATAATCATTCCAAGGTGTTTGAGACTCCCAAAGGCCTCCCACCTATTTTTGATCATGATCATGCTATTCATTTGATTCCAGGACATGTTCCTCCAAACATCAGGCCTTACAAATATCCCTATGCCCAAAATAGTGAAATTGAACGTATGGTTGCAGAAATGATAGAGGTTGGTATAATTCTACTTAGTCAGAGTTCTTTCTCTACTCCAGTAGTATTGGTGCACAAGAAGGATGGATCATGATGTATGTGTCCAGATTATAAGGAGATCAATAAGCTCACTATTAAAGATAAATTTCCCATTCGTGTCATTAATGAATTGTTGGATGAATTACATGAAGCAATTTACTTCACAAATTCGGATCTTCGTTCAAGATATCATCAAATTAGAATGAAGACTAAAGACACTTTGAAAACAACATTCAAAACTCATGAGGGTCATTATGAATTTTTTGTGTTACATAGTATTTTGTCACAGCTCCTGTTCATTGTGTGTTCCATATCCCGAAGTGCCAAAATGTTGACAACTGTGAAGTATATCCATCATGATACACAGACAAAATTATCCCTAAAAAACCAAAGGAAAACTGCCCTAAGTCAATTCTGAAGAAGGTTAGTTAAAACCCTAATTTTTAGGGCCAACACTCTTTGTTCTACTGCTTGCCCGTGTTGATGGCAGGTTGCACTATTTTACCCTATCATTGCCATCGCAAGTTTTGATATGAAAACCTGCGTTGAACCTCTTCTGGCAGGTTTTCCCAAAATGGGGGAGAAGCTTCATATGCTAGAAACTTCGAGAACAACGAGCTAGATATTGGTTGTTGTAGATATGGTCGAGCTCTCCCATTTGGAGCTCTTGATATTATCATTATGGGCCTTCCCCTTGAGATGTGGACCTTCCTCCCTCTTTTTTGGATCCCTAACTCCCTCTCCCTTCCTATAAATCAACTCTCTTCCATCCCCAAATAGTTGGTCATTGATTGCCTGAATTCCTATACTGACATTATGCCCAAATGTTTCCCATTCTAACGTGGAGGAGTGCTTGAAGATTCTTTGCTTGGACTTGGATATCCACCAAAAGGAGGTCCCAACATCAAGGCATAGGTGGTATGCTTCCCTTTTTTAGCTTATTAATATATACATTTGATGTTCACTTTCAATAATTGTGTAAATGTTTATGATTTTAGCTTAATACTCTTTGATATATTAAGTATTTTATGTTTGATATATGCCATATATGCTCTTGTACCTTGTATTTCTCTTTTATCTTTCTTGTAGGTACTCGGACGTGAAGAACAAGTAAGGAGCGAACCTGGAAGCAAAGGAATCAAAATCATATCCAAAGGATTGAGTGATTAGCATCAAAGCGAGGTAGGTCACTCTCTCTCTGCATTTGTTAAACATAAGCTAGGAAAGTGTATGTTAGTTTTTTAATTTGTTGCTAGACCCACTCATTGGGCTAGATAGATCACCTCTATCCGCAGAGGGGATTTTACTTTACAACAAAATGGTGACTCCGATGGGGACGTCATAGCCTCTTCAATCTCTTTTTTGATCTAATCTCTTGATCAGTTTGACTGACCATTGAGTTCTCAGTTAGTTTGAGCTTGTATAGGTCTGCACAGTCATTGATTACTACCTTAGAGTGTTAAGTTTGGAGTGTTTGTTGAAATATTTCTTGTTTTTTTCCTTATTCCTCTCCCATTGCATTTTTTACTCGGACAGTCACGCTGCTAGCGTGCTTTCCTTTAAAATAGTCACACTGAACCCCTAATCAATGTGAATTTGGCCATTACAGCCACTCTGATCTCAAATATTAGTGAAAATTAGGGTTTCTCTATCAAAATCCAGTGTGTCTTAGCCCCTGAGGTCCTTTTTCTTGTCCATTGTGATTGGATTTATTGGTGTTTTGTTTGATTATCTTATTTGATTAGCCAATTCTTGTCTCCCTTTTTTTGTCCATTGTGATTGGATTTATTGGTGTTTTGTTTGATTATCTTATTTGATGAGCCAATTCTTGTCTCTTGAGCTTTCAAGTGTTTGGAGTGAAATTGGATTGATTCTAGGGATTTTAGGTCATTTGATTGTCACTTGCCGCTTATAAGTGTCACTAAGTTTGTAGTTTGTTGATTGATTAGATATGGTTATCTGTTAAAATCATTCAAAATGTCAATTTGCATTAGTTTTGGCTTGTCTTTTGCAAAGTTGCTTTTCGATTGCATTAGGTCATCTTGCACTTGAAAAATCATCTTTGTTATTTATCGAACATAGATTATGTTGTTTGGTTTACAAGCTGAAAAGGGTGCATTGTTTATTCATTCAAAAGAGAAAAGTGAAAGACATTTTCATTTAAGTGCTTTTGGATTTGACTGGTGTATTATTTGCATTAGAAGCATTTGAATCAAAATCTCATTTTTGCTTTAATTAAAGCTTTGATTGCATTAGAGCATCCGAAAATCAAAGAGAACACCATTTATATAAAGTGCATCTTAGTGAAGTAAACATCATTTTTCTTTAGATAGATTGCATATAAGATAGTGAATATTGTTTCTGCTCTTGCATATTGCATTTGGAAAGAAACATTAGTGGAGTCATGTTCTTTGATGCATTCTCTTGTTAGATGCATTAATTGATTTAATTATCTTCCCTTGCTAGTTTAGCTTTCATTGAAGTGAAAAGTTTCCTTTTCTCATATAGTTGCATTTTAGGATTCAGGTGACATCATTTGAGCCAAAAATTGAAACATAATTCAAGAACAACGTTAAAATTTACTCAATTAACCTAAGGAGCATTTGAAACTTAATGCAAACATTTAGAGATCTAGGCTAGAGACATATTTTGGCATCTATAAACCTAGCAGCTGTCATTAACTACATGCATTATATCCCAGGGGTGAAATCTCGTTCCACATATGGAAGTATATAGGATCGTTCTCTAGTACTCTCGGGTATATCAGAGGCGCTCCACGTATGGAAAGTATATGGGAACGCTCTCATCGAATGGTTATGCATTAGACAACGCTAACACATACTTGTGCTCCCTGTACTATCGCGTATATATTAGGAGACCCCACTAGGTTTCTATCCTTTAGCCACAGGTAACTGAGTCAGCCGCCTTGTAAACATGATACACCGAACACAACATTCAGGGAGATTGGTCATTGTACGTTAAGTCCTTGGTTTCGACTAAGGTGTATATTGCGGTTCATGGATACTTGGTAAACCCTCTTTCCTAGTACACCCTTTTTTATTTATTTCTTGTTTTTAAGTTCTAAAATTTAACTACCCATGATAACATGACTTACCTATGCATTTATCCTTGGCCTCACATTACCTGATTAATAGTAAATTTTAATTGTAAACTCAAGTAAACCACCTCCTATTGTTTTTTATAGAAGTTCATCGTCGCTAAACCACTAGGTTCGCCTTACATATCCCCTTCATCATATGACACTGAAGGGTCACCACAAGGAGTCCATCTTAAGATTTCATAGTCACTTGAAGCCCAAGGTTTTGAACTTGGAATTATCCCAAGTATTCAACCCCTTTCTTCTCGTCCTCCACCTCGAGAGTCGTCATCTCAGGAATCTGATCTAGAAACTCCTGAGGTTTTGTAGAGGTATTTATTGTTCCCTCCAAATCCACTTTTTGGTCCACTGGTCATATCTCCTCAACGACCATATAGTTTGTTTGATAATCCCAATGTACCTTTGGAAGGTTCTCCTGGTACATCGCAGATTCCTCCTCGCCAACTATTTCCACCTATGGCATCAAAGGTGAGATTCCAACCTCTCCTCAAGATCCTCCTCCAGAAGTCTTGGACACTCACACTCCTGGTGTTGGTGATGAATTTGAATATAACTTTCCACCTGAATGATTTCCATATGTGGGAAGTATGCCACCTCCACCACCACCTGAAAGTAGTGAACCTTTGTTTCCACCAGGTTACACCTCTTTGGCTCATTTGGTTTCAGGTACTCCAAGTGCGTCTTCACTTTATCATAATCCAATTTGGTCGTCGGGTGGTATGCCTACTTCTTGTTTGTTTGTTTCAAGCATCACCTCTCACATTCTTGTACAAACTGCAGTTTCTTCAGTTAGTGTACAACTAACAGTTAGGGTTTGGACGGTTAATGTCCCTATAGGTTCCTCAGGTCCTCCATTAAGTGGAAAATATGTTCCACCACATTTCCCACCGCATGGGGGGCAACAACCACCTCCTCCATATGTACCTCCTATTTCGGGTGGAACTTATGTGAGTGGATCTCAACCTTACGCTACCAGAGTTAGTCAAATTGTTGGAAGTGTACCTTATCCTAGTGGATCATCTATTCCATCTGGATCAAGCCAAATCCCATATCAACAAACTCTTTCAACTTAGATACCCTACCAAAAACCGTAGGGTATGGCTCACAACAACCTCAAAATCCACCCTTTAATCAACAAGAAGGAGCCCAAATGCAGTCTGTTCCAAATCCCTCATTTGGGATATCTGATCAATTTCAAACTGGAACCTATCAATACCAACATGGAACCCAATAAATTCCACAAGGAAATTTCCAACAACAACAACCTTATGTACAACAAGGACCTTATGTGAAACAAGGGCCTTATCAATAGCCATTGCAGTAGCAAGGCCAGCCCTTGCAACAACAAAACCAACCCTTGTACCAATAAGGCCAACCCTTACAGCAACAAGGTCAACCCCTACAGCAACAAGGTCAGTAATTTTACCACCAGGGTCAACCATTGCAACAAAAACCTTATACTCCATACTCTTCGCAAGTTGTTTATCCACCTTATGGTTCTCAATGACCTATGATGGGTCAGTATCAACCTTACCCTAGTCAAAACCCACCTTTGTGGGGACAAAATCCACCCTTGTATGGTCAGAATACCTCTCAGTGGGGGAAATATCAAACTCCTTATGGTCAAAATCTGCCACTTTGGGGGAAAAACCCATACCAACAAGGTTGGAATCCACAAACTAGGCCTTATCAAAGGCCCCCCATGCCTTTCAATCCATAATTTCCATTTCTAGCAACGTTGGAACTACTGGATGTGTCAAGGCTCACAAATGACCCAATACTCCATTCGTCGTATTATTCTCCAGTACTTACTAAGATTCCTGAATATTGTTTGAAATTCGAAACAAAGTCTGGAGAAGAACCTGAGGCCCATGTTATGACTTACCATTTATGGTGTTCATCCAATTCTTGGGTTGATGATTCCATTTGTCTACGTCTTTTCCAAAAAACCTTGATGGTGGTGTCGCAAAATGGTACATTGAGTTACCTCGAGGTGCCTTCCAAGACTTCAACACTTTGGAAATGGTCTTCCTTACTCACTTCCAGCTACCAGTTCGATATGAAATTGGTACCCATCTCCTAACATCTTTGAAACAAAATACTGTTACCCACATCTTCGATCATATTCATGAATAGAGACATCAACGTCGCCTTATCAAGTTTGATATTCCTGATGAACTTTTAACTGAATGGTTTACCAAATCATTTGTTAATAAAATTGTGGAGGACATATCTATGGGTGGTTGTGTGACCAAAGATCAAGCCATTTCTAGTGCCTAGTATATAGATTTGGTATATTCCCAATCTGGCACGTTGTATGATCTCTTTCTTGATGCTCTGAGACTGTCAACTGATCCAGCATCTTCCAAACCTCCATAGGCAGCGCTCGTCGACAATATTATTTGGTTAATGACTCAAACTTCTAGTAAAGCTTCTTTTGCTTCTACGAAGAAGAAATATGTTTCAGCTACTACATTCAATTCTCCTTCGAATCCCTCTCATAATCCTGGTAAAACCTCTGAGGTTAATGCTGTTCAATCTACCGCGGCAGGAAAAACCTCAAAAGGTAAAAAGAAGGGTAAAGGAAAAGCCAAATCTGATACCCTGAATAGGATCCTTCAAAATCATATGTTGATGATGCGTTTAAACATAAGCCCAAATACCCTTGCCTCATTTGTGATGAAGTCACTATACCAAGGATTGTCCTCATCATGCTGAAGTTAGTCGTTTGTTAAAAGGCACCCAAGGTACATCGGTTGTATGAAAATAACCTTTTCCATCACAACAAAACCAATTGGTAGAGAAATTGCAATCTTCTACATCTTCGGGCTCTTAGGTTTATATGAGTGGAACGACACCTATTTCAGTTGCCACTCAGTCAAAAGACTATCTAATTCCTGCCAAACAGGTGGTGGAGAAAGAAGTTACTGATACACCTTCCACTTCTACTCCACCCAATTCTGGTCCTCTTCATATTGAGAGACCTAGTAATGACTTTGTTATCCAACCACCTCCTAAGGGTGTCCTTCGGAAATCATCATACAATCTAAATGCGCGAGCTACTCAACATTATAATATTGTCAAAGATTTAGCTCAAGCGCCTTCGACAATGTCTGCCTTGGAAGTTCTCCAGAGTTTTCCATCGCAACGGAAAGCATTACTATCCGCTATAGGAGGAATTGACCCTACTAATTCGAGTCTGATTACCTTTGACCTAGAAAATCATGTTCCACGGCTTCCACATCAACTTGCCTTTTTAATCCAAGTCATTATCAAAGGGAAGACAATTCATAGGACTGTTGTTGATGAGGGTGCTTCCACCTACATCATGTTTGTCTCATGCTGGAAATCTATTGGCTCTTTGCCTCTCAACCAGTCTCCTAACACCTTAGAAGCCTTCGATGGTAGAGGATCTCGTCCATACAGTATTCTCACAAACTTGCCCATAATGTTGGAAGGGAAAACCATTAATCTAGAAGTAGAAGTCATTGATGCCAACTTGAATTATAACCTTCTACTTGGTTGGAGTTAGACCCATTCTATGTTTTGTGTGGTTTCTACATTGTTCCATGTGCTTCATTTTCCTCATGAGGGGAAAATAGTCACCGTTGATCAGTTAGCCTTTTTCTCTTCTAGCTCTTCAAATGGCAATGTGCCATATGTGGGAAATACTGACATCCCTTACGAGAGTGTTGGGGCAGGTCTTTTTAAAGACTCTGCTCTTATGGGAACTTTTTCCCTCCCACCTCCAAACGTCACTTTCGTTAACATGATCTCCACTTTCAACGATCCTTGGATCGTTCCTCATCCCGTTCAAGCTGATTTTTTTGGCAATGTCATGCTGCTCGACCCAACAGAACAAGCCTATCAAGCTGTTGTTTTGGCTTCAACGGCCACTTCTAAAAGTCATGCTAATCTTAGTATGCATCTAGATGCATATTCACAATCCCCTTGGCTTGGCTCTTGGGATTCTCTAGATCCCTTGAACGAGACATTTCCAATCGACAAGAGTATCACCTAGGTTATGTCTCTTGAAGAAACTCCCTGGAATGATGCCCATCATCGTTCCTCATTTCTCCCAAGTCTTGGAGAGATTTCATTGTGTTTAGAAACATTTGTTTCTCATGCACCGACTCATCCACTTCAAATGCCTATTTTGGTGCATGAAGTTTTGTTTAAAGGAAACATGGGGAACATTATTGCTATGATGCCCATCGACATTTCTGTTAAACCAGGAATTGTCAAAAACATCCATGTCGAGGTTTCTTGTTCTCCAGATGAGATCAAGATTTACACTGCCCTTTCCAAGGAGTTTCGTGGTGTCTTTGCTTGGTCATATGAAGAAATGCTTGGCATAGATTTGAGTATAGTTATGCATGAAATACCTACTTATCCAAATGTGAAGGTTGTTTGTCAGCATCTTTGCCCAGTGCACCCTAGAAAGGCAGTCTCTTTAAAGGGAGAAGTTGAAAAACTTCTTAATGATGGTTTCATTTACCTTATTCCATTAACATATTGGGTCTCGAATATTGTTCCTATGACTAAAAACAAGGAACTATTCGTGTTGGTGTTGATTACTGTGATATCAATCGGGTGTGCTTGAAAGATAATTATCCAAGTCCTTTTATAGACCAGATTATTGATGATTGTGTCGGGAGTGAGATTTTTTCTTTTATGGATGATTTTTCTGACTACAACCAGATTAACATTCTTCCCATCGATCAGCATAAAACGCTTTTATTTGTCAATGGGGAACCTTTGCCTATAAAAAACTCCCTTTTGATCTGAAAAACATTGGCACTACCTTCCAATGAGTGATGTCTTATGATTTTCATGACATTAAACACATCGTTCAACCATATCTTGACGATTTACCCGCACATTCTGCTAAGCATCATGACCATCCTGACCACCTTTGAGTGATTTCTCTTCGTTGTAGACAGTACAATATTCGTTTAAATATGCATAAGTGTGTCTTTTGTGTCGGATCTAATCATCTCCTAGGGTTTGTTGTATCTAAAGAAGGCATCCAGATTGACCCCCTCAAAGTAGAGGCCATTGTGAATTTACCCCCTCCATCATCTTTACACCAATTGCAAAGCTTGCAAGGGAAAGCTAATTTCCTTCATCGTTTTGTACCCAATTATGCTGAAATTTCCAAGGGATTTACTCGTGCGCTAAAGAAAGGGATCCAATTTTTTTGGGATGAAATCGCTCAAAGATCTTTTGATACATTAAGGAACACCCTCATTAGTGCTCCTTTATTGCATCCCCCCAATTACCATTGCGATTACTTCTTGTACTTGGCCGCAACTGACAATACTATTGCCATGGTATTGGTTCAAGACGATGATGATGGAAACAAACACTTGATTTACTACTTCAGCCGAAATCTTATTAACATTGAAACTCAATATGCCCATGTTGATATTTAGCAACTGTTCACATTGTTCAATGCTTTCGACACTATATTCTCTTGCGGAAAACCATTGTGATTTCTTACTGCAACCCCATGACATACATTCTGACTCATCGGTTGTTGGGGGGCAAGTATTCTAAGAAGTATCCTTCAAGAATTTGATTTGGAGTTTGCTACATCCAAATCAAAGAAATCATTAGTTTTCGCCGAGTTAATTTGTGACCTTCCCTACGGCTTCCGATGAGCTAATTCTTGATGAAACTCTCTTCCGATGAGCTAATTCTTGATGAAACTCTCTTCCGATGAACTAATTCTTGATGAAACTCTCTTCTCATCAACACTCTTGACCCATGGTATGGGGATATCATTGTTTATCTCCAATCCCAAAAAAATTTATCAGAGTTGTCCAATTATGAATGTCATCGCATTCAACATCAGTCCTAACCTTATGATATTATTGGTGATACTTTGTACCATGTTGGTGTTAATTCCATCCTTTGTAGATGTTTGACACTTGAAGAAGTTGAGAGAGTCCTAAATGACTATCACTTTGGGGCTTGTGGTGATCATATGTCAAGATATGCTACTTCTCAGAAAATCCTTTGCGCCAGTTATTTATGGCCTTCGATCTTTAAATATTTCATTTCAACAGTCCAAAAATGTCACACCTTCCATATTTACAACCATAAACAACGTACCCCACTCGCACCCTTACACCCAATTGTTACCGTCGACCCCTTTGCTAAATGGGGTATTGATTTCATGACATTTAACCCTCGCTCGGTCGGGGGGTATGGTTATAACATCGTTGTCACTGATTATTTCGCCAAATGGGTCGAGGTGATACCCACATATGCTGCTGAAAGTAAAATTTCCGCTCAATTTCTTTTCAACCATGTCATAGCTTGATTTGGTGTCCCTAAAGCCATCATCACTAAGCACTACTCTCATTTATGACATTACATGATGGCATAGCTTACTGCTCAGTTGGGTTTGCATCACGACAACTCAACTCCTTTATCCACAAGCCAATGGCCAAGTTGAGGTAGTCAACGAAGTCTTTGTTACCATGCTTCAACGCACCGTTGGGATGCATAAATGAAATTGGCATCTCATGTTATTTTTAGCTTTATGGGCTTACCAAACTGCCACTAGGTTAACACCCTTTCAGCTGGTGTATGGTCTAGAGACAACTCTTCTGATTGAGTGTGAAATTTCTTCACTAAAACCAGGTGTCGAATTACTCCCTGATACCTCACTTGAGGAGGAACGTTTACTTTACCTCGAAAGGCTTGATTAAACTCGCTGTATTTCTGCGTTAATAATTGAAGCCTAGAAGAAACGAGTTAAGGCTCAATATGATAGAACTATTTCTCCCCACGTTTTTGCTGAGGGTGAATTGGTATTATTATATGATCAATCCAATGACAAATTGGGAGCTGGGAAATTCGAACCAATGTGACATGGGACTTACATTGTTAAATGAGTTTTACAAAAAGGTGCCTATTAGTTAGTCGATTATGAAGGAAATTCTTTGGTTGAGCCCCAAAATAGGATTTACCTTAAGAAGTATTATGCGTGATTTTTCGTGTAAATGCTTTTGTATATTAATGTGTTTCACTAGTGTGCAGTGTGGTTTTGGTGTGTTAGTTTTATTTTGCAAACAGGTTTTCTTCTACTTACCTCGTGCTCTACTTGGTTTGCAGATGTCATCGAACCATTATGTCAGTTTTGTTGATGGTGCTTGTCGTAGTACACAGAATTTGTCTTCTACTGCATGGGCAATCTATGACCCTAATGGTGAGTTAGTGAATTTACAAGGTATATGTTTAGGTCGTACGACTAATAACGTTGTCGAATATAGTGCGGTCATCGAACTTTTGTTAGAAGCTATTGCTCTTGGCATTAGAGATTTAATCGTGAATCTTGATTCACAACTCATTGTACTACAACTTAAT
The DNA here is from genome assembly GCA_031772625.1 of Pinus tabuliformis. NCBI lineage: Eukaryota > Viridiplantae > Streptophyta > Pinopsida > Pinales > Pinaceae > Pinus > Pinus tabuliformis. The sequence continues at coordinate 975,629,111 of CM062816.1, read as the reverse complement.
AGAAAATATTCAGTTAGAAACCCTCAAATTTTGAGAATGTATTTGCAAGTTCATCTCTTGGAACGAAACTTTGATTTTATTACTTATCATCACATTTTGAGACACATGAACACATTAACAAATGCATTAGCTAATTATGTGTTAGATAGACATTTGTGAAACATGTAAATCATAAAACATCACATAATAGACATGGTGAACATAAAAACATGTATATATATATATATATATATATATATATAGAGAGAGAGAGAGAGAGAGAGAGAGAGAGAGTTTTCAAAAGAGTTTGCTACATCAAAATGAAAAAATATGTGTTCTGAGACACATGGCTTCATAAGCCTACATCAGTGCAGAAAGTAAACTAGAGTTGGATATTTGCCCACATGGTGCTCATGGTAGCACGAAATAGCCCCGATAACGCGACCCAACAACTGACGCAGTTTGGTGGAAACCCCTACAGTGTGACTCTGGTACTGCAATGGCACCTCGTTTATCACGGCGTACTCTGGAATGCCCCTGGTTAAGGCTTCCATGTTATGCTCTACCTCGACAATCGAATATGCTCCCTCCTCATAAGGAGCCTCCTCAATTTGGCGTGCCACTCATCTGGATATCGGAGAAACCCATGGAGGTCTCTATGGTCCCACATCTATAAATCATCATAAGCTAAATCTCAGTACACATACAAAAAAAATCAAAATTTTCAAAAACTTTAAAAATGGTTTTTCCCTGCATCAATCCACTGTGCGCCTGGTGGAAGTGGAAGATCCAGATCTCCTCAGAAATCCATGTCTACATATGCCCAATCATCAACCATGATTAGTTGCTGACACAACCATCTAAAGAATGTCAGAGGGAATGACATCTACTAATCGCCTCCCTTTCAAAGCATCAGCTCACCCCATCTAAGTAATCATGGATCTCTAGGCGTTGGGGCATCCACCTCTATCCACTGATAACGAAACAATGACACACATTCCAAAAAGAACGTCACCAAAATGGAACCATACCCAAATTGTTTCAGTTTTCCTGTTCTGCACTTGGTCAATTGGTCTTTCATATTGACCAACAAACCCTCACACTAGTTAAAAACCGTGGGGTTCAAACAATCAATAGCATACTGGAAATTAGATTTTGTTGCCTCATGCAACACTTGGGCTCCAACAATTCGAGCCATAGTATGCAAGATAGTTCTCAAAGGGAGATTTGTGATCGTTTTTATATCGATCTTCCCACTTTTGGTCTTTTGGGAACTTGGGTAGTGCCTGGAAATCAATGTGTCTATGCTCTCCCCAAAAGCACGAGAACCGGATAGCTAAATATGTTCTCCCCTCTTGGATAACCCAGTGATGAAGTATATGTCTGAGATATCTATCTCGAGCTCTTGATCTCCGATAATGAACATTTGGCAGTTTACATCCCACTAGCTAACTAGATGTTGTAACAACTCAGGCTGGGTCCTAATCCCAGGAATCTTGAAGAATTTCAGTAGCCCACAGTCTCGAAGAGCAGCAATGCAATTCGAATCTTGAGTTGCTTGATGGTCTTCAGCTTCATGTTCTCATTCCTTCCATTCAATCACCATTTTGGACTGATTATCCTGTGGAAAATCAATAAAACAACATTTCATGAGCTTCCATGAAGACAAAATTCAAGAAAAACCATTAATAATAGGGGATTTCACCAAGAAATTTTTACCTCTGTGTCAGCGCGTCTGTGTGTGAATTTTCATGTGCTGGCACAGTTGACCACAAGGTGATCAACCCAGGTCCGATGGGTAAAACCCGCGTTGATCGCCCTCAACCTAATTTTTTTACTAGTCTTCCTAGCAGCCTAATCTATGGAAAAAAATGCATGAAATAGCAACCAAAATTAAAGGAAGAGACAGAGCTCTTACTTGCAACAGACGGATCAGTGAATGGTATCCCTGGTTGATTGTACTACTCACCTAAAGTTTGAGGTAAAATAGGGTAAATTTTCTCTCCAAGTTATAATTTGGTAAAATGGTAAAAATATTTTTTTTTTCAAATTTCTATAATTCTCAAATGATATTTTTGCCAAAATTACGGCATTTTCACTTATTTTTAAATATTTTCCTCGAAAATTGGTCATGTGCATTCACTTGTGCAGCAATAGGTCATTATACTTGGTGACGGTAATTTATTTTGACTAATTCAACGAGGTAATTTATTTTGACTGATTCAATGAGTTTTATTTTACCACTTTTTCTTACTCGTAAAAAATAAACAAAAAATTGACCCCTTGGAGTCATTTTTAAGCTCTTTTCTAACTCGAAAAATGAAAAGATCGTTGAGTAGTTTTCATTTCGAACTCGTTAAAATAAATGAAATGATGTCTACTTAGTATAAGTTTAACCCTTTTCCGAACTAAGATAGACTTGTACTAAAAAGGAATACCTTAGTCGAACATGGCTAAGAGGTTCTCTTGGATATTGTTTTCTACCTTTTATGGTTCAAGAGATGATTTACAAAAAGGGACCTTTGGAGTTTTATTTTCTTCTTCTTTTTCAAACTCTCTAAACATGAAAATATGTCGAGTTTTCCTCTGTCGGAATTGTAAAACTTAAATGATGCAGGACTTGTTACCATGACAAGACCAAATTTATCCTTCCTAGGGCTCGTAAAACTTACTAGGATGGATTCATCCGAAGGATGAACTTATATGGAAAGCATATGTTATCCCCTTCAAGCTTATGATAAAAAATAATGGGGTACTCGCTAGAAATGGTGGGGGAAAAAGTGAAAGTGATCATCTCTTGTATTTTGTAAAGGCAACATGTTGCTCTTGAACATGACACTCATCTGTTGCTCATGTCAAGTTTGGGACATCCTCACTTAGTCACTTGCCTTCCTGGGTTTGGGAAATCCATTTTGCCTCTCATATGATTATACTACTTTGTCATCAAGACCTTTGATCCTATGTTGAGTCAATGCTGCCAAACTCTGTAGTCGTGTCGCTGATATGTTCAACAAAAGTCCTATATGTGGTTCTTTACCACTTATACACTATCTGAATTTTTGCCACAAGATTACACTTATATACTCTACCACATCTTTTGTTTCATGTCGATGATGTGGGATTCATTATGGCCCTCCTTCGACAAATCACTTCCCGTCAACTTCAGCTCATTATCTGGGAAGATGATCTAGAAACTCCCTTCCAATACCTTAGATCTTGCATGCCTCAATGGAAAGTTCTTCGCATTCGACGACAAGTTTACCTCATTAACCTTCGATCGAATGATTCCATGGATGTTCGACTTCAGTTTCATTATTCACATTCGTGGATTGTGTTGATTGTACCTTGAGAACCATTGTCATTATTGGTGGTTTCTCTCATGCATGTTAACAATTTACATCACTGACCGGTAATCAGGTGGTTTTCTATCATGTTTGACTTCGACACATCTATTCACATGTTATAATTCGTACATTGATCATGTCAATATGGAGCGCAAGACCCTAAATTATGCTTAATAAAATCCAGGTTGTGTGGAGTTATGAGTTATTCATGATTGTACACATGTTTTCCTCTGTATAGATGGTTGTGATCATACCATGGGTCTATTTATGATCCTCTTTATTCAGATGGCTACGACCATACTCCTTAATACTCCTTGATCAATTAAGTAGCTTATGTTTGATATATTCCATATATGCTCTTGTACCTTGTATTTCTCTTTGATCTTTCTTGCAGGTACTCGGATGTGAAGAACAAGTAAGGAGCGATCCTGGAAGCAAAGGAATCAAAGTCATCTCCAAAGGATTGAGTGATTAACATCAGAGCGAGATAGGTCACTCTCTCTGCATTTGTTAAACATAAGCTAGGAAAGTGTATGTTAGTTTGTTTAGTTTGTTGCTAGACCCACTCATTGGGCTAGAGAGATCGCCTTTGTCCACAGAGGGGATTTTCCTTCACAACATTGGTCATTCCTTTTGGCCTTATTAATGCACCTTCCACATTTCAAGGTTTGATTAATTCCATTTTAAAACCCTTCCTTATAAAATTTGTGTTAGTACTTTATGATGATATACTAATCTACAACAATTCTTGGAAGGATCATGTTCAACATGTTGATAGGGTGTTGAAACTATTGGAGGAGAAACAATTATATGAAAAAACCTCCAAATGTTTCTTTGGAGTATAGGAGGTGGAATATTTGGGTCATATTGTATCTCATGAGGGTGTTAAGGTAGATCCTAACAAAATTAAAACCATTAAGGAATGGAAAATCCCCACAACCATAAAGCATCTTCGAGGTTTTCTTGGGTTGACAGGGTATTATCGCAAGTTTTTTAAGAATTATGGGAGAATAACGACACCTCTAACATCATTATTGAAGAAAGATGCATTTTCTTGGACTCCAAAAGCAAAGAAGGCCTTTGAACATCTTAAAGAGGAAATGTGGCAATCATCAGTCTTAGCTACACCAGACTTTACAAAAAAAAAAATATTGTGGAATGTGATGCCTCAAGAAATGGAATTGGTATTGTTTTAATGCAAGAAGGAAGACCCATTTCCTTTTAAAGTCATCCAATCAAAGGAAAGTATTTACATAAACCTGTTTATAAGAAGGAAATGTTGTCAATACTACATGCACTAAAGCAATGGTGACCTTACCTAATGGGAAGACACTTCAAGGTAAAAATAGATCATGATATCTTAAATACTTTTTGGAACAAATATTATCTTCATAAGAGAAGAAAAAATGGGTGACAAAGATGTTGGGTTGTGACTTTGAAATCATCTACAAAAAGGGAAGCAAAATGTTGTTGCAGATGCACTCTCAAGAAAGGATGAGGATTTAAAAACATTTCTTTGTGCCCTTTCTATATCCAACTTGAGTGGATAAACAAAGGAAGGGATGAATGGAAGGATGATGAAGAGGTTTGGTCACTCATTCAAAAGTTGCAACAAGATCGCAGTACATCTGATACATTTAGCTAGAAAAATGATTCATTATGGTACAAAGATTGCTTATATCTTTGTAAGAATTCCCAACTCAAACAAAGTATTCTTTTGGAATTGCACACCTCTCCCTTAGGAGGGCACTCGGGATTTTTAAAAACTTACCATAGGGCCAAGAAGGAAATTTTTTGGGATGGCCTTAAATCTGATATTTAGAAGTTTGTGGAAAAATGTTTAGTTTCCCAACAAAACAAAGTTGAGACAATTAAGACCACAGGTTTGTTACAACCTTTAGCTATTCCATGTTAGTGTTGGGAGAGCATCTCAGTGGGTTTTATCACATGTTTACCCAAGTCTGAAGGAAAGAGTGTCATCATGGTGGTAGTTGATAGACTTACCAAGTATGCCCCCTGTTGTGCATTATCTCATCCTTTTAAAGCCAATACAGTTGCTACTGCATTTATGGAAACAACTCAAAAGCTTCATGGAAACCCAAAGATTATAGTAAGTGACAAAGATCCCATTTTCACTAGAAATTTTTGGACAAAATTATTTTCTTGTCTTGGTACTCAATTATCTCATAGCTCATCTTATCATCCTCAATCTGATAGGAAAACTAAGATAGTGAACAAATGTTTGGAAGGATATCTTCGTTGCTTTGTATCTGATAAACAAACACAATGGTTCAAGTGGTTACCTCTAGTTGAATAGTGGTATAACACTTCCTTCCACACTGCAGCAAAAATGACCCCATTTATGGCACTTTATGGATATCATCCATTATCCATCACATCATATTTAAGAGAAAATTCTAAGGTTCAAGCAGTGCCATATCACATTGAGCATCAACAACATGTTCTCCAACTCTTAAAGGATAAGCTCATTATGGCGTAGAATTGAATGAAACAATAGGCAGATCAACATCATAGTGAAAGAACTTTTGATGTAGGTCAATGGGTATATTTACGGCTACAACCATACAAACAAATGTCTCTCAAGCAAGCTAAGAAGGATAATAAAGTATCACCCAAGTAATATTGTCCTTACAAGGTGTTGCAAAAGATTGGTACTAAGACATACAAATTGGAGCTGCGTGCATCTTCCTAAGTGTACCCAGTTTTCCATGTTTCATGCTTAAAGAAGTTTATTGGTGACAAGCTTCCATTTCAAACAGTGTTTCCAGAAATTGACGAAGAATGAAAAATCATATTTGAACCTAAAGCAGTCACCGAAAAAAGAACTTGATAGCTACATAATCGATCAATTTCAGAGCATCTCATTAAGTGGAAGAACTTACACATTGAATATTCCACATGTGAGGATGATAATTTTATACAGAAGCATCCATAACTACTCAAGCGCTGAGGACAACATGTTTTTGAAGGAGAGGGTCATGTTAGGTACTTATAATACTAGTGTAGCACCCTTATTGTTATTGTTATTGTAGCCCCATTATTTTTTGTGCCCATGTAACCCCCATATTGTTATTGTTTTGCCCCATAGAAGCCCACTATTATTATTTGTGTGCCCTTACATTATTATTTTTATGTAGACTCTGATTATATTGTTACCCCTTATACTCGTATATATACATGTCATTTGTATCATCTAAGAATTGTTCATTTATGTAATGTAAAGGAGCCTCCCCCTAGAAGAGGATAATTTTTAATTCGTTGATCTATCTATTTGTGAGTTGCTTGCATAACACACATGAGCTAGCCCATTATGACATATATATATATATATATATATATATTCATCATATTTTTGCACATATGGATATCTTGAATATGCATATGCACTCCATCATTATCATCATCTAGGCACAACATTATTGAATTTAATGTTTCTTATTCTTATTTGGTTTCATTCATAACATTTGGTATCAATGCAAGTAATTAATGATTTTGGCACCTTAGCATTAATTAACATTAAATTAATTACCACTAAGTAGGTTTATTATTGCATGTTCCTTCTAACACTATATATATATATATATATATATATATATATATATATATATATATATATATATATATGTATAGATATATATTACACAAAGGGTTATAAGACAATAATTGTAAACCCCAAGGGTTAGCTCAACTGGTCAAGTCCACATTGGTAAGTACCTCATCGATCGAGAGGTCACAGGGTCAATTCTCCTCGACGCCCTTGGGGTTAGGCCCTACTAGTCTGGCCAACGGGCTTTAAAAGATCCTCTTCATGGTTGATCTGCCCTGATTTTCCTATGGGAAAAAAAGACAATAATTGTTTACTTTTATGAGCTCAACATGTCACATGTGAGACAGAGAGAGATCTTAATCCCAATTAGCATCTTATGCTCGCAAGCCTCATTATTTTTCATTAAATTAATTACCACTAGGTTGGTTTATTGTTCTATCAATATTGCTTCAATTGGACCTCACTATCTTCATATATGCCCTTTTTAGTAACTTCATGAATTTTAGTCAAGTTTCAATGCCTAGCATAAGCATTGAATCGTATGGATTGTACCTCTAATATTCTTGATTCTTTGTTGCTAACATTTGGATGAGATATTTTGACTTATCCTCTAACCAATTGATCTGAATGGAAAGTGGTATGCACCCATGTTATTTACCTATGGTATCCACCCATGGTATTGAATGATGTAACTCAAGAAAGCACTGAAAATACTATAAATAAAGGGCCTCGCCTTGCAAAAGGACAGATTTTTCTACCATGATGTAGTTGTAAAATATTTCTCCATTTAATAAAGAGTTATCTTCGCTTCCTATGTTGAGGTATACTTTCTCTTCAATGCTTTCTTTGTCTTTTTTGAGAATAATTTCAGGTAGATCTATATGTTTTCTCTCCTCCTCTCTCATCATTCATGGATATTAGATCTTAGCCCCTAAGATCTGGATCAGTGGTATCATATCCAGTTACAACTCCATGACAATCGTGGTTTTACAAGGATTTCCAAGGTGGATCCATCAGCTTCATGCCATAAATTTTTCCAAATCTGCAGCCTTGTTGGTTACAGCATTAGATATCGTAGTGTCTACCCTCATATGCCTCTTTGCATTGGAGGTATTGGGTTGATTTTACTTGTTCTCTCATTGAAGCCCTTGGTCATTTCCCATGTACAATAACTTGTCTTCTTCGGGATTTGCACATGGTGTGTGTTGTTGATCTAGATGAACTACATATTGTATATTCATGTGACTATAACAAAAGAATTCTTAAGGATTTCTAGTACGTCGAGGTGGAGGCTTGGAAATCCATTGATCAATTTTATTTCCCAAGTTGTGTATGATCATGTGCTAGCCTTCAAATGGGAAAGAGCATAGAGAGTATAGTATAGGAGAAAAGGAATTCAATAGTCATAGAAAGGAGTTTATGCTTTTGTTTATTACTGAACACACTTTAAACATACATTCTCGTAGGATCTGCAACGATGTTATAGCACATTGTGATCAAGGGTGTTTGAAATGTCCTTTATCTCTCATGGACACCCGAAAATTTCAGCTAGACTTCCATACTTACGCTTCCCTCTGGAAAGTCTTTTGCAATATGAATTTCTTACCCCAAGGAAAATGCGTACATGACCACATCATATTATTCGGATTTAAGCTCAATATATTATTGGGTACCAAAATTATAATAGTGTATGCCAAGTGCGGGAGCCTTATGGATGCGCATCAAGTTCTAGAAAATTTATCGTGACCAAATGTGGTGCCATGGAAAATAATGATCGCAACGTACTCCAAACACGAGTTTGATGATGAGGCTCTAGTATTATTTTATCAGATGCAGCAATCTGATATCAGGCTAGATGACTGCACCATCTCAAGTGTTCTTCCAACAAGTGCTACCATGGTAGTTATAGAACATGGGTATGCAAAGAATGGAAATCATGAAGAGGCATTGATACTATTTTTTTAGATGCAACAGGTTGGCGTTGAACTAGATGACTTCATATTACAAAAAAATTCAATAACATCATACAACAAGGGTTCCCCACAGATTGGACAACTAGTATGGGAATACCTCTTTTCAAGAGGTGTGACGTCAATAATCCCTCCAATTATAGGACCATAATGATAAACCCCTTGTTTTCAAAGTTATTTGGAGGCATGTTAGAAAATAAAATCAGCAAGTGGGCAGAAGAAAGAGATAAATGTGCTAAAGGGCAAGTAAATTTTAGACCTAAACATTCCATAGTTGATCATAGTATAAAATTAAGGCACATAATTGAAAAATTTTGGGAGAGACAGGAAGAATCCTTTTGTTGCTTTGTTGATTTCATAAAATCCTTTGACATGGTTCCTAGGGATAAGCTTTGGCACAGAATGGAGGAACATTGGTTTCCCATGAATTTGAGAGCAGTTGTGCATAGGCTTATGAAGAGGTGGAAGTCAAAATTAGAACTTCAATAGGCATTTCTGAAAGTTTTAGAAGTGATATTGGGGTCAGACAAGGTTTCGCATTGTATCTTACCATTTTTGGTTCATATATCGTCAAGCTTGAAGAGTGGCTAAATTCGCAAGGGGGTGACAATGTCCATTTGGAAACGTTTGTTATAAGGCTTCTTTTGTACGAAGATGACCTTATTCTTATTGCTAATTTTTCTCTTGGTTTGTAAGAGCACTTACTTTCCCTTGAGAATTTTTGTAGAAGGGTGGGGATGCAATTCAATATTAGCAAAACGAAAGTGGTGGTTTTCTCTAACAAAAGAAAACATAACCATCATAATTTCTACTATGAAGGAAACATTATGGAAGAAGTTGTGGATTACAAAAACCTTGGTATTGAATTCAACAGAAATCTAAGTTGGGATGGTTGTGGAAAGAAAAGAACTTTGGGGGGTTGGAAAGCATTTTATGCTTTTCAAAATAGACGTAGAGAGGTAGAGTTATGGTACTAGAAAATACTCAAACTATTTTTGGGTTTTTAGTAATTATGGTGATTCTCTACGGTTGTGAACTGTAGGCCAACAGTACATGCGACATGCAGTGGAAACAAATTGAGAAAATTTAGAAGCATTTGATTACAAACAAATTCAAAATTAAAACAGGGGTTGCTCCTATTGAAGCAATTGCTATGGTGCGAGTCATAAGGTATTTAATTTTTTTTTGAGAAAATGGAGGAGGGAATATGGCCTAAGGTTGTGTTCAAAGACATATTGTGAAAAAGAAATAAGACTTGGATGTGGTAAAATAACAAATGGTTTAGTAAATGGAGTATTTTCTTAAGCATGTGTCCCACAAACAGTAAAGAGATAAAAGTTTATGTTATGGATAAATTCCACAAACATACTTGGGAGAAGGAGCTAGGGAGAAATAAAAAATACCATATTGAAGAGTTTAATCTCACTTATAATCATCAACAAAAATCATACATAAGGGACAATATTTCTTGGAGAGCCAAAATTCGTATTGCTCAACTAAGGACTAATTCTCATCAACTCTGTTTTGAAACAGGGCGCTTAAAAAGGAAAAAGAAGTGTGGGAGGAAAGAGTATGTATTTTTTTCTCTTCTAGAAAAGTGGAAATAGAAAAGAATTTCATTTTCGAATGCGAGGCCTTCAAATACAACAAGGAAATTTATGCAGATATTCTAGCAACTAGCTCTTGGGATAATCTACTCAGCGAAGGGTTTATCGAAAATATGGGAGCATTTATTGTGAGACTTCACAGGAAAACGACCGAATACAAGATCTAGATGGAGAAGCAATCTGTCCCCATAGGCTATCTTTAGCCTCATGGATGTTAAAATGATTTCTTCTTCTTCTTCTTCTTCTTCTTCTTCTTCTTCTTCTTCTTCCTTCATGTACCAATCTTGTGGCATTAGAACATGGTAGGCATGTCCATGAAGACATTATTAGCAAAGGCCTCCAATCTAATGTCTATGTGAAAAGTTCCCTCATAGAAATGTATGCTAAATATGGTAACATAGAGGATGTAGGAAAACTGTTTGACAAATTGTATTTACAAGACGTGGTCTGTTAATTTTCCATTTTTCTATGTTGTTACAATCACTTTCTACCAATTCTTATCTTTAATTATAAATCTTTCAACACAATTTATTGTTCCAATTATCAAGAGAAATTGTAGATAAAAAAAAATAAATGCAATAGACAATAGAAGGAAATCAAGAGAAATATGAGACACAATGATTTGGTCAAAGACCAGGGAAAATCCCCACAAGGAGGAAAGCCCTTTCAAATTCTTCTTATTATTAGATTGTCATAAAATGTTTAGCAAAGAGAGAGTACAATGTTCCAGTTCACCAATTACTAGACTATCTAGCAAAACCAACCAAACAATATCCAAGAGATGACCCCAATAGACAAATCTGATTAAGATCATAGTTTCCAAGCATGCGGTCAATGGTTAAAGTTTTCGGTCAACTTTCCAAAGTATCTTAGGTCACATCCACACTGAAATAATGACCATGCATGTAGTTGTAGCTCTCCATCCACACAGAGTACTTTATCCTGCGAGCAACTATAGCCAAGAATTCCCTATTCCAACCCTGTGACTATAGATCAACTTTCCTTGTACACACGTGTGAGCTCCAACCCTACAATTTTTGACCTGTACGGACCAATTCCGTGAACCAATTTTAGAACTGTGCAAGCCAAAACAAAGAAGGGAGAGAATAAGATGCTTGATGATCATATCCAAATGAGGGCCACTCGACTTTTATTTATATGCTTCCAAGGGTTTCCAGTTTCTCTGTAACAACCCTAGGTTGAAAGTTCATTTAATAAAGTAAATAAAGGAAAAAAAAGACAAAGGTCATGGGACACGTATTCCAAGCCGGATGTTGGGAAAAACATCCTACTTGGTGTTCATTTTGATTTATTGTGGCTAAGGAAATTAGCAAAGGCTTTAAAAAGGAAAAGTGGCATTAATTGGTATTTTATTTATGAAAATAAAGGAAGATAGGAGAAAATGAAGGTGAAAGGTCACAAAATTTGCATGAGAAAGAAATTGAAGGAAAAATAGAGGAAATTGAAGAAAATAGAGGCCTCGGTAATAAAACGGCTTTTGACGATTAATTCACAGTTTCTGTCATTTTAAGTTTTTTGTCAGTTCAGTTTTGGAGATCTCTCTGTTCTCTCATATTATTGCACACTTAAATAATTCTTGGAGCACTCTAGCATTGGAGAGAGGAAAGCAAAGGAAGGACAAGGAAAGCAAGGGAAAAGCAAGGAAAAGTTGGATCAAATAGCTTTAGCAGGAATACTTGCAGGTAACAAGTTGCATGTATGATTTCCTAGTTAGTTTGTGAATGCATGGTACATGCATGTGTGTATTTGGTTCTCTTGTTGTTATTGGAATGGGTTTTGCCAGGTGTGATAGTGGTTTCAACATTGCCTTGCCATTTTTGGATAGCCATAGTGTGATGGGGTTATTTCATTTGGTTTGGCTTTGGATTGCCATATGGTTTTGGAGCTGGGTGAGGTGGTCTTAGGAAAAATCCCAAGGGCCTAGGAATCCCTTGACTAGTTTTGGCGAGATTGCGGTAAAGCCTAAGAGTGGAGATGGGTAAATTCCTCAAGGTATTGGTGAAGAAATTATGAGGAATCCAAGCTTATTTAGGGCCTATTGATCCCTTGACCGGTTTTGGTGGGATTGTGGTAAATCTTGGTGGTTTATTTTCTTGTTTTGGTCCTAGTGATCCCTTGATCAGTTTTGGTGAGATTCCAGTAAAGCCTAATTGTCTAGGTGTTTTCTTTGGGCCTAGGAATCCCTTGATTGGTTTTGGATGCATTACAGTAAATCCTGAGGGTGGAGGTGGTTTAATTTCTATGAATCCATGGTTGTTTTTGTCGAGTCCCACACTCATGCTTGGAATATAGAACGGGAGTGATTGGCTGAAAGAAATATTTGGTTCAACTCAATCTATGGTTGAGTGGTACGTGGAAGTCCCTGACTTGGTTGGCTTTTGCATATGTTAATAAGAGTTACTTTCCTCTTGTATTTCATGAGTATTTGTACTTTTTATTATGCATCTTTGATGGTTGTTCTATAATAGTTATTATTCTGGTTATATGTTGGTTATAAGCATGATTTCATAATAGGTTATAATTATTGTTCTTGACATGTTTGATTAATTGATGAATGGTTGATGAATGCATAAGCTAAAAAAATTTATTGCAACTATTATGAGAGGGCATTAGACCTTCTTGGTGATTCTCAGATAATTTTTAGATCCTTATGTTTAGATATGCTTTCATGACATGTAGATTACATGTTCTCAATATGTTTGACAAAATGACTATCATGGTCAGGCCTAGTTAGTTTAAGTCTTTGATCAAATTTTGTATGGATGGATTTGTCTTGATGTCATTATTGGTTCTGGAAAGTCTCACTGAGTTCTAGTCAATGGTTTGGAGGCTAACTTGGAATTTAGGCTCATAATCTGGGACTGCATGCTCTGAACTGGACATTTTAGGTTGCAACCGCATGGTTGCAAGCTTGTGCATGCAGTTGAAGGCTTCCAAATGCATGGATGCAGGATTTTGCATGCGGTTGGAGGATTCCAAACACATGCAAGGCTTATTGTGGGAGAATTTGGGGACCCAGGTCAGATAAAAGGGTGTTTAGCTCAAGGTTTGGCCACTTGGGATGGTTTTTCAACCCCTAAGTGTCCTGTGACACCTACAGGATGTTGTGGAAGGTTAGTTTGTCATTAGTTGTTGGCCCCACTTCCTTAATGAGACCTAGGAGGTTGGGTCATGACATAGTAGCTCTTTGTCTCATGTTTACCCTGGAAGACCAGTGAAACTGGGTAGATATGGGAGGGGTGGTTACATTCTCTTTAAAGTTAACCTGTACTTTTGTGCACATGTGGGTTTCCTAAAAAAATGCAGTTTTCCTTAACCAAATTAAATTCTTCCTAGGACTAGGAGGGGTCTTTATTGATGCGGAAGATTGGCAAAAGGAGGGAATTTGTCCCTGATCTACCAAATTAACACTCCCTCTCAGCTAGGGAGAAATGACCAACTGCAATATGTGTCCCATCTCAAATATCTCGTCATCATGAAATAAATTGTCATCACTACTCATCTCTGCTCGTCTCAATCTCTATTGAAAACTTTCAAATCTAAAAGAAGAATAATTTGACATCGTAGGGAGCTCAAGCTACCACTCTCTATCCATCACAGAACTTCTACTACCACCCAGAATCATCATCATTGAGGAGCTTATGCTACCACCTTCAATCGCCAGCGTGGAGCTAATGCCACTACCCAGGAACCATCATAATTAGGGAGCTTATGCTACCACCCAGAATCACCAGTGGGGAGATAAAGCTACTACTTGATATCCAAGGACAATAGGTAGGATATAAGTTAGCGTGAGGTAAGGATCACAACTATCCTATTATTTGTTGATCTTCCCATTGGGACCTTAAAGAGTTATGTGGTAGAACACCTGCATCCGCTACCTTGGGAGGTGATACACACTTACCCTACAAGGTAAGGGTCAGACATAACCCAAGGCTCTTGGGGGAGATACAAACGTACCATACAAGGTAAGGATCAAACATTCCCAAGTCATCTTCTCAACCCATTGGCTAGATGGAGAGGAACAATCCCAACAAGCCCAGTTTGTGGGTAGGATGCATACTGGGGTATGCTTGGCATGAGAAGATACACACTTATCATGAGGTAAGGATCAAACACATCTATTTTCTGCGAGTTCCCTCAACCCCAGGAGCTCTTGGGCTCAATTCCTCACCCTTGGAGCTTAGATAGGGGGAAGAGCGTAACTCAATGTCATCGATCAGTTGGACCCCTTACCTAGGAGGGTCATATCCATCAGTCCAAGTTTCTCTATAAAGAACAAGAACTTCCTTTTCAACAAAGCCTTGTTGAGTATGTCTGCAATCTTCTCATCAGTCGAAATATGAAAATCTCACAACTCTTCTCTGCACCATGTCACATATGTAATGATATTTGATCTCAATGTGCTTGGAATTTTCATGAAACACAAGATTCTCTACCAATCAGATCCCACTCTTTTTATCACAATATATCATTGACGTGTCTAGGACTTGCTCAAACAGTTCTCCAAAGAGCTTCCTCAACCATACAGCCTCACAATTAGCCATGCTAGAAGCTATGTATTCTTCCTTAGTTATACTTAAAGCTACAAACTTTTGTTTCCTGCTCATCCACAGATCCCAAGATAAAGCAGCACCCAAATGTTCTCTTCCTATCAATAATGTTTCCATCCCAGTCAACATCAATGTATCCACGAAGTCGTACATCACCAAAAACATATCTCAGACCAAGGTAATTGTCCCATGAAAATATCTTAGAATGTGTTTGGAAACAACCCAGTGTGCATGAAGGGGCTCATCATGAATTGACTCAAACTGTTCACTAAAAATCATATATTCGGATGGGTGTTCACTATGACCATCAATGCCCCAATCAACTGTCAGTACTCAAAAGGATTTACCAAATCAGGTCCAACAACATCTCAACATAACTTCTTGGAATTAATCTCCATCAATGTGGCTAGGGACTTACATTCAGTCATTCCAAATCTTTCCAATAGCTTCACAACATACTTTCCTTGAGAAAGGAAAATCTCACCAAGACTTTGCTAAACCTCTAGTCCCATAAAGTAATGCACCATACCAAGATCCTTCATTTCAAATTCATATGCCAACTCCTTATTACACTCGAGCATCAGAGGCTCAATACTTGTTAAGGGTATATCGTCAACATATAAAACCAAAATCAAAGTCATACCTTGGACCACTTTGAAGTAGAGGTTCAGATCAAAACTGCTTCTCGTGAATCCGAGCTTAACCAAGTAACTACTAATATGGGCATACCAAGATCGAGGAGCTTGCTTCAAACCATATAATGATTTCTTCATCTTGCAAACATGAGTCTTCCTGAACTTCACTTCAAATCCTTGAGTCCACTCAACATATACTTCTTCTTGTAGTATGCCATGAAGAAATGTTGTATTTACATCCATCTGGTGAAGTATCCATCATTGGCTAGTGGTAAGGGAAACAATTGATCTAATAGTAGTATAGTGGAAACATGAGAAAATATATCGTCATAGTCTTCTCCCACTTTTTGGGAGAAACCTCAGGCCAAAAACCTTGCTTTGCACTTCTCAGTGCTTCCATAAGCTCCATGTTTGATCTTATATAGCCATTTTTATGTTACAACATATTTTATCCTAAGTCTTGGCACAACATCACATACATCATTCTTCATAATTGATTTGTATTCTTCGGTCATGGCATCCTTCCAAACTTGTTATTTCATAGATTCTTCAAAAGTAGAAGGTTCATCCTTGATCATAGTGCTCATAGTTACAATGTATCCCTGATCATGACATGGCTTCTTGCTTTCTCCAAAGGTCCTTTTGGTAGGGACATATCTCTCAGCATCTTGTAAAGTATCATGAAGCCATAATGGTCTCTTCCTGGTAGAGGGATCACTTGGAGGAGGATCCAAGGGGTCCATAGGCTCCATGGGATCATCAACTATGTCCTTCTCAGATATTGACATAGAAGGAACTTCTAGTATGTCATCATCATCTTTCTTCTCCACAGGAGGAGGCAAAGGAAGGTCTCTTGCTTTTCCAAGGGAAACATCTTCATCGAAAGTTACATCCTTGCTAAACTCGATATTCCTTTTCTGGTGGTCTCCAACTTGTTCCTCTTGTCCTTTGGCATATGGAAATACACGGGGCAACCAAATATCCAAAAATGTCCAATGTTGGGATTCACACCTGTGAATACTTCTTTCGGAGTCTTGTTGCCTTATGCTTGATGAGGTACCCGATTTTGAACATATACCATTGTATTTGTAGCTTCTCCCCAAAGGAATTTTGGCAACTTTTGATCATGCAACATAGCTCGGGAAACTTCTTCAATGGACCTGTTCTTTCTTTGTGCCACTCCATTTTTCTCGGGGTTGTAAAGTACGATAGTTTCCTTATTAATTGCAGATTTCTTGCAAAATTCAATGAACTCATTTAAAATGTACTCTTCACCATTGTTGGATCACAAGACTTTGATATCCTTCCTTGTTTGGTTTTCTATCAATGCCTTTAAGTCCTTGAACATATCAAAATCCTCATATTTATGCATCAAGTAGTATATGCATGTATTCCATTAGTCTTGATCTTGCTATAGGGGAATGGTCCCCTCGTCTTCTTCCCTCTGGCACATCCTAAACATACACCATCATGACTAGCTTGAACATCAGGCATCTTAGAAATCAAATTTTTTAATCATAGTTATCAACCAGTGAGGCAACGTTCCTTCCTTTGATATCTTGATCTCTTGTTTGTTTCACAAGTCATGGGATGACTCTACATCATCCTCCATATTGATATACAGGGATTGATCCTCACAGTAATCAAATGTATTTGTGACCAAAGAAAAAGAGAAAGAGTAATAATAGTCAAGTAAATAATCATAATGAAATTTTACACAAAAAGACTATCATCCTCTTCTAGATATAGGAATGGCTCCAACATTATCATGCTCTAACTTCCTCTGAATTTTCTTACACCATCTCCCTTTAGGAACTAACTCTTCTTGCACTAGTCTTGATGACCTTAATATGGATCATATCCTCATCCAAGAAGTTAGAGAAATAAATAAATTACTTATGCGGGAAGAATCACCTATAATTAAAAATAATAGATTAACAATAATGGTGACAAAGAGAGATGACATGAGCATAGAAATACTTAACTTTTAATATAGATTGTAGGAGACTCTTAGCTCCCTTTGAGTGTTAACTCCTCCTGCAATGTTTCCACATCATGATGATCATTAATAAGGATCAACTTTCCTTATCCAAGACATTAGTGAAAATACGCACAGGAAGAATAAACAATAGTCCAAACATGAAAAATCTAAACAAGTCATATCAAAATAACATAAGCCTTGAAAAGTACTTATCTTTAATGAGGATTGTAGGAAACCATCTGCTCTCTCAACGTTCATAGGTTATCATTTTCCATCAACTATATGTTATCGATAGAAGAAAATTATATTCTTGAGTGCCACCTGCACCCTTCATCTTCTTTCATCGGTAGCCAATACCATCCATCAATGTATATGATGACCACTGAAACTGTAGCATACCCTTCCTAAGGTTTCTCTTAATTTATTATGGGCTTCTCATCGATCATGTCATCTCAGGATTTTTCACTATAGGGGTTCTTTGAATCATATCAAAAATAATTTTGAATCATACTAGGGTTTCACTGCTATAGAACCCAGTCCATATCCAATGCCACTTCAAGTGTTTCTCCCAAACCTTAACCTTCTCTTATAAGAACATATACTTACCTAGGGTTTCCTTCAAACCCTAGCATTCTTTTAGGTCTCATCCATCCTCATATTTTCCATTCTTCTTGAACCATAGGTGTCCTCATAGGGATGATCTTTATTTAGCTTCTTTTAAGAATGATTGATCTTCTCTCTTGTCTCCTTGGGCTTGTCTTCACCATAGCTTTGATACCATGTTAATTTTTCATTATTTTATGCTATTACAATCAATTTAGCCCAATTATTATCTTCAATTAAAAATATTTCAACAAAATTTATTCTTCCAATTATTAAGAGAAATTGTAGATAGAACATTAAATGTAATAGATAGTAGAACACAAACAAGAGCAATAAGAGACACAAGGATTCGGTCAAAGACTAGGGAAAAACCCCACAAGGGGAAAGCCCTTTCAAATTTTTCTTCTTATTAGATTGTCATAAATTGTTCAGCAAAGAGATAGTACAATGTT